>CM066324.1:113765087-114969190 GCA_033807775.1 Saussurea involucrata
ACTACTTCCAATTTACTCACTTATTCCGACATGCTATCTTAACCTCTCCACGTTAGCGTGGAGCACTGCCCACCGAACATTACTTGCCCCTATTCAATCTAATAATCCACCCCCTTTGGATTTCCTATTACAAACGGATCTATTAACTCAGGAACACCCCGAAATTCGGGTTCCATAATTCTTTCGATTAACCACCATGATCATACAAACAGACAGACGTATATATATATATATATATATATATATATATATATATATATATCGTCATCCCGACTTTCTTACTTAGACTTACCTTAAATAATTCTTTAACAAACTGTGTGTTAATCTCAATAACACTTCCCCAAGAATTGTAACACATCCTGAATAACAAATGAACGTCATTACTTAAAAATTCATCAACCAACCATAGGCTTATACCTCTATCATGACATTTCAAATCGACTAATGATCATACTACCACTCCGACCCGCAATCAACATCATGTCATTCCTTAAGCATAACCGAAATTTCCGACTATTTCCTTCTAGGATCATTCCCTCACGCATAAGGAACAATTTTCATTCTTTAACAATTTCTCATCTACTATACTACAGCTTGACTAATCTATTCATCATCTTCTTTAAACTTACTCTGCCTTCAAGAATATACTTAACAACATACATAACCACAAAGCTTGGTCGCACAGCTGGGCAATCACCCAATTCTGCCCCGACGTTCCATTCCGATAACAGTCAAAATAGACACCCACTTACAAACCACGTACTTCAACAACTGGGATTGCAAAACGTACACTCTACCCGAAATCCCAAAAGGACTTCCTTCTAATCCTACGTCTTTCTAACATCGCCTTACTACATCACCGGCTGACACAGATATCTTGGAAATTGAAGCTACCATTCGTTCATACATCCACCACTCCTATCATCACGCTACCGACCAAGTTTCTCATAGTCATTCGTACACAATTCATCCTTTCCTTCCTATTCTCCCGAATACTACAATCGAGTCTGTCTCGCTACTTAGTTCTCTCCTAACTTGTTGAACTATGACTCACGAGTTCATACTTAGCTCAAACACAAACATCCTAGCTAGCCCTTTATGATCCGAGTCCTTTCTTAGACACGACACATTTTCTTACTAACTGGTATATTCTACACTCACTCCGCTTGAGTTAAACGCCTTGTCCTTCTACGGACCCTCCTCACCTCGTAAATAGAACGCATATTCAACAACAACAGTCTCTTACTAATTTAACACCTCTACAAGATATTCTATCAACTTACACTTATCTGGTTTGAGCCTTCGGTCTCGGCCAACATACACCGTTGCCGACTTCAACGACAAAAGACAGCTCTTAACTACTTCCTTAACCTATCCTTTAACATGAGTTTCTTACGGAGCCTAATCCTTCCACATATCATAATCACCTTCATGATCTGTCTCCCTCCTCTCGACACCTACTCATGTAACGACAACATTACAAGCTCACCTCGAAACTCATATTCCTATGCCATAGACATTTCATTCTTCCTCACCACACTACTCATAATGAGTTGCTACAACTATCACCTTGAAGGCTTCAAGTCCTTCCTCCGGTCACAACCGTCCCTTGACAAATGTACTCCCGGTTACCGAACCAGGGTGCAAGCCCTCATACAACCGGTACTATAATCCACTACTGACTCTACCACGGTTCACCTTTCCTCTTGAACACAAATACTAAAACTACATACGTTCTCCCTTGACTTGACCAACGCCTCTCCGCTCTCGGAGTTCTTCCTTAGCTTAAGACGTAATACTCTACGACCTAGTGGGTTCATAGCCTTCATGCATGACAATACAGTAAATAAATCCTTTCGCACCTTTCATCATTTTAATTAAACAACGTTTGAAAAAAACACTTGGGTACACATGACCCCATCACTCTTATAACTTCAACGCCCTGCACAACGATTCGAGAATCGTTTGCATACAACTTTCTGTAAACCTTAATCTTACTCAATTCCGAACGATGTTATTACGGCAGTAATACGTTGAATGAAAATCCTTTCATACGACATAATTTCGAAATAAATTATTGAAACCAAGTGTAATAACCAGGTATTTTATCTAAGTTAAATTTGGAATTTTATAAATCTTTATGTTAATGTTTTTATGGAGTTAGGAGTTAAGGGATAAGTCTTAATTATTACTTGGAAGTTGGGGGTAAGTTTTGCCATTTGAGAGAAACTTGGGGTTTAATTGGTCAATTAGACCAAACTTGATACCATGACCGACTTTGGTATGTCAAGTGGGAAATGATGTCTTCATTTAGTTAAAAATAAAAATATCTTAAATCCATGTGAGTGTGTGTGTTTCTTGGTTGAGAGAAAACGAGAGAAAGAAAGAGAGCAAGATTGAAAGAGTTTAAGGAAAGAAGAAGAAGGAACTTCAAGATTTTCTGCTATTGTTATTCTGTACCAATCAGTAGTAATCAAGGTAAAACATCCCTACTTTAATTGTATTCCTAATTCCTTAAGTTGTTCTTGAAGATACTAGTTAGGTTCTTGGTGGGTTTTGTTAAAAATGGATGTTTTGGGGAGTTTAAGCTTATGGTTAGGTTGTGTTAATGGTCTTAAACATTTCTGCATCTTTATAGCATCATGCATAGCTTAAAAGTACAAATTCTGGGTTTTAGGATGAAACAGTGAACTGAGACATTCATCGGAGTCGCAATAGACGACTGCGACATTCAACGAAGTCGCAACAGTTGGTTGCGACTTGGCATTGAAGTCGCAATGGTCATTTGCGACTTGGCTTGGAATCGCAGTAGTTGATTGCGATTCGGGTTTGGGATTGCAATAGTGGGTTGCGACTCCAGGGTGGAATCGCAATAGTTGATTGCGACTTAGGGTGAAATCGCAATAAGAGGTTGCGACTTGTACTGTTCATTGCGATTTCGTGATATTTTGGGTTGCGACTTAAGTTGAGAATCTTGTAAAGTTTAAGTGTTAAAAGAGATATTTGGTACTTGTGATTTCAGATTCAGTGAAGGGTGGAAATACGTGATCTTAACTTGGGAAAGCTTTTGTGATAAACATTTCAGGTGAGTTTTACGTTAAAAAGTATTTTACTGGAATACATTACGAGAATAATAAATATTTGATATGTGGTATGAATATGTCATACGTGGGTGATTATAATATATTGAGATATTATAATTACGTGAGTATTATATAAGAATATAATACGTGGCCGGGCTTTGGACCGGTGTGTTAAATTGGCTCGCAACCAATTGATATTGGCCATTGGTGGAGGGATAAGGGGAATGAGACAGGTATGTTGTGTAAATTGTATTTGGTATTAATTTACGTGTGATGTATGTGTATTTATATAAAGAGTGTTTATATAAATGAATTTTAACGATTTTCAAATGTCAGGGATTTACTCACTAGACCTTAGGTCTAACCCTCATTTTTGTTTTAAAATTCTGTATTCCAGGTGGTGGTACCAGTAAGAGTAAATGATTAGATTACTTGGAGGATAGCCATGTGGAATGATGATCATTATGAAGTTGATGATACTTTTGTACTTAAAATTTCAGTTATTAGCTATTATCAGACCTAAATGAGATCAAGTTTGTACTGAATTTTATATTGGTTAGATCAGACTTTGGGACCAAATGTGTAATGTGAATGATTTTGTTGAAACTCTGTTATGAATTGTATGTTATATGTATATTTGTTTTGCGAGATGTTACAGATGGTATCAGAGCCCTAGTTTAAGGGATTTAGGTATTAGTATCTGTACCTAGACTTAAACTGCATGTGAAGTAGGATGTCCCGATTAAATTAGAACCTGGGGATATTAAGTATAAAAGGTAGAAGGAACATCATGTAAGGTAATTTCAAATTACACCAGGCCAGTGTAATTATGATTTTACAGGTACATGTTTGAACTGGAATATCTTATTATATGGGGTATGTGCTTATGTGTGTATATTAACCTTGTTTGAATCCACAGAATGGCGAGTGGCACCAGACAAGGGAATCAGGGAAGATGAAGGAATTCAAGTGGAGAAAATCCACCTTTCGGAACAGGGGGAAGAGGAGGAGATCGTGGTAGAGGTAGAACTGGAAGGGGAACAGGAGGCCGAGCTGGAGGTAGAACACAACAGCATGGTACAGAGTTTGTTACACGAGATGATTTGACTGCTGAAATGGGGAGATTACCGGATAGCATACAAGCCATGTTCGAACGTAACCGTTTTAATGAAACTGAAAGACCAGATCCAGAACATGAAGTGGAGATACCACTTACCTCTACTGTTCTACCAGCAATAAAAAAGTGCGACTATAAAATGTTTCTTAGTTGTAAGCCCCCTACATATTCAGGAGACCGGGATCCAGTAAAGGCGATGAAATGGCTGAAAGAAATCGAGGCTATCTTCAAGACGTGTAAATGTGCGGAAGAAGACAAAGTGCTTTATGGAGCTGCGATGCTGAAAGGGGATGCTCTGTATTGGTGGGAGTCTCATACAGAATCAAGAGGAACGGACGTTTATACTACTTTCGCATGGGAGGAATTTGTATTAGCTTTCACGACACACTTCTGTCCACAAGCTGCGGTCAGACAGTTAGAAGAAGAATTTATGAATCTACAACAGGGGAATCTATCGGTTAGAGATTATACTGCACGATTTTTGGATAAGTATCGTTTTGCAGGGTATTATGTTGCTACAGAAAAGATGAAAATGGAGAGGTTTATTTATGGGTTGAATTCCGAGGTTCGAAGATTGGTGACTGCCACAGGGCCAAATACTTTTACAGCTGCGGTGGATGCTGCCGAGAATGTAGAAAGAGATAATAAAAGAGATACGGGTGATAAGAGCTTAGGAAAAAGAAAATGGGAAGGACCACCGCATGATTCAAGGAAACCTAGATTTCAGAGGTTCGACAACCGTCCGTCATTTCGACCAACAGAAAGACCATGTCCAAGGTGTAATCGTTACCATCAGGAAAATTTCCAAGTAGAGTCACGGGTTTGTTTTAAATGTGGGAAAACTGGGCATGTTGTAAAGGATTGTCGAGTAACACGATTTTGCTTTTTGTGCAACTCTCCGGATCACCTCCAATCAGATTGTCCACGGGGTAGAATACAATCCGGGGGTACATCGGGGAAACCAGCCATTACGAGACCAGTAGTCCCAAGAATAGAACCGCCGAGAACGAGGGGTCGTACGTTCCAAATGACAGCTAAAGAGGCGGAGGAAACTCCTGATGTGGAGTACCGATACAACTATTTCTTATAACTTTGATTGAATTTGATGTGGTAGTAGGAATGGATTGGCTAGCTGAGAATCAGGCTAATATAGTTTGTGATAAGAAAATAATCAATGTCGTTTTACCTGATAAGAGATCGGTAGTGATTTATGGAGATCGTAAGAATCATCAGTCTAGTCTTATATCTATGATAAAAGCCCGTAAATGTGTCAATAAGGGTTGCTCTAGTTATCTAGCCTATGTGATAGATAGTAGGCCTGGAAAGTGTAAGTTGGAAGATATTTCCATTGTTAGTGAATACCCAGAAGTTTTTCCTGAAGACTTGAATAGTCTTCCTCCTGTTAGGCAAGTAGAATTTGGAATAGACCTGGTACCTGGAGCCAATCCTATTGCTCGCGCGCCGTACAGATTAGCACCACCAGAAATGAAAGAAATGATGTCGCAACTTCAAGATTTATCTGATAAGGGCTTCATCAGACCCAGCTCATCGCCATGGGGTGCACCAGTTTTATTTGTGAAGAAGAAAGACGGTTCAATGAGAATGTGTATCGATTATCGGGAGTTGAATAAGCGCACGATCAAGAACAAGTATCCACTTCCAAGAATTGATGACCTTTTTGATCAATTAGTTGGAGCTTGTTACTTCTCAAAGATCGATCTCAGATCTGGCTACCATCAGTTGAAGGTTAAGGAGGGGGATGTTTTAAAGACTGCTTTTCGCACGAGATACGGCCACTACGAATTTTTGGTAATGCCTTTTGGATTGACGAATGCTCCAGCCGCTTTTATGGATTTGATGAATCGGGTATGTAAGCCTTATCTCGATAAATTTGTCATTGTGTTTATCGATGATATACTTATTTATTCCCGATCCAAAGAGGATCATGCGCAACATCTTCGTTTGATTTTGGAGTTGCTGAAGAAAGAAAAGTTGTACGCTAAGTTCTCTAAATGTGAATTCTGGTTGCGAGAAGTTCAGTTTTTGGGTCATGTAGTTTCAGAGAAGGGTATACAAGTTGATCCAGCAAAAGTGGAAGCAATTGAAAGATGGGAACCACCGAAGACGGCAACCGAAGTACGCAGTTTTCTGGGTCTAGCTGGATACTATCGGAAGTTCATAAAAGACTTTTCTCGAATCGCGACGCCACTGACTAAGTTAACTCGGAAGAATTTAAAGTTTGAATGGAAAGCAGAACAAGATGAGGCATTCAGAATATTGAAAGAGAAACTCTGCAGCGCGCCGATATTAGCATTGCCAGAAGGTTCTGATGATTTTGTGGTCTACAGTGATGCTTCTAAGTTAGGATTGGGATGTGTACCCATGCAACGTGGGAAGGTGATTGCCTATGCTTCGCGTCAATTAAAGGATCATGAAAGACAATATCCTACCCATGATATGGAGCTTGCAGCAGTTGTCTTCGCATTAAAGATTTGGAGGCATTATCTTTATGGTTCTAAATGTCAAATTTTCACGGACCATAAAAGTCTTCAACATCTTTTTGATCAAAAGGAATTGAATATGAGGCAAAGAAGGTGGTTAGAATTAGTGAATGATTATAATTGTGAAATTCTTTATCACCCAGGGAAAGCGAACGTGGTGGCAGATGTGTTAAGTCGTCAAGAAAGAAGCGGAACAATAAAAGCTATATCGTTACGAGCTGAACTCCTTCCTAATATCTTTGATGAATTGTTGAAATGCCAAATAGATGCTTATCAAGAGGAAAGTTTGAAGTCAGAACGGTTGGTTGGGATATCAGCATTGCTTGGGAAAGATGACCGTGGGTTGTTGTGTATGGGAAACAGAATTTGGGTACCTCGTTTGGGTGGATTACGGGATCGTGTACTACAAGAAGCTCATCAATCTCGATTTTCTATTCATCCAGGTACAAATAAAATGTATAGAGATTTGAAACAATTCTATTGGTGGCCGGGAATGAAGAGAAGTGTTGCTAAGTATGTGGAAGATTGTACTACCTGCAAGAAAGTGAAGATTGAACATCAGAAACCGTTTGGTCAGTTGCAACGACTAGATATACCAATGTGGAAATGGGATCAAATCACTACTGATTTCATTACCAAGTTGCCAAGAACTTCAAAGGGATTCGATTCTATTTGGGTGATTGTGGATAGGTTGACGAAGTCTGCACATTTCTTACCGATAAAAGAAACTGATTCTTTGGAACGTTTAGCTAAGTTGTACATTAATGAAATAGTAACTCGACATGGAGTTCCAATCTCAATTATTTCCGATCGAGATAGTCGTTTTACTTCTAGGTTTTGGAGAAGCTTTCAAAAAGAGATGGGAACGCAGATAAAATTGAGCACAACATATCATCCACAGACTGACGGGCAGAGTGAAAGAACAATCCAGACTTTAGAAGATATGCTTCGGGCTTGTATAGTGGATTTTGGGGGATCATGGGATAAACATCTACCTTTGATAGAATTCGCCTACAACAACAGTTATCATTCTAGCATCCAGGCGGCACCGTTTGAAGTATTGTATGGTAGAAAATGCCGAACGCCTCTGTGTTGGAATGAAGTGGGGGAGAAACAATTAGCGGGGCCAAAAATAGTACAGTTAACAGCGGATAAGATTACTCAAATTCGGGATAGATTGAAAACAGCTCAAGACAGACAGAAAAGCTATGCTGATCGACGTCGGAAACCGTTAGAGTTTCAGGTTGGGGATTTTGTAATGTTGAAAGTATCGCCCTGGAAAGGAGTCATACGTTTTGGGAAGCAAGGTAAACTCAGTCCGAGGTATATTGGTCCGTTTGCAATTACCGAAAGAATTGGGGAAGTGGCTTACCGACTAGATTTACCTCCAGAATTAAGCAGGATTCACAACGCGTTCCATGTATCGAATTTTAGGAAATGTTTGGTGACTTCAGACCAGGCAGTCTCTCTACCAGATATCCAGGTTGATGAAAAGCTGAACTATGTGGAGGAACCGGAAGCTATAGTTGATCACAAAGTCAAAGTATTGAGGAACAAAGAAATCAGACAGGTAAAGGTTCAGTGGAAACATCATAAAGGTCAGGATGCGACGTGGGAATCGGAGTCGGAAATGAGAGCCAAATACCCTCATCTGTTCTCTTAACTGAATTCCGGGACGGAATTCTTTTAAGGGGGGGATGTTGTAATAACCAGGTATTTTATCTAAGTTAAATTTGGAATTTTATAAATCTTTATGTTAATGTTTTTATGGAGTTAGGAGTTAAGGGATAAGTCTTAATTATTACTTGGAAGTTGGGGGTAAGTTTTGCCATTTGAGAGAAACTTGGGGTTTAATTGGTCAATTAGACCAAACTTGATACCATGACCGACTTTGGTATGTCAAGTGGGAAATGATGTCTTCATTTAGTTAAAAATAAAAATATCTTAAATCCATGTGAGTGTGTGTGTTTCTTGGTTGAGAGAAAACGAAAGAAAGAAAGAGAGCAAGATTGAAAGAGTTTAAGGAAAGAAGAAGAAGGAACTTCAAGATTTTCTGCTGTTGTTATTCTGTACCAATCAGTAGTAATCAAGGTAAAACATCCCTACTTTAATTGTATTCCTAATTCCTTAAGTTGTTCTTGAAGATACTAGTTAGGTTCTTGGTGGGTTTTGTTAAAAATGGATGTTTTGGGGAGTTTAAGCTTATGGTTAGGTTGTGTTAATGGTCTTAAACATTTCTGCATCTTTATAGCATCATGCATAGCTTAAAAGTACAAATTCTGGGTTTTAGGATGAAACAGTGAACTGAGACATTCATCGGAGTCGCAATAGACGACTGCGACATTCAACGAAGTCGCAACAGTTGGTTGCGACTTGGCATTGAAGTCGCAATGGTCATTTGCGACTTGGCTTGGAATCGCAGTAGTTGATTGCGATTCGGGTTTGGGATTGCAATAGTGGGTTGCGACTCCAGGGTGGAATCGCAATAGTTGATTGCGACTTAGGGTGAAATCGCAATAAGAGGTTGCGACTTGTACTGTTCATTGCGATTTCGTGATATTTTGGGTTGCGACTTAAGTTGAGAATCTTGTAAAGTTTAAGTGTTAAAAGAGATATTTGGTACTTGTGATTTCAGATTCAGTGAAGGGTGGAAATACGTGATCTTAACTTGGGAAAGCTTTTGTGATAAACATTTCAGGTGAGTTTTACGTTAAAAAGTATTTTACTGGAATACATTACGAGAATAATAAATATTTGATATGTGGTATGAATATGTCATACGTGGGTGATTATAATATATTGAGATATTATAATTACGTGAGTATTATATAAGAATATAATACGTGGCCGGGCTTTGGACCGGTGTGTTAAATTGGCTCGCAACCAATTGATATTGGCCATTGGTGGAGGGATAAGGGGAATGAGACAGGTATGTTGTGTAAATTGTATTTGGTATTAATTTACGTGTGATGTATGTGTATTTATATAAAGAGTGTTTATATAAATGAATTTTTAACGATTTTCAAATGTCAGGGATTTACTCACTAGACCTTAGGTCTAACCCTCATTTTTGTTTTAAAAATCTGTATTCCAGGTGGTGGTACCAGTAAGAGTAAATGATTAGATTACTTGGAGGATAGCCATGTGGAATGATGATCATTATGAAGTTGATGATACTTTTGTACTTAAAATTTCAGTTATTAGCTATTATCAGACCTAAATGAGATCAAGTTTGTACTGAATTTTATATTGGTTAGATCAGACTTTGGGACCAAATGTGTAATGTGAATGATTTTGTTGAAACTCTGTTATGAATTGTATGTTATATGTATATTTGTTTTGCGGGATGTTACACCAAGTAAACAAGTCGGTTCTCACACTCTTTTATATGATATCAATCGATTAAAATTCATTGGATTGTAAAAGTTTTGCTGGCACACGTCTTCTCGACCTTTTGTAATAATTTAACTTATCATGAAAAGTGTGAAGTACTTTGCAATCGTTAGGCTTAAAATTTCATTGTGCAATGTGAATGAAATCACCTTTTCTTTAAACATATGCTTGCACATTCCGACCCCTTTTTGATCAAAATTGATATTTACACATTTAATTTAAATCGTGAAAATTTTCATGTTATATTTAAGAAGCTATGCATGAAACTCTACTTGCAATTGAAGGCTACTCACCCTAGCAAGGTCAACCGTTTTACCCACGCAACTTATCCTTGACACTCTTCCTTCGATCAAGGGTCGCCCTCTCGGTCAAGCACTAACTTGATGTACATGCGTTCCACATCTCACTCACTCAACCATTTCCCACTAATTTCGCTTTGATCGACTATCTCACCTTCTACTTCTACATGCTTTCAATTCACTATGAGTATCTTATTCCATTTATCCTGCCAATGAAAAGCTAGACTAAGAAGTCAGGGCTCTATTGATACTTTCAAGGTTTTGACAATGTTCGATCTTACCCTCCTAACTGATCTATCCCATGGTTTCCATAACTAGGACTCTCCCGAAACTGGAGTCTTACTCAAACTCAAACATTCATCCTCTCCGAATCCCCGAAGAGCTACCTCTACGATGTCTATATACATCACATCATAATAACTCTTACACGACACTTCCCCAAGCAATGGAGCTCGGTTTATCCCTCAGGGGTCTTGCTGACCTATTCCTCAACGTTCTCCCGGCCATAGCACTAAACTGAAGGAAACCGATAGTTAATCCTTGCTAGACGTGACACAACAAATTTGCTATAGTCTTGGGACATTTGTCCGGTTTAAATGGCTAGATGTGGAGTCTTATTTACGGGTCGCTTTTATTGCACCGTGTTGCATATTATTGCACGTTGTTGATATTTTACATGCTCGGGTGGAGTCTAGGATGTGTTATATGCTTAATTGCATTTTTATTTGCATGATTTGACGTCAATAAATGATCATTAGATCTTTGAGCAGAGGGCTCGGTTTTGGGCTCAATTGAGTCTTGAGGGCATTCGCCCGGTTTTAATAAGCTCGACGTGGGCTTGGGGTTTGCATTGCATGAGTTGCATCATATTTGAGGTTTACATGATTTGAATGCATTGGTTATTCTTTTGAGGTCATGTATAAGTTTTTAAGTTAAGTAAGCTTGTTTTGGATGGTGGGTTTGCCAAGGTAAAGACCTAGTATGGTTGAACTTGGTGGTTTAAATGGACTAAAGACCTAGTATGGTTGATGTATAAGAGGGGCTAAAGACCTAGTATGGTTGATGCCAAAGACGGACTAAAGACCTAGTATGGTTGTTGTCTAAGATGGGCTAAAGATCTAGTATGATTGATGCCGAGGATTGACTAAAGACCTAGTATGGTTGATGTCATCCGTTTTCCACATCCAAGAAGCTTACTTGTATTTATTTAATTGTGGTTTAATTTATGTGGTTGCCACATTCGATGAGATCGGGTCTCCCCCGTCACCGAAGGGTGTTGATTTCGGGTATTTTATCTATTCACATTGTTGAGGTTATATTACCTGTATATGGATTGTTTTTCCAGGATTGATGGACGGATTTATGTTACATTCTTATTGAATGTTTTAATTGCTGGGGTTTTAGTTTATGGTATTGGGATTTTAATACATTTTACGTTTGCGTGAGTTTAGCTTCGTATTATGTTTTAATAAAGGTTATATTTAAATGGATGGTTTCCATGTTTTATGGGTTGAGTATGATTTGTCAACCGTATTTGAAGGTTTTGCCTAAACTAGAATTATTCACGTAATTGGGTGAATTGGGATTTGTAACTCATATTGGAAAACGCTTTACACTTTTCGGGAATGGTTTTCCATGGATTTTGAGTGTGTTGGAAAATGAGTCGTTTATGCCGTTTGAGAAATCTTTTTGGAAATGATCGTCTTTGTCGCAAGCTTTCATTTAAAGATTTATTTAAATCATGACTATAACTACTAACTTTCAATTTATGATTTTATATAGTCATGATAAAATGCTTGAACTCACTAGGCTTACGCCTAACCCTTTTTATTTGTCGGCATGTGCAACAGGCTCAGGTTGGGGTAACTCTAGCTACATTATGAAGTTGCGAGTGCTAATAGTGTGCACGAGAGGTGAATTGTTTAGTGAAGTCTTCCGCATTTATTTTGGGATTAGGAACTTGTGTCGTGTTAAGTGACACCCGTTTAAGTTATTTTATTTGGGGAACTATAATGTTTTAAATTCTGATGTATTTTAAGGTATGAATTGTAGAAATGATTTTGTCTTGTTGGGTAATTTATCGAAATTTTATTTAGTTGCTCTTTCTAAATTTTAGGGTGTTACACATGACTTGCGACATAGAAGAGAATTGAACAAGTGCATCTCATCCTAATGTGCATCCATTTCTCATCCAACGGTTGATAACCACTTCTCACGCTAACCTAACTTCTCACCGAAACCCCAACCCTATATATAAGGGTGAGTTCAAATGAGGACAAGGGAGGGTGCGCCATGTGTCCACACTTTCATGGGCATTCATGTATGTTAGACAACCTAAGGGGGGGGGGGGTAAGGTTGTATTTTAAATCTTTTACTTTCAAAAATTCTTTTATAAACAAATACAGTACAGAAACAGTATAAATAAATCAGAGTATAGAAATAATAAATAAACAACAATTATATAAACAGATATAATTAAATTTGCACAGCGGAAATGTAAAGAGATAAGGGAAAGAGAATACTTGACAACGGAATTTTTAAAGTGGTTCACCAAACACAAAGTTGGCTAGTCCACCTCGAGAAAATAACACTTCTCGGAGATCCAATACGAACGTGTTCTTTATGGTAGAAACACAAACCTTAATACAAATAATATTGTCACGAATATCTCTACTCAGATGAGAGATTTATATGGATCACTCACTCTATTCAAACACTTACAAGAGGGTATAATTTTAATATGATAATCACTCTTGTAAAATATTAATCACTTGGATTTTTAGAGAGAGTTTGATCACTTGAGTTGTTTTGCTGATTCAACTAATCAAGAGATTTTAATCTGCTATCAACTCAAGATTTCTTGCTCAAAAATATTTTTATAAATTATAACTGATTGAGAGAAGAAACAGCAGAGTATTGATCAAATGCTGAGGAGGAAATTAATTGCTGGTTGGTGTATTGAAAGCTGAGGAGAAGCTGGTATATATAGAGAAGCTTCCAACGTTAACTTCCTACTGCAACTGACACATGAATAGTACCGCCTGACACCTCGCCAAAGAGAGCATGGCAGCATTGGAGGTCATACGGCTGAAAACACTTTGCAATAAATGATGAATAGTAAAAAGGAAGGAAATCAGATTTTTGAGTTTGACAAAAACTTAAAAGAATTATTTTAATAAAATTTAATAAAACTTTAGTTTTAAAATAAAAAGGTAATGATGACAAACTTTAATAATATAATATATATATATATATATCTTATACGTTTATATATATATTATATATATATATTAAATAAACTTTAAATATCTTTGATTTAAAAACAGTTTAGGAAAATCCAAGTGGTATTTTATTTTAGGGTGTTTATCATTTTAAAATAAAATGACGAAACTCTTCAGTCTTGGATTCTTCAGATAAAATGATTCGAGATCATTTAAATATCTGCACACTCATATAAAATATCAGATAACAAAGAATGCGGTGTGTTTTGTAATCATCAAAATAAATATGGAGATGTGATTTTATGTGTACCAAAAATATATCTTAATATTAAAGCTGGGTACACTTGCACCAACAATCTCCCCCTTTTTGATGATGACAAACACAACGCTAAACAGGAGAGCATACTCGGTTTCTCTCTCCCTTTTGTCGAAGCAAAAAGGGTTTAAGAAAATCGCTTATGCTCCCCCTCGAAAGATGCTCCCCCTCAAAATATGCAATATTTGAGAGTTAGTATTTATCAAGGGTTATACTCAAGCATGCCTAAACCAAGCCTTAATTTAAAGAACGCTTTTTTGTTAAGGGCTTTTGTGAAAATATCGGCCAAATTATCTTCCGAATCAACCTTTTCAAGCACGATTTTGCCTTTTTGAACATTATCTCGTAAAAAGTGATGTCTCAATTCAATATGTTTTGTACGAGAGTGTAAAACGGGATTTTTACTTAAGTTTATGGCACTTGAGTTATCACACATAATAGGAATTTTGGTTAGATGTACCTCAAAATCGGTAAGTGTGTGTTTCATCCAAAGGACTTGAGCACACGCTCTTGCGGCGGCTACATATTCCGCTTCGGTTGTAGACAAAGCTACGGATTGTTGTTTCTTAGAGAACCAAGACACAAGTGAGAGACCTATAAAGGCACATACCCCACTAGTACTTTTTCGGTCAACAATAGATCCACCAAGATCGGAATCGGCGAAACACGTTACTTCTAACTCGGGTTTCTTTGCGTACCATAAGCCAAGATTAGTAGTACCTCGTAAATATCGAAAAATACGCTTGACAGCTTCATAGTGAGATTGTTTAGGTGAAGATTGAAAACGAGCACATAAACATACACTAAACATAATATCAGGTCTACTAGCAGTTAAATATAACAAGCTACCAATCATACCACGATAAATCTTTTCATTAAAATCGTTTCCCTCCTCGTCACGAGATAATTGCAAATTTGTGGTCATTGGAGTTTCAACGGGTTTGACATTTTCAAAGTTAAACTTTTTCAACATATCTTTACAATATTTAGATTGACTAATAAAAATACCAGTTTCACATTGTTTTATTTGCAATCCTAAGAAGAATTTTAATTCTCCCATCATGCTCATCTCAAATTCGCTAGTCATTTTCGCAGAAAATTCATTACACAATTTTTCATTAGTGGAACCAAAAATAATATCATCAACATATACTTGCATAACCACAATATCATTTTGAACATATTTCACAAATAAAGTATTATCAATTTTACCCATAATATAACCACTAGAAATTAAAAAGGTTTTTAATCTATCATACCACGCACGCGGAGCCTGCTTTAAACCATAAAACGCCTTTTTTAATTTATAAACATGTGTCGGATTTTCAAAATTTTCAAAACCGGGAGGTTGAGAAACATATACCTCCTCATTTATAATACCATTTAAGAAAGCACTTTTAACATCCATTTGAAATAACTTAAAATCTTTAGCATTTGCAAAAGCGAGAAGCATTCGAATAGACTCCAACCTTGCAACCGGTGCAAAGGTTTCGTCATAATCTATACCTTCTTGTTGACTGTACCCCTTGGCAACTAAACGTGCCTTGTTTCGTGTGACTCCACCGTTCTCGTCTACCTTATTTCGGAAGACCCATCTTGTGCCAATAATGGTTTGACTACTAGGGCTAGGCACTAAGTCCCACACATCATTCCTAGTAAATTGGTTCAACTCTTCTTGCATGGCCAATATCCAATCCTCATCACCTAAAGCTTCATCTATGGTTTTAGGTTCTATGGTTGAGATAAAGGCATGGAAAGCACAATGGGTATGGATTTGTGATCTAGTTGTCCTTTGGTTTAGGTCACCTATAATTTGGTCTACGGGATGGCCTCGAGCGGTTCTAAGGTTAGGATCATCTACACCTTGTGGAATAAAACAAGGAGGGGCATCACTAGTTTCAATATTATTTGTGGAAGGTTGGGTACCTAAATCCAAGGTACTAAGTTGTTGGGCTAAGACATCTCCTTCACAAACATTGTCATTTGCTAAGGGTGCACTCGGTTTGGGAGGACTCTCGTCAAAACTAACATTAAGGGATTCTTCCACTACCATGGTTTCCTTATTTAGGATTCTATAGGCTTTGCTATTCCAAGAATAACCTAGGAACACTCCCTCATAGGCTTTGGGGTCAAATTTGGTTAGGTAGGATTTGGTGTTTAAAATGAAACATTTACAACCAAAAACTTTTAGGTGAGCTAGGGAAGGTTTTCTACCTCGGTAAAGTTCATAGGGTGTCTTATTTAGGATACCTCTAATTAGGACACGGTTAAGCACATAGGTCGCGGTAGCAACGGCATCACACCAAAACTTTTGGGGAACTTGATGTTCGTTTAGCATGGTTCTACTCATTTCTTGCAACGTTCTATTTTTCCTTTCAACAACCCCGTTAGATTGAGGTGTTCGAGGAGCAGAAAAGTTATGAGTTATACCATGTTTATCACAAAAGGCACCAAATTGTACATCATTATCGAATTCTCGTCCATGGTCCGTACGTATGGAAACAATCGTACAACCTTGTTGGTTTTGAATTCGTTTTCCCAAAATTTTAAACTTTTCAAAAGCCTCATTTTTATGTCTCAAAAATAAAGTCCAAGTATAACGGGAATAATCATCCACAATAACCAAAGTATAAAAATTTCCTCCAAAACTTTGAATAGCCATCGGGCCAAAAAGATCCATATGTAAAAGTTCTAAAACTCTTTGAGTAGAAATAACATTTTTTGATTTATGAGAAACGTGATGTTGTTTGCCGACACGACAAGCATCACAAAAATGATTATCAAACTTTAATTTTGGCAGGTCACTCACAAGCTCCTTATTTTTTAAGTTTTGCATTAATCTTAGATTAGCGTGACCTAAACGCCTATGCCATAAAGTAGAAACATCATTAATAGAAGATAAGCATACATTTTCAGATACAACAGTTTTACAAATATATAAATTTCCTTTTACAAAACCATTTAAAAGAACTTTGCCATTTTTTATGATTTTACAAGAATCTTCTTCGAAGACAACAGTTGTATTATTTTTACACAATTGGCGAACACTTAACAAATTAAAATGTAAATTATCAACATGGTTAACATTAAGAAATTGAACATTATTGCAAGAAACTGTACCTCTACCAATTATATTTCCTTTGGAGTTTCCTCCAAAAATTACCTGTCCACCATCACATGACTTATATGATGAAAAGAGATTATTGTTTCCGGTCATGTGACGCGTGCACCCACTATCGAGTATCCAGTCCATATCGAGGTCAATCTACAATAATGAAGATGTAACTTTTATGGTCCCCATTTCTCGTGGGTCCTTGACAATTAGTTTCAATGTCAACCAACATGCATATATATAAAGTCAAACAGAATATATATAATACATTACACAACATTAATATATATATATAATACATCAAACCATATTAATATATATATATAACACATATCAAGTAAGACAAAATATATATAATATATTAAACAACTTTAATATATAATACATCAAACTCAAATATATATATAACATATTAAACAAACACCATATATATATATATATATATATGTAATACGTATATATATATAAACAAACAGTACATAGCAATATATATTACTTATATATATAATATATACAACAAATTATATTTAAACTATATATATATATATAACATATATACATAACACATTTAAAACCATAAACGCATACCACCGGGATTATCATTACTAAACATTCCTTTTGGAATCCATTTATTTACCATTTTAATTTTGCGATTATATTTATCATACACATAAAAACAAGCATTTACATTCGCATTATTATTAGGTTTAGAATATTTATCATGATACATGCGAGCATACGGTTTTCTCGGTATATAATTTGCATTATTCATTTTACGCACATACGGAGGTTTTTGCACATATTGATTTCTTGTATTTACTTTAGGTGATTCATAAAATCTTTTGATGGGTTTACACGAACATTTATCAACACAAGTATTGGAACCAATGCCTTTTCTACATTTTATACGGTTAGGCATATTTAGCATGTTAAAGACTTTCTCATTACTACTTTGAAAAGCTTTTGCTAATAAATCATCCTTTTCATACGCATCACATTTTGCTTTTAAACATGCAATCTCATTCTCAAGAATATCACATTTTGTACAAATAATATTTTCATGTGATTTTTTATTTAAGCATGCAATTTCTTTATTTAAAGCATCACAAGATTTACAAAAATCTTTTTCTCCTAATTTAGTTTCTAATTTAGCAATTATATCCATATCATTTTCAGATTTTTGTTTAACATTATTTATTTCCTTTTTACATGCATTTACAGTTTCTTTTAACATAGCAATTTCGTCTTTATAATTATTAGCAAGATTAGCCATTTTGTGAAATGATTCATATAATTCTTCAAGATTACTTTCATTATCACTTTCATCATCACTTTCGTAATTTGAATAAGAAGATTTTACCTCGTTGTCGCTTTCGGCCATAAGACAAATGGCTTGATAGTCATCTTCTTCTTCACTCTCGCTCCACGCGCCTCCAATGAAGGCTTTCTCCTTCTTCTTTTGGAACTTGTTCTTTTTCGGACATTCATTGGCGTAGTGGTCTTTATCACCACAAGAGTAACAATAACCTCTCTTTGGTTTTGCTTTTTCGTCTTCGCTCGAGTCGCCATTTTTCTTTACTTTATCTTCTCTTTTGTGGAAGTTGCGACTCCGGTTTTCACCGCCACGACGGTAGTTACCGTTTCTTTGAAATCTATTATTTTTAGAGAAATTTTTGTTAGTAAAAAATTTAGAGAAGTTTCTTACCAACATAGCGACTTCGTCGAGTTTATCGGATTGATCTTTTGAGGTGCTAGCTTCCTCCTTCTTCTTCTTGACATTCGGAGTTGAGGCATTAAGAGCGATCGACTTCTTTTTGACTTGCTCCCGATCTTTGTTTCTTTTGAGTGCAATTTCATGCACTTTAAGATTACCGATCAAGTCATCTATCTTCATTATGGAAAGGTCACGGGAGTCTTCTAAAGATGTTATCTTTTGCATCCACTCCGAAGGAAGGGCTCGTAGGATTTTCCTTATATAGTCCTCGTTAGGATAAGTGCGATCCAAACCTTTCAAAGTAGTCACAATAAGGTTAAATCTTTTAAACATTGAGTCAATTGACTCATCTTGTTTCATTTCGAACAGTTCATAATCGTGAACTAAAATATTCACTTTACTAGATTTAACCTCCGTGTTTCCACGATGAGTATTATTTAAACTTTCCCATATTTGATTTGCAGTTTTATATGTATATACTCTTTCAATTTCATCAGTTGTTAAAGCAGCATATAATATATTCTTAGCTTCAAAGTTTAAACAAAAATGAGTTTCATCAGAAGTAGTCCATTCATCTATAGGTTTATCAATAAAAACATCATCTTTCACAATGGTGGGTTTAAAATTCCCTTTTTCTATAATATTCCAAATCTTTTGATTTTTGCCACGCACGTGACATTCAAATAGCTCGGCCCAAATGCCAAACTTTTCAGTATCTATCAAGGGAGGTTTTGAAAACACAATATTAGTTTGTTGAGCCATTTAAAGGAATAAAAGAAATTTATGCAGAAATTTTTTGAAAGACCTGCTCTGATACCAAATGTTAGACAACCTAAGGGGGGGGTAAGGTTGTATTTTAAATCTTTTACTTTCAAAAATTCTTTTATAAACAAATACAGTACAGAAACAGTATAAATAAATCAGAGTATAGAAATAATAAATAAACAACAATTATATAAACAGATATAATTAAATTTGCACAGCGGAAATGTAAAGAGATAAGGGAAAGAGAATACTTGACAACGGAATTTTTAAAGTGGTTCACCAAACACAAAGTTGGCTAGTCCACCTCGAGAAAATAACACTTCTCGGAGATCCAATACGAACGTGTTCTTTATGGTAGAAACACAAACCTTAATACAAATAATATTGTCACGAATATCTCTACTCAGATGAGAGATTTATATGGATCACTCACTCTATTCAAACACTTACAAGAGGGTATAATTTTAATATGATAATCACTCTTGTAAAATATTAATCACTTGGATTTTTAGAGAGAGTTTGATCACTTGAGTTGTTTTGCTGATTCAACTAATCAAGAGATTTTAATCTGCTATCAACTCAAGATTTCTTGCTCAAAAATATTTTTATAAATTATAACTGATTGAGAGAAGAAACAGCAGAGTATTGATCAAATGCTGAGGAGGAAATTAATTGCTGGTTGGTGTATTGAAAGCTGAGGAGAAGCTGGTATATATAGAGAAGCTTCTAACGTTAACTTCCTACTGCAACTGACACATGAATAGTACCGCCTGACACCTCGCCAAAGAGAGCATGGCAGCATTGGAGGTCATACGGCTGAAAACACTTTGCAATAAATGATGAATAGTAAAAAGGAAGGAAATCAGATTTTTGAGTTTGACAAAAACTTAAAAGAATTATTTTAATAAAATTTAATAAAACTTTAGTTTTAAAATAAAAAGGTAATGATGACAAACTTTAATAATATAATATATATATATATATATCTTATACGTTTATATATATATTATATATATATATTAAATAAACTTTAAATATCTTTGATTTAAAAACAGTTTAGGAAAATCCAAGTGGTATTTTATTTTAGGGTGTTTATCATTTTAAAATAAAATGACGAAACTCTTCAGTCTTGGATTCTTCAGATAAAATGATTCGAGATCATTTAAATATCTGCACACTCATATAAAATATCAGATAACAAAGAATGCGGTGTGTTTTGTAATCATCAAAATAAATATGGAGATGTGATTTTATGTGTACCAAAAATATATCTTAATATTAAAGCTGGGTACACTTGCACCAACAATGTACTTTTCATCATGAATAATGTATCATTAAAGATGAATAATACACGATTCATGACGAATAAAGCATGGATCATGAATCTGTGTATTGTTTATCCTGAATATTGTATATTATTCATCATGAATAGTGCATGATCGTTCATCTTTGTTAATTATTCATATTGAATGTGGTCACCGGGGACGTCACACTCTCTTTTGTCCCCCGCTTCACAGGTGAAAACCTGGTTCACAATTGAACTTTGAACTTTTTCATATGTAACGTCCCACTTTTCATAACAAACAAAATATGCCAAAAGCATTCAAATTACTTGGGTAAACTTGTCCTTACATCATCATTAAGCATACTAAACAGAGCATTACAGCGGAAGTCTCTAAACTCACAGCCGAGTACTATCTAATCAATAAAATAAAACATAATTTGGAGCCTCTCTAAGCTCTACGTTCTCTTTGCCTCCTCCTCTAGTCCTTATTAGAAGAACTTGCTGTACGCTTACCTGAAAATGGTTTAGTTTTGAAAGCGAGGGTTAGACCAAAAGTTCTAGTGAATTCCCTCCAAAAACAACATATATAAACAGTTGGAAAACATTTAAAAGATTTATGAATAATCTGTAACATCATCAATCGTGGTGTTGCACTGTGTTGTGGATCACATAACATATTGCGATCAGGGCCCCAGCAGACTCCCTTCTCGCCACTTGGAATCCCCGCGGATTCCCCTCTACCGAATAGGATGAAAACAAATTCCATCCTACCGGTCTATCATTCATAACCAAGAGTCCTAAGACCCCGAGAACCTCTCTTTGATCCCACAGTGCAGACCGACTCCACATAGTGTACACATATGTTCATGCAACATGTAAAATATGCTTTTCATAACTCATATCTTTCATAGTGTCATGCTAAAACATCTCTTTCATTTAAGGTAAGATTATTCGTGAAAAATCATGCATATCATTTCATACTTTTCATGTTCAGTAAACCATGCTCAGTAAAAGAAACATTTATCACTTCGCGTCGTAAAAAGGGTTTAGGGAACTCACCTGGCTTGCTCGCTCCAAAGCTTCTCACTTACACTTCCGATCTCTAGGTTGAACACCTATTATTAAGGAAATGTACGTCAAAACCTAATAATTTGTACTCGAGCTTATTTTCGAATGTACCCTCAATTATCTTATTTGATAAATTGCACTTCTAAACCAAACTCGTAATTTTTGAACTCTGATACCGACCCAAGACATTAATTCTGACTCTTAATGTTAGTTTAAATCCCAAGTCCTTGATTAAAATCTCCAACTTTCGGTCCAACACTGATTACATTACCCAATCCCTAATCATTAACTCATCTTAATTTAATTAGTACTCCAAACCCATAATACCAAATTGTGTGAAACCAAATCAGGCCCACGTGGAAGCCTTAGGGCCATATGTGGCTGTTTGGTTCTTGGCCCACCATTCCAAAGCCCAAAACAAACTAACGGATCCACAATTCCAAGTCCCGGTGAGACACATTAACGAGTACCGGTAATTTCTTTCAAACAAGTACCGGTAATTGGGACTCCCAGTACACCTTCTTGGTCCCGGTACTTAACACTCCCGGTACCTTGAAATCCCGGTACCGGGGCGACTCCCGGTAACTACCAAGTCCCGGTACCTGGCGATTACGAACATAACCTTAATACCCCATTTTAATCGACCTAAACGATATAGTGATTTCTCTATCAATCTTTTACCAGGGTTATAAACAACCGACACTCGACCTCATATCTTCCAATTTATTTCCAAATCAGTTATTTAAGACATCTGATCAGGGTTATCCCCATTCGTGCTCTTAATCAATTTTCACAGTTAAACAAAGAGAATGAACAGGAACTCTCTTTTCTCTATATTTTATTCATAAACGAGAATTAAATAGAGAGACCATTTTCTTACCAAATTAGAAGCTCTCCTACTGAAGATGTTGTAGATCGCCCTTCTTTCTCGTTCTTGCTTCTTCTCAGCCGCCACTTAATGAAATAGAATGTCCAGTGCCCAAAACCTAGGGATTGGGTCCCTATTTATATCTCCCCAAATTGCATAAAAGTCCCTTAGCCAAACTTTCCTTCTTTTCAGTTTAGCCACTAAACTTTCAAAAACCTTCTAGATTTTGGGTTGTTACACATATGTGTGTGTGTGTTCTCATGCCATATTTTGTGAGAAATGTACCGTTCACATAATTTATGTGAAAGTAAGTACCCACTTATACCGTGTGAAAGCATGTGAAAATGACCTCGTTCATAGATCCTCCTGGTGAAGGTATACATTCAGGCCTCATTGTCTGCACCATCTTCATAAAATAAAATGTAATATTCACACAATATAACGGTGCATTCACATCTTCGTAAAAAATAATGAAGGTTATTGTGAGAAAAGTAAGAAGTAATCTCCACTTTTGGATGCACTCCACCCTCTAGATGCATGAAGATGAGATGCACGGGATCAATTCCCGTGAAGAAGCACAATTCATGGGTGGGGGTAAGGGTCCAAGATCTCTTTTTAGCTTCTCACATTAACTCTTATTCTCACACGGACTTTCGTCTCTCTCTCTCTCTCTCTCTCTATATATATATATATATATGTGTGTGTGTGTGTGTGTGTGTGTGTGTGTATATAGGTAAAGGATCGTATGAGAAGATGAGGTTAACGTGAGAATTATGAGAAGTGGATCTGAACCGTTGATCATTTTTAATCAAATGCCCTCCCATGAATTGAGGCTTGGAAAGCAATCAATCTGGTGCATTTCATCCAAATGTGCCTACATTTCTCATCCAACAATTGATAACCAATTTTCATGCTTCTCACGTTAACTTCAACTTCTCACCGAAACCCTACATATATATATAACAATTTAAATTCATATAATGAAAAGAAAATTAATAATATAAATAGATATTACAAAAAGTATTAAACAAAATTTAAAATTGAGTCAAAAGGTCAAAAAAATGTGTCACGCCTTAAACTGACGTCATAAGTGTTAATAGGATGTGGGAAGACGCGTTTAAGGGTTTTGCTGCAACAACGTTGCCACATTGCACCTTTTAGAACATTGATATTTATATAATCTTGTTCACAAAAATTAACGTAGAAAGTAAGGGGCCGTTTACAAAACGTTTACCCGGATAAGTGTTTACCAAGTCACATTAGTTTATCGGATGAATATGCCAACGAACAAGAATCTTACCCGGTAAGAGCGGAAACAAAGACCGAGAGTCTTACCCGGTAAGAGAGTGCGACGGCTCTTACCACGGTTAGCGCTTACCGGCTAAATTGTTGTATACGATGCCATTTTGATGGACTAAAATCTTACCCGGGAAGTAAGTGATAGTGTTGAATTTTACCGGTAAGCACTTACCCGGGTAAGTGATTAGTTTTTGTAGGTTTTCAATAAAAAAAAGTTATGCTTTTTGTTCGACGATAACCGTAGTGCTTTCTTGTGCAGAAATAAAAATATTTCAATTATGGGAAGTTCTATGTAATATTGTAACGTCTGAAATACTTTTGACGATGATAGAACTGATAAGTTGTTTGTTATACGTATAATCGTAGTTAGGCAAAAACGATAAAGACGTCATGCTGTTTTCATGTCATTTTCAGTTAAGTACTTGAACAATAAGATTCATTAATTAATTGCATAACTATATTTTCATAAAGGGGAAATTATAAAGCTTATTGAAAACATTTTGAGGTCTACAAGTAAAGTTTACAAATGATTAAATATTTAGATGACATTTTTATCAGATAACCGGTTGATTTTGCTGATATAACGTTAATGTGTCTCGAAGATCTGATTTTAGGGGCCGTTTGGTTCGTTTTAAGGAATGAAAATGAAAATAGGAATGCAGGAGAATGTGAATAAGAATGAGCATTCCATTGATGTTGTTTGGTTAAACCAATATAATTAATTAAAAAGTGTTTTATATAATATTTTTAAAACAAATATGTGACGTCTAATATGAAAATAAAAAATATTTTCAATTCAACATCGAGAAATGAAAGGACGCATGAGAAAAGATGACTAAGCGGGAATAAGATTTTCATTTCCCCCCAATTTGGTCAGGAATGAAAATTAATGGGTTGGGTTAATGAGCCCATTATAGTATATTAAACCAAACAACAGTTTTTATTATCATTCGCATTACTTACCCCTCAATTGTAAGTAAACAATATGTATCAGAGTTTCACTATCGCTGATAAGTACTAAGATCTTACAGTACCGCTGATAGGAACTCTCGCTTTTTAGATTAAACACTCAGCGAACACTGTTCACCATAATACCCTGAGTCTGTTCAGTCCTTATGGTGATCGCTGATAAGTTAGTTGTTTACTTATGATCTCTGAAGACAAGTTTCACGTCAACATAGGTTCTACGCTGAAGTCGAAGATCAAGCTCAAGAACCAGCGACAAGTCTCCTAATGAACTGATGCGGATCAGCGAAGACTCAGATTTATCCACTCAACGTGAAGTATCAAGTACAAGACTTCAGCTATCGCTGAACTTTATCATTTACTTATAGAGCTCTGATTCAACGAAAGTTGATCATGAAGTCCTCCGTACAAAGTATTTTTGTCTTAACCACCCTTGCACGACTCCGTACGAGATGTCAGAAAAGAACCTCCTATTGTCTGAAATCGTACAACCACTCTGATACTACACTGTTCATTCATGCGGCTACTAAGGTTGTCTACAAAGGTCAATGACATGCAACCAACCAGCTACTGCCACGTGTAAAGTGTAAACTGACATGCATTAATTGCATGCAGTATATAAGAAGACGAACTCACTTCATTTTGAAGTAACTTGCTAACTCTGGACAAGTTCATCCTTCTTATCTTGAGATAGGTTATTTTTAGTAATTTCCTTCTCTTTCTTAGTGCAAGAAACTTAGTGTTCCAACTTGTTTAGATTTAGGTTTATCCTTAATCTTGTTTCCGCAACAAGTTGTAAATTGTTAATGATTTATCAATAAACAATTTAGAAAAGTAAAATCTGTGTGTTTGTATTCAACCCCCCCCCCCCCCCCTTCTACAAACTTGTATAACCCTTCAGGACCAACAAGTGGTATCAGAGCAGATTTGTTTAATCTCATAAACAAGATCTAATCTATACTAAGATTTCTCTTCCTTGCTATTTCTGAAAATGGCTACAAACACAAACTATATTGACAATGGATCTCT
Organism: Saussurea involucrata; assembly: GCA_033807775.1. Classification (NCBI taxonomy): domain Eukaryota; kingdom Viridiplantae; phylum Streptophyta; class Magnoliopsida; order Asterales; family Asteraceae; genus Saussurea; species Saussurea involucrata. Next base: position 113,791,124 of record CM066324.1, read on the forward strand.
TGCAAAACCCCCTAGATTCTCCAGAGATAATTTTAATCTATGGAAAAATAGGATGATTCTCTTTTTAGAAGGTGTAGACCCTACTATACCTTATTATCTTGAAAATGGCCCATTTATCCCTGTAAGAATTGATGCTGCAGTTCCAGCCACTGAGAATAGACCTGCTATTCCAGAAAGGCTGATTCATAAAGAAATTCATATGTGGACTGATGAAGATAAAAAGAAAGTGGCTATCGACACTAAAGCCAGATCCATACTATCCATGGCTCTTCCTGACGAAGTCTACCATTCCTCATGAACCTGAAAACCTCAAAAGCTATGTGGAACACAATCTGTGTTCAGTATGAAGGTACTGCTGAAGTCCAGGACTCTCGAAAGATCAACCTGGTAAGACAGTATGAAAGCTTCATTTGTGGTAAGAATGAAACTCTCTCTGAAGTACACCAACGTTTTAACTGTTTAATAATAGATCTGAAAACTGTTGGTAAGGAATATTCTAACTTTGAAGTGCTGACAAAGTTTTTAGAATGTTTACCTGAAAGCTGGGACAGTTATTCTATGTGTCTCAAGCTGTCAAAGGATCTAAAATCAATGACCCTTTCTACCTTATATGGCACGGTGCTAAATTATGAGCAATCGAGTCATCTTAAGAAGAATCTTGTAGAAGATTCCAAAAGCACCCCTGTTGCTTTAATCTCAGAGGAACCTTCCACTCAGCGACCCTCGGTCACTATCACTGAGTTGGAGAGTAACTCTGAAAGGTCATCAGATTCTGACTCTTCAGATGATGATGAATCTTTGGCTCTCCTAACTAAAAAGTTCAGGAGATTCGCCAAAAAGAAAATGTTCAGAAAGAACAAACCTCTTTCCATAACTGACAAGCCAAGATCATCAACTCTTGTTGATAAGGCTACTGCTACTTGTTTTAACTGCGAAAAGATAGGACATTTCGCTAACGAGTGCAGGTCAAAGAAAGTATCAAGACCCTCAGCTTTTCCAAAGAAAAACTTTATTCCCAGGAATAAAGATGACAAATATGCCAAGCTGAAAGAAAAGCATGCGAAGCTGAAAAGCTTTAAGAAGAAAAGCAAAGGCCTGATGGCTAACTATGATTGGGCTGCTTCTGATGAAGAAGTATCATCATCTGACTCTGAAGATGATGAAGCCAATCTCTGTCTTATGGCCAAGATTGAAGATGAGGAAGAAAGTTCAGACATTCCCTCCACTTCAACCTCTGCAACTCATGTATCACCTTCCTTCTTTACAAATATTGCAAATATTGATGAAGCTGATAGTCTTCGAAAGATCGATCTCTTGACTAGAAGTTTATATGAAGCCATGAATGGCAAAACAATAGTTGAAAATCAAAACCTTGATCTCGCTGAACAACTCAAAAACTGCCACCTTCAAATAGAAAACCTTTCTAAAATTGAAGTAGATTTTAAAGATCAAGTTCAAATAAATCAGCTAGTCAAAATCGAGCGCGAAGAAGCTATCGCTGCATTAAGAGCTGAAAAAGCTACTGTTGATGGATGGTATAATTCCTCAACAAAGATCACTGAGATAATTAAGTCTCAAATTCCCCTGACTGATAAACGTGGTATTGGTTACAAAGCTGATTCTCAAGAACCAACCACTGATCGTTCCATGCTCTTATTTGGAACTTTCGTATCCTCGGTCGCTGATACTTTATCCTCTCAGTGTTCCTCATCTAGACCGCCTATCCCTGAGGAAACTTCTGCCTCTTCAAAAGGTAAAGAGAAAATGGTTTATCCAAAACCTACCTCTGTCTTTAAAGATAAAGGTAAAGGAATTGCTCTTAACCAAAATCCTCAGAAGGGTACCTTAGTACCTAAGCTGAATGCTTCTAAAGCTTCAGTGACCTATCCCTCTGATCAAGGAATCAGATCTCTGGATCTACTCAGCGTGGATCTATTCAGCGATCTACTCCTAGACTCAGAGTGGATGTCCTTGGTAAGAAATCCGAAGAACTGAATGTTCCTCCCATTTCTAAAGCCAATAGCTTATTTGGTGCTGGTCCTTCTATTTCAAAATCTAAAGCTCAGCATTCAAATGGTCCTAGAACTACCTTTAGTTATAGGAAATGTTATCACCGTGGACTTACTGATCATATTTCTAGTAAGTGCCCCACAGCCACCAAAGCTGAAAAGATAGCTAAGGTGAAGATCATTGCCCCCAAGGCAAAGAAGACCACTGAGGTTAAGAAATTAACCAAAGTGAAGACTGACAAAGCTGAATCTTCAAATGCTGCGAAGACTGCTGAACCTTCCGTTCCAACTACTTCCACTGACAAACGTGTACACATGGTTAAGTGGCTACCCAAGAAAAACTAATCTTCCTTTGTAATGCAGGTTAAGAAGGGTATCTGGTATCTCGATAGCGGATGCTCTAGACATATGACTCGAAAGAAAAGCCTGCTCGCTGAATATAAGGAAGAGAAGGGTCCCTCTGTGACTTTTGGTGGAAATGGAAAAGGACATACCCGAGGGTTTGGTGTACTCTCAAATGGTACAACCACCTTCAGAAGAGTCGCATATGTTGAAGGGCTGAAGCATAATCTTCTAAGCATCAGTCAGCTTTGCGACAAGGATAACAAAGTGATTTTCACTAAGGAATCCTGCTTTGTCACTGACAAAAAGGAGAAGATAGCTCTCAGCGGTTATCGTTTGGAAAATGTTTATGTAATAAACATGGACTCAACAACCACTGAGAACTCCTGTTTCTTCTCAAAAGCCTCATCTGATGTCAACTGGCTATGGCATAAGAGGCTCTCTCATCTAAATTTCAAGACACTGAATACTCTTTCTTCAAAAGAGTTAGTCACTGGTCTACCTCAACACTCATACGCCAAAGAGTCTTTATGTTCAGCGTGTGAAAAAGGGAAGCAGACCAAAGCAAGCTTTAAGTCAAAGCAAGTCTCCTCAGTGTCATCTCCTCTACAACTACTCCATATGGATTTGTTTGGCCCTGTTAACAAACAATCCATCGCTGGAAAGAAATATACGCTGGTCATAGTTGATGAATTCTCTCGTTATACATGGGTTATTTTTCTCCGTTCTAAGAGTGACACCCCTGAAGAACTCATCACCTTTGTTCGGAAGATGGAAACCCTGAACAACTTGACCGTTCGCTCAATAAGGAGTGATCATGGAACTGAATTCAAAAACAGTTCTCTTGATTCCTTCTTTGAGAGTAAGGGTATTTCTCACAACTTTTCATCAGTGAGAACACCACAACAAAATGGAGTCGCTGAAAGAAGAAATACAACAATTATTGAAGCTGCACGTTCAATGCTCAGCGATTCTCACCTACCTACTCAGTTTTGGGCAGAAGCTGTCATCACTGCTTGTTTTACGCAAAACAGGTCGCTGATAGTCAAAAGATTCAATAAGACATCCTATGAACTTTTTCATGGGAGAAAGCCTTCAATTAGCTTTCTTCACATCTTTGGATGTCAGTGTTTCATACTGAATAACAGATATGCCCTTGGAAAGTTTGATCCTAAGGCTGATGATGGAATCTTTCTTGGATATTCTTCAATCTCCAAAGCCTTCAGAGTCTTCAATCGTAGAAGACAAACTGTAGAAGAAACTATTCACGTCACGTTTGACGAATCCCGTTCAGCGAACTCTAAACCGTCCGCTGATACTGAAGAACTGAATCAATGGATGTTTTCTCATCTTGGTGATTCAAAAGATATTCCCACTCCTCATACTCATACAATTGAAGAAGATAGTCCTACTATCATTCCAAACATGCGGAATAGTGAAGCTGAAACATCATGGGTCTCAGCTGTTCCTTTAAACACTATACCTGCTCCTGAACCAAATGTCTCAGACATTCCATCTATTTCTCAGCAATCAGTGAATATAATGACAACTGCAACTCCTCTCTTGGATGATACTCCGGAATTTGTTGAAGCCTCATCTTCAGCTCCTCCAGTTCAGATTGAGTCAGCGACTTATGCTCCGGCTCAGCGATGGACTGTAAATCACCCAATTGATCAAATTCTTGGTGATCCAAACGCTGGTGTTCAGACTCGACGAAGTGCAGGTAATATTTGTTTATTTGTTAACTTTATTTCTCTGACTGAACCAAAGAAAATAGACGATGCCCTCAAAGATCCAAATTGGGTCAGCGCCATGCATGAAGAGCTGACTGAATTCGAAAGAAATAAAGTTTGGAAACTTGTTCGAAGACCAACTGACAAAACAGTGATAGGCACTAAATGGGTCTATCGAAACAAGTTGGACGAACATGGAACTGTAACCCGCAACAAGGCTCGTCTTGTTACTCAGGGATACAGACAAGAGGAAGGCATAGATTACGACGAAACATTTGCTCCAGTAGCAAGACTAGAATCTATTCGTCTATTCTTAGCATATGCTGTACATAAAGACTTCAAAGTATATCAGATGGATGTTAAGTCAGCGTTTCTAAATGGAAAGCTGAATGAAGAAGTCTATGTGGAACAACCTCCAGGATTCTCAGATCCTAAGCGTCCAGGTTATGTTTATAAACTGGATAAGGCACTTTATGGCTTAAAGCAAGCTCCACGTGCATGGTATGACACTCTCTCTACTTATCTCCATATTGAACAATTTGAGCGAGGTAAAATCGACAAAACTCTATTCTTCAGGAAAGTAAAAGGTCATATTATTCTTGTTCAGATATATGTTGATGACATTATATTTGGTTCTACTAACCCTGATCTTTGTACTCGTTTCGCTGATAGAATGAAAGATGAGTATAAAATGAGCATGATGGGTGAACTAACATATTTCCTTGGTCTTCAGATAAAGCAAAATGAAAAAGGAACTTTCATTAATCAGGGAAAGTACGTTAAAGATATGCTGAAGAAATTCGATTTAACTCAGAGTTCAGCTATGAAAACCCATATGGCACCACCGCTGACACTAGACAAGGATTCAAATGGAATACCTGTTAATGTCACGCTGTACCGTGGGATGATCGGATCTCTTTTGTATCTTACAGCTAGCCGACCCGATATTATGTACGCAACCTGTTTGTGTGCAAGATATCAAGCTGAACCTAAGGAATCTCATATGGTCCCTGTAAAGCGAATTTTTCGATACCTTAAGGGTACTGCAAATCTAGGTCTTTGGTATCCCAAAGATTCAGGGTTTGATCTAATCGCCTATTCAGATAGTGATTTTGCAGGTTGCAAAATGGATAGGAAAAGCACCACAGGAGGCTGTCAGCTCCTGGGTGGAAAGCTGGTGAGTTGGACAAGTAAAAAGCAAAACTCAGTGTCCACCTCCACAGCTGAAGCTGAATATGTAGCCGCTAGAAGCTGTTGTTCTCAGGTCTTGTGGATGAGAAATCAACTACTAGACTATGACCTTCAGTTCTCAAAAATTCCAATCTATTGCGACAGCACAAGTGCCATCGCTATAGCCAACAATCCAATGCTACACTCAAAGACAAAACACATCGAAATCAGGTATCATTTTATCAGAGATCATGTGATGAATGGAGATATAGAACTTCATTTTATCCCAACTGATTATCAGTTAGGTGATCTGTTCACCAAACCTCTTGATGAGACAAGATTCAACTTCCTCATCAGCGAGCTTGGAATGCTGAACTTTGAAGAATAAAATCTTCAGCGGTTCACATTTGATCAGCGATACAATTATACAAACTTGTATAGCTCTCGGGAACAATGAACTTGTATAACCTATTCTATCATCTTCTCTCTGAATAAACTTGATTCGCTGATATCAAGGTATGTTTTTCTCTCACTGACAATCGCATGTAAATGCAAGATTTCAAAACAAATTGCATCGCTGAATCTCTTTCTTAATCAACGATACTTTGAAATTTCTAAAACCAACACTGATATTTCTATTCAGTGCTTCATGTTTTCAAAAGTGTCCCTGAGCTTTCAAAACCTCAGAGACATCCTAGAATATGAAAGGACAGTTGTGACGTCATCGCAACGGATAAACCCCGACACGTTTTTTTTCTGACACACGTTTGCACGTTTCGTTTACCTGCCAATCAAATGCAAACACGTGTCGGTGTCGTGATGAAAATCTTTTCCCGCTCAATATTTTCTCTCTCTAATCTCACTATATAAACACATTCTTGGTTTATATTTTCCTTTTACGCGAAAAACTTCTCCTCCAAGCAAGAAATTTACTGTCGCATTTTGCTCTCAAGTTTTTCAAGAACAACTGTTCATCATCTTCTTCAACATCAAAGGTTAATATGCTCTTATTATTTACCTGTTGTTATAACTTGTTAATGATCTTCTCATTGTTTTTAAAAGATCAAACAAAAGAACTTCTTAAAATGAAATCAGTTCTTTCATGGTTTTATGAACACAACCTTTCATGGTTGTTCTTCAAGTTTAAACGCAAAATCTTAAACTTGTTCTTCATTCGTTTCCAGAATCCTAATCTTAAAAAAAAAGAAACTGGAAAACAATACTTTTAATGGGTGTGCATTTCTTTTTCAAAAACAAGAAAAACCCTAATCTTCATTAAGACATTTTTGTCTGAATGAAATGGACAAAATTCGAACCATCTTAATGGAAAATCTTTCCACATTAAGATTATTCTTATTTGTTAAATCTTTGGTTGAACTGATAATACAGATGGCATCTGCTGACATTCCTACCGCTGAGAACATTGCTGTTGCTGCCGCTGAGGAATTGGAAATTACCAAGGCTCCTCAGGTCAAGTTCACTCAAGAAGAACTTGATTGGACTAAGTCAAACAACCTCTATGCGCTTTTCGAGTTTCCTCCTCGAAAGCAAGTCACACATCTGAATGATGCTGTGAGCTTCCTGAAAAACTGTTGCCTTTCTGATAATGCCGTTTTACGACATTATTCTGATCCCGAAATCGGTCTGTTTGTTGTAAGTTTCCAAGTAAAAGAGTCGAATTTAATGGTTTTGATGAGAAAGTACAGGTTTTTTCATGAATGACTGATGATGGAAGAATTTTGGATCAATCGGAGCAAGTTTACAACAGTCCAGTGCGAAAAGGAGAAAATCAGATTTTTGGACCAAACAGTACTCTGCGCGCCTCTGTGCGCGTCTCCACACGCGCTGCCAGACACGCAACCCTCTGCCCAATTCGCATTCCAGTGCTCTGCGCGCCTCTGTGCGCGTTTCCACACGTGCCGCCAGACGCGCTGGGGCCCTGAGCGTTTTTTATTCTTTTTATCTGCTAGGGTTGAGGGTATTAGAGGGAGTAACGGCTTAGGACTCTCTCTGGGCGATTTTAGGAGCAAAGAAGCGATTTTTGAAGGCGGTTAGAAGGCGATAAACATCAATTATCAAGGATCGAAAGGCGAATCGAGTACGTTCATCGGCGGCTTAGGCTTTTTCAGGGAGTTATTAGATTTCATTTCTTAGCATAAAACATGTTTACTTTCATTTCTATCTTCACGTTTCAAAGTTTTGAAAACCCCAACATGAACTAATCCGTTCATGTTGGGGGTTGGTATGAATCATGGTTGGATGGTTATTTAGTTTTACAGTAGGTATGATTGATATGGTATAGATGGATGGCACATGTAAGATTGTTCTTAATGCTTGTAATAGTCCGATCAACTGTTATTTGATTTTTGAACCTCTAATCTTTGAGAAACGTTTTTGGGTTTGATTAATCTTTCATGTCTTGGTTGAATTTGAGATAGTGATATAATAATTCTTTCCTTGTGGCTTTTAATTACTGATTGTTCAACTACTTTTGTTAAGATCGAATGATGATACAATATGTTGAATGATATTTGCTATAGCTTGATAAAGTATAGTGATGGAATGTGATTATGCCTGTCATCTTGAAGTTATGTCAATCGTATCAAATCTGTGAGTTAAGTAATTGTCTACCTGAAGAATCCGACCCTCCAACTCTTTTCCTTATTAGAATTAACTAAGTTTTAATTCGTGTTCTGATATTCAACAATCCAAATCAATTTGCATTAGTCTAGTTAATAATTTATACAGTCATTGTGGTACTTGACACCTGGTTCCTTTGGTTCGATACTCGTACTTTATAAGTACTATTACTTGATTCGACCCGTACACTTGCGGAAGATTTAGGGGGTATAAACCCATCTATCAAGTTTTTGGCGCCGTTGCCGGAGATCATGTTTTGTGTGAATATCACTACTAGCTGTAGAAATTATTACATTAGACACCCTGTTTTTATTTTATTATAATCTGCTTTGAAGGTTCATATATTTTTAGGTTTTGAAATTCTATATTCTCTGTTTCAGGTTACCTCTTGGTTTATGCCAAGAAGAAGACTGTTTCGGGAATTATTACTGATTGACCCGGAGATAGAACGGACTGCCAGAGACCTGAGACGACAAGCACGAAACAGAATGGCTGACGGCAACGTCCACGTTCAAGATGATTGGGAAGAGGGGATGCCCATGGGTAATGGTCAACCAATTCCAAATGCAAATGCGAACAATCAGAACCACAATAACGCCAATCATGGACTCAACAACGTCAATCATAACGCCAACAATAATGTCAATCACGGTGTTGACAACAACTACAATGTTAATCATGGCGTCAATGACAATGTTAACAATGGTGTTGACAATGGAATAAACCATAATCTCAATCACAACGCCAATCATGGGATCCATCACAATGTCAATCATCCACCGCCACCACAAAGGGTACCAATGAGGAATTTCGCCAACCCGAACATGGGCGCTGCACAACGAGGACCATATGCACCTCCGATAGCTGCTAATAATTTTGAAATCAAGCTTGGTACCATTCAATTGGTACAGTCGAACATGTTTGGAGGTGCAGCAACTGAAGATCCTCATGCACACTTGCGCGCATTCGAAAAGATTTGCAATACTTTTAAGGTAAATGGGGCTGATCAAGATTCGATCAAGATACGGTTGTTCCCGTTTTCATTAAAGGATCGAGCCACTACTTGGGAAGAGAATATACCCCCGGGATCAATTCAAACTTGGAACGACATGGTTACAGCTTTTCTCAACAAGTTCTTTCCACCAGGGCGAACGGCTCAACTGTTATCCGACATCACGCATTTCTCGCAATGGGATCAGGAGTCGTTGTACGAAGCATGGGAAAGATATAAAGCGATGCTCAAGAAGTATCCACATCATGGGTTACAAGAATGGATGATCATCCAAACATTCTATGTGGGATTGAATCCTCAGTTTAAGAATGACCTCACAGCTGCTGCAGGTGGAGCTTTAATGAACAAGTCCTATGAGGAAGCGATCGAACTGATAGAAAATCTAGCAGAGCATAGCTATTCCACTCCAAGATCTGCTGTTAGAAAAGTTGCAAATGTGCAAGAAACAGAAGAGTTGAAGGCTATAAAGGCACAGTTGACTGCGTTGACTAATCAGATGAGAGGAGCGACGATGCAACCGAATGTTCAGAATGATATGGGTGGTCAAGACCAATTCATGAATCATCAAGATTATCAATCACCGGAACAAGTTCAATTCATTCAGAATCAGAACCGGAACAATCGGCCGAGGAATGATCCATTCTCTAATACTTATAACGAGGGATGGAAACGGCATCCTAACTTTTCTTGGAGTCAACCTCAACAAGGCTCGGGCAAGGAAACGATGGGGCAACAACAACAACAGCAACAACAGTATGGTAACAATTCTAACTCTTCCAATTCTTTTTAGTCTAACAATGTCTATCGTCCCCCAGGTTACAATCAGAGGAAACATGATGAGGGGCAATCATCAGAAAAGAAACCGGGTTTGGAAGACATGATGATGAAATTCATGTCAAAGATGGAAGGTGCGGTAGAAGGATTAGCGGGTACAGTGAACACTGTGAAATCCACCACGGATCAGAATACCGCTTCAATCCGAATGCTAGAAAGACAGATGGGCCATATTTCTGAGGCCTTACAAACCCGACCTCCCGGTCAATTTCCAAGTCAATCCGAGAAGAAGGGTAGAGAAGAATGTAAAGCCATAAGCTTGAGGAGTGGTAAACAACTCACTATAGACCCCACGAGAGATCCTTTGCCGGAAGGAGACAACACCAAGGTGAGTGATGTTGAGCCAGAGGATGAGGAGGAAGAAAAAGTGGATGAAGAAGTGGAGATGGAGAAGACGGAAAGCGAGAGAAGAAAGGAAAATGCGACTGCTTCCAAGAAAGTGCCTCCTAAGCCAGTCACACCATCGGTACCATATCCCAGTAGGCTAAAAGCTTACAAGGATGATGCAAACTTTGCTAAATTTTTAGAGGTGTTTAAAAAACTGCATATTAACATTCCTTTTGCAGATGCTTTAGCACAGATGCCATCCTATGTGAAATTTCTGAAGGATATTCTCTCCAACAAGAGAAAAATCGAGGAGCATGCCACAGTTGCACTTACTGAAGAGTGCAGTGCTATCATTCAGCACAAGCTTCCCCCGAAGCTTAAGGATCCAGGGAGTTTTACTATCCCTGTTCAAATAGGCAATTCTGAATTTAGTAAAGCTTTGTGTGATCTTGGAGCGAGTATCAATCTAATGCCATTGTCTATTTTCAGGAGACTCGGACTGGGAGAGGTGTAACCGACCAGAGTGACACTGCAGCTTGCTGACAGATCAATCAAATACCAGTATGGTGTAATTGAAGATGTGCTGGTCAAAGTGGATAAATTTTATCTCCCAGTCGACTTCGTGATCCTCGATATGGATGAGGATAAAGAGATACCTTTGATCATGGGTCGACCATTTTTAGCCACAGGAGGGGCGTTGATAGATGTGAAAGGAGGAAAGCTCACGTTGAGGGTAGGAGAAGAAAAAGCGGTTTTTGACATATTCCGAGCAGCAAAGCAGCCAATGCAATACAGTGAATGCTACCGGATTGATGTCTTGGAATCCCCGATTATAGAATCATGTGAATCGCAGTTGGGTCAAGATCAATTGGAAAGTGTGATCATGGGTACTATAGATGGTTCGGAAGTTGAAAGTGTAATGCAACTGAATGCATTGCCGAGTCATACAGGCCCTAGAAGACCGACTGTTGAGGATTTGGGTGAGCCAATACCCAAATCTCAACCATCATCTCACACTCCGCCTAAGCTCGAGCTGAAACAGTTACCATCTCATCTTGAATATGCATTCTTAGGGGAAAAGGAGACACTCCCGGTTATCATCTCATCCAAGTTGGAAGCCGAGGACAAAGAGAAGTTATTGAGGGTCCTACTTGAGCACCAAACTGCCATTGGTTGGACGATAGCCAATTTAAAAGGCTTAAGTCCAACTTTCTGCACACACCGCATAAACCATGAAGAGGAACATCGGCCGGTGGTACAACCTCAACGAAGACTTAATCCCAACATTAAAGAAGTGGTTCGGAAAGAGATCCTAAAGTTATTGGATGCTGGAATCATCTATCCAGTACCCGATAGCCCATGGGTCAGTCCAGTCCAAGTAGTGCCAAAGAAAGGAGGTGTCACAGTCGTTCGAAATAACAACAATGAACTCATCCCCTCTCGGACAGTCACGGGGTGGAGAGTTTGCATTGATTATAGAAGGTTGAACAACGCCACCCGGAAAGACCATTTCCCATTGCCATTCATTGATCAGATGATAGAGAGACTAGCGGGGCACGAGTATTACTGCTTCTTAGACGGGTATTCGGGATACAATCAAATACCGATTGCTCCCGAAGATCAAGATAAGACCACATTTACATGTCCTTATGGAACATTTGCTTATAGGAGGATGCCGTTTGGGTTATGTAACGCTCCCGCAACATTTCAGAGGTGTATGATGGCGATCTTTTCGGATATGGTGGAGCGCACTATGGAAATCTTTATGAACGACTTCTCGGTATTTGGTCCATCATTTGACTCTTGTTTGTCTCATCTGGAGACTGTTTTGAAAAGATGCAAGGAGAAGAGCTTGGTTTTGAATTGGGAGAAGTGTCACTTTATGGTGACGGAAGGAATAGTGCTTGGACACAAGGTGTCAAAAGAGGGGATAGAAGTGGATAAGGCCAAGTTTGCAGTAATAGAGAACTTACCGTATCCGAATTCCGTCAAAGGGATTCGAAGCTTTTTGGGCCATGCCGGCTTTTACCGGCGGTTTATAAAAGACTTTTCTAAAATCACTAAACCCTTATGTTCTTTACTCCTAAAAGATGCCAAATTTGATTTTACTGATGATTGTGTTGTGGCATTTGACAGGTTGAAGAAGGAGTTGATCTCGGCACCTATTCTTACAGCACCTGATTGGAGTCTTCCCTTCATAGTGATGTGTGATGCAAGCGATACGGCAGTCGGAGCGGTCTTGGGGCAAAAGAAAGACAAGAGAATGCACGTTATCTATTATGCCAGCAAGACTTTAGACGAAGCTCAAGTTAACTATGCCACAACCGAGAAGGAGTTATTAGCGGTGGTCTATGCGTGTGAGAAGTTCAGATCGTACCTGGTGGGAGCAAAGGTAATCGTATACACGGATCATTCAGCCTTGAAGTATCTGATGGCTAAGAAAGATGCAAAGCCGAGACTCATCAGATGGGTGCTACTGCTCCAAGAGTTTGATTTGGAGATCTTAGACAAAAAGGGGACAGAAAACACGGTTGCAGATCACCTGTCAAGGCTCAAGGGTAATGAGGAAGAGAAAATGGATAAAACATCTATCAATGACACATTCCCGGATGAGCAATTATTTAAGGTTAGTCATTCCGAACCGTGGTATGCAGATTTGGTTAATTTCTTGGTAGGAGGAGTGGTGCCCTACAACATGAACTCACATCAAAAGAAGAGATTTCTCTTTGAGGCCAAGCGGTATTATTGGGATGAGCCGCACTTGTATAAGATGTGTGCGGATGGGATGATTCAGAAATGTGTACCGGATGAAGAAAAGACCGACATTCTTACTCATTGCCATACATTAGAATGTGGGGGTCATCTCAGTGCTGATAGAACAGTGGCCAAGGTTTTACAATCCGGATTCTTCTGGTCATCAATGTTCAAGGAGACAAGGGAATTTATCTCCAAATGTGACCGGTGTCAAAGGACAGGCAACATAACGAAGAAGGATGAAATGCCCATGAAGATCTTCATGGATGTGGAACTATTTGATGTATGGGGAATAGACTTCATGGGACCGTTCCCAAACTCATACGGGAACGAGTACATTTTAGTTGCGGTTGATTATGTGTCGAGATGGGTTGAAGCAATCGCAACGCCATCGAATGATTCCAAAGTCGTGATCAAATTTCTAAAGAAGCATATCTTCTCACATTTTGGGGTTCCACGGGCCTTAATCAGTGATGGGGGCAGCCATTTCTGCAATCGGTATCTTGATGCGGTCCTCAAGAAATACTCGGTCAAGCATCGAGTAACTACACCATATCACCCACAAGCAAATGGGCTAGCCGAAGTCTCTAACAGAGAGCTGAAACACATTTTAGAGAAAACGGTAAATTCTTCACACAAGGATTGGTCGCTGAAGCTTGATGACGCTCTGTGGGCATACCGGACTGCATATAAGACACCTTTGGGGACTACACCATACCGGCTAGTTTATGGGAAGTCATGCCACTTGCCCGTGGAATTGGAGTGTCGAGCATTCTGGGCAATTAAGCAATTGAACATGGAGCTAGACGCAGCCGGCAAGAAGAGACTATTACAGATGGTTGAGCTAGAGGAACTCAGACTCGATGCATTCGAAAATGCTTTGATCTACAAAGAGAGGACCAAGAAGTTCCACGACCGGAACATTCGCGAGAAGGTAATCACCCCAGGTATGAATGTTTTGCTGTTTAACTCACGATTACGGTTATTCCCAGGAAAATTAAAATCCAGGTGGTCTGGCCCGTTCAAAGTAATAGAAGTACTCCCATATGGAGCAGTGGAGTTAGAAGGAACTGATGGGCAGAGATTCAAGGTGAACGGACAACGAGTCAAACCGTACCTAGGAGGTGAGATCCCGAGCATTGCAAGCATATATCTAGACGAGCCGGGAGAGTAAGTGATTGGAAAAGTCGTGCCTCGACAGAAAATACGGCGCTAGGTGGGAGGCAACCCACCATAGGTTATTTCGCAATTTTGATTTTGTTTTCTTTTCTTGAGTGTTTGTTTTTTTTTTCTTTTGGTTGTGTGTGTTTTGTTTTTGTTTGTGTGTTTTAGTGATAATTTTGACCCCTGAGAGCGCGCGGGATGATACGTCAAGGAAAGCGAAAAACGAAAACGGCAAATGGTAAACAGTGCTCTGCGCGTTTGGCAGCGCTAGTCCATCCGCGCAGCCATCCGCGCAGACCATTGGAAGTTCCACAAATGTTTAAACTGTGCGTTTTGCTGCGCTGCTCCATCCACGCTCACAAACGCGCCGAAGTCTGTCGAATGAAACTCCAGCGCTCTGCACGCCTATTTGCGCGTCTCCATACGTGTCTCCGTACGCGCCGGTTACAAAAGTAGTACAATCCAGTGCGCTGCGCGTTTTACCGCGCGTCTCCATACGCGCTCCCAGACGCGCCGCGTCCCTGCAGGTATTTACACCCCATTTTTGGCTCTCTCTCTCATTATGTGAAACCCTAATTCTTTTGGCAGCCGTTTTTCACTCAAAAGCACTCTCCTAAAGTTGGTTTTCATCCATTCCACCAAGAAGCCTCAATTTCTACTCTCATTCCATCAATTCTAAAGATCAAAGGTATGAATTCTTACTCTCCTCTCTAAATTGTTGAGGTTTTTGCACAATCCATTCAAGGTACATTCCATTTTCGAGTTACTAGCTGAAATGCTTCAAGGATACATGTGTTTATGTGTTAATGATGTGAGAATCTCAACTGATTTTGCTGTTTGTGTTGAATGAATACCATGTTTGTTGGGAAAGTTGTGGGTATTTTTGCTGTTGAGAGAAAAACCCTTATTTTTTGGCTCAAGTTTCTGAAATCTTTTGATATAATGCTGATTTTGTCCAAGATATACCAAACCTAGGTTTCACCAAGGTTTGGGGTTCTTGTGATTTTTGTTAAAATAGGTATCATGTGCTAAGAGTTGGGTGATCATCGTGCTAAATGTGATATAATGTGCGTGTTAATATGCTCACCCATGATGATGTGCTGCTGGTTTGTGCTTGAAATTCTTGGTGTGGATGAGTGTTGGTATTTTAGTTTTGAAATGGAAAACCCAAACTTTGGTTTGGGGTGTCAATTTAACACCATTCACACAACTCTCTCATTACAAGCCTTGGTTTCACCAAGGTTTGGGGTTCCTGATTTCACCTAAAGCTTATTGTTCTATGTTCTTTGTGTGAAAACAAACCTAATCCAAAGATTAGGTTTGGGGTGACATTGTCAATTCACTATATCTAATGAATGTCCCTTTTCAGGAACCATGGTGCGCACTGAGCCCAATAGAGCTGGACGTTTCTTCGCCTACCAAAATCTGCACCCGACAGAAAGAGAAGCCCTGACGGAACGCATGAACGGCATGGTCGAACACAGACCACATCAATTCAGGAACCGGCCAATCTGGTCGGAGAGAGGGTTGAGATTAGATGAGATACCGAACGAAAGGGCAAAGAGATCGCTGTGGAACGTGGATGGCTCGCGTATGTGAATGATCCGGAGCCGTACGATGAGGATCTGGTACGAGATTTTTATGCTGCCATGATACCACCAACCTTTAATGAATTCTCTTCGGTGGTGGTAAGGGACAGAATCGTACGGATGCCGATAGAAGCTATTTGTGCCCATTATGAGGTGCCTCGCCCCAATAACTTGGGTGCCACTTTTGGTTTAACCCCGATTCAGGGTGTCCGAAACGACACACAATTCAGCACGGTTCTATCTGCGGCTCTAAGAAGGAATGGCAAGGAAATCTGGGTCCCCCACCAGTATGGCATAAAGAAATATGAGCTGCGACCCGAGATTACCTTATGGATGAAGTTTTTGAAATGCAGTCTGGCGCCATCTTCACATGATAATACGGTCGACGCATATTTTGCCAAAATCCTCTACCACATTCAGTCCAACCTCCCAATGGACATATGCCACATCATCAAGCTTCAGCTGATAGACGCCGCATCAAGTTCCAATAATGTTGGCATTTTACCTTTTCCTTGTTTAATAACTCGGTTTTGCAGGGACGCCGGATGCGACGTCGGTGTTACAATACCACCACCACCACCTTTCGATAAACACACCTACAGAGCGCAGGTCAATGCAGTAACTCAGAATAATCGAAGGGAAGCCGCAATTAGGGAAAGAGGTCGTATGCATATTCCAGCAGGGGTAGATAACATGGATGCGGATGATGCTGATGACGCCGACTACAATCCGGCGACCTATATGGAAGGAGTGGAACTTGGGTCTGACATAGCGGGGCTAGCGCTGCAGATGCACCATATGGAGATTCGGCTGAATCGGAGGTTCGACGCACTAGAAGAAGGAAGGAGGTATGATGGGAACTCGCAGGCACCGAGCACTTTAAATCAAAATGAAGCGGGCCCATCAAACCCGAGGAGAAGAAGGCGTCATTAGGAGGCATTTGCGTGGTGGGGTAATTTTTCTTTTTTAGTTTTGATTTTTTTGTTGATGCCCCTTTTCGTTTTTTTTTGTTTTTTTTTATTTTATGCTTTTAGTAGGATAACTGTACCAATTCGCTATTTCGTGATTTTTTTTCATGTACACTATCTGATCCATTGGGGACAATGTCTATGTCTGGTTTGGGGTGGTTTGTCGAGTCTATCATTAGTTGATCTCAGTGGATTGAACGATCACCTTGTCTTTAGTGATGAGTGTGCGACCTTTTAGCATGATTTAGTGTGAGTTTTCGAAAACACTAATTTTGGGGGGAGGAGTTAAAAGGGATAATATAGCACGAGGTTGGATCTAGGTGAATGCACACATAGAGACATTAGTGGAGACCACCCGTGAGTTGTTGAGCTACACATTTGCTAACTTCGATTATGAGAGACTATGCATTAATCGATACACTTTTCACTCAGTCTTTTGGTCGTTGTTATAGCCTGATCTTACTATAACTTGCATCCGATTATCAAAGACATCCATAGGAATAGGAGTGAAGTTGTTGCCTATCTTTGTGAACAAACCATGTGCAAGTTGTCTGGTTGATGCTTTACCCACTGCTGTTCATAACTCAAAGGACTCAAATGTCACCCGTTGTAGCACCCCCAGTGATTAAAAAAAAAAATACAAAACTGAGGGGTCAGTTCAGGATTTTTAAATGAAGAGTTGAGAAGTATGAGCGAAAGGAAATGAGAAGGCCACCCAATTTTCATCATGAATTTATTGACCTCCATCCAAAAGAAACAACCATGACCCATTGATCTGAATTAGCATGGAGAGTTTCTAAAGAGAAGCAAAGCAACATTCCTGTGTCCTAGTCTTGATAAGTGGATTCCTTCTGAGATCAATTTGTGTACAACTGTGCGTCATTGTTTAATTGTTGTTCATGCATACTTTGTGAATTCTTGTACCCAACCTCTAAAAGCATGACAACATGTGTGAAACCTAGGGCTCGAGTGAAGAGAGAAAACCGTGAGGTAGGGTCAAGGCGAAATCCTCTCTAAGTGTGTGTTTAGTCTAGGTACACTCAAGTGTGGTGTGGTCCTTGATAACTCCCTTTCCCAAGGTTGTGCTGTTTAGAATCTCATATTTAGGTTTGCTGGGTGGTGTCCATCTCACATGTAACTCATGGTGGTTGTTGAGTTGACTAGAGATCACTAATGATATTTTCGACAACACGAAATTGCGATTGTTTGGTTAGTAGTTGAATGCTTATTAGTGTCGCTGTTTTGCTTGGGGACAAGCAACACTCAGTTTGGGGTTGTTGATAATGCCATTTTACGACATTATTCTGATCCCGAAATCGGTCTGTTTGTTGTAAGTTTCCAAGTAAAAGAGTCGAATTTAATGGTTTTGATGAGAAAGTACAGGTTTTTTCATGAATGACTGATGATGGAAGAATTTTGGATCAATCGGAGCAAGTTTACAACAGTCCAGTGCGAAAAGGAGAAAATCAGATTTTTGGACCAAACAGTACTCTGCGCGCCTCTGTGCGCGTCTCCACACGCGCTGCCAGACGCGCAGCCCTCTGCCCAATTCGCATTCCAGTGCTCTGCGCGCCTCTGTGCGCGTTTCCACACGCGCCGCCAGACGCGCTGGGGCCCTGAGCGTTTTTTATTCTTTTTATCTGCTAGGGTTGAGGGTATTAGAGGGAGTAACGACTTAGGACTCTCTCTGGGCGATTTTGGGAATAAAGAAGCGATTTTTGAAGGCGATTAGAAGGCGAGAAACATCAATTATCAAGGATCGAAAGGCGAATCGAGTACGTTCATCGGCGGCTTAGGCTTTTTCAGGGAGTTATTAGATTTCATTTCTTAGCATAAAACATGTTTACTTTCATTTCTATCTTCACGTTTCAGAGTTTTGAAAACCCCAACATGAACTAATCCGTTCATGTTGGGGGGTTGGTATGAATCATGGTTGGATGGTTATTTAGTTTTACAGTAGGTATGATTGATATGGTATAGATGGATGGCACATGTAAGATTGTTCTTAATGCTTGTAATAGTCCGATCAACTGTTATTTGATTTTTGAACCTCTAATCTTTGAGAAACGTTTTTGGGTTTGATTAATCTTTCATGTCTTGGTTGAATTTGAGATAGTGATATAATAATTCTTTCCTTGTGGCTTTTAATTACTGATTGTTCAACTACTTTTGTTAAGATCGAATGATGATACAATATGTTGAATGATATTTGCTATAGCTTGATAAAGTATAGTGATGGAATGTGATTATTCCTGTCATCTTGAAGTTATGTCAATCGTATCAAATCTGTGAGTTAAGTAATTGTCTACCTGAAGAATCCGACCCTCCAACTCTTTTCCTTATTAGAATTAACTAAGTTTTAATTCGTGTTCCGATATTCAACAATCCAAATCAATTTGCATTAGTCTAGTTAATAATTTATACAGTCATTGTGGTACTTGACACCTGGTTCCTTTGGTTCGATACTCGTACTTTATAAGTACTATTACTTGATTCGACCCGTACACTTGCGGAAGATTTAGGGGGTATAAACCCGCCTATCACTTTCGACAGCCCTGACCATAACACCTCCTGCACATCAGCTACTGCTTTCTCAGTTCTGGTACTCTGCCAGACACTCTCAGCTACCATCTGCCAAAGATCCCTAAAAAACATATGATTGCATCCTCTGCGATACTGACTATGGCACTATTAAGATCACCCCTGCCATCATTCGCAAAGCCTTGAACCTTCCCTTAGCCACAAAAGAAAAACCTTTTGTTCCTCTCCCTGACCACAAGAAACATTCAGACAGGGAAGCCATCACTGCATTTTTCGATGCGATGGGCTATGTTTGGGAAACGGGAAGGGACAAGAAGCCTGAGAAGAAGCTGACCCTCATCAAGAAATCTAAAATGCCCAGCGAGATGAATTTCATCTTCGCTCATTTAATCAGCTGCATGACTGCAAAGACCGGCTCCTCTGACCAAGCCGCTCAACCTCAGCAAGCAATGGGATATGCACTGCTGAAAGGTCTACATATAGACTGGGCATCGATTATCTACGATGATCTAGTACTCCGAGTGGACTCTGCCGCTGACCGATCTCCATGGGTTCCATATCCCAGGTTCATCAGCGCCGTCTTCCAGACAGGCCTGAAGGACAGCTACCCACAAGAGGGTGACCTGAAACTCTCTCAGGTTGGCCCTAAGGTACTCGATTTCAAACCGGTGGAAAATGAGGTACGTCTTTCTACACTTTTAACTCTTCTCAATCCTCCTACTTCTTCTACTTCTGCAGCTCCCTCAGCGGACAAACCCACCGCTGATACCCCAACTGCAACCTCCATTCCTTCTCTTAAAAGGAAACACTCACATACCCAACTTAGTTCCAAAAGAACTAAGAAAACCAAGGAGCAACCCCCGCAATCTCTTGCTGAAGACTCCTCGGCTCATCTTAAAGAGCTGAAGGAAAGTTCAGTGGTACGCTCTGCCACAGCTGAACAAGCCACCCATTCCATCCCAGCTTCAGCGTCTCTAAACGTTGAAGTTATTAACTTGGAACCTACCCAACCTCCTCCAGTCTCTCAAAATACTGAAGAAGCGATTCTCAACGGATCCAACGCTGAACTCCGCACCCAACAAACTCTCTCAACCTTCGCTTCTCTCTCCTCTCAATTGGACTTTAATCCAGTTTTCACTGGAGCAACCATCATTCCTCCAGAAGCTAAAGCTGATACTCTTCAAGGGATGATGGAGACAGGACCTGCAGAACAACCCATGCGTACACGCACTCTCGCTGACGACATGAAACTCTTTTCAGGACATCGTGATTTTGATGAATTCACAAATCCTCCTGCAGGTAAACAACAACCCATATACACTGTAACTGAACCCCAAACTTCTGAGCTTTCCTCTGTTCACAAGTACTTATATGTTACAGGTCCTAATTTGGGAGACATCAACGCTTCTCTGAAGAACCTGGATACGAAGCTGACAGGTCTCACCACTACACTCTCCGACAACTCTTCAGCTGTAACAAACGCTGGAGAGAATCTCAACAAGTTGACAACGGTGGTGGAAGAGAAAGCCTCCAAAGCTGACTTGGGGAAGGTTGATAAAATTCTCAGCGACTTTGCCAAAGTTCTCGCTGACATTTACACAGACTACACCTCTCTCAAAGCTTCAGTTTCATCCGTGTCCAGCGAGGTCACAACGCTGAAGACATCGGTTGGAAAACTCGAGGGAGACGTGTCTGCTGTAAAGACTGACGTTGGCTCTCTAAAGACTGACATAAGCTCAGTAAAGACTGACGTTGGTTCTATGAAGACTATGATGCAGCAGATCCTGAATCAGATGACCGCCCCTGCCCCTGCACCTTCAAATTTTTCTGAGGCGGATCGTACTGAACTCTTGAAGATCACTCCTGCTATCTCTGGCCTAGAAGACAGAGTAGCAGCGATGAGGATGATGATGACGATGATGATGACGATAACTCCTTTATCGTCAAACCTGCTCAGAGGCTCAAAGCTCTTAAAGGAATCTCAATAAATGAACCTTCAGGGGAGCGGACCAAGACAAAGCCTTCAGCGTCTGAAGCTGAGAAAGGCAAAAACAAAGGCGTCGCTGAAGATGACAATCTGACGATCTTGCTTACAAAGCCGGTTTGTCAGGTACACTAAATCTTCCTTACTCCATCCCTCCTCTATCTATACACTATCATCTCTACTCTCCACAACCCATACACTTAAACCAATTTCCTTTCTCTGATTCTACCCAAGTTCTTACTCGTAAGATCGCTGCGTTTCAGCTATTCCTCTCCCCTGTTTGAGGATATCGCTGAAGTTTGTACAGCTGCGACTTCAACAACAATAATCCCAGCTCCCAACGCTGAAGAAATAATCCCAGTCTTGGATTTGATCTCTAAGACTAATGAACCTGAAGAACAACTGCTCTCTCACAAAAACAGACCTTCCTTGGTTCCTCAAAAACCAAGTGAAGATGATCAGAGAAGAAGAGAAGAGATAATAAAGAAATTTGAAGCTCATCGAATCATTCTGAAGCGTGATCAACTTCCTACCATTTCTCCAAAGTTCAGAATTTCCCAAAAGGAATACAAGGATCACCTCAGAGCTGAAAGATTGATCGCTGAAAGAAGAGAAGCTGAAGAAAAAGACAGAGAACTCGCCATCCAGCTTACTCAACAATCAGTGAGAGACCCCAAGCTGAAAAGAGCTCCAATCGAAGTTCGACGTCAGCTATGGGAAGAAGCCAAAAAGATCACTGAAGAAAAGAGAACTGTGTCCAAATCTACCTTAACCTGGTGCAAAGAAAAGGTACACTTTAGACATCGACCTTCAAGAATCATCAAAGTACTCATCACTGGAAGATCAACCCTCAAAGTTTCGATCGCTGAAATCGAGATATTCAGAGAGAATGGACAATACGAAAAATTCTATGCTGAAGCTATCACGCAGTACGGTCTCTCTGAATGGTTGGAGATCAGATTAGCCATCCAGAAGTCTCAGTCTAAGTACAAGGATCATGTTGAAAAGCTGATAAACAAACAGATCGACTTAGTCTATTCTTGTGTGGGTATTCCTCCTCCCCCTCCTCTCGAAAGTCAGAAACGAAGGGCCTCTGCAAAGAAAAAGTCTAAATCTTCAGAAGATGGTCCTCGTATACGAAACGAATCAGGTATTGGTTTTTCTATGGATGAAGTCCTTGGTCCTGAACCTGACCTTTCTGAACTTGACACATCTCTTCCTCTTGGTGAGACTTTCATCCCTGGGAAAGTCATAAGCGAACCCCATGGGATATTCTTCATTGACTATGATGGACGAAAGCGTTTTCAACGTATCTCTGAACTTCCCATCACTCCCATCGAACAGCTAAAAGTTCTCATCTACTGGTGTGATTTCAAAAACGACATTCAGACTCGACATCTCAAACCCTTGATTTTTGAAGAAGCGCTGAACAAAATAAATCAAGGAGTAACGGTCCCTGACTGGATGATTCCCACATCAAAGACCCTTGATGAACTTCTCATTAAGGAAGAACCTTTATAAACTGATAGGATCGCCTTATTCTCTATTGTATCAGTTATTCTTTTGTACTTGTAATTTGTATTCGTTGTACTTGTAATTTTTCCACTTCCCTCTGTAATCTTTACGAAGTTTAAAGAAAAATTTCAGCGAAAGTACTTTACTCCATCAGTACAGAAAAGATCCCAGAAAACAGTAAAAGGGACAAATATTTTATGAGTTCTTTTTATCCTTATGTTTTCATTAAATAGCAATTTTCTCTGTTGCTATGTCATAATCAAATAGGGGGAGATTGTTGATCCAAACCCTCAGTGATTTGATAATGACCCTCTCTTAATACTTAGTGAAAATTGTAAGTAAACAATATGTATCAGAGTTTCACTATCGCTGATAAGTACTAAGATCTTACAGTACCGCTGATAGGAACTCTCGCTTTTTAGATTAAACATTCAGCGAACACTGTTCACCATAATACTCTTAGTCTGTTTAGTCCTTATGGTGATCGCTGATAAGTTAGTTGTTTACTTATGATCTCTGAAGACAAGTTTCACGTCAACATAGGTTCTACGCTGAAGTCGAAGATCAAGCTCAAGAACCAGCGACAAGTCTCCTAATGAACTGATGCGGATCAGCGAAGACTCAGATTTGTCCACTCAACGTGAAGTATCAAGTACAAGACTTCAGCTATCGCTGAACTTTATCATTTACTGATAGAGCTCTGATTCAACGAAAACTGATCATGAAGTCCTCCGTACAAAGTATTTTTGTCTTAACGACCCTTGCACGACTCCGTACGAGATGTAAGAAAAGAACCTCCTATTGTCTGAAATCGTACAACCACTCTGATACTACACTATTCATTCATGCGGCTACTAAGGTTGTCTACAAAGGTCAATGACATGCAACCAACCAGCTGCTGCCACGTGTAAAGTGTAAACTGACATGCATTAAATGCATGCAGTATATAAGAAGACGAACTCACTTCATTTTGAAGTAACTTGCTAACTCTGGACAAGTTCATCCTTCTTATCTTGAGATAGGTTATTATTAGTAATTTCCTTCTCTTTCTTAGTGCAAGAAACTTAGTGTTCCAACTTGTTTAGATTTAGGTTTATCCTTAATCTTGTTTCCGCAACAAGCTGTAAATTGTTAATGATTTATCAATAAACAATTTAGAAAAGTAAAATCTGTGTGTTTGTATTCAACCCCCCTTCTACAAACTTGTATAACCCTTCGGGACCAACAGATTACCTGACAGAAATGTAGGGTCAAAATTCAATTCCACCTTTCCTTCCAACTTGAATTTGGCAAAGCTCTTCCTTGCTCTTGACGATTTCTTTCTCTGCTCTCTCTCTATTTCACCAAGCCGCCAACAATAATGATACCTAGGGTTTTGAGCCCAAAATAAGGGTTTTTATACCCTTCTTCCATATTTACATATTAGTCCCTCCAACTTTCAGCTTTACTTAATTTCCACAATACTTTTAACTCTTTGAAATAAAAATCTCGGTTATTACAACACTTCCCCATCAAAAGAATTCTGTCCCCCGGAATTCCATTCTCGAAAAGATGAGGGTATATGGACTTCATGTCCGCTTCCACTTTCCAAGTTTCCTCTAGCCCTCTAAGAGCTGCCACTGAACTTTTACCAGTCTGATCTCCTTGATCCTTAACTTGCGGATCTTGCTGTTCTCCCTCTCAATGGTTCTTTTACGCAAGCCAACCCCTCACCAAAGCTGACACTTTCTAAAGGTAATGACACCTCTGACTCGGTCAAACACCTCCTTAAATTCAAAACATGGAACGTTGGGTGCATTCTCTTTACTTCCTACGGTAACTCCAATTCGTAGGCTATTGTTTCTACTCGCTCAATAATGATAAAAGTCACCTATTCATCGCTTAAATTCTGTAAGGTCGCCCTCATTTGCCCTCCTAAAGACGCGTATCACAATGTGAATCCCTCCAACATCTCATCGGGCACCCCAAGGGTTCCTTCACTGGTTTCCATGCCCATTCCAGATTTTTTCTCCCAGCCGACATCCGTCTATGCAGATAACACTTCCTTTTTCTCTGAACACATTGACTACAGTTCATCAGCCATTTCTTACATCCTCACCACTTCACCACTCCACACTTATACGTAACTAAAAGCAGGAACCTCCTTGATCCCTTGTTGAAGTGTTCACCTATCTGAATTAAACTTATCCTGAAACGCATCAATTCCTCACTGCTTGCCACAAGCGTTCAGTCATAAAAACATAACCCGGTTACCCTCACTCGACTAGGAGGAGTAACCATGGTCACAACACACTATTCTCAATAACTTAATACTGAATGACCAGTTCGTTTGAACATTTCTCACAACGTCACCAACTCAACTCATTCAACTGCCCTTTTCCACTTCTTTCCCACACTTAAAGCATACACAATTCCTCTTTCTCTTACTCTTTCCATAAGCTCGCACACTTATCGATGACAATCTACACACACTACTCCACCTTTCAGTGTTACTGACAAGCTTACTACTGATACGAGGTTTTCACACCCCGAGAATCTAACCGCAAGTGTACGGTGTCGAATCAAGTAATAACGTACGGTAAGTACGAGTATCGAATCCACGGGAACTAGGAACTAAGTATCACAATTACTATAAGCTCTATTAACTGAACTGTCGATAATTGAAAGGTTGGTATTAAACTACTTAATTGCGAGAATTAAATCAAACACAAGACAAAACAGTAAACAACTTTGGAAAATCAGATAGAGAAAACAGTTGAGGGATGGAAATCCAATGGTTCTCGCATACAAACGTATGACTCAATTCAAATACCAGTTATTCCTATCAATGAATACCCAATCTTTATCTAATCATTGTTCTTTCTCAAGCTACAACGATTTTATTTGCAAAGCATGGTTCTTTTTCAAGCAACCGTGATTTCTATTTTGAAAACATAAGTTTTATTTTTCGATCTCAACATATAGGGTTCAAAACGCATTAAGCTTAAGATTCAGACGGGACTAAGATTTACTCGGTATATCTCTATCCTTTCTTACCTTAGCCATGCAATTCCTAATTCTACTTCTCAATTACTTCTCTCGAACATAAATTGAAAGCAATAAAACAATTGTAAGGTAGCTAATCTCACAAAAGCATTAAACACCAAATTGCATTCATTCATTAAAATAGGAAAACTGATAAAGGTCTCAGGTCATCTGTTTACAAGCTTAAACCACATTCATTCCAACCCCCAACATGAACCGGTTAGTTCATGTCGGTGGTGGATTCAAACACAATAGAAAAAGATGGAAACAAGTATGTAAACATGATGATCGTGGCAACTGTAAATGGAATGGTTACTCCCTTCTATCGTGCTCGTCTCTACTTCGCGTGATGAACGTGTATCTGATCCTCCCTCTATCGTGGCTCCAACGGGTGTCACTCGGCTCTGAAAATCGCCCCCGGAACTGCTCTGGCCGTCGTGTGAAAGTTGCGTTCTACCGAATGACCTAAAAACTAAAAATTATATCTGAAATTCGCGAAACAGAGCCTTACGCGACTTGCTGTGCGGCTTGCAAGTCGCGTGGCAGGTCGCGCGTATCATTTTGGCTACGTGGGTCGTCGTTTGGTTCGCGGATCGGGTCCTGGTTCGGGCACGAGTCTTGGGCTTGGCTTTTGGGCTTCCGTTAGGCTTCATTTTGACTCGTTTTGGGCTACTTTAAGCTTCTTTTCTCGAGGAATGCCGCCTTTTAGCTAATATGCATAATTCACTAGATAAACCGTAAAATACACGCCTTTTTACTTGAACACAAGCCAATCTCATTGGTTTGAGAACCGAAAATAACGCCAAAAAGTGACGTTATCAACTACCTCCAATCCACTCACCCATTCCGACATTTCCCCATGCTGGAAATACTTTCTCATTACTAATCATAACCAAACAGTTGCACTGAGATTTTAACTTAAGGCATTCAACCAAATCATCTCGAAATGACACCAGTGTTCGATGTTACTACACATTCTTTGATCTCCAACTATTTCCTTCTCGGATAATTCGTTCACACATAAGAACAGCTCGCATTCTTTAAAGATTTCGCATCTACTACTCCACATTTTGACTAATCCATCCCTCATCTTCTTTAAACTTCCAATGATTCCAAAACATACTTACTAAGTGACCCTTACAATCAAAAACACTTGGTCTCTCATTTGGGCAACCGCCCACTACCGCTCCAACATTCTACTCCGATAATAGTTATATCACAACGCCAACTTACAACTACGTACTCCAACCACTTGGTTAACAAAACTCACACCTCCTCCGAATTCCCGAAAAGACTTCCATCTAATGCTTCATCTTTCTAACAACACTTTACTACAACACTGGCTGGCACATTTATCTTGGCAATTGAAGGCACTACTCATTCGTACATCCTCTACCCCTAACATCACACTGCAGACCAGGTCTCTCATGGTCCTTCATACATAATTCAAACTTTCCTCCATATCCTCCCGCTTACATAATCGAGTCTATCCCGCTACTTTGTCCTTCCCCAACTCTAGTTGAACCACAACTCACAAGTTCCTAATTAACTCAAACATATTCGATTTTTGCTAGTTCTTTGCTATTCCAACCCATTACATAGACATGGCGCATATTCTCACAGATCGATATAATCTACACACTCACTTCGTTCGTGCTAAGTACCTCATCCTTTTACAAACCGACCCAATCTCGTAAGTAGGACGTTTATCCAAAACAACAGTCTCTCACCAACTTAACACCCCTAGAAGGTGTTCTATCAACTTTTAACCTTTCGGTTCAAGTCTTCGGCCTCAACCATCTTACCCAGCTGTCGACTTCATCATCAATAGTCAACCTGTAACTACTTTCCTAACCTATTCTTTAACATGGGTTCCTTACGGAACCTGATCCTTCCAACCTATCATACTCAACTTCATTATCCGTCTCCCTCATTTCAAAACCTACTCATGTAACCTCAATATTACAAGCTCACCTCAAAATTCATCTCCCACGCCGTGGACATTTCATTTTTGTCTCACAACACTACTCATAATGAGTTGCTAAAACCAACACATTAGAAAAATTACTTTGGGCCCTTTCACTCCAGCTGACAGCCGATAAAATTAGATAGTCCACTATTCCACTTCTAATTAAAATAGCAAAAAAGGAGCAGCACCCTTTTTGAAAAAATTAAGCTGCTTTTCCTCAACGATTGCTCAGCCAAGCCCTCACGTCACGATCTGTCGTCTGTGAGTCTGTCGATACGTGTTTGAAACAGAAACAGTGAAACAAGCTCAAGAAGAAAACAACAAATTGACGATTCCCTCAGCCCTCACGATTGCCCCTGCACCTCTCGGTTCTGGACTTCACGATACACTTTTACCCTAATTTTCTCTTTCTGCTAAATATGTGATTATTTGCTGAATTAGTGTTATGAAATTGAGTATATGTGCTTTTTAAAGCCCAATGGTGAATTCATGCATTAGCTATTTATGATAAGTTTGATTTTGCCCTAAATTTGATTTTAGTTTATTAGTTGATTGCCCTAAATTTGATATTAGTTTTTGCCATAAATTTGATTTTAGTTTATTAGTTGATTGCCGTAAATTTGATATTAGTCATAACTCTAAATTTGATTTCATTGATTTGTTTGCATAATTTATTTATTTGTTTTAAGTTCTTATACTAAGTCTTTACCAAAAAAGCCAAAATTTACACTCGAAATCAACCAAAAATTTGAAAAAATCTCTTGAAATCAATAAAAAAAACCCAAAAAAATTCCCTCGAATCAACACAAAGATACCAAAAAAACCATCGAATCAACACAAAAACTCAAAAAATCCCTCGAAATCAACCAAAAAACTAAAAAAAATCTCTCAAAATCAATCAAAAACTTAAAAAGTCCCCCAAAGGGGGCATTCGGCTAAACAAACTACTTGAATAACAAATTGGTCTTACAAGGTCCGACCCCTGTGGTTTTAAAGCTTGTATTCCGCCCCTACTCATTCTGTCCATGTAACAAACACAAGTTTATAAAACAAAATCAATGATTAAAAATTAAAAAACAAAAACAAAAACAACCAACTACCTCATTAATGGCAATCCTCCATGGTCCTTCTTTTCTGGAATGAACGTTCATCCTTTCTCCCATGTATGGCTAAATACCGCAAAGAACATTATATGTGGTCACTTTTCTTGATGGCTAAATTAAGAGTATGTTTAACTAACAATTAGGCCGTTATAACATACTCTGTTCAATCATATATAATATATAATAATGTATTTATTAAACAAAGGGAGTAAATATTTCATTGGGTTATAAAATCATCTACAAAATAAGAAACATTTCAATAAATTTGTATACCATGATTATTAGTTTTATAATTGAGTTCCGGTTACAAAATAACTTGTTCATTTTTCATAAACAAAACATGTTTATTTATTTCATTCATGTTATATATTAACTACAAGACAGACATACTTTTTCGACAGAAAAATCCGCTGAAATTCCGTTGGAGATGACACGGCAGATTTCCGGAGGATACGACTGTCGAAGGACTTCGTGCCATAAAATGATATTTTTGGAGGATAAATTCTGTCGGAAATGTCGCCCGATTTCACTAACACCACACAATTAATTAATCAAATTTTGTTAATCTTATCAATTAAGTTTCTGACGGATTTCCGGCAGATTTTTTAATATATTTTTTATTATTTATTTATCAAAATACTTTTTATAAAATTAAAAAAACGAAAAAAGAAAAAATTGGTGAATTATTCCGTTAGAAATTATTTTTTTTATAATTTTTTTCTTTTTTATAATTAGAAAACTAATATGTTGTTTTTTTGATTTTTACATTGGAAAATTAATTTCCAACAACGGATATATATTCCATCGGAAATTAACTATATATTTAAACAAAATAAAAAAATTAATTAAGAAAATTTAAAATCCCATAAATGTTTAAAAAGCTGCTAAAAACTGGAAATCAAATGTCCTAAATATATCTATTGCCAATCAATCGTTTCCATTTACAGTAATTCGGATGACTTGTTTTCATTCATTTTAAGTTTTGATTCAATAAAACAAGAATACTATTGCAATTTAAAAGTGATGTTTCTTTTTTCCCCATTAAAGTAACATTTTAATTTTGTGATCAAGATTTGTTCCTACTCTCCTCTCACATATTTTTTATAAATAGAGGCAAGGTCCATGGAGTTACACCATCTTAAATTGTATGTTCCATAAGCAAATTACTAAAGAGATGGCGTTGCAAAATGATGACCTATCCAACGACTTGCTTCATACTCAAGCTCATATATGGAAACACATTTTCAGCTTTATAAACTCCATGTCACTAAAGTGTGCAATTCAACTACAAATACCTGACATAATCAATTGCCATGGTGCACCGATGTTGCTCTCTGAGTTGGTGGAAGCACTCTCCATTAACAAGGAGAGATCCCATTTTGTTTATCGACTTATGCGCATTCTTGTTCATTCTGGTTTCTTCCTGAAACAAAATATATCCATAACTGAAGGAGACGGGAAGGAGGAGGTGGAAAAAGAAGTCTATTTGCTAGCTCCTGCTTCTCGTCTCCTTTTAAAGGATGAGCCACTAAGCATTAGGCCCTTTTTACTAGCCAATTTGGATCCAATATTGATGGATCCATGGCAACACATGAGCAAATGGTTCCAAAATGATAATGATATCACCCCTTTTCACACAGCACATGGGCGAACATGTTGGGATTTTGCAGGCCAAGATCCAAAGCTGAATCAATCCTTCAATGAAGCAATGGCAAGTGATGCAAGACTTGTTATGACTGTTATTCTTAAGCATTGTGGGGGTGTTTTTGAAGGGTTGAATTCAATTGTTGATGTTGGTGGTGGTACTGGGACAGTTGCCAAAGCCATTGCCAAAGCTTTTCCCAAACTTAATTGCATCAGTTTTGATCTTCCTCATGTTGTTAAAGGTTTGGTAGGAAACAAGAATTTGAGCTATGTTGGAGGAGACATGTTTGAAGCCATTCCCAAAGCCGACGCAATTTTTGTGAAGGTATTTATTTATTTCTTCTTTTGGACAAATATGTCAATTTAGAATCATCATCTTCATTTTCTTTTGGATAATTATGTCAAGTTATCTGAACTTAAAATTAAATTAATATGCTAGCTGGTAATCAAGTTTTATAAATTGTCTTCTAATTAACTCACATATTTATATATTAACAACATACAGTGGATATTACACGATTGGAGTGATGAAGAATGCATAAAGATATTGAAGAGGTGCAAAGAAGCGATTCCAAGCAAGGAAAATGGTGGAAAAATAATGATCATAGACATGGTGGTGAAGAACCATGAAGAGGGCGATGATGACTCATTGGAGATTCAACTATCATTTGATATGCTTATGATGACAGTCACAACAGGAAGAGAAAGGACTGAAAAAGAATGGAAAAAGCTTTTACTTGATGATGCTGGCTTCAACGATTATAAAATTATTCCCATTTTGGGGTTAAGATCTCTCATTGAAGTTTACCCCTAGTTAATTACATTGCTTAATTTCTATACATCATATGTGCTGATGAAGCTACTAAAATATAACATAAGGTTTGTCAAACCACAATATCCAATTAAATAATATCCAATTGTGTAAAGTTTATGGGAATGGATGGCCAGAGTTTGTTAGAACTCTCAGATACATACATTTAACTGTAAAATAATGGCAATTGAACTAATTAAACTTTCAAGAGTTGATGTTAATTTATCCCAATTAAGTTGAGTTGAAATGCTTTCAAATGACTAATATACATTTAACTGCAAATTGTTTGATGCGATTAATGTGGTTGTTGAAGTATAAAGAACTCTAAATTCAAAAAGGAAAGAAATTAAGAGGGTGTTGGCGTGAAGAGGAAATTGAAGAGAATCAAAGGGGAATCAATGAGTGGAAGACATGGCGAAAACGGGGATTTAGGGAGGTAACGGGCATCGTGGCAAGGTGGTTGATGGCAGAGAGCAACGTTTAGAGGAGGGGTGTTTATTTTTTAGAGTTATGTAGTACAAGATATATAGATGCAACATAATGAACATTTAATTAATAGAAAAACCTGATTTTGTAAATTTATCTGCTAACAATCATTACAAAATTTTGATGAGGTTGGTTGTTAAGAACAAGTTTTCTTTATTTTGTTTTATTAGGGTATTATAGGTATACTTGATCATTAATAAAGTCTTTTATTAAACTGTGTTGCTACAATTTTGGGACGAAAATTAAGAGTATACTAGTGCGTGGTACAGCGCGTTGCGCGATGACTGGTTTTTTTTTCCTAAGAAAATCCATAACTAAGTTGAAGATAAAACACAATTTGCTTAATGACAAACTAATGAAATGCAGTCTGAAGTATAAATACATTCAAAGTGTTTTAGATGTAAATTATTTTTTGTAACACTCGAAATATATATATTGTAATACCCCAGGTAAGTTCGTTAGTTAAATGTTAGTTCCGTTAAAATTATTTAACTTTATAATTGATGTTTAGGGTAAGTTTGGGTTAAATTAGGAATTTAAGGTGTTTTAGTCATTAATGGTTAGTTTAGGGGCTAAAGTGGTAAAGTGAATTAGATATTATCCCTTAAGATAATCAGATATTCATAATTCAGCAAAAGATCAGTGTGTGTAGTGTGTGTGTGTTTTGAGACCAAAAGAAGAAAAAGAAGATAAAAGACTAGGGATTCAATTTGGTGTGCTTGAAAGTGAAATTAAGGTATGTTGTTTTGTATTTTATGTTCATAATTGCTATTAGGTAGTTTCTATCGGAGTAGAATAGTCGAATTCATGCTTGGTAGTAATTCTGTCAAATTCTGGGTAGAAAAAGGGTAAACAGACAGTGGTTTCCGGATGGATTGAAGGTGTCCGGGTACTTTTGTTGATAGTGTCCGGATGATATTTTAAAGGTGTCCGGATGCATTCAAAGTGTTTTAGATGTAAATTATTTTTTGTAACACTCGAAATATATATATATATATATATATATATATATAGGCTCCGTAAAATGCAAATATTACATTTGTTGCACACCTTACAAACCACAATGTGCATATTTGAACAATCAGTGTGCATATGTGAACAATGTGCATATACATATCTATATGCATACGTGAAAAATTATACATATAATGGACATAAGTTCATATAGGATAATTCATATATGCATCTCAGATTATGCATATATGTACATTGGTTTGTAAGGGGTGCAACAAATACATGGTTTGTATTTGATTTGTATCATATATCACTACAAAATAAATGATTTTTACCCACAAAAATTTACCCAGAGAAATTTTCGTCGGTGATTACCCAGGGATCACCCAAGAAATATCAATGGTTCGGTAAAATCCGATGTTTTTCGGGAAAATACCCATGGATCACCTAGAGAATCCCTGGGTAATCTGTCACTGATTTGCATTACCCACCAAAAATTTACCCACCAACTTTTGTGACGGTTTTGTGAAAAATCACCCTTTAGCGACAGATTTCACAGGGAAAACGTCGTAGATAAAAGTCTCTCGTTTAGTAGTGTATATGTATGCCGAAATAATTAAGGAATAAAAATTGAGGGGCGAAAATAATTCAAGCGCAAGTGAAAGATAAAAAGTGAAAAGAGGAAGAAAGCTTAAGGTGACAAGTATAAACTTCAGGGACCAAAAGTTACAGGTCCCAAAGTCGCATGCATGGGCGACGTGGGGGACGGTTCCCACCAAACCAACAGAGGTTTTGCCTATGTATGCGATGATGTTCATTTGGAGTCCGTAAACTGTAAATTTGGTACCATTCTCTTCGTTTTTGGATTTCGATCAAGTTCGATATTGGTGCAGAGCGAAACGGTCGAGCGGTTTGGGAGAAAACGATGGTTGAACGTGTAACGATTCAGCGTTGTCTCAACGAATTTCCAGTAAGTTCTCCGTTTATTTTCGCAAATAAATGTTCAGAATTCTTATGTTACATATGTTGCATGTTTCTGGACGTTTTGGTCGGTGGAAACGACCCGGAACCCGTCGTTTAAGTCGGGAACTCGATTCGGGAAGTTTTGGTGAAAACCAGGACGTTTGATAGTTAATTTTGGACACTACGATGCACCGTTTTCGAAGATTTTTGTGTCGTTAGATGAGGGTTTAAGTAATGGAGAATTAACGTAAAAATAATTGCGCAAAAAGGCGGGAAAACGAGCCCGAACGGGCGAGAATCGCGGCCGCCGGTAGGAAGCGCGCGGCAGCGCCGGTCAGGCCGGTCGGACTGGGTCTGGACGTCCGGGCGGGTAGGGTCGGCTGGCGATTATGGAGCGGCGGGTCAGGGGCCAGATCTATGGGCTTCACTCAAGTCATCGGTTGTTTGGTCTTGAGCCAACTAATTTATAGTCTTGGGCCAAACTAATTATTGTTTTGGGCTTAATAATTAATTGGTGTTGGGCCCAATTTTTGTTATGGATTGGATTTGTTAGGACACTATATTGTATTCAAGATTTATGTAAAAGTAATGTATGTGTAAAGTCATGGAAAGTCAAAGTCAAAGTAGAGTTAATAGAAAGTCAATGTAATGTAACAACCGGGTTTTCTTCTAGTACATATAAAAGTCTAGTGTCATTTGTCTAATAAATGAAAGTTAACTCGAGGGACTAATTTGTCATTTGGTGAAAGGGGTGTAGGGCACAAATCCCTAGGGCAGCCCTCATTATCAACAAATCAGTATTTTGTTGGTGTTTGGCGGCTAAGAGAGACAAGAGAAAGAAAGAATGGTTTGGGAAGAAATCAAGAGAAAAGGAGGAATCAAGGAAGAAGCTGCAAGGTAATACATCCTGAATCCGTTCTCCTGATCATTGTAGTACCTTTCTTTCTTATTGGTATGGATTCTTAAGATTGATTTGGATGATTCTTTGAGTTTTCACCATTTTTCCTTTAAAATGGGTTTTATGAGTTTTTGTCTTAATAAACCGATTTAAGGAGTTGTAAATGGATTAAGTGAGTATTTGAGGATGGGTGGACGAACCCTTAGGTATATCTAATCAGACTATTGGCTAAAAACGGGTTAAGGATCACTTTTAAGTTTTTAGTTCGAAACAGCCGTGGTTTCCGGACGTCATTATTCAGTAGTGTCCGGATAGGTTGCACGTGCCCGGGTAAGCGCTCCAAGAGGGTTCCCGGATGAAAGGAGTATTCGGACAAGCCTTGGTGTCCGGGTGTGTTATTCGGAGAGTTTCGTGTTCGGAGAGTTTCGTGTTCGGAGAGGTCGTGTCCGGATAGGTCGTGTCCGGAAAGAGGTTGTGTCCGGAAAAGAATTATCCGGACAGCAGAATAGAATTGTTAATCTGATGTGATTCTAATGCCCTTAGGTGTTCGTTTGGTTTAGCTTGGAGGTATATAAGAAGTGCGTTCTACGATAATCAAGGTGAGTTCTCTCACCCCTTTTTATGACGTACTATTTTTATTGAATATGGTTCCTCTATCGAACATGAATTGATTTATAAAAGTTATGCATGTTTTCATGATTTACTTGCAAATGAAAAATGTTTAAGGTTTTTCATGAACATGATTTCAAATGTATGTGTATGTTATGTGGAGTCGGTTGCACAGTGGGGACAGGGTACCTGGGGATTCCTAATCCCTTGGGCATATGTAGGTTAGCTTGTAGGTTGGAATTCGTTTCCTCCTACATGAAGGAACAGGGGGTCCACTTGGATTCCGGTGTAGACGAGATGGTGTCTGTTAGGCCCCGATCGGAGTAGCTTATGCGATTCCTGAACCCTGTGTTTAACCTGTTATGATGAGAATGTGAAGTTTACGAACTGTTTTAATGAAATGATTCTATTTTATGATAAATGTTTTATGGAGGGAATTCACTAGGCCTTTTGGTCTAACCCTCGCTTTTCAAAAACTAAACCATTTTCAGGTAAGCGTACCGTGGGTTCTCCTAGTAAGAATTAGGAGGAGGCAAAGAGGATTCGGAGCTTTTAGTGACTCCAAGATTTTGACGGATGACTATAGATAGAACTCGGCTGTGGATTTGGAGACTTCCGCTGTCCAAATTTTGTTTAGTACACTTTATTAATTGTAAAGACAAATTTAACTATGTAATCCGAATGCTTATTTTTTTATGATATGGTATGTTTAAGAATGTGGGATGTTACAAATGGTATCAGAGCCTTAGTTTAAGGGATTTAGGTGACCAGTCGGGCCTAAACTTAAACTGTAAGAGGAGGAACACAGCCGAGACATAGGATTGCCTCTAGGAACGATTACTATAAATGCGCTAGGAAATAAGGTGCCAAGGACAAACGTGTAAGGTAAGTTTGGGATTACACCTGGCCAGTGTAATTACGAACTTACAGGTACATGTGCGTGCTTAAACTTACCTTATATAGCAAGATTGTTGTGTCATGTCTAGCAACGGTTAATTATTGTTTTCTTTCAGCGTGAGTGAAATGGCTGGGAGAACTTTGAGGAGTAGGTCGGCACCTGCTGTGCCAAGGAATCAAGATGAAGAGGTACTAGAGAATAGACCGGTGGAACCGGCAAGGGCGACTGTTACCCGTAGAAGGGGATGAGGTAGGGGTCGTGGAAGGGGTCGGGGAAGAACACCCCGCCGGGCTGCCATCCAAGTGGCCGGGGATGGGGGAAACCCGAACCTGAGAACGACTCGTGCAACCAGAAGAACGAGGAGTGTGGAAGCCCCCGTTCGTCAAGAAGACTCTCTCCAGGAGAGTACAGCTTCTGCAAGAAGGGTAACTCAGCCAAGGGGGCGTGGTCCAGGTCGTGGATCTACATTTGTCACTCGAGAGAACCTAGCTGCTGAACTAGGTAAGATTCAAGAGACATTACAAGCTCTCCTCTCTAAGCAGAATGAGTCAGCCTCGGGGAGCAAAGAGGCGAGCGAGAACAAAGAAAGTGTGGAGTTGTCAAGCCCAGTAGCGACTGGTACTGGGA
This sequence comes from Saussurea involucrata, assembly GCA_033807775.1. NCBI lineage: Eukaryota > Viridiplantae > Streptophyta > Magnoliopsida > Asterales > Asteraceae > Saussurea > Saussurea involucrata. The sequence continues at coordinate 113,827,692 of CM066324.1, forward strand.
GTCACTCGAAAGAAATTTCTCTAGTGGTGAATGAGTCAGCAGCTAAGGGATGCAGAATTGTAGGATCCCAATTACAATTAACAATATAGAAACAATCAATTGTATTAAATGATTTGAGAAGAGTTTACAATATAGGAATTAAGAACACTCTCTCACAATTGAAGCTCTCTCTCTCTCTCTCTCTCTCTCTATACGTCTGACTCTTTCAAATTGAGGCTAGGAGATTTTTGAGGCTTAACCTAAAACTCTAACAAATTACACATTAAATACTTAGGTTTTAAGGCCTAAGCCCATTAGTCACTAAAGCACACATATTTAATTTAGGCTTTTACAATTTAACCAAGTAATCTTGAATACAATATAAAATAAAAGCTAACAAAGGCCTTTGCCTCATGCAAGCCCCCTACTTTCAAGGGCGAGTGTGATCCGGTTTTGGCAATGAAATGGGTGAAGGAAATGGAGCTTGTGTTTGATACGTGCAAATGTGCAGACGGGGATCGGGTGATGTTTGCCCTATCCATGCTGAAATCTGAGGCAGTTTACTGGTGGGATGCTGAGACAGGGGGAAAAGGATCAACAATGGCTAAAGGAATGTTGTAGGAAATGTTTGTAGACAGGTTCAAAGCCCAGTTTTGTCCTCTCGCGGCGGTGAAAAGGTTGGAAGAAGAGTTCTTGGGGTTGGATCAGGGAGGTATGACGGTGCGAGAGTACACTACAAAGTTTATCGAGAAGTCTCGTTTCGAAGACTTGTATGTGCCAACGGAGGAACGGCGGGTGGAACGATTCATCCATGGATTGAAAAGTAGCATCCGAGAACTAGTTCTGACAAGGAACCCCACTACCTTTCAGGCGGCCATTAACGCGGCCGAGATGATCGAGAAAGAAAAGGTTCGCCAAACGACTGAGAAGAGTGGTGATAAACGCAAATGGGATGGACCGGGTAAGGACTTCAGAAAAGGAAAAGTGTTTCGACCAGACAACCGTGTTAGTAAGGATACTGTTGGAAAACCATGTACGAAATGTAACAGGGTGCATCGAGGAGAGTGCATGGCAGGTTCAAACTCATGCTACCGGTGTGGCTTGCCCGGTCACATGTCTAAGGATTGTCGCAGTGGGGAAAAATCTTTTTACAAATATGGGGCTACTGGCCACATGCGTAATGATTGCCCAAAATTGAAGAAAGGGGGATCAGTCCCGTATGATGAACGACCGGGTGGGAAAGGAAATAACAAGGGAGCAGAACCGGTGCGTCCGAAGGGACGTGCATTCCGCATGACTGCGGAAGAGGCGGAGGAAGTTCCAGATGTGGTGGCAGGTACGTTTCTAGTGAACTCTCTATGTGCCAAGGTGTTATTTGATTCAGGAGCAAATCGCTCCTTTGTATCGCATGCTTTCATGAAATGTTTGGGGGTGAGGCCTAGAAGTTTGGAGAGAGCACTAGAGGTGGAAACTGCGAATGATAGTTGGGTGTATGTTAAGGAAGTAGTAGAAGATTGTGTCATAGATGTAGAAGGGAGGTTGGTGACTACGAAGCTATATCCCATGGCAATGGGAGAGTTTGATGTAGTGTTGGGTATGGATTGGTTAGCCGCGAACGATGCGAATATCGTTTGCAACAAAAAGCTGATCAGGATTCGGTTACCTGATGGAGATACCGTAGTAATCTATGGAAACCGTCGTGATAGAAAGACTAGCCTTATCTCCATGATTAGGGCTACTAAGTGTTTGAGGAAGGGGTGTCAAGGATTCTTGGCGTACGTGTTGGACGCCAAGAAAGAAAAGCGTGGGGTGGGTGATGTGCGAGTGGTAAATGAGTACCCGGAAGTATTTCCGGATGACTTGACAAGTCTACCTCCGGATCGTCAGATCGAGTTCAGAATTAAATTGATGCCAGGAGCTGCACCTATTGCCCGCGCACCGTATAGATTGGCGCCGTCCGAAGTGAAGAAAATGATGACTCAATTGCAGGAGTTATTAGACAAGGGATTCGTTAGACCGAGTACATCTCCATGGGGAGCACCAGTGCTCTTCGTGAAGAAGAAGGATGGTACTATGCGAATGTGCATAGAATATGATACGAGGTTTTCACACCCCGAGAATCTAACCGCAAGTGTACGGTGTCGAATCAAGTAATAACGTACGGAAGTACGAGTATCGAACCAAGGGAACTAGGAACTAAGTATCACAATTACTATAAGAACTATTAATTGAACTATCGAAAATTGAGAGGTTGGTATTAAACTACTAATTGCAGAAAATAAATCAAACACAAGACAGACAATGAACAGCTTGGAATTCAGATAGAGAAAACAGTTGAGGGTTGGAGATCCTTAGGTTTTCACATATGAACATCAGACTTGAAACAAATACTAGTTAATTCCGTTAATGAATACCCAATCTTGATCTAACCATTGTTCTCTCTCGAGTTACAACGGTTATATTCGTAAAACACGGTTCTTTCTCAAGTTACCATGAGTTTTATATTGACAACACAAGTTAAATCTCTCAATCTCAACCTATGTAGTTCAAAACACTTTAAGCACAAGATTATAATGAGACTAAGGTTTACTCAGTATATCTCTATCCTTTCTTACCTTAGGCGTGTGATTTCTAGTTCTATTTGATAATTAACTCTCTCGAACTTAATTAGCAACAACAAATCAATCATAAATTGGCCAGATTCATAATAGCATTAAGAGCAAAATCACATGCATTCATTAAATCGGAAAACTGATAAAAGTTACTCGTCATCCATCTATATGTTCAATCCTAATTCAATCCAACCCCCAACATCTAAAGATTAGTTCATGATGTTGGGGGATTCAAATACAAGAGAAAGAGAAACGAAAACGTATGTAAACATAGTAACTGTGATCGTGGTGAATGTGAAAGATAAAGTGATGAACTCCCTTCTCCCGTGATTAAATCTACTTGCGTCGTGAACGTGTCCTCGATTGATTCTCTCTTGTCCCTCCAAAAGGTGTCACTCGGCTCTGAAAATCGCCCCTGGACTGCCCACCGTCGTGCCTCGAAAACTGGATCCCCAATGAATGACCTAAAACCCGATTAAAATACTAAAAATCGCGAAACAGTGAGTTACGCGACTTGCCACGCGACTTGCAAGTCGCGTGGTAAGTCGCGCGTATGGTTTTTGCTGCGTGGGTCGTTTTCTGGTTCGCGGTTCGGGTCTTGGTTCGGTCGTGGTTCTTGGGCTTTGCTTTTGGGCTTCCGTTAGGCTTCGTTTGGACTCGTTTTGGGCTCTTTTTAGCTTCTTTTCTCGAGGATTACCGCCTTTTAGATAACCTGTATAAATCACTAGATAGACCGTAAAATACACGCCTTTTTACTTGAACACAAGCCAATCTCATTGGTTTGAGAACCGAAAATAACGCCGAAAAGTGGCGTTATCAACAACCCCAAACCGAGCGTTGCTTGTCCCCAAGCAAATTAGCGATAAAAACAAAATAAAAGCATATATCTTGTGAAATCATAATAACTGCACAATTCCTAATCGGTACCAAGCGATGCATCGGTGATTTCCCATACCCGTGAATATCTATCTCACTCTCGCCTCATTCTTATTTCATTTGATCTATGACCTTCCATTGGGAGTTGAACTCGTGACTGTTCCGATTACGTTCAGGTTAGATTAGGTTCAAACATACTAGGGAAAACATTTCGCCTCAACCCTACCTCAGGGGATACTCTCTTTGCACTCGAACCTAGGTTAGCGCTCGTGTTGTCATGTTTAAGGAGGTTATGTGCAAGAATACTCAAATTATTACATGACAACTCTAAGGAAAGACGCACAATTGTCCAAAAATTTGATCTCAGAAGGAGTTAAGTAGCAAGACAAGGAATATCGATGAGGGTGGTCATATACCGTAATCACATCTTCCAAAAGATCATCCAGGTATTTACAATGGTTGTAATGGGGCTAAGGTTAAGGCTATGAAACGAAGGGTAACATGGTTCAAAGGTCCTCGGTGTGTCAGTCGTTGGCAATTATGAACTTTCTCCTCTACTTTCTATCACTTGGCCCTATTTGTCACTCTTGGAGTCACTTTGACTCACTTATTATGCAGCTCTAAGTGCTATCTAAATACTGTATTTATTCTCTCTTTTTTTTCTGGGACTTCATTGGTCCTCTTTATTTGTTTGGGGCATCATTGGCCCTCTTTTCTATTTCTCGGGTTACATTGACCCGTTTTATTCTCATGACTGGCCTGTTCTATTCTTTTCTGCTCTATCTCTCGTAGTTCCTTACCGCCTCTAATTGACACACTTTCGGATAAGGGTTGGCTAAGGCTTTTGGCTAAAGGTTTAATGGTGGGTTTAGAAAGAATTAAGGTGCGTGTTTGGCTGCAAAGGGAGTTATGGATACACACAGAAGGGTGAAAGGGAACGATAGCTAAAATGGTTAACAACAAAACACATAATTCCTGGAATCATATCTTAAGGTCCACACGATATGGTCTACTATACCCTTACCCAATATCCCGAGGTTCGTCTTTGCTACTCAATGCAATAATGTAGCGAGATCATTCTACATTCACGACAAGGAATTCGAAAAAGTGTATCAGAATTAGGTGTATGAATCCCTCGAAATGAAAAACGTCTTTTAGGCTCAAAACTCACTATCGGGTGGTCTCCACTAATGTCCCTAGTCATGTCCTTTCCCGGTCCTTCCCTAACGGTCACGTCACTATCACAAGATTCTTCCCACAATGGTCAGTCTCAATCATTCAAAACAAAAAATTTAGCTACAGTGATCTAGACACTCAGAAGTGTAGGAAATCTACGTGCACAACTTGGGCCCGATTGGGCAACCCCAAACCTTACCCACACATTGTCCCCAATGTGCAAGTAAAGTCATAGGTGATGCGACTCGAATCATTGTGCAGTTATTTCAGTTACAAAAAGGACGGGTAAAGAATTAACATAGCATAGCAGAAAGAAAACCCAACTTTTTAAAATGGGTACCCCAAACCTAGGCCGTGGCCTAGGTTTGCCAAATAAAAGCCAACCCCAAACCTCGGTAAAACCGAGGTTTGCACAGGGTCAAATGTGAGTGTGTAGATGTTTAAAAGATGAGGCACCCCAAACCTAAGTGAAACTTAGGTTTGTTGCATCTTGTGCGACTAAAATAGACTAAAACATCATACTCCACTCGTTTAGCAGAAAGAGTTAGAACATACCTGTTGCCCGGATGAAGGAGGATTCTTGAAAGGTTGAGCATCAATCGGAGGAGATAGGGAGAACATGCAAGACAAAGGAAAATCAAAGCACAAGACAAAATGCAGAAAGATGAAACACACAAAGCAAGAAAGGAAACAAAAACTGCACGAAAAACGAACAGAGGACACCCGCGGTTTGCTGCGCGGCTTGCAAGCCGCGCCGCATCCCGCGTAACCCACTGTTTCACACAATAGTGCAGAGGAATCCCGCGGCTTACCACGCGGTATGCAACCCGCGGCCTAAGCCGCGTATGTCCCTGTTCCAGCATTTTTTTTGATTTTTCGATTTTTTTTTGTTTTTCGGAAATAAAAACATACTCAAAAATAAAAATTATAAAAGAAACAAACCTTGGTGGGTTGTCTCCCACCCATCGCCGTATTTAAAGTCGTGGCACGACTGTGCGGTTTTCAGCTCGGCTCAGTATCCGCAGAATTGGATCGCCCACACCTGCAATTCTTCGCGGATTCTCTCACAATTGGCCTTCCATGACCAAATCCGGATGCCTCTTCATTCCGACCCCTCGTCTTCTCGAACATCTTGAACCTTACGTTCTCACCTCCGACTCGGAAGGTTATCTCACCTTCTTCCATGTTGATCAAAGCTCGGCTCGTGGCCAGAAATGATCGTCCCAATATCAACGGGACCTATTCGTCTTCGTCTATATCTATGACTACGAAGTCGACTGGAAAGTAAAACTTACCGACCTTGATGAGCACGTCTTCTACGACTCCGTACGGGTATCTGATCGATCGATCTGCGAGCTTCAGCGTCATGTGAATCGGGTGCACTTCTCCCAGGCCAAGTTTCCTGAAAATAGATAAAGGCATTAGATTAATACTTGCCCCTAGATCACATAAAACTTTATTAAAAGTAAAATCCCCAATTTGAATAGGGATTTAGAAACTCCCTGGATCTTTAAGCTTCTGGGGAAGCTTATTCTGAAAAATCGCGCTGCACTCTTCAGTGAGTGCAACGGTGGCCTGGTGATCGATCGCCCTTATTTTGGATAAGATTTCTTTCATGAATTTCATGTAAGAGGGCATTTGTGCCAATGCATCTGCAAAAGGGATGTTAATGGTTAGCTTTTTAAATACATCGATAAATTTAGAAAAATTAACATCATCCTTATTCTTTTTGAGTCTGTTCGGATATGGCACGCTCGGTACTGCCGGCTTGGTCAGTGGTTGCTTCGGCTTCTCTTTCCTCATACGCTCTTCATCAGCCTCCAATGCATCCGTGTCAATGATCTCCACATCATTCTCGTCTTCCTTTGGTAACTGCTCTCGTGTAGAGTCTCTAGTCAGTTCCTTACCACTTCTCAGGTATATGGCGTTACACTCCTCTTGATTCCTCTTTTCAGCCATGCTTGGAAAGGTGCCGAGAGGTCGGTTTTGTAGGGCTTCAGAAATCTGCCCCATTTGCCTCTCGAGAATCTTGATTGCAGCCGTATTCTGATCAGTTGCGGCTTTTACCGTGTTCACCGTGCTTGCTAAGCCTTCAACCGTGCTGTCCATTTTCGTCATGAACTTCATCAGCATATCTTCCAGCCCCAGTTTCTTCTCCATCGATGGTCCTTCATTCCTTTGGTTGAAACCTGGAGGACGGTAAGCATTGTTAGTGTTTGGAAAATTGGAAGAGTTGGAAAAATTACCTTGCGGTGGTTGACCGGGTTGACTCCATGACAGATTCAGATGCTTCTTCCATCCCTCATTATAGGTATTCGAGAAAGGGTCATTTCTCGGTTGGTTCCGGTTTTGCACAAAATGAACCTGATCAGGTTCTTGAGGACTGCTTCCTTTCAGGTGATTCGTGATAAAGGCTAGTTGAGCCTTCAGTTCCTTCATCTCGTCATTTTCTTGGACACTTGAAACTCTTCTCACCGCTGATCTCGGAGTAGAAAAACTATGCTCGGCCAAGTTCTCAATCAGCTCGCACGCTTCCTCATACGACTTGTCCATTAGTGCTCCACCCACCGCAGCTGTGATATCGTTTTTGAATTGTGGGTGTAGTCCACTAAAGAAGGTCTGGATGATGACCCAGCCTTGTAACCCATGATGAGGACACTTCTTGATCATGTCCTTGTAGCGCTCCCAAGCCTCATATAACGTTTCTTGATCCCATTGAGAAAAATGGGTGATCTCCGCCATCAGTTGGGCGGTTCTGCTCGGTGGGAAAAACTTTTGAAGGAAAGCTGCTTTCAACTGCGCCCAAGTGGTGATCGAATCCGGTTGGATGCTCTCAGTCCATGTCTCGGCTCGGCCTTTAAGAGAGAAACCAAATAATCTCAGCTTTATGGCATCCTCGTTCATGCCATTGATCTTAAAAGTATCGCATATCCTCTCGAATGCACGAAGATGTGCATGAGGATCTTCCGTCGGCGTTCCTCCATATTGGTTCCGTCGTGGGCGCTTGAATGCCTATGCGGGCCGCTGCCACATTAGGATCGGCGAACGACCGCATAGGAATTCTTTCCGGAGGTGGTGGTGGATCATTACGAGGTATCTCACCGCCAGGTCTCTCGTTTTCCATCTTGATCTTGAATTCCCTTTTTACTTTTGATTCTTTACGTAGGCGACGTGCAGTCCTCTCAATTTCCGGATCGATCGGCTCGATTCCTTTCCCTCGGGTTTTCTTTGGCATAAACCAACTAGTACCTGAAAAGAAAGTAAACAAAATTAGCAATCCTCCTATCGTGCATGGAATTGTGAAACTACCCGGGTCTTTCAACTTAGGGGGAATCTTGCTTGTGAGAAGGGCACTACATTCTTCGGTCAACGCCACAGTTTCAAACTCACCCAACTTCCGTTTTTTGTTCAAAATATCTTTTAAAAACTTAACATAGCTTGGCATTTGCTCAAGAGCTTCTACCAGGGGTATGTTAATGTGAAGCTGTTTAAAAATGTCTAAAAACTTTTTAAATTGAACATCAACATTCTTAGGCTTCATTCTTTCAGGAAAAGGTACATCTTTTGGGTCGATGTGAGTCTGAAACGGGGTCAACTTTGGAATGGCAGGTTTAGGTAATGGACCAAAAGTGGGGAGTTCAGGGACTTGGGGAGTGCCCACTGTGGGGATCACAGTGACTTGAGGAGTGCCCACTGTGGGATGAGTTACAGTGGTTATTTGAGGCGAGTCTTCAGAATCGAAAACGATATCTTTCAGATCCTTTCCACTCCTAAGTGTTATGGCTTTGATTTGTTCTGGTCCCTTTCCTATTACCCTAGCATTTTCGGTATCACTAGGTAATGTTCCCGGTGGTCTATTCTTGACTTCGATGGCTAGTTGTCCTACTTGAGTTTCTATGTTCCTAATGGCCGCTTGAGTTTGGTTCATGAATCCTTTGAGCATTGATTCGAGTGATGGTTGGGCCTCAACATTTTGAGATGGTCGTGGCTGGAACTGTTGGGAGGATTGACCTTGGTGAAAGTTTTGTTGGGATTGCCCACTGTGATGCTGCTGAAATCCAGGGGGGTTATGTGGTCTTTGAGCATGACTCGCCTCGTGGGGTTGGAGTCCTTGGTTTCCCGACCAAGAGAAATTTGGATGATTCCTCCAACCTGGATTATAGTTTTGTGAGTATGGGTTGTTTCGTGGGTTAGTTCTTATGACATTAACAGCCTCTGGATTTGCTGGACAAAAATCAAAAACATGCTCGTCCCCACAGTAAGAGCAGCTCTCAGCGGGATGTGCAGTGCCCACTGTGGGATTAAGTTGTCCTCGATTTTGGTTCAACACTATTTTTGTTAAGGCCACTAACTGTGCATTCATGGTTTTAAGTGCCTCATTATCAATGTTGGTGTTCTTTGGTGCAGGCACTCTCGGGTTGGACCAGTCGGTGTTGTTATTGGACACTTTCTCTAAAATCTGATATCCTTCATTATAGGTTTTACTTGTGAAAGTTCCTCATGCTGTTGCATCTAAGATGATTTTGGTTGCGTTGGAAAGACCATTGTAAAAGGTCTCCAACTGAATGCAATGTGGGATGCCATGGTGTGGGCACTTTCGGAGTAAATCTTTAAACCGCTCCCATGCATCCGAAACAGCCTCATCTTCTTCTTGTCTAAACAAAACAATATCATTTCTCAGCCTCATATTTTTGGTTGGAGGAAAATACTTCTGTAAAAATTGATCCGCAAGTTCTTGCCACATGGTAATTGAATGAGGTGCATGCGCATTTAGCCATGACTTAGCCTTGTCCCTTAAAGTAAAAGGAAAAAGTCTTAGCCTTAAAGCTTCCTCACTCACACCTTGTAGCTGAAAAGAGTCGGTCATTTCCAAAAATGATTTTAAGTGTGAATGCGGATCCTCAGATGGTGATCCTCCAAACTGACCCATGGCTTGGATCATTTGAAACATCACCGGTTTGAGTTCAAAGTGTGGTGTTTGAAGGTTGGGTCTTAGAATTCCGGAGCTTAAATCACTAACTCCAGTAGTTGCATAGTCCCTTATCCCTCGATCTTTGTTATCAGCAATCGTCACTGTGGTTTCCACTAATGGAGGTGGTGGTGGTTGACCGCCTACTCCTGCCATATTTGCGGTGGGGTTCACAGGGAGTTGTTGATTTTTCTTCTTGTTTTTACGTCTTTTTCTAAAAGTCCTTTCTATTTCAAGATCGATTGGCTCCAAAGGTCCGTGTTGTTGCTTTGGCATACAACACAAACGGTGCTAGAAAAACGAGTTACTCGGGTTCGAACAAAAACTAATGTCTTGAGATTAAAAATCACGCCAGTCCCCGGCAACGGCGCCAAAAACTTGATGTGTATTTGCGATATGTGTATTTCGCAGTGAGTTGCAAACTATCCACAGTGGGAAGCGCAAGTATACACTGTCCACTATGATCGTCACAGCAAGTAATAGTCGGTAAAATACCGGAATCGAATCCACAGGGACTGGACAATCAAGACAATACGGTTCTTATGAACTCCTTTTACAAGTTTCGATTAGAGAAGAAAATAAAATCTTGAGTTGGGTTGGTGAAATAGCTACTTTTAACGATTTTACTAAAGATTTAAAAGATGGAATGTAGGTTAGATTTTCCCTAGATTTTATAATAAATACTTGATCTCAAAAAGTGATCCTTGTAATTGAAGTCGGTCTTTTCGCTAGAAAAGCCCGGTTACAAAATACTCACACCGTTAAGTAAAAATCCCATACTAGTTGTACTTGTTGTTTTGTCAATGGTAATCTCAGAATGGACCCTCTCGAGCCTCGATGGAATGTGTAGAGACAAATACTCTAAGTGTTTTAACTACACAAATTAGCTTGTCTACTACTCCAGTGGGGAGAGATTAACTCACTGTGCTGACCTCACTCTCGTAAGTGTCATAAGAATTCTTTCGAACTCCCTAGCATTATCCAAGCTCGTGTCACTACGTTCTACCCATTTATGAGTTGAGAACTAGACTTTTAGATCCTTACAAGTGATCGGCTTGTTCGCATCCTTGGGGTATAATCGAGAATGAATAACCAAAACAATAATTATTCTAAGTATAAAGATTACTCAAGCATTTTCCTAAAATCTAGGTACTTCTCTTGCCTACATCCCAAAGGATGTTTAGCCTAACATAACTGAAGTAAATAAAACAGAAGATGAAGAATTAAACATGATTGAAAAATATACTTTGAATTACTGCCCACAGTGGGGAACGTAAGCTGCCCACTGCTCGAGAATTACAATTGAAAATTAAACTAAGAATTTAAAGTGCTAGAGATTGAAACTACAAAGCTGCAGAAAATTAAATCTAACTATGAAAGCTTTTGAGGAAATTAAATGCTAAGGATTCAATGCTTGAAATAATGACCCAAGCCTTCCTTTTATACACCAAGGAGATGGCTTGGGTATTACAAAAGGGTCTTTAAAATCTGGAGGTTAAGGGGACACACTAACCATTTGTGTCCCATGCTTGCTTACTTATCCATTGTCTTCATCCTTTACCCAAGAGACCTTTCTTCTTTTTGCACAAGTTGACTTATAGGCCTATAGGTTAGGATTTGTTTATTCTTCTTGCCATCTTTTGCCATGCATGCCTTGAATAAAATATTCCCATGTTTGTCCTTGCTGCTGATCTTTCTAACTGCTCCCACCATGCTGTCTAGCTCAGATTTCTTCATCATTTTTTTTTGTCTTTTCCAGCGGCAGCAGTGGGGAACCGGAGTGAGCACTGTTCACGTCACTGCAGATAAAACGTGAAAAATACCCAAAATCCACCAAATAATTTATTAAACACAAAGGTTTACTCCATTTGCTCATTTTCGACATTTATACTAAGAATGGGGGTTTTTAGAGGCGGAAATGGCTAAAATTGACAAAATAAAATTGGAAATTCAAAGAAATAATAACTCTAAAAATAGAGTTATCACAACCTCAAACTTAAACCATTACTTGTCCCCAAGTAATAAAATATATACAAAAACAATGCATTTGAAATTTTAGGGACTTACCGACTCTTTACTTTGAATGGACGTTGATCTCCTCCTTTAGATACTTCTTTCGGTTCCAAAATTGAAGTTTCACTTTTGTGTTTGACGAAATCTTTCCCTTGTTCACAATTTGAAAAATAGGGCTTTTCTTGGGTTCGAAAGGTTTTCAGCTTTGAAGATTTTTCCAAGGGTTTTTGCAATGGGTTTCCAAACATGGCCCGAAGATCTCGCTTTGAGATTTTATTTTGGGAAAGTGAGTGGTTCAGATTTTTCATGGATATGTACGCACACTTTCAGGCTTTATTTGGGTATGGCTATTTTTGTGAAAGTGGGCATTCTGATGGTCCAGACAAGGCACACCATCTTTTTCTGGGAGTGGGCACTTTGATGGTCCAGAAAAGGCACACCATCAACTTTGTTAGTGCAACTCCGTTTTTTCTTCTGTTTTTGTATTTTTGTTTTTTTTTTCTTCTTTTTTTTGGGAGGTGGGTAAGGCTTTTCCCACCTCAAACTTATGACCTCACAGTGTCCTCACTGTGGACAGACTGGAAGTCACATCTGGAAGTCCCCACCTCAAACTTAAAACTGCACAGTGTCCCCACTGTGACTTTTCGAAGGGGTTCAACGAGGTGTTTTGGGGAAACAAAAAAAAGGTTTGTGTTTGGATGCAAAAAGGACCTATGTTTCAGTGTGGGACAAGTTGAGATTTGTACTTACAAAAGGGACCCTTGAATTGTCGGAAACCGAGAGTCGTACCCTAAAAAGGAAAGAGATCATGCAAGCATTCAAATCAAACAAGCAAGTTAGTAATCCAAAATTACCTACCTACGGTAGGATTTTCCATGCATCATCAAGGGATAGTTTAAAGAAGCAAATGTGTCAAAAGCCTAGCCATAGGCATCATACAGAAAAGTAAAATGTTTTTGGGAGCAAACTGGTAAAACCAATGTTTTAACAAACCATTCAGTGGCTCGGGGTGGTACTTGGTGAACTGTCGGCATCATCCTCCGCAACGTCCTCCGTACTCTCATATGTTGCGCAAATATCCTCGGGAAAGCTCGGGAGTAGGGCTGTCAAGACCGGGTTGGTTTCATTCACAAACTGGCCCATTACCTCATCCCGTTCCCGCGTGTACATCCAAAAAGAATTCGTGGCCCTTCCTTGGTATCTTTGTTCGGCTTCCATCAAGTCTAAACGGTAATTGATCTTACTTAAAGCCTCCAAGATTTCGGTCAGTTGATTTCTGGAAGATCCTGCATCAGTAGGGCGTACCGGCGTACGAGGCGATCTAGCAACGTGCTCTTTAGCTATGAACACAGTGGGGTTAACAGTCCCCACTGTGGGGATATCTTCTGCCTGCTCGGGTGGAGGAGTGGTGACGTGCCGTCCCATCTTTCGGATGGTACCCACATTGATATTACTCGTGGAATCTAACCACTGGTCCTCCACAGCCGATGGAACACCTGCGTCTATCATCAATGAAGTAATAAGGCAAGGGAGGGGTAAAATTACCTTCTTCCGGGTACGTGCTTGATCGATGGCTCCATGCATGACAGTGCCTACGTTGATCCTTTTTCCCGTGAGGATGCAGTACAACAGCGCACACTTGTGCATCGACAAAGTGGTGTCGTGCGAAGTTGGGGCTAATGAAGCACGGAGAAACTGGAACCAAACGGCAGCCTCGATAGTGAGAGAACTAGCGTTTAGGCACCGTCGTTGACCGTCCTTATTCCATGGCTTCCCTTCAGCGGCTATCTTTCTTAAAATGAGGTCCTCATATGCGGGAGTCATCTTCTTCAAGAACTGCGCAAATTCACAAGTACCAGAATTTCCTCTCCCCAATACCCGGTTAATTTCCTCTGGATTGTAACAAACTTTCTTACCTCGAACTATCACAAAGGGGTTTTTAGTCTGAGAAGCCTCGGCGTAAAATTCACGCACTAGCGAGGCATTGGCCCGTCGATTAGCAGCAGTAATAATCGACCAATCATGCACCACAATCCTATCCTTGACAAATGAATTAGCTTCTACAAAGTCGGGGTCAAAACCCCTCTCTAATTTCAACTTTTGCTTCGCAATACACTCAAAGTGGGCAGCCACCTCCGGAGAGGTGAACTGCCTGGGCACCCCACTGGGGGCATGCTCAGTGCCCACAATGGATTGATGTGGGTTTTGGGTTTGAATTTGTTCATCTCCACCATCAATTTCCATAGATGATGAACTTAGAGAGGTTTCAGGGTTTTTACCTTTTCGTGAATCTTGCTTAGCAGGCCTCTTTGTTGGTGTTTTTCGTGCCCTGGCCACCGTTGATCTGGTAACCACTCTTCTCTTCTTTTCGGCTTGGGGAATAGGGTTCTCCCCACTGTGGACATCTCCCGAAACAGCACACTTCTCCCTATCAAACTTGAACCTCTCATACTGACTTTGATAATTTTCCTCCACCTCTCTCTGCAACTTCTCATTCTCAGCAAACAAGTCTGCCTCAACCTTCTTCCTCTCTTCCTCGAAGATCCTCTCCTTTTCTGCCTTAACTCTTGCCTCTTTGATTTTCTTTTTCTCCTCTTCCTTGCGGACCCTTTCCTCTTCTTCTCTACGCCTTCTCTCGGCATCCTCCTTCCTCTTTCTTATGGCTTCCTTTCGCTGAATGTACTCCTCCTCCAATCGTCGCTCTTCCTCTTCGGTTTGCAGAGCCTCGGTGTCAAAAAGACTGGTGCTCGTGGTTGAGACGCGTGGAGAAGAAACAGCCTTCGGGCTTCCTTATTTGGAGGAGCCTTCGGTTGGTGCACCAGATGTCATCGGTGCATCGGAAGTCGCCGGATTTTCGCCGGAGACCGGCGGTGGTTCGTTAAGGTCACCCGTGATGGTTTCTGGTGGGTTTTCGGTGTTACGACGGCGGACTGCCGCCCGGTTGGGTGCCTGAGGGTTTGAAATCGGCCTCTTGCTTCTAGCCATTGGAGGGATTTTGCTTCTGGTTCGTGTAAGAGAAATGGGGAAGAAAAAGATGGTTTTTGAATATTTGGAGTTAAAGGTGGTTTTTGGGAAGTTAATGGTGGTTTTTAGGATTTTTACAATGGGTTTAGGGTTGGACCGTCGGGTTTTAGGAGAGAGAGGGAGAGTACAATGATGGTTTTCTTGGAAAATGGAGAACTAATGACATGTGGCAGCAAAAGTTGATTAGTTGGTGGAAAAGGTGAAAGCTTGTCATCCTTGGGCCCCACAAATCGTCCCATCATCCGTCAGATTCAACAGTGGGGAGCGCAGTGACTTGCGCCTTCCCCACTGCGAAGCGTTTTGTTGACCTTTTCTTTGAAAAACTATTAGCTGTGCCTACACACATGAAACCAGACTACCATGCAATATTAAAAAGAACAAAAATAAAAAAAAATCAAAAAGCTAAAATAAAATTATTTACACAAGATCCCGGACTTTCCTAACCAGATTGAGACGAGGAGTGGGCAGGGATGTGGGCACTCTCATGCAGAAAGTGTTTCACCCTTTGCCCATTAACTTTAAAAGTTTGTCCCGATTGTGGGGATCGTAATTCCACTGTTCCGAATGGGCTCACACTTACAACGGTGTATGGTCCAGTCCATCTTGACTTGAGCTTACCCAGAAAAAGTTTTAAACGAGAGTTGAACAATAATACCTGCTGTCCTTCACAAAATTCCCGATGATTTATCCTTCGGTCGTGCCACATCTTGGTCTTTTCCTTGTATAACTTTGCATTTTCATATGCGTGATAGCGCATTTCCTCAAGTTCATGCAATTGCAAGGTTCTTTTAATTCCCGCGGCATCTTCACTCATGTTGAGTTCTTTCAAAGCCCAAAAGGCTTTATGTTCCAATTCGATTGGTAAATGACAAGCTTTGCCAAATACCAACTTAAAGGGAGACATTCCCAATGGGGTCTTATACGCCGTGCGATACGCCCAAAGAGCGTCATCAAGCTTAATGGACCAATCCTTTCGATGGGGTTTCACCACCTTTTCCAAAATTCCCTTGATTTCTCGGTTTGAAAGCTCCGCCAAACCATTAGTTTGGGGGTGGTAGGCGGTTGCTACCCTATGATGAATATCATATTTAGCAAGGACCGCGCTCATGACTTTGTTAACAAAATGGGATCCTTCATCACTAATTATCGCTCGTGGTGTTCCAAAACGAGTGAAAATATTTTTTTGCAAAAACTTCACCACAGTGTTAGCGTCATTAGTGTGACAAGCAGCAGCTTCTACCCATTTTGAAACATAATCTACCGCCACTAAGATGTAAAAATTGTTGTTGGAATTTGGAAAGGGTCCCATAAAATCTATTCCCCACACATCAAAAATTTCCACCTCAAGGATACTGTTGAGGGGCATTTCATTTCGTTTCGATATATTCCCAGTGCGCTGACACTGCTCACAGTGACGAACAAACTCGTGAGAGTCTTTGAACACAGTGGGCCAAAAGAACCCACTCTACAAAATTTTCGCAGCAGTGCGTGTTCCTCCGAAATGACCTCCATAGTGGGATGTGTGACAGCCTTGGAGTAAATGTTGTTGATCACTCCCATGAACACATCGCCTCAACACTTGGTCCGTTCCTATTTTATATAAGAAAGGATCGTCCCAAATGTATTGACGAGTATCATGCAAGAATTTTTTAAAAGGCTGTCCACTCATTCCATGGGGTCGTAATCCACTTGCTAAAAAGTTAGCAATGTCAGCATACCAAGGAATATCATGATGTTGGGCGACTAACAATTGTTCATCAGGAAAATTTTCTTTTACCGGAGTGGGATCTACAGTGCCCACTGTGGGCTCAAGTCTGGAAAGATGATCAGCGATCTGGTTACTTGTTCCTTTTCTATCGATGATCTCAAGGTCGAATTCCTGCAGCAACAGCACCCATCTGATCAACCTCGGTTTAGAGTCAGCTTTGTTGATCAAATATTTGATGGCTGCGTGATCGGTGTGTACTATGACCTTTGCTCCAATTACGTAAGACCTGAAACGATCAAAAGCAAAAACTACTGCAAGTAATTCTTTTTCGGTTACAGTGTAGTTGATTTGAGCCTCGATCAAAGTCTTGCTTGCATAGTATATCGGATGAAAAATCTTATCTTTTCGTTGGCCTAGTACTGCACCTATAGCCCAATCGCTGGCGTCACACATGACTTCAAATGGGAGTGACCAGTCAGGAGTGGTCACTATGGGTGCAGTAACTAAGGCATTTTTGATTATTTCAAATGCGTCTCTACATTCTTTGGTAAAAACAAACTCTCTTTCATGTTGTAGCAGGTTACACAGGGGTTTAGTTATTTTGGAAAAATCTTTTATGAACCTCCTATAAAAACCTGCGTGACCTAAAAAACTGCGAATGCCTTTTACCGTTGTGGGCTCGGGAAGTTGGGAGATTACTTCTAATTTTGCCTTATCAACTTCCAAACCCTTTTTTGACACAAGATGACCCAAAACAATGCCCTCTTCGACCATGAAATGACATTTTTCCCAATTTAGAATAAGGTCATGGGTTTCACATCTCACCAAACTTTTTTCTAGATTCCTCAAACAGTTATCAAATGATGTGCCGATCACAGAAAAATCGTCCATAAAAACTTCTATGGTATCTTCTATCATATCAGTAAAAATGGCCATCATACAGCGTTGAAAAGTAGCGGGAGCATTACATAAACCAAAAGGCATTCTCCGGAATGCAAAAGTACCATATGGACAAGTAAAGGTGGTCTTTTCTTGGTCCTCGGGTGCGATGTGGATTTGGTTATATCCGGAGTATCCATCTAGAAAACAATAAAATTCCTTTCCCGCTAGTCTATCAAGCATTTGATCAATAAAAGGTAACGGGAAATGGTCTTTCTTTGTTGCTAGATTCAGTTGCCTATAGTCCATGCATATTCTCCATCCCGTAACAGTCCTAGTTGGAATGAGTTCGTTCTTTTCATTTGTGACCACTGTTGTTCCTCCCTTTTTAGGGACACATTGAACGGGGCTCACCCAACTACTACTGGCAATGGGATAGATAATACCAGCATCTAACCACTTCAAAATCTCTTTCTTAACTACTTCCTTCATGATGGGGTTCAACCTTCTTTGAGGTTGGACTTTTCCTGGGTGGTCACTCTCTAAGTTGATCTTATGTTGACATAAAGAGGGGCTAATTCCTCTAATGTCTGCTATGGTCCAACCAATTGCCTTCTTATGCTTCATCAACAATTCGATTAAAAGTTGTTCTTGATTTTCGCTAAGTTTGGACGAGATGATAACAGGAAGTTTGTTATTCTCGGCGAGATAAGCATATTTCAAATGAGGAGGCAATGGTTTTAGCTCTAACTCGGGAGGTTGTTCGATGGATGGTGGTTGGATCGTCCTATCCTTAAAGTCCAAAGGTTCAATAGCTGCCACCATTTCGTTACACTCATCCTCAAAAGTATCTTCTGAGTCAGAGTGCTCACTCTCACTGCCCACTGTGGACAGTGAGTCGAAACAGTGGGATCCATAAATCACACTCACAGCAAGGCAGTCCTCGGCGTCTATGTATTTAAGGGATTTGAAAACATTAAACTTTACCTCTTGGTCGTTGACTCTCATGGTGAGTTCTCCTTTGTGCACATCAATCAAAGTTCGTCCTGTCGCAAGGAAAGGACGTCCTAGAATGATTGGGATGTCTTTGTCGGCCTCATAGTCTAAAATCAGAAAGTCGGCAGGGAAGATGAATTTATCCACTTGGACCAAAACATCTTCAATCTTCCCTCTTGGGTAGGCAATGGATTGATCGGCTAATTGTAAGGTTACGGTGGTGGGTCTAGCCTCTCGAATGCCTAATCTCTTAAAAATTGACAAAGGCATCAAATTTATACTAGCGCCTAAATCACAAAGTGCTTGACCTACTTCTTGTCCTCCTATCGTGCATGGAATTGTGAAACTACCCGGGTCTTTCAACTTAGGGGGAATCTTGCTTGTGAGAAGGGCACTACATTCTTCGGTCAACGCCACAGTTTCAAACTCACCCAACTTCCGTTTTTTGTTCAAAATATCTTTTAAAAACTTAACATAGCTTGGCATTTGCTCAAGAGCTTCTACCAGGGGTATGTTAATGTGAAGCTGTTTAAAAATGTCTAAAAACTTTTTAAATTGAACATCAACATTCTTAGGCTTCATTCTTTCAGGAAAAGGTACATCTTTTGGGTCGATGTGAGTCTGAAACGGGGTCAACTTTGGAATGGCAGGTTTAGGTAATGGACCAAAAGTGGGGAGTTCAGGGACTTGGGGAGTGCCCACTGTGGGGATCACAGTGACTTGAGGAGTGCCCATTGTGGGATGAGTTACAGTGGTTATTTGAGGCGAGTCTTCAGAATCGAAAACGATATCTTTCAGATCCTTTCCACTCCTAAGTGTTATGGCTTTGATTTGTTCTGGTCCCTTTCCTATTACCCTAGCATTTTCGGTATCACTAGGTAATGTTCCCGGTGGTCTATTCTTGACTTCGATGGCTAGTTTTCCTACTTGAGTTTCTATGTTCCTAATGGCCGCTTGAGTTTGGTTCATGAATCCTTTGAGCATTGATTCGAGTGATGGTTGGGCCTCAACATTTTGAGATGGTCGTGGCTGGAACTGTTGGGAGGATTGACCTTGGTGAAAGTTTTGTGGGGATTGCCCACTGTGATGCTGCTGAAATCCATGGGGGTTATGTGGTCTTTGAGCATGACTCGCCCCGTGGGGTTGGAGTCCTTGGTTTCCCGACCAGGAGAAATTTGGATGATTCCTCCAACCTGAATTATAGTTTTGTGAGTATGGGTTGTTTCGTGGGTTAGTTCTTATGACATTAACAGCCTCTGGATTTGCTGGACAAAAATCAAAAACATGCTCGTCCCCACAGTAAGAGCAGCTCTCAGCGGGATGTGCAGTGCCCACTGTGGGATTAAGTTGTCCTCGATTTTGGTTCAACACTATTTTTGTTAAGGCCACTAACTGTGCATTCATGGTTTTAAGTGCCTCATTATCAATGTTGGTGTTCTTTGGTGCAGGCACTCTCGGGTTGGACCAGTCGGTGTTGTTATTGGACACTTTCTCTAAAATCTGATATCCTTCATTATAGGTTTTACTTGTGAAAGTTCCTCATGCTGTTGCATCTAAGATGATTTTGGTTGCGTTGGAAAGACCATTGTAAAAGGTCTCCAACTGAATGCAATGTGGGATGCCATGGTGTGGGCACTTTCGGAGTAAATCTTTAAACCACTCCCATGCATCCGAAACAGCCTCATCTTCTTCTTGTCTAAACAAAACAATATCATTTCTCAGCCTCATATTTTTGGTTGGAGGAAAATACTTCTGTAAAAATTGATCCGCAAGTTCTTGCCACATGGTAATTGAATGAGGTGCATGCGCATTTAGCCATGACTTAGCCTTGTCCCTTAAAGTAAAAGGAAAAAGTCTTAGCCTTAAAGCTTCCTCACTCACACCTTGTAGCTGAAAAGAGTCGGTCATTTCCAAAAATGATTTTAAGTGCGAATGCGGATCCTCAGATGGTGATCCTCCAAACTGACCCATGGCTTGGATCATTTGAAACATCGCCGGTTTGAGTTCAAAGTGTGGTGTTTGAAGGTTGGGTCTTAGAATTCCGGAGCTTAAATCACTAACTCCAGTAGTTGCATAGTCCCTTATCCCTCGATCTTTGTTATCAGCAATCGTCACTGTGGTTTCCACTAATGGAGGTGGTGGTGGTTGACCGCCTACTCCTGCCATATTTGCGGTGGGGTTCACAGGGAGTTGTTGATTTTTCTTCTTGTTTTTACGTCTTTTTCTAAAAGTCCTTTCTATTTCAAGATCGATTGGCTCCAAAGGTCCGTGTTGTTGCTTTGGCATACAACACAAACGGTGCTAGAAAAACGAGTTACTCGGGTTCGAACAAAAACTAATGTCTTGAGATTAAAAATCACGCCAGTCCCCGGCAACGGCGCCAAAAACTTGATGTGTATTTGCGATATGTGTATTTCGCAGTGAGTTGCAAACTATCCACAGTGGGAAGCGCAAGTATACACTGTCCACTATGATCGTCACAGCAAGTAATAGTCGGTAAAATACCGGAATCGAATCCACAGGGACTGGACAATCAAGACAATACGGTTCTTATTAACTCCTTTTACAAGTTTCGATTAGAGAAGAAAATAAAATCTTGAGTTGGGTTGGTGAAATAGCTACTTTTAACGATTTTACTAAAGATTTAAAAGATGGAATGTAGGTTAGATTTTCCCTAGATTTTATAATAAATACTTGATCTCAAAAAGTGATCCTTGTAATTGAAGTCGGTCTTTTCGCTAGAAAAGCCCGGTTACAAAATACTCACACCGTTAAGTACAAATCCCATACTAGTTGTACTTGTTGTTTTGTCAATGGTAATCTCAGAATGGACCCTCTCGAGCCTCGATGGAATGTGTAGAGACAAATACTCTAAGTGTTTTAACTACACAAATTAGCTTGTCTACTACTCCAGTGGGGAGAGATTAACTCACTGTGCTGACCTCACTCTCGTAAGTGTCATAAGAATTCTTTCGAACTCCCTAGCATTATCCAAGCTCGTGTCACTACGTTCTACCCATTTCTGAGTTGAGAACTAGACTTTTAGATCCTTACAAGTGATCGGCTTGTTCGCATCCTTGGGGTATAATCGAGAATGAATAACCAAAACAATAATTATTCTAAGTATAAAGATTACTCAAGCATTTTCCTAAAATCTAGGTACTTCTCTTGCCTACACCCCAAAGGATGTTTAGCCTAACATAACTGAAGTAAATAAAACAGAAGATGAAGAATTAAACATGATTGAAAAATATACTTTGAATTACTGCCCACAGTGGGGAACGCAAGCTGCCCACTGCTCGAGAATTACAATTGAAAATTAAACTAAGAATTTAAAGTGCTAGAGATTGAAACTACAAAGCTGCAGAAAATTAAATCTAACTATGAAAGCTTTTGAGGAAATTAAATGCTAAGGATTCAATGCTTGAAATAATGACCCAAGCCTTCCTTTTATACACCAAGGAGATGGCTTGGGTATTACAAAAGGGTCTTTAAAATCTGGAGGTTAAGGGGACACACTAACCATTTGTGTCCCATGCTTGCTTACTTATCCCTTGTCTTCATCCTTTACCCAAGAGACCTTTCTTCTTTTTGCACAAGTTGACTTATAGGCCTATAGGTTAGGATTTGTTTATTCTTCTTGCCATATTTTGCCATGCATGCCTTGAATAAAATATTCCCATGTTTGTCCTTGATGCTGATCTTTCTAACTGCTCCCACCATGCTGTCTAGCTCAGATTTCTTCATCATTTTTTTTGCCTTTTCCAGCGGCAGCAGTGGGGAACCGGAGTGAGCACTGTTCACGTCACTGCAGATAAAACGTGAAAAATACCCAAAATCCACCAAATAATTTATTAAACACAAAGGTTTACTCCATTTGCTCATTTTCGACATTTATACTAAGAATGGGGGTTTTTAGAGGCGGAAATGGCTAAAATTGACAAAATAAAATTGGAAATTCAAAGAAATAATAACTCTAAAAATAGAGTTATCACTCGTCATTTTCTTGGACACTTGAAACTCTTCTCACCGCTGATCTCGGAGTAGAAAAACTATGCTCGGCCAAGTTCTTTATCAGCTCGCACGCTTCCTCATACGACTTGTCCATTAGTGCTCCACCCACCGCAGCTGTGATATCGTTTTTGAATTGTGGGTGGAGTCCACTAAAGAAGGTCTGGATGATGACCCAGCCTTGTAACCCATGATGAGGACACTTCTTGATCATGTCCTTGTAGCGCTCCCAAGCCTCATATAACATTTCTTGATCCCATTGAGAAAAATGGGTGATCTCCGCCATCAGTTGGGCGGTTCTGCTCGGTGGGAAAAACTTTTGAAGGAAAGCTGCTTTCAACTGCGCCCAAGTGGTGATCGAATCCGGTTGGATGCTCTCAGTCCATGTCTCGGCTCTGCCTTTAAGAGAGAAACCAAATAATCTCAGCTTTATGGCATCCTCGTTCATGCCATTGATCATAAAAGTATCGCATATCCTCTCGAATGCACGAAGATGTGCATGAGGATCTTCCGTCGGCGTTCCTCCATATTGGTTCCGCCGTGGGCGCTTGAATGCCTATGCGGGCCGCTGCCACATTAGGATCGGCGAACGATCGCATAGGAATTCTTTCCGAAGGTGGTGGTGGATCATTACGAGGTATCTCACCGCCAGGTCTCTCGTTTTCCATCTTGATCTTGAATTCCCTTTTTACTTTTGATTCTTTACGTAGGCGACGTGCAGTCCTCTCAATTTCCGGATCGATCGGCTCGATTCCTTTCCCTCGGGTTTTCTTTGGCATAAACCAACTAGTACCTGAAAAGAAAGTAAACAAAATTAGCAATCCGGAAACTGAAAGTGATGGAATAAAACAACGAAATAAAAAAATGTCCAATCTAATAATGCTTATAGACGGTAGTGCTATTAGCTACAACTAGTTCCCCGGCAACGACGCCAAAAACTTGATACGAGGTTTTCACACCCCGAGAATCTAACCGCAAGTGTACGGTGTCGAATCAAGTAATAACGTACGAAAGTACGAGTATCGAACCAAGGGAACTAGGAACTAAGTATCACAATTACTATAAGAACTATTAATTGAACTATCGAAAATTGAGAGGTTGGTATTAAACTACTAATTGCAGAAAATAAATCAAACACAAGACAGACAATGAACAGCATGGAATTCAGATAGAGAAAACAGTTGAGGGTTGGAGATCCTTAGGTTTTCACATATGAACATCAGACTTGAAACAAATACCAGTTAATTCCGTTAATGAATACCCAATCTTGATCTAACCGTTGTTCTCTCTCGAGTTACAACGGTTATATTCGTAAAACACGGTTCTTTCTCAAGTTACCATGAGTTTTATATTGACAACACAAGTTAAATCTCGCAATCTCAACCTATGTAGTTCAAAACACTTTAAGCACAAGATTATAATGAGACTAAGGTTTACTCAGTATATCTCTATCCTTTCTTACCTTAGGCGTGTGATTTCTAGTTCTATTTGATAATTAACTCTCTCGAACTTAATTAGCAACAACAAATCAATCATAAATTGGCCAGATTCATAATAGCATTAAGAGCAAAATCACATGCATTCATTAAATCGGAAAACTGATAAAAGTTACTCGTCATCCATCTATATGTTCAATCCTAATTCAATCCAACCCCCAACATCTAAAGATTAGTTCATGATGTTGGGGGATTCAAATACAAGAGAAAGAGAAACGAAAACGTATGTAAACATAGTAACTGTGATCGTGGTGAATGTGAAAGATAAAGTGATGAACTCCCTTCTCCCGTGATTAAATCTACTTGCGTCGTGAACGTGTCCTCGATTGATTCTCTCTTGTCCCTCCAAAAGGTGTCACTCGGCTCTGAAAATCGCCCCTGGACTGCCCACCGTCGTGCCTCGAAAACTGGATCCCCAATGAATGACCTAAAACCCGATTAAAATACTGAAAATCGCGAAACAGTGAGTTACGCGACTTGCAAGTCGCGTGGTAAGTCGCGCGTATGGTTTTTGCTGCGTGGGTCGTTTTCTGGTTCGCGGTTCGGGTCCTGGTTCGGTCGTGGTTCTTGGGCTTTGCTTTTGGGCTTCCGTTAGGCTTCATTTGGACTCGTTTTGGGCTCTTTTTAGCTTCTTTTCTCGAGGATTACCGCCTTTTAGTTAACCTGTATAAATCACTAGATAGACCGTAAAATACACGCCTTTTTACTTGAACACAAGCCAATCTCATTGGTTTGAGAACCGAAAATAACGCCAAAAAGTGGCGTTATCAGACTACCGAGAACTCAACAAGGTCACGATCAAGAACAAGTATCCTATACCGAGGATTGACGACCTGTTTGATCAGCTACAAGGAGCCAGCTACTTCTCCAAGATAGGTATGAGGTTAGGGTATCATCAACTCAAGGTGAGGGAGGAGGATGGCCGAAGATTGCTTTCAGGACCAGGTATGGACACTACGAATTCTTGGTGATGCCGTTCGGGTTAACCAACGCCCCAACAACATTCATGGACTTAATGAATAGGGTATGCCAACCTTATTTAGACCAGTTTGTGATAGTGTTCATAGATGACATCCTGATATTTTCAAGATCGGAAAGGGAGCACGAAAGTCATCTTCGGACGATTCTCGAGCTGCTAAAGCAAGAGAAGCTGTATGCGAAGTTTGCTAAATGCGAGTTTTGGCTAAGGGAGGTGCAGTTTCTCGGACACGTGGTGTCTGAGAAGGGAATTATGGTTGACCCGACTAAGATTGAGGACATCAAAGATTGGGAACAACCTAAGAATCCGTCAGAAGCTCGGAGTTTCCTCTGGCTGGCGGGGTACTACCGAAAGTTCATCAAGGACTTTTCGCGTATCGCCACGCAATTAACGGCCTTAACCAAGAATGCCAAGTTCATTTGGTCGGAGAAGCAAGATGAAGCATTTCAAAGGCTTAAGGATATGTTGAGCAGCGCTCCGGTGCTGTCACTACCGGATGGTTCGGACGATTTTGTGGTTTTCAGCGATGCCTCAAAACTTGGTTTGGGTTGTGTACTCATGCAACGAGGTAAGGTGATCGCTTATGCCTCCCGGCAGTTAAAGGATCATGAGGCTCGTTATCCTACGCATGATTTAGAATTGGCGGCAGTGGTTTTTGCCCTGAAGATTTGGCGGCATTACCTGTATGGGACGAAGTGCCAGATCTTCACGGACCACATGAGCTTATGTCATCTCTTTGATCAGAAAGAGTTGAATATGCGCCAAAGGAAATAGATTGAATTGTTGACCGACTACGACTGTAAGATCGAATATCATCCGGGGAAGGCAAACTTGTTGGCGGACGCTTTGAGCCGTAAGGAACAAAGTGAAACCCCCAGTATCGTGGCCATGAGGGCCGAGGTCACATTTAATCTGTTAGCAGAAATAAAGAAATTTCAGGTTGAAGCGCTCGAAGCTGAAAATCTTAAGACGGAAAGAATGGTAGGGCAAGCGTCCATGTTAGTGGAAGATAGTCGAGGGGTGAAATGTCTCAATGGGAGAATCTGGGTTCCGAAACTCGGAAAGCTCCGAAAGCTGATTCTCGAAGAAGCTCACAAATCGAAGTACGCGATTCACCCCAGAACTAACAAGATATACGGAGATCTACGGCGAGACTACTGGTGGCCCGGATTGAAGAAGGACGTGGCTCACCTTGTAGAGACCTGTATGACGTGTTCACGAGTAAAGATTGAGCTCCAACGACCGTACGGGAAGCTCCAGTCGTTAGAGATACCGATGTGGAAGTGGGATCAGATCACGATGGATTTTGTGACCCATTTGCCTAGAACTCCAAAGGGTTATGACGCCATTTGGGTGATCGTGGATCGGCTCACGAAGTCGGCACACTTTTTGTCTATACGAGAATCTTACTCGTTGGAGCAGTTAGCAAAGTTGTACATCGACGAGGTCGTAACCCGTCATGGGGTGCCGACGTCGATAGTGTCCGACCGAGATAGCAGATTTACTTCCAAGTTTTGGAGGAGCTTCCAAAGAGAAATGGGTTCGCAGATTAAGATGAGTACCGCTTATCATCCTCAGACCGACGGTCAGAGTGAGCGAACAATCCAGACGTTAGAAGACATGTTAAGAGCGTGTGCTTTGGATTTCCAAGGCTCATGGGAAAAGCACCTACCGCTAATCGAGTTTGCTTATAATAATAGCTATCACTCGAGCATCAAGTAAGCGCCGTTTGAGGCACTTTACGGTAGAAAATGTCGGACACCGTTGTGTTGGAACGAAGTCGGAGAGAGACAGTTAGCGGGGCCAAAAATTGTACAACTGACTACGGATAAGATAGTCCAAGTGCGTGAAAGACTGAAGGTCGCCCGCGACCGACAAAAAAGCTATGCGGATAAGAGGCGGAAAGACATTGAATTCCAAGTTGGAGATCATGTTCTGCTAAAGGTGTCTCCTTGGAAGGGAGTGGTACGATTTGGAAAACGTGGGAAGTTAAGCCCACGTTACATCGGACCATTTGAGATTACTGAACGAATTGGAGAAGTGGCATATAGGTTGGACCTACCTGAAGAATTGCATGGCATCCATAACGCGTTCCACGTGTCCAACCTGAGGAAATGTCTTGCCGACGTGACCAAAGCAGTGCCGTTGAATGACATTAATGTGGATGAGAAATTGAACTTTGTAGAGGAACCTGAAGCAATCATGGATGTTAAGGTAAGGAAGTCGCGGAGCAAGGAGACTAAGCTGGTTAAGGTACAATGGCGGCACCACAAGGGTCCGGAGGCGGCCTGGGAGTTGGAGTCGGAGATGAAAGCTAGATACCCGCACCTCTTCTAATAAGGAATTCCGCGGACAAAATTCTTTTAAGGGATGAGTGTTGTAACAACCGGGTTTTCTTCTAGTACATATAAAAGTCTAGTGCCATTTGTCTAATAAATGAAAGTTAACTTGAGGGACTAATTTGTCATTTGGTGAAAGGGGTGTAGGGCACAAATCCCTAGGGCAGCCCTCATTATCAACAAATCAGTATTTTGTT
The DNA here is from genome assembly GCA_033807775.1 of Saussurea involucrata. NCBI lineage: Eukaryota > Viridiplantae > Streptophyta > Magnoliopsida > Asterales > Asteraceae > Saussurea > Saussurea involucrata. The sequence goes on from CM066324.1 coordinate 113,854,946, forward strand.
GGTGTTTGGCGGCTAAGAGAGACAAGAGAAAGAAAGAAGGGTTTGGGAAGAAATCAAGAGAAAAGGAGGAATCAAGGAAGAAGCTGCAAGGTAATACATCCTGAATCCGTTCTCCTGATCATTGTAGTACTTTTCTTTCTTATTGGTATGGATTCTTAAGACTGATTTGGATGATTCTTTGAGTTTTCACCATTTTTCCTTTAAAATGGGTTTTATGAGTTTTTGTCTTAATAAACATATTTAAGGAGTTGTAAATGGATTAAGTGAGTATTTGAGGATGGGTGGACGAACCCTTAGGTATATCTAATCAGACTATTGGCTAAAAACGGGTTAAGGATCACTTTTAAGTTTTTAGTTCGAAACAGCCGTGGTTTCCGGACGTCATTATTCAGTAGTGTTCGGATAGGTTGCACGTGCCCGGGTAAGCGCTCCAAGAGGGTTCCCGGATGAAAGGAGTCTCCGAACAAGCCTTGGTGTCCGGGTGTGTTATTCGGAGAGTTTCGTGTTCGGAGAGTTTTGTGTCCGGATAGGTCGTGTCCGGATAGGTCGTGTCCGAAAAGAGGTTGTGTCCGGAAAAGAATTATCCGGACTGCAGAATAGCTCGATTTTTTGATCTTTTGAGCTTATGGATCGGTTTTTTAACAAATGGCCATTTGATCTTTTGAGCTTATGGCTCGGTTTTTGGACTCTGTTGGGTCTTGAGGACATTTGTCTGATTTTGATAGCTCAATGTAGAGCTTTGGTTATGATTTTCATGTATTGCATCTTATTTTGGAATTACATGATTTGAATGTGTTAGTTATTCTTTTGGAGTCATGTATAAATTTCTAAATTAAACAAGCTTGTTTTGGATGGTAAGATCCCAAGGTAAAGATCCAGTTTGGGTTGAACTTGGTGGTTTTAGGCTAGAGATCATGTTTGGGTTGATGCCTCAATAGACTAAAGATCTAGTTTGGGTTGATGTCTCCGTGGACTAATGATCCGGTTTGGGTTGATGTCTCACTAGGCTAGAGATCCGGTTTGGGTTGATGCCTCACTTGAATAAAGATCCGGTTTGGGTTGATGTCACAATAGACAAAATATCCGGTTTGGATTGATGTCTCCTTAGACTAAGGACTCAGTTTGAGTTGATGTCTCCATGGACTAAAGATCCGGTTTGGATTGATGTATAAGATTGACTAAAGACCTGAATAGGTTGATGTCATAGGCTTTTCCATACATGAAACATGTTTGTAACTTATAATTGTAATTTAACTTGTGTATCCGCCACATTCGATGAGAACGGGTCTCCCCCGTCACCGAAAGGTGTTGTTTCGGGTATTTTTTTTATTCATGTTGTTGGTGACGTATTATATTTATATGGATTGTTTTCCATGATTATGGGTGGTATATTATGTCTCATCCTTGTTTGGATGTTTCGATTATTGGAGTTCTATTTGCGTTGATATTATTTGGAAATTTAATATTTATTCACATCTTGAGTGAGTTTTGGAATTAAGTCCATTGTTGGGAAATGATTTTCATTGGAGCTTTCGTCACGGAATTTGTGTGGGTTTGAAAAATGGGTTGTTGGTATATTTAATACAAACCCCCTTTTGGAAATCATGATTTAAGTTGCATCCTTTTTTGTCTAATGAATTATTTAGTCATGATGTAAACTCTTGAACTCACTAGGCGTTAGCCTAACCTTTTTATTTGTCGGCATGTGCAACAGGTTCAGGTTGGGAATAATTCTAGTGACACTGTGAAGATATGATTACTAGTAGTGTGCTCGAGAAGTGAATTGTTTAGTGAAGTCTTTCGCATTTATTTTGGGAATAGCAACTTGTATTTGGGTTAAGTAACACCCGATTTTATTTGGTCATGTTGTATGACTTGAGTTATTAATTGTGGGAGTTGTTACGTTTTAAATTTCAAGGTATTTCCAACGATGGTTTGTAGAAGGGATTTTATCCTCATTTGGTTTTTTTATCGAAGTTTTTAGTAGTTGCTTTTTCCAATTTTTGACGGTGTTACATATATATATAGGGATGGGATCGGGAGAGAACCCTAAAAGATAAAAGAACCGAAGAACTCATCTAAATCGTTACATTAGGATGGTCAAACAGATGAGATTAAAATGGCGGTTATAACCACGTTTTTCAAAAAATAAAACCATTTCCTCATTTTTAAAATCGAAAATCAACGAAAACAACAAAAATTGGAGCGAAACAAACTACACCAAAAAAATGATCACATTATTATCTTTAATTTGAAATCCATTTTGATACTTTTTTATCCGTTTTTTCTTGGTTCTCCGGTTCTTTTATTTTTCAGGGTTCTCCCTGGATCTTTTCCACACACACACACACACACACACATATATATATATATATATATAGAGAGAGAGAGAGAGAGAGAGAGATAGAGATAGAGAAAGAGAGAGAGAGAGAGAGAAAGTTCAAATAAAAATTCATTTTCAATTGTGAACATGAGGACGGATCTTAGCCCTTCCATCTCTATTGATCTAATGACCCATATTAAATAGAGTTTTTAATTGAAATTATTAATTAAGGTGATTAGGGGTAAAATGGGAAGATAATTTAAACACACGCCTACCATGTTTAACTTTTTATTTTCTTTTTTAATTAAATACTTTTACCCCCTTAAAGTTTAAAATAAATTATCTTAAAAATTACTAATATTTTAATCAAACAAATTACATAAAAAAACGAGAATTTCGTGCTCTTCGATATGACATCCATCTCGATATAGTTTTTATTCATTTTAACTGTTTTTACGTGAAATGCTATGTATGTGTTATATTCAGTATGAATATGTATGCACGTTTCCTGGTGTCCATATGTAACACCCCGAAAATCCTAACTCAAATTGTAAATAGTCCATTTAGATTTATTAGAAGGACAAGGTGTTGCATTGGAAGGTGGGACGCGTAATGCTAATTGGATCCCTCGAGAAATTGGCCAGGTTTGGACTCGGTACAAGTCCAGCGAGTATGACACTCGCGAGAGTGACATGGTCACTTTCGCAGTGTCACTTTCGCTAAGATTTTACCGAGCGTTTTGGGAGGTCCAGCGAGTATGACACTCGCGAGAGTGACATGGTCACTTTCGCAGTGTCACTTTCGCCGAGTTTGTACCGTGGGCATTTTTGGTAGCGGGCAAGAGTGCCCCGGCGATTGTGACATGGTCACTCTCGCCGTGTCACAATCGTGAGCGGGTTCCAGGGTGTTTTAAACCCACGATTTCATTCCCCTTTCATTCTCTATTCCACCCATTTCTCTCTAAACTCTCCAAAACCAAACCCTAACCCTCTAAATCGTTTTTGGAGCTCTTGAAGCCATAAATCTTGCAAATCAAAGTTTCTCTCTCAGTTCTTAACAAGGGATTATGGATGGAGGTTAGAACCCTTCTTCTCACTTTCGTTTTGGTAAGATTTCTACACTTTCTAGGGTTTTACCCAACCCTCACCTAAACCTTTTCATTCCTTTGGATGAAATGAAGATTGAGGCTCACTTTGGTAACACTAGAAGTGTTTGGTTGGTGGATTCACTTGATGGTTGAGGTAATCTCCTTTTCTCTTCATTTTGGAAATTAGGGTTTTGATCTATTGGTGATTTTGGGTGTAATATGTTGGGGGAAATGATTCTAAGTGTTTGGGGATAAATATTTATGGTTGGAAACTTATGGATTTAGGTTTTGGAAGATTTGGACTTGAAGATACGGACTTCTTCAAATGAGCATACGTATGGGAAAATCTAGATTTAGCTTAATCTAACGAGGTGAGTTCAAGTTACTTTGCGAAAACTTTGTACATGCCAAAATGTTATTTTTTTCCAAGTAATTATGTGTTTTACCTGAAAATTATCAATGTTGAATTAATTGGTGGATTTTACCTTTTGAGGTATTAATTGTGGTAAATGTTGTAAAACACTACTTTTGAATATTTTGGAAAAATGTGATAGCTAAATTTTATATGAAATGGGATATTGATTTATGTGATAAATGGAGTCTATTGTTATGAAAATGCATTTGGGGATAATTTGGAAATATGCATATAGTACATCATGAGATGTTTTGGAAATGTAAAGGTGTGAGTCCTTTGGAAATGAAGGTTTTCCCGATCCAATATTTTATTTCGGGTTTTCATGGATTTGAAGTATTTACTGGCAACCGGTGTGTGTTGTTGTATTTAATGTCATTTTATGACTTTTATGAATTATCTTTCGAGTTAGTTGAGTTTGTGGCTCGGTATTGGATTTTCTTAAGTCTTGGGGACATTTGTCCGTTTTGATAGCTCAGAGTTGAGTTTTGATCACGATTTATGTTATTGGAGAATTGCATGTTTTGAAATGCATTGGTTTATATGTTTGGGGTCGTGTAATATTTTAGACCTTGTTGGCCATGGATCCATACGCATTTGAGTTTTCCCCTTAGTCTCGCGGGCAAGAGGTCGGGATTGATTGAGCTCAGTTTACGAGACGTTAGTTTCTTTTGTAGCACGAAATAGGCATCGGGTTCCATGATAAGTAAGGCGTGTACCTAGATGGTCGGGCGTTATCTCATGGGTAGTAAGGTGTAATTCCCTATATGTGCTTAGCACAGGATAGGCATCAGGTTCCATGATAAGTAAGGCGTGGACCTATATGGTCGGGCGTCGTCTCATGGGCAGTAAGGTGTAATCCCTAATGTGCTGTTGTGGATTTGGAGTGACCCAATGTATAGACCTGGAGTGGTTGAAGTTAGGAACTCCCTAGTCTCGCGGGCAATAGATCTGGAGTGATTGAGCTCAGTTACGAGAGTAATCCACGTGGGTGTTTTTATTGCATAGTAAGTGACCCACTTTAGTGTTCCGTCACGTGCGATGTATACGGGTCTCCCCCGTCACCGAAAGGTGTTGTTTTGGGTATTTATTGCTACTCATGTTTTCGGTGACGTGTTATATTTATATGGATTGTTTTTCCATGGTATGTAAGTTGTGGTTTATATCTCATCCATGTGTGATGTTTTGGTTAATTGTGTTTATCCATGTTTTCGGTAACGTATCATATTTATGAAATTTGCATTTCCACGTTATATGAGTTGTGGATTATGTTTCATCCATATTTTGGGATGTTTTGGGATAATGGCAAATATTTATGAATTCAATCGTTTTGAGAATTGAATGTTATCTCACATTCACGATGATTTTGGAAATGAGTCTATTTTGGAAATCGTGCTATATTAAAGATTTCAATATGGAAATTGTATGAGTTGGAAAACGGGTGAATTGAGTTTAAAGTGAACTCTTTTGAAATCATGGCTAAAACTACTACTTTCACGATTTATGATTTTATATAGTCATGATAAAATGCTTGAACTCACTAGGCGTTAGCCTAACCCTTTTTATTTGTCGGCATGTGCAACAGGCTCACAGGTTGGGAGTAGCTTTAGCTACACTGTGAAGTGGCGAGTGCTAGTAGAGTGCACGAGAGATGATCTCGATTTAGTGAATCTTCCGCATATATTTGGGACTAGCAACTTGAGTTGTATTAAGTAACGCCCGTCTTAAGTTTATAGTTGTGGAAAGTATAATGTTTAAATTCCGAGGTATTTTCAGGAATGAACTGTAGAAATGATTTTATCTACTTTTGGTGATTTTATTGAAATTAAAGTTAGTTGCTCGTTCCGAATTTGAGGGTGTTACACCATATTCAGTATAAATAACAAAGGGGAACGTTCATTCACTATTCATGACGAATAACACAGTATTCAAAATGAATAATACAACATTCAGGATGAATAATACACGAATTCCTGATTAATATATTGTTAAACATGAATCGTGTATTATTCACCTTGAATGTTGTATTATTCATGATGAATAATATATGGTGTTCACATTCAGTATGAATAATACATCATTCTGGGTGAATAATACACGATTTATGAATTCGTTTATTATTCATCCTGAATGTTATATAATTCATCATGAATACTGTATTATTCATCCTGAATAGTGTATTATTCATCATGAATAGTGAATGGACGTTCACCTTTTTTATTCATACTGAATGTGGACACTTGGAGATGTGCATACATATTCATAAATAATAAAACCAAGTTTTGATTGTGAATCGGAAAACAAAAGAGAGTGCGTCATGTGTTCACACCTTCACGGGTCATTCATATATTATTCATAATGAATAATGTATCATTTAGGATGAATAATACAACATTCAAGGTGAATAATACACGATTCATGTTTAATAATACATGAATCAGGAATTTGTGTATTATTCATCCTGAATACTATGTTATTCGTCATGAATAGTGAATGAACGTTCCCTTTGTTATTCATACTAAATATGGACACCAGGAAACGTGCATACATATTCATACTGAATATAACACATACATAGCATTTCACGTAAAAACAGTTAAAATGAAGAAAAAACTATATCGAGATGGATGTCATATCGAAGAGCACGAAATTCTTGTTTTTTTGATGTATTTTGTTTGATTAAAATATTAGTAATTTTTAAGATAATTTATTTTAAACTTTAAGGGGGTAATTTTTTTTTAATTAATAAATGTAACAACCCACACCAAACATACAAGCCAGAAGCTACCTCTTTAATTCATAACACCATAAACGGCTCATCATAGTCACACTATCAAGATTACAGACTAGGTTTGCGGAAATAACCTTAACTACAGCTGAGATCATAACTACAAAATAAAAAGGAAAGCCTTCTAATTCTTCTACTCGCAACCTCCGCCTCACGCTCTGCCAAACTTCTAAGCAAGCTTTCGACTACCTGCTTACCTGAAAATGTTTTATTTTTGAAAAGCGAGAGTTAGACCATGAGGTCTAGTGAGTTCCCTCCACACCACACCAGGTCACACCATAAACTTCACAATTTATACAAATAGTTATGAAAGAGTTTATACAATCATAACAAGCACACTTAAAATGACATGCACACAATGACACATGCTACTGGCACACGCTATAGTCACACACACTGTGACAGCGCAATAGAGCACACACGCTATAGTCACACACACCGTGACAGCGCAATAGGGCACACACCGCCCATATATGAAACAAATTCATATATAACTATTATGGGACACACCCCCCATTTCACACCAAAGCCAGAGCATGTTCACACACATTTTGCCACACACTTACTCTTCGCTTCGTAATAAAAAGCAGTTGAAAAGCACGCAGTTAGATAAAAATACCATCAACCACACTTGTATAAACTTTAGGTTTAGAAAGACTCACCTGTCGTCCTTGGAGGAATTCTTAAACTCTTTGGATCTTTGAACAGATCAATCATTCGATTAAAAATCGGTCAACAGTTACTCCCCCTCGGCGTTTGCATGGGGACTTCTTTACTCCCCCTCGGATTTTGCTAACTCCCCCTCAACTTGATATTCGGTGTCTTTGAATATGTACCCTTTCTCCCCCTCATGATGAGTATGAGCATCCGAAGCATCATGCACGTTCAAAGACAATAGTGACGAGTAGCAAAAATTCCAGATCAAAACATTAAGTAACCAGAATGAGGTAATCAACTAACACAGAAACACGTTAGTAACTGTTATCACAACAATTTAAAACAATTGTGTGGCCTATGTTCAGAGTTGGCAATGGGGTATCTCTGATAGGACTTTCAGTTATCACTGAAGTAAAATTTTAAAAAAATACTTCCCAAACTGTTTCGGCAATATCACGAAGATATGCAAATGGAATCACAAAGACTCGTGCATGTGTGAAAGAAATGAATTATATCTGTTAGGCTCAAAAATTGATTTAACCTGGGACGCAAGTTAAAAATCAATAGACTCGGTGATTAGAATATGAAGTTCGGAGACCGGAGCTGATGTCTTCCTCTTTCAATATCTAAGACCTCCGAGTGAGGAATAGATATATTATATGCTAATTCTCCGTGAATATATGAAACAAACATCTTTTTGTGAGATACTTGAGTGGCTGGGTGGGGTGACACGAGTTATCGACACTGTGTCCATGTTTGTTTCAATATTCATCTCCAAAGAACGAGAATGAATAGATTGTGTGGTTACCCGGATAGCTGACTCGGTTTGGTAAGGACCAATAATTCTTTTATGTCCTGTCACATCCTCACCATATTCTTTTCACTCCAAACTCGTCTATCAAGCTAGACCCCTCACTGTAGTCTGTAAGGGACGTGTTTCTTGGGTAGGTCCTTCCGGTTCTGGATAGACCATAGAAACGATGTAATTCCTAACACTCCTTTCATGCATCGAGTAAATCAATTTCGAAAAACAGTGAAATACACATTTAAATACGAGTTCTAAACTGAAATGTTTAGAAGTCATAGCGTTTAAGAACGAGTCCTGATCTGAGGTGATCAGAAGTCATTGTTTGAAATAACGGAATTGCAAGAAACAAGATCAAGCGCAAAACAGAATGACTCAGTAAGCACATGATGTTCAAAAGGTGAAACAATGATTAGAAAGTTTAATTGTGAAGAACAAGTCACAATTAATATGTCATATCAGAATGGAATCATTTGCAAGAAACAACGAACTTAGAAAACAACTAGAAATTCAAACGAGTGTATTTCCATCGAAAGATCAACGAATATGTGAGACATGGAAATAACTAAGTCAAGGAAAATTGACACGTGGCAATCATGGAATTTAAAATTGGAGAATAACAAACACAAGTAAGTTATTCAGAATGATTTACCACGATTTTTGAATTCAGTTGAATTTCACTTACCTTTCATAGTACTCCCTCTCAAATGTGGCATAACCTTTGAATGCAGTCATGTGGAAAGAATGTTCTGAACTAAGCGCACATGACGTTCCTGCAAAACAAATTAGACAGATTTTGGTATCCATCTATGATGGATCCTTGTTGGTTAAATGCCCTATGAGGACCTGGGAAACTATAAGTGCCATACCAATAGTTAGCACGATCTTTCTTTACAAACTCACTTGTTCCACAATAAGAACAACACAGCTTCTGAGTGGATAAACTGATCAGCTTATTAACAGAGTAAGCACGACCAGTTTTCACAAAAGGTTTAGCGTGGAAAGCTTTGTTGTTCTTGTCATTCTTAACAAAGACGAATGACTTTGGAGCAGGAGTAGATCCTTTAACTCTCCAAACCATGTTTACTTTCTTGAAAGATTGATTATCTTTATTATCAACATGAGAATTATAGAAAAGATTGGAAGGTCGAGTCTGATCTTTTGAAAAATCTTTTGATTTGACAAAATTCTTTGAAGAACGATTTGTAGAAAAAGAACTTGAAGCATAAGAAGGTTGAACACCTTTGAAATTGCTTTCTTCAAGTTTCTTGACCTTAACGGATAAAGCATTTCGTTTTTTGAGAATTAAATCAAATTTCTTTTGTAAATCAGATTTAACCTTTTGTTCCTTCAAAATCTCGGTTGCTAAACCAGATAATCTCTGTGTGAGTTTAGAAATCTCAGTCTGAAAGCTTTTTCTCTCTTTTGCAAAATCATCTTTCAAGCATTTAGCCCTAAAACCTTCAACTTTCCCTTTCTCATACTCTTTGATTAGAGCGTCTAATTCCTTTTTCAAATCAGTTATTTTCAAAGAAAGTTCTCCATTCTTTTGAGTAAAAGATTTGCGTTCTATTTCAAACTTCTCTCTTTCTGAAATTAAAACTTTTTCAAAGTCGGAGATCTGTTTTGAAAGTCTTAGACACATAAGCTCAAGTCTCTTCTTCTCTTCAAGAGATTTGGTTGAAAGCCTAGATTGCTTTTGTGTAAGCAATTGTCTTTCCTTTGCAAATCTTTCATTCTCCTTTTCAAAAACCTCTTCAAGAGTATTTAGTTTACTTTTAAGCTCAAGGTTTTCACAGTTTATGAGTTTACCTTTCTCTTCTTCTTGCGCCAGCTTTTCAGAACTATTCCAGATTTGAGATTTTAGTTCCTTCAGTTCCTTGATGTATTTGTTGCACAAATCATCTGATCGCTTGATATTCTTTTCATGTGGTTTTGCTGGCTCTTTCTCAGTCTCCTTGATATCACCTCGTGATGATAAATCAGACAACTTCTTTTTCAGCTCAGTGTTTTCAGACTCTAAGAACGTTGCCTTTTCTTCTGCTTTGGCCAGCTTCTCGGAACAATTCCAGATTTGAGATTTATGTTGCTTCAGTTCTTTGATATACTTGTAGATCAAATCATCTTTCTTCTCGATATGCGTTTGATGTAGTCTTTGATTTGCTTGACACTCCACATTAAAGCAATACGACATTGTTACTTGAAAAATTGATCGTTAATCGGTGTTGCTTTGAAGAATCAAACATTGCGGAAGAAAAATCAAAAATTAAATTTGAAAAACAAATTTATAAAATAAATTCGTTTTAAAAAATTTAAAATCTGATTATTATAGGACCAAACAAAATCAATCTTCGAGAACTTACCAATCAACACTTATTAAACACAACTTCCTGAACACAACTTACCGGATGAATGAAAAAATCCGCACAAAATAGCACTTACCGGATGAGGTTTCCGGATGAGCGTTGGTTACCAATCAATCAAGAAAAGATTTCCGGGTGATGGACAACTTACCGGGTGAGATGTGCTTTCCGGGTGATGATGTTCTCGCAAAGATTAGCACTTACCGGATGAAAGTTATCGGATACTTGATTCGTGAATGAGAAGCTTTCCGGACAAAAATAATGTGGACTTACCGGATAACTGCGGTTACCGGATGAATTTGTTTCCGAAAAGCACCAAAATTAACGATTGTTTGCGATGGAAAGCACCAAAAAAAATTGATTCACACCAGCAAGAAATTAAAAAAAATTATCACCTTTGATTGATGGTAGCAAGATATAAAGCTATATATATGGCTTGTTAGGCCACCCGTACCGCCCTCGGGTACGGGATCAGGTAAGGCCGAGGTGGCAAGCGGGTTCGGGAAGGGTTCATCGGGTAGGGGTACCGGGGGGGGGGGGGGGGGGGGGATCGGGTAGCATGCGGGTTCGGGGAGCGGGTTCACCAACCCGATGATACCCGTTGCATATTTAATTTTTTTTTAATTTTTTTAAACAATACCGTTTACCAACGGCTATTTTACATTTTTTTTTAATTTTTTTTTTTCAAATTATACACACTATATATATTAACCTATACCATCTTATGTTTTCACACCAAAAAACTCTATACTTTCTTCCATTCTCTATACTTTCTTCCATTTTAGACAATATGGATTCGCCACAACCTGCTTCATCGACCGCATCATCATCATCCATAGACACCGACGAGTACTTGCATCATCAAAGGGAAATTGTTGTAGGGTTGGTTCGAGAAGCTGCAAAATTAATTTATGGTAGCACCGCCTCATCGTCAAGAAGAGAACCGAGGGCCGGGAACATAGAAAGAGGTCGGGTAGCTGCAAACGAGTGGCTTTTGCGGGACTACTTTGGCAACAACCCGGTTTATACACCGGATATGTTTAGACGGCGGTTCAGGATGAGCAGGCAACTATTCGAACGAATAGTTGAAGATTTAGAAGGAGAGTATCCGTATTTTACACTTCGGGTGGACGACATATACAAACAAGGTTTTTCTCCGATACAAAAGTGTACTTCCGCTATTCGGCAATTGGCGTATGGAGTAGCTGCCGACTCACTTGACGAGTACTTGAGGATGGGAGACAAAACGTCACGAGATTGTCTGCACAAATTCTGCACAGGTATTATTGAACTCTATGGTAAAAAATATTTACGCAAGGCTACTTATGTTGATATTCAGAAGTTGTACACCGCGCATGAAGCTAAACACGGATTTCCCGGCATGCTCGGCAGCATAGACTGTACTCATTGGGCGTGGGAAAATTGTCCGGTAGCATGGCGAGGTCAATTCATGAGAGGTGATCATGAGCACCCGACAATCATGCTAGAAGCAGTGGCCTCCCATGATGTATGGATCTGGCACGCATACTTTGGTGTTGCCGGTTCCAACAACGACATCAATGTTCTCAATCAGTCGCCCATCTTCAACGATCTATATGATGGAAAAGCACCCGAGTGCCCTTTTGAGGTGAATGAAGTCACCTACAACCACGGATATTATCTAGCGGATGAGATATATCCGGAATGGGCTACTTTCGTAAAATCATTTACGTGCCCACATGACCCTAAACGACAAAAGTTCAAGTCCGCGCAAGAATCGGCACGTAAAGATGTTGAACGTGCTTTTGGCGTGCTTAAACAACGTTGGCATATACTTCATAACCAGACACGCGGATGGCATCCGACAAGATTGGGAAACATTATGTACGCTTGTGTCATATTACACAATATGATACTCGAAGACGAAAACCATGCCATTTGTGGTGGCGATGTAAACGACCTTGTAGCGGATGATATCGAAACACAAATCAGTGAGGAAAACCGGGACACTCATAATAACCTTCGGTCAGATTTGGTCGAACATATTTGGCGTATCCAAGTTCCCAACAACGACGACGACTAAATTTTTAATATTTTGTAATTTTTAAATTTATTTTGTAATTTTTAATTTTTTAATGAATGATATGAATTTTTATTTTTATTATTTATCTTATTTTTATTTATTAAAAAATATATAAATATTTTTATTTTGTTAAATAATTAAATGTATAAATAAAAGAATTAAAAAAGATGAGGTGGCAATTGGGTTCAGTGGGTTAGCGGTACTCCACTTTTGGGTAAGGAGGGTAGGAAAGAGAAAAGCTGATGTGGCGCTGAGGTGGCAAGTGGGTTCATTGGGTAGTGGTACTCATGGTATAGTATATGTGTATCTGACAACCACAAATGAAAGTTGCGGCCCCCACCAATTGGGTATTGACCACCGAAAGGAATAGTCAAAGATGTTAGGCTGTAACCGGAAGTTTGAGTATCCGCAAAATTGTGAGAATCCGGAAGAAAATGATACCAAATAACGACTATCCGGAAACCTTTTGACCGAAAAGTTGAAATTTCATCCGGGAAGATTTGTTAGCCGGAAAGTTGAAATTTCATCCGGAAACTTTGGAAAAAATAAAATTTTATTTATCCGGTAACTTGATGAGAAATAGGAAACTTACCCGGACACTGCGGTTGTGGTTGCAATTAGGATCTGGGTTCGATAGGGTTGCTTGATTTAACTCCTGTAGGGTTAGATTTTGACCAAAAACACAAAAACAAACACACCTAAATCGATTTCTAAGCAAAATATATCATATTTATCAATAATCGCCACAAAAAATTGAAGAACACCAAAATCTCAAGATTTGATTTTTTAAATCACAAAATTGATACCTTCGAGACTTGATGTAAACGCGGATAAACACAAGATTAAGAGCGATAAACAATCGAGATAATTGTGAGTTAACAAACGAATTATTAAATCAACGAAAGACTTGCAAACCCGATTGATGAACAATTTCTTCAAGAAAAATCTGCAGTATGTCGAAATTAATCTGGATGCCTTCTGGACGTCAAACGATTAATCGAACCGTTCCGAATGTAAAACGGAATGTCGTGGAGCTACTGTCCAAAAATCGTGACGATCCGACGGTTCAATCTCCGGGAATAGGCAAAACGGCTCGCTGCGTTTTTCCAGAAAATTCACTACGAATTTTATCCTTTTTCTTGCTTTCGTTCAATTTCTTTTCTTTCTTCAAATCACCGATTCTGCTCTGATACCAATTGTGAATCCCAGATTGGTCAGGTAACAACGATTCAATGAGAAATAACAAGAACAATTGATGATTTCAACTTGTCATCCCTCTCACATTCATGATTCAAGATAGTTACAAAGGTTTGAATGAAAAACACAACTATCTCTCTCTAAACAATTAAGCTCTCAACTTATCTAATGAATCGCTTACCTAAAACAAGGTTAACACTAACCTTATATACCTAGGCCTTAGACAACAAGGCCCAAGCCCATTAATCACAAAGCTAAGCCCAATTAACAATAATTAAGGCTTTTACAATAATTAACCTCTATAATTAAACTAATTAAGCACTATATAATTATTTATATATCTTTCTAATATGTAAGACATTTATGGTCCTAACAAACCGATTGCCTCTTCTCGCACCTACATTTGCACCCACACACAGTACCAGATAAGACTCTGACTTACTGGATTAAATTCACTCTGGGACTTAACATACATTCCGACTCTAAGGCCCACTCAATATTATTCCGGATCATTTAAATAAATTTTGGTTTCCTAGGATTCGGCCCAAATTCCGGACTCCGCTTAGTGGGCTCCGGGTCCTTAAGACCCAACACATTACCGGACCTCCATTAATTAGATTTCCGGATCTTTGTTAATTACGGCCCAAGCAAGATAGTTCCAGATCACCTTTGCAAATTACGGATCGGGCCCATATAAATTAATTCCGGATCCTTTGCCTTGGACACCGGATCACACGACCCAAACTTAAATGTCACATTCCGGTCCAAATAAGTTATTAACTATTCCGGATCCACTATTAACTAAACACCGGATCCACTATTAACTAAACACCGGATCCATCGAATTAAAGTCAAACTCTGGTTTCAAATTTTGCAAATAGATACCGGATCCTTTTTCAACAAATACCGGATCCTTTTTTCAACAAATACTGTAACACCCTAAAATCAGGGCTAATTTGAACCTCAAATTTCACAAGTTATGATACAAGAAACTTCAACTTATAAATATATAGCAAGGTAATTAACCCTCAAGAGTACATTATAATACAGGATTCTTCAAATAACCTATTAATCTAATCACATCACTACAATCAGATTAACTAAGTTATCTAAGCAATCCAACAAAATCTCTTCTGGTTAATTGACACCTCTGCTATTCCAAAAACGCTCGTCCCACAACACTTTACTTTCCCGAGCTAGTACCTGGTAAGAAAACATCATATGAAACGATTAGGCCAACGCCTAGTGAGAACATTCGTTTCCATAATAACATTTGCAAAATCAATGTAAGCAAGTTATAACAAACCTGATTACCCCTTTCTCTTACCATACGTGTAACTCTATTCCGTTAGCACGATTTTACCCAATTCCATGAAAATGCCTGACACATATTCCATCATCATATCATGTCTCAGAGCTACCCTACGAATCTGTACTGATTCTAGAGTAATGTTTCTATTCTGGAAATCGCAATATACACATGCCCAGTTCCGTACACATCTATTCCAGAAACCGCAATATACACATGCCCATTTCTGTACACATCTAAGAAATAACAATATACACATGCCTATTTCTTAGAGAAAGAAATAGTGATTACAATATACACATGCCAATCTCTTCTTTTCCTTAGGAATCAGGAATTACGTTTATTCCATGAATTCTCACACACATCAGAATAATGATTAATCTTCATCTATTCTACGTGTACATAACCACTAGTGCATATGGATCCATTACACTTTACTAACGTATATGCATAACAAAATATTACAACTCATATCATATTCTCAAATCTAAGAATACTAAATAACCTATCGTATCTTCATCCTCAAATGCCCCCTTCGGCGACTTAGCACGGGTTTAGAAACTTAACCAGACAAAACATCTAGAAACTGAATCCAGCCATCAGAACCTAGCCTTTTTCAGTTTCTTAAAAGTGTCCGAACAACATGGGTTTTCCGGACAACAGGGATTTCCGGGCAGCTGAACTTTTCCGGATACCACTACTTTTCCGGGTAAATCCTACTTTCCGGATACCTATTTAATCCGGACGACACCCGAAAACTAAAGAAATCCGGATACCATCCGGTAACTAATGCTATCCGGAAACTACAATAAAATGAACTTACCGGATACTTAATCACGTCCGGACACATTCATCACCTCGGTTTTCCGGATACGACGTTTTACCCAGATTCTTTCGACCTGCAGCTTATAATTCGATCTAGATACATATCTGTTCTATTCAGCTCCTTCCAAACCATCCCATACAATTCATAACCAATTTATACAGGTATTTCAAGGTTTAATTTAACATGAGAACACTGATTTAAGCAAGGAACGAATGAACTCACCTTAAGTTTGCAAAACCCACTTTCTGCACAAATCTGATTCTTCAAATCTGTTGTTTATGATTCCAAATACCTATTCCATAATCAAAATCGTTTACACACACACAACTACAACAGATTTTATCATAAACCAATACAATTATTTTACCAATTTGATGACCAAATCTTGTTTTCTTCCTCTTTTCTCTTTTCTCTTTCTCTCTATCTCTTTGATTCTCCAAACCGACCTAAGCATAAGAAATCAGATAAAATCTGATTTCAGCTACCTTATCTACACACACTTTTCAATTGTGACCAAACACACCTCCAAGTTTCAACCTTCCAATAATAACACATAACTTTTACCCCTAACATTTTAACCCCATTTTTGAATTATAAATCACAACATAATCCAAAGTTAAAACTAAAATACAAACAATCCCAATTCTCATTAAAATACTATAACTGAAAATTCAGGATGTTACAAATACCGGATCCTTTTTCAACAAATACCGGATCTGCTACAAGCCCAATTCTGGGACTATGGGTTCCGGATTTAATTTCAGCCCAATACCGGAACTATGGGTTCCAGATCAACACACACTCCAGGATTCTGGGTTTTCTTGTCGAGATACGAAAAAACCCATACACTCTAATCGGTCATTCCACACAGTCCCGATTTGATGCTAAACTCTTACGATTAATGGGACACCATTTTACCAACCGATTAATTTAGCTAAAACATCTGATTCCTTACTTTTTATCGATTAGAAAACACTCAGACTCCTTTTTTTCCATTCTTAACAGGTAAAAGAAAAACTCCAAACTCCAAACTTCACATTCTAAATTCTTGATTTGAACAAGTTAGAAATAAACAAGGAATGATGATTACCTTGCAAGATGATTCCACACACACCCAATTGAAGACTCAGGGCTGTTTGATTTCCTTGCTTTTGCACCTACCATCGCACCTAGCCACACACATAGTTTCTTTGGGAGAAGAATGGGATTTCTAGGGTTTTCACACCATTTATACCTTTCCCAAAGCACACCAACTTTTCCTCTACTTCACACTTTTCACCCCAAACTAACATTCATTCAAAAAGGAACACAGTTATTACATCATCCTCCCCTCAAAAGAATTCCGTCCCCGGAATTCCATCTTCGAACAATACAACCATGCTTTCCTCGGCCAAGCACTCCCTAAGATTCGACACGGAATGTCGAATGAACTCCCCGAAGTTACTCGGGCAACTTCAGCTTATACGCCACCTCACCTACACGCTCGGTGATGGCGAACGACCCGTCATACCTGGGTCTTAGTTCTCCTTTCTTTCCAACGCACAAAGTCTTTTCACGACGAACTATAAGCATCACACTGTCTCCCATACAGAATTCGATCAATCTCCTCCTTCTACTTACATACCCTGTGGCGGTCTTGAGCCACGCTTAACTTCTCGCGAAATGTTTGACCTACCGGTGGTCAACCGCGTGACCTCCGGTCTCACCCAATGCCTCTTCCCCACGATACCTCTTTATTCCTGGAAGATTCCCAGATAATTGTACATGCCAAACTCTTTGCTTCTCTAAGAATTCTATCACTCCCACCAAGCATAACCCTTTAGCGATAGGGCGTATACCAACGAATTATCACACTTTCGGTTAACTACCACTCTTACCCCAGAAAGTTCGCATAATATAAAGAAATATAAACGCCTCAGGCCAACCGTACCAATATCATCCACACATCTAAACTCACGGCTTTTAAAACGCGTCAAATTAAGGGTTTCACACACAATTCCACCTTCTTAAAAGAACGGATTCTACCGAAGTTAATGTCACAACAACATGAATCCCTCATTAAAATAACGACTCTCAATTCGCCAACTGGTCACAAGATCAACCTTGAATATCACCTTAACCCGCAGTTAAGATTCTCTTCAACGGATTACACACAATTCTACAATCACTTTCCTAACACAAAATACGTCTAAGGCAGATAACACTTTCTCACATTAATTATACTGACCACAATCCATTGATAACAATCAATTCACACGCTTTTACCACAACGTCACTCCCATACTACTACCAAGTCCAATCCAATGGTCCTTCACCCCGAGCACTACATTCGACTACTTTCTTCCACTTCCTTCTCAAACATAAAACACGTTTCCAAAGAACGGCTCACTAGAAGGTACACACTCTTGACCAATCACATAAGCTAGCTTTCCTCAACTCTTAAACCAAACACATACACACATCCTCTTTCTCATACTCCCACTAGAAATTCATGCACCCGACGGTGACATTCTGAAAACATTGCTTCCCACTTTCCGTATCACTTGCCACGCTTTCTACTTCCCGTTTACTCACTTATTCCAACCTACTGTCCCAATTACCTCAGGCTAGTATGGAACGTTTCTCGCCCAATATTGGCCACTTCATACACACATTTTCAACGATTACTATACCTAACCAACAGTTTCACCACACCTCATACGAGAAATTCAACCAAGTCAATCCGAAACAACACCCAATGCTCGGAGCGACCACACACTTCTCACTTCCCAAACGATATTAAACCACTCCTTTGCATTCCCTTTACGTACAAGGATTAGCTCAACATTTCCAAAGATTTCGTATCTACTACGAGACATCATAAACTAACCAATCCAAGAGCACACAATTTCCTTCTTAGCTAGCTACCAACTGCCACCCCATTCTTCTATTCTCGGATAACAATACCACACGCCACTTAGACATCCATGCATCTCCACACGCAATTTTTTGCCACATTTGAACAACTTATAAGCAAATCCCGAGCAAAGATCTCCACCTACACTCACCCCATATCAACACTAGTCCATCACTTAACCTCACAGTAACTCATTACCACCATGCCTCGCATGCTTACTAATTATAAGCTACCGCCATCTTATCCACACAACCCCACACACTAGAGGTTCAATCCTCACGATCATTGTGCACACACTAGGCCATGCTTTCTCCACGCCAAACACAACATATATTTGAAAGAGTTTGCGAAAACATTATGCAATAATTAGTTTTGCAAATCAACATCCACCCACATATAACCAGAATTTCTGCCTGGTCACTACACATGTGACCTGATCTAGGGCACACACCCGCCCTTGGGAACAGACCAAGTCCGTTCGAATAATCCACATGGGACACACCCCCCATGTATATCACACCATCAACTTGAGATTTATGCATAGATAAACCGTATGCAATCACACAATAATAAGTACGTATGTACAAATAAACAAACAGGTACCATCAAGCTTTGATTTAGAAACTCACAACTTTGCCTTTCTCCAATCTAGATGAACCACAAATTATGACCGTCTACTTCACTCGATCGAGTCTTCATTCCCAACCGACTCTTCGGATCCACTTGAGACACGCTCAAGTAATTCAAACGATAAGACGATCCATTGCAAACCAACATAGTCCACGTGTCCCACATGTGTTGTACTAACTACTTCATTCGTAAACGACTTATCAACCACATAGGAAGAATCACCTATCTAACTATCAATTTTCCACCTTCAGGATGCTCACAAAAAGGCGGTCCACCCTCTTGACTGATACACACCTTTCCCAACCGACCTCTTATCTCTGCGCACACACCCGCCAAAATAATCACACCAGGGCTAACCTTTCAAACTTCAAATCTCCCCACAACGAACTCAACACCCGTCGTTGACTTCAACATCAATGCCTGACAATTAGCCTAAGTACAAGTTCACCTCATCTCCGGCTCCACGCCATTACCGTTTCATCCCCATACCACAACGCTACTTTTCGAAGTATCTTGCCTACTTCGAAATCACTCGGGTCACCCCCCCCCCCCCCCCCCCCCCCCGCTGTCAGCCACACGTCAACTTACCAAACAAGAGCCAAGACTACCATCACACAAGCATTTCTAAAGTCAAAGACTGAGACTACAGTTAGACGTCGCCCTCCCTAAACTGTAACACCAAGGTTACGAATCGACCATCGACGTCTCAACCGCATTTTCCACCCTCGGAACTTTGTACATTCTTAAACGTGATATCTCTTACCACCTAGCGAGTTCATAGCCTTCATGCATGACAACACAATGATTTAAATTGTTTTACACACTCGAAATATTCCACAAAACAAGGTTCTATATGCATGACACGACACCTCCATAAAGAACAATCACACACACACCGATCTCAAGGATCGCTCACAAGCCACCCATGATATCTCGCAACCTTGTCCATCAATTGAAAGTGCATTCACTGAAACTCTCTTCGTGCAAAATTTTAAAATACAGCAAAATCACCCATATTGGGATAGTAGACCGACTCTCACACTCGCTGATATGTCAACAACGTGTTCATATCGTTTTCACCCGTAAAGCCATGCGATCGAATATTGTTATGATATTTACAACAAAGTTTAACTCACTCATAAAAGAAGTGAAATAATTCACTATTTCTCCAAGTTCGAAATTTATCACACCACGTAAATAATTTATCTTTTCCTTCAAGCACACACTTGCACACGCCAACTCATTTCCAAAAACAGAAACTTACAACGCACACACACTCACACATTTTGACATGAAGGACTCATGTAACTTGTTTGAAAATGCATTGCATGACTCACTTTACATTGAAGGCTATTCGCTCAAGCAAGGTCAACCGTTTGCAGTTACGATAAGTTAACGCCGACACTCTACTTACAACCAAACCATCAGATTCCTTACATTTGAAACAACTTTCGGTACCGGTACTTCCCCACACACTTGGATGCTCCAACCCCACAGTTACCACCTGACCACTAATTTGTAAAATATACATCTTAACTTTGACCCCAAATAGGTTAACCAACACTAGTGTTACCAATCCATACATCTATCATTTCTCAACCACCCTTGTCACTCTTACACTAACTAGGGAGTAAGAAAGTACATCTCTACTATCCGATGCTTGAGTTAAAACTCTCAGGATCTCAATCCACTGACATCGGGAACTCCCAGAATAAAGACCCATCAGGGATTAGGAGCTCACCTCCAACCAACTATTTCCTTGAAGAACCCTAAAGATTCTACTTCACACGGACACTCATCCCACACATTCAAACAATACCCTTCTAGACAGTGTCATCAATCACACCAAGAATAATCTTCACACACACTAAACCGTTGCCATCATGACAAGGTTAAAACTTTACACACTACTGTTACTCTCTACACACTAATCACCACACTCCACACACTACTATTATTCTCCACACTCAATCCACCACACTCCACACACTACCAATACCAGAACAACGGTAATCAAGCACACCCATGCACCTGTAAATTCATAATGACATTGGCCAGATGTGATTTGAATTTACCTTACATGAGAGTCCTCACTACCACCGTCCTAAATTTTCGGTGATTAAGGTCTTCCCTAGAGGCTTCCTATGTCTCAGCTGTATCTTCCTACTCCATAGTTTAAGTTTAGGCCCGTCCAGTCACCTAAATCTCTTAAACTAATGCTCTGATATCAACTGTAACAACCTACACCAAACATACAAGCCAGAAACTACCTCTTTAATTCATAACGCCATAAATGGCTCATCATAGTCACACTATCAAGATTACAGACTGGGTTTGCGGAAATAACCCTAACTACAGCTGAGATCATAACTACAAAATAAAACGAAAGCCTTCTAATTCTTCTACTTGCAACCTCCGCCTCACGCCCTGCCAAACTTCTAAGCAACCTTTCAACTACCTGCTTACCTGAAAAGGTTTTATTTTTGAAAAACGAGGGTTAGACCATGAGGTCTAGTGAGTTCCCTCCACACCAGGTCACACCATAAACTTCACAATTTATAAAAATAGTTATGAAAGAGTTTATACAATCATAACAAGCACACTTAAAATGACACGCACACAATGACACATGCTACTGGCACACGCTATAGTCACACACACCGTGACAGCGCAATAGAGCACACACGCTATAGTCACACACACCGTGACAACGCAATAGGGCACACACCGCCCATATATGAAACAAGTTCATATATAACTATTATGGGACACACCCCCCGTTTCACACCAAATCCAGAGCATGTTCACACACATTTAAATCACACATTTTGCCACACACTTACTCTTTGTTTCGTAATAAAAAGCAGTTGAAAAGCACGCAGTTAGATAAAAATACCATCAACCACACTTGTATAAAATTTAGGTTTAGAAAGACTCACCTACCGTCCTTGCGAGGAATTCTTACTCGCAACCGATTGCCTCTTCTCGCACCTACATTTGCACCCACACACAATACCAGATAAGACTCTAACTTACTGGGTTAAATTCACTCCGGGACTTAACATAAATTCCGACTCTACGACCCACTCAATATTATTCCGGATCCTTTAATTAATTTTTGTTTCCTAGGATTCGGCCCAAATTCCGGACTCCACTTAGTGGGCTCCGGGTCCTTAAGACCCAACACATTACCGGACCTCCATTAATTAGATTTTTGGATCTTTGTTAATTACGGCCAAAACAAGATAGTTCCGGATCAGCTTTGCAAATTCCGGATCGGGCCCATATAAATTAAATCCGGATCCTTTGCCTTGGACACCGGATCACACGGCCCAAACTTAAATGTCACATTCCGGTCCAAATAAGTTATTAACAAATCCAGATCCACTATTAACTAAACACCGGATCCACTATTAACTAAACGCCGGATCCATCGAATTAAAGCCCAACTCCGGTTTCAAGTTTTGCAAACAGATACCGGATCCTTTTTCAACAAATACCGGATCCTTTTTTCAACAAATACCGGATCCTTTTTCAACAAATACCGGATCTGCTACAAGCCCAATTCCGGGACTATGGGTTCCGAATTTTATTTCAGCCCAATACCGGAACTATGGGTTCCGGATCAACACACACTCCAGGATTCTGGGTTTTCTTGTCGAGATACGAAAAAACCCATACACTCTAATCGGTCATTCCATACAGTCCCGATTTGATGCTAAACTCTTAGGATTAAGGGGACACCATTTTACCAACCGATTAATTTAGCTAAAACATCCGATTCCTTACTTTTTATCGATTAGAAAACACTCAGACTCCTTTTTTCCATTCTTAATTGGTAAAAGCAAAACTCCAAACTCCACATTCTAAATTCTTGATTTCAACAAGTTAGAAATAAACAAGGAATGATGATTACCTTGCAAGATGATTCCACACACACCCAATTGAAGACTCGGAGCTGTTTGATTTCCTTGCTTTTGCACCGACCATCGCACCTAGCCGCACACACAGTTTCTTTGGGAGAAGAATGAGATTTCTAGGGTTTTCACACCATTTATACTCTTCCCAAAGCACACCAACTTTTCCTTTTCTTCACACTTTTCACCCCAAACTAACATTCATTCAAAAAGGAACTCGGTTATTACAAAAAAAGAAAATAAAAAGTCAAAGATGGTAGGCGCTAATTTAAATTTGCATATTTGTCCCTAATCACTTCTCAATTGGTTTCATTAAGTTTTAACCATTGATTAATTTTCCAAATCTTGATCAATGGTTGTGACTTGTCCTCATGTTCACAATTGAAAATGATTTTTCATTTGAACCCACCTATATATATATATATATATATATATCATAATTATTTCATTAAGGTATATTGGTTGTAATAAAGTTTTATACGTGTAAATCGAAAGTTATTAAATTGACGTGATTAATCGCCATCTTCATCTTATTTTTATTATTTATCCATTATAATCAATTTCTTATTGTATTCGATTGTTAAGTAAATAAAAAATACATATGACTATATTTAATTCTCCGTAAATAAAAAATATTGATTTTAATAAATTTAAAACACAGGGAAAAATCCCAACAAAAGTGAAAAAATGTATACGCAAATTAGTCTTCTCCAAATAACCTGTAAAAATGAAAATAACCATTAAAAAGAACATAATGAAATTTGTTGTGGTTGTATCATAGATTGTAATACATACATGCAATATTAGATTATCGAATCATTATTGCCATCAAAATTCTAAAATCGCTGCCATTAACAAACCCCCTCGTTCCATTGGAAAAAATAAGAAAAATGTAGAAGATAAAAACAAAAATAAATCTAAAACCCAAACAAAAGTCAATAAGAAATAATACTTGTGTATTCTCAAAGTAAACTTGAAAAACAATTTTGTTGAATAATAACAGTTTATGAAATGAAAGAAAAAAAATCAAGTGATCGATGGAGAGAGAGAAAAAGTATTTACCTGAAAAACGATTTTGTCGAAAAATAATGGTTTGTGAAACTAATAATACATCAAGTGATATAGAGATGAAGAAGAAGCTATATAGTGATTAACAAATCATGATGCATGAGCAAATGAAAGAGTTTTGAGATTTTCACATTCAAGAATGAAGATGAAAAGATTTGGAGATTTCACCTTCAAAAGTGAAGACAAAAAGAGATGCATTGTGATACAAAATACAATGTGATATCCAAAATTACATACCAGATTCACTGTGATACACCCCCAAAACCAAAATCACATTGTATAACGATGATACATATTATGATACCTAATAATTCTAAACTTTAAGACAATGTATCACTGTGATACGCACTGTGTATCACCGTGATACGCACTGTGTATCACCGTGATACGCACTGTGTTTCACCGTGATACGCACTGTGTTTCACCGTGATACGCACTGTGTATCACTGTGATACGCAGGGAATAAACATCGAACGGTGATTCAGATAACTATGATTACCATAGTGTTACACTGTGATTCTTGTGATACACTCAAAACAATAATAATTTTGAATGTTGGTACAGATCTATCTCCGTCAAAACACAAGATCAACTTTCTTCTCATCGATGAAACTCCATATCCCACTTTCTTCTCATCGGCAAAATTCCAGATCCCATCTTCGGTGAAATCCGACACAAATACTAGATCCATATTCGACAAACTCCAAAACGCAGACTAGATCCATCTTCTGAACCCCGACACACACATACACACACATATTGAAGTTGTTTGAATGTTGGGTTATAGTTGTAACGTCCCAAAACTTGACATGCATTAAATCATAGGAACTGAGTGTTTTACATTACAAAATTTAACTTGTTCAATACATCAATAAATTAACAAAAGGACAGCGGAAGTCTACAAAATCCACAGCCGAGCTCTAACTATGTCATTAGTCTAAGTCTTGGAGTCGCTCTAATCTCCAAGTATGCCATGCCCCTCCTATTTCTTCCCCGAGGAACTCGCGGAACGCTTACCTGAAAATGGTTTAGTTTTGAAAATGCGAGGGTTAGACCAAAAGGTCTAGTGAATTCCCTCTGTAAAACAACATGTATGAACCACCAGAAATCATATTAGAATAATTCATGAACTATCACACATATGGTACTGCACTGTATAGGGAATCACATAAACATCCGCGATCGGGGCCCAAGCAGACTCCCCTTTCGCCCTCTCGTATCGGGGCCCAGGCAGACTCCCCGATACCCGATTAGGAGGGAAACAAATTCCAACCTACCATCTCGTCATACGCATCCAAGGGATCATCGGATCCCGAGGCTCTCTGATTCCACAGTGCAGACCGACATCACATAACATGCATATGCATTTCATAGGCATGAAAATATAATCTTTAAAAGTCCTGCTATCTCATTTCATCATATCAAGCTTTCATTCGACATAAAAGTATGTGCGTAAGAAACATGCATTTCAGTTGTAAACATTTCATGCGCTTTAAGAACCATAATCAGTAAAGAAAACGTTTAATATTTTAAGCCGTAAAAAGGGTTTAGGGAACTCACCTTGATTGACATACAATGCACTTCCTAAACACCTTCAAGCTACACCCACAGAACACCTAAGGCAATAGATCCACATCAGATAAATAACTCAGCCCTACTGTCCGGATACCCCTTCCCGGACACAACATTTCTCCAGACACAACACTTTTCCGGACACAACACTTTTCCGGACACAACACCTTTCCGGACACAACACTTTTCCGGACACAACAATCCGGACGCTAGACTTATCCGGGCAAAACTACCCGGACACTAAGCTTATTCGGAGACTTCAGCTACCTGGATACTAAGAAACACCTGGATACCCTCACGGGGAACTTACCCGGACACTTGCAACATATCCGGACACCACCGAACACTAGTGTCCGGAAAACACGGCTGTTCGAACTTAACAAGTCTAAAACTGATTTATACTCCGATTTTTGCCATTAAGTCGATTAGATATATACAAGGGTTCATCCACCAACCTCAAATACTCACTTAATCCATTTATAAACTTCTAAATCGGTTTAACAAGACAAAAACCCTTAAAACCCACTTTGAAGGAAAAGAGCTGAAAACTAAATGAATCACCACCATAAATCTCAAGAATCCAAACCAGTAGAGATCGAACACAAGAATTAACAAGGAATAAGAGTTACCTTACTGATTTCTTCTTTGATTCCTCTATGATTCTTCACTCTCTTGATTTCTTTCCAAAAACCTCTTTCTTCTCCCTTTTCTCTCTTAGTCGCCAACCTCACACCAAAATACTGATTTTAGAGAATGGAGGCTGCCCTAGAAGTTTTTGCACTTATATACCTTCATCAAATGACAGAAATGGTCCCTTAACTTAACTTTCGTTTCTTTTATTTTGACCACCAAACTCCAAGACTCACTAGGATTTTGGGTTGTTACAACACTCCCCCCTTAAAAGAATTCTGTCCCCGGAATTCCTCATTGGAAGAGTTGCGGGTACCTCGACCTCATTTCCGATTCCAACTCCCACGTAGCCTTCGGGCCCTTGTGGTTCCGCCATTATACCTTTACCAGTTTAGTCTCTTTGTTCCGTGACTTCCTCACCTTAATGTCTGTGATGGCTTCGAGTTCTTCCACGAAATCTAACTTTTCGTCCACCTTAATGTCATTTAACGGAACCGTTTTAGTCACGTCGGCTAGACATTTTCTTAGATTAGACACGTGAAACGCATTATGGATGCTGCGCAGTTCTTCCGGTAGATCCAACCTATACGCCACTTCCCCAATCCGCTCTGTGATCTCGAATGGTCCGATGTAACGTGGGCTTAGCTTCCCCCGTTTCCCAAATCGTACCACTCCCTTCCACGGGGACACCTTTAACAATACAAAATCTTTGACCTGGAATTCTATGTATTTTCGTCTTTTATCCGCATAACTCTTTTGGCGGTCGCGAGCGACCTTCAGCCTTTCACGTACTTGGACTATCTTGTCCGAAGTCAGCTGTACCAATTCTAGTCCGGCTAACTGCCTTTCACCCACCTCGACTGTCGTCCACTAACGAGGACGCTTGCCCGACCAACCTTTCTTTCTTGAGTTTATCAGTTCTGAGGGCCTCAGCTTGGCATTTCTTTATTTCGGCTAACAGATTGAACGTTACCTCGGCTCTCATAGCCACAATGCTGGGGATTTCGCTTCTTTCTTTATGACTCAAAGCGTCCGCTACTACGTTCGCCTTACATGGGTGGTACTCGATCTTACAATCGTAGTCGGTCAACAGTTCAATCCATCTCCTTTGGCGCATATTCAAATCCTTTTGATCAAAAAGATGGCATAGGCTTTTGTGGTCCGTGAAGATCTGGCACTTCGTCCCGTACAGGTAATGTAGCCAAATCTTCAGAGCGAAAACCACGTCCGCCAATTCTAAATCGTGAGTGGGATATCGACCCTCGTGATCCTTTAACTGTCGGGAGGCATAAGCGATCACGTTACCTCGTTGCATAAGTACACAACCCAAACCCAGCTTCGATGCGTCACTGAATACTACGAAATCATCAGTACTGTCAGGTAATGACAACACCGGAGTGCTGCTCAACATATCTTTTAGCTTTTGAAAGGCTTCCTCCTGCTTTTCCAACTAGGCGAACTTGACATTCTTCTTGGTTAAAGAGGTCAGTGGCGTGGCGATACGCGAAAAGTCCTTGATGAACTTTCGATAGTAACCTGCGAGTCCGAGGAAACTTCAAACTTCCGACGGATTCTTAGGCTGCTCCCAATCTTGAATGGCTTTGATCTTTGCCGGATCAACCATGATCCCCTTCTCAGACACCACGTGCCCGATAAACTGTACCTCTCTCAACCAAAATTCGCATTTAAGAATTTCGCATATAGCTTCTCTTGTTTTAGCAGTTCAAGAATCGTACGAAGGTGATTTTCGTGCTCCGCTTCCAATCTTGAGAATATCAGGATGTCATCTATGAACACTATCACGAACTGGTCTAAATAGGGTTGGCACACCCTATTCATTAGGTCCATGAATGCTGCCGGAGCGTTGGTTAATCCAAACGGCATCACCAGAAATTCGTAGTGTCCATATCTGGTTCTGAAGGCAGTCTTCGGCACATCCTCCTCCCGTACCTTGAGCTGATGATAACCTGACCTCAAGTCTATCTTTGAAAAGTAATTGGCTCCCTGTAACTGATCGAACAGGTCGTCAATCCTCGGTATCGGGTACTTGTTCTTGATCGTGACTTTGTTGAGTTCTCGATAATCAATACACATCCGCATAGTACCGTCCTTCTTCTTCACGAAGAGCACAGGTGCTCCCCATGGTGATGTACTTGGTTTGACGAATCCCTTGTCTAACAGTTCTTGCAACTGAGTCATCATTTCTTCATTTCAGATGGCGCCAATCTATATGGTGCGCGGGCAATCGGTGCAGCTCCGGGCATCAAATCGATTCTGAACTCGATCTGACGATCCGGGGGTAGACTGGTCAAGTCGTCCGAAAATACTTCCGGGTACTCATTTACTACCCGCACATCGCCCACCCCACGCTTCTCTTTCTTGGCATCCAACACATACGCCAAGTATCCCCTACACCCCTTCTTCAAGCACTTAGTAGCCCTAATCATAGAGATCAGGCTATTCTTTCTATTACGGCGGTCCCCATAAATCACTATGGGATCCCCATTCGGCGATTGAATCCTGATCAGCTTTTTGTTGCAAACGATGTTCGAATCATTCGCGGCTAACCAGTCCATACCTAACACCACATCGAACTCTCCCATTGCCATGGGATATAATTTCATAGGTATCAATTTTCCCTCTATATCTATGACACAATCCTCTATCACCTCGTTAACATACACCAAACCATCATTGGCAGTTTCCACTTTTAGAGCTCTCTCTAAACGTCTAGGCCTCACCCCCAAACATTTCATAAATTCATGCGATACAAAAGAGCGGTTTGCTCCTGAATCAAATAACACCTTGGCACATAGAGAGTTCACTAGAAACGTACCTGCCACAACATCTGGAGTTTCCTCCGCCTCCTCCGCAGTCATGCGGAATGCACGTCCCTTCGGACGCGTCGGCTCTGCTCCTTTATCACCTCCCTTTCCTCCCTGACGTTCCCCATACTGAGTTGATCCTCCCTTCTTTAACTGCGGACAATCATACCTGGTGTGACCAGTAGCTCCACATTGAAAACATGATTTCCCTTTGGGGCAGTCCCTTGACATGTGACCAGGCAAGCCGCACCGGTAGCATGAGTTTGAACCTGCCATGCAATCACCCCGGTGCACCTTGTTGCATTTCGTACACGGTATCCTTGTTTGTACGGTTATCTGGTCGGAACACCTTCCCCTTCCTGGAGTCATTACCCGGGCCATCCCATTTACGCTTGTCGCCACCCTTTTCAGAAGCCTGACGGTTCTTTTCCATCTCAATCAGCTCGGTCGTATTGATGGCCGCCTGAAAGGTAGTAGGGTTTCTCGTCAGAACTAGCTCCCGAATGTTACTTCTCAGACCATGGATGAAGTGGTTCACCTTTCGCCCTTCCGTTGGTACATACAAGTCAGCAAAACGGGACTTCTCAATAAACTTAGAAGTGTACTCTTGTACCGTCATTCCTCCTTGTTCTAAACCCAGAAACTCTTCTTCCAGCTTTTTCACTGCCGCGAGTGGGCAGAACTGCTCTTTAAACCTGTCAACAAACGATTCCCACAACATCCCCTTTGCCATCGCAGAACCCTTTCCTCCAGTTTCGGCTTCCCACCAATAAACTGCATCAGACTTCAACATGGACAAGGCAAACATCACCCTGTCCCCATCAGCACATTTGCACGTATCGAAAACCAGCTCCATCTCCTTCACCCACTTCATTGCCAAAACCAGGTCACACTCGCCCTTGAACGTAGGGGGCTTGCATGAGGCAAAGACCTTGAAGTTACAACCCTTAGCTGCTGACTCATTCACCACCAAGGATAAAGCTTTCGAGTGGCGCCCAGTACCAGTCTCTACCAGGCTTGACAATTCTGCACTCTCCTTGTTCTTAGTCGGCTCTTTGCTTACCGAAACTGACTCATTATGTTTAGTAAGAAGAGTCTGCAAAGTTTCTTGAATCTTACCCAGCTCAGCAGCCAAATTTTCTCGAGTGAAAAATGTGGAACCCCGACCTCGACCACGTCCCCTCGTCGGGTTCCCTCTTCTTACAGTAGCAGAACTTTCCTGCACAGAGTCTTCTTGATTGACAGGAATTTCCACACTCCTTGTCCTTCCACGACCTCTTCCACGGCCTCTTCCGCGACCCCTTCCGCGGTTAACCGGTCCGTTCTCTAGGACCTCTTCCTCCTGATTCCTTGGTACAGCAGGTACCGACTTACTCCTCAAATTTCTCCCATGCATTCGCGAATACTGAATAAAGCAATAATTAACCTTTGCTAGACATGACATCACAAAATGCTATATAAGGTAATGTAAGCACGTGCATGTACCTGTAAGTTCACAATTGCAATGGCCAGGTGCAATCCCAAACTTACCTTACACGTTTGTCCTTGGCACCTTATTCTTAAACGCAATTATAGTGATCGTTCCTAGAGGCAATCCTATGTCTCGGTTGTGTTCTACGTCTTACAGTTTAAGTTTAGGCCCTAAAGGCAACCTAAATCCCTTAAACTAAGGCTCTGATACCATTTGTAACGTCCTAAAACTTGACATGCATTAAATCATAGGAACTGAGCGTTTTACATTACAAAATTTAACTTGTTCAATACATCAATAAATGAGCTTAACAAAAGGACAGCGGAAGTCTACAAAATCCACAGCCGAGCTCTAACAATGTCATTAGTCTAAGTCTTGGAGTCACTCTAATCTCCAAGTATGCCATGCCCCTCCTATTTCTTCCCCGAGGAACTCGCAGAACGCTTACCTGAAAAATGGTTTAGTTTTGAAAATGCGAGGGTTAGACCAAAAGGTCTAGTGAATTCCCTCCGTAAAACAACATGTATGAACCACCATAAATCATTTTAGAATAATTCATGAACTATCACACATATGGTACTGCACTATATAGGGAATCACATAAACATCCGCGATCGGGGCCCAAGCAGACTCCCCTTTCGCCCTCTCGTATCGGGGCCCAGGCAGACTCCCCGATACCCGATTAGGAGGGAAACAAATTCTAACCTACCGTCTCGTCATACGCATCCAAGGGATCATCGGCTCCCGAGGCTCTCTGATTCCACAGTGCAGACCGACATCACATAACATGCATATGCATTTCATAGGCATGAAAATATAATCTTTAAAAGTCCTGCTATCTCATTTCATCATATCAAGCTTTCATTCGACATAAAAGTATGTGCGTAAGAAACATGCCTTTCAGTTGTAAACATTTCATGCTCTTTAAGAACCATAATCAGTAAAGAAAACGTTTAATATTTTAAGCCGTAAAAAGGGTTTAGGGAACTCACCTTGATTGACGTACAATGCACTTCCTAAACACCTTTAAGCTACACCCACAGAACACCTAAGGCAATAGATCCACATCAGATAAATAGCTCAGCCCTACTGTACGGATACCCCTTCCCGGACACAGCATTTCTCCGGACACAACACTTTTCCGGACACAACACTTTTCCGGACACAACACCTTTCCGGACACAACAATCCGGACGCTAGACTTATCCAGGCAAAACTACCCGGACACTAAGCTTATCCGGAGACTTCAGCTACCCGGATACTAAGAAACACCCGGACACCCTCACAGGGCACTTACCCGGACACTTGCAACATATCCGGACACCACCGAACACTAGTGTCCGGAAAACACGGCTGTTCGAACTTAACAAGTCTAAAACTGATTTATACTCCGATTTTTGCCATTAAGTCGATTAGATATATACAAGGGTTCATCCACCAACCTCAAATACTCACTTAATCCATTTATAAACTTCTAAATCGGTTTAACAAGACAAAAACCCTTAAAACCCATTTTGAAGGAAAAGAGGTGAAAACTCAATGAGTCACCACCATAAATCTCAAGAATCCAAACCAGTAGAGATCGAACACAAGAATTAACAAGGAATAAGAGTTACCTTACTGATTTCTTCTTTGATTCCTCTATGATTCTTCACTCTATTGATTTCTTTCCAAAAACCTCTTTCTTCTCCCTTTTCTCTCTTAGTCGCCAACCTCACACCAAAATACTGATTTTAGAGAATGGAGGCTGCCCTAGAAGTTTGTGCACTTATATACCTTCATCAAATGACAGAAATGGTCCCTTAACTTAACTTTTGTTTCTTTTATTTTGACCACCAAACTCCAAGACTCACTAGGATTTTGGGTTGTTACAATAGTTGGAAGCTTTCAAGAGATGAATGGAAACTATGGATGTTAATGGATACAAAGATGATCATTGATAACCGATGACGATGAAGATAGTAGCGACAATAAGAGAGAGGCGACAATGATGAATGACAAAGTGGAAATAGGCGACGGAGGTGTGGCGGTGGGAGTGGCCGTCGGAGAAACCAAACAAGGCATAATGTATAAGTGATTAAAATAGGGTTTGGACTTTGGAAGATCATGCACCGAAAAAAAGTTGCAGGTTTTCACACAACTAAGGTAAGAATGAAATACATTGAAGAAAAAAATCAAATATGAGATAATCAATGAAAGTTGGAAAATTTAGTGTAACCGTAATAGGATATAAATCAAATCTTAATTTGCTTGGTTGTCATTCAAAACACAAAATTACCAATTCACCCTTTATCATTAATTAAATAAATGTATTTAATTATCTTAAATGATTGGTTGAAATGAGATCTCACGGTTACCACAAACTGAATAGTTCTCATATGATTAAGCCTATATATATATATATATATATATATATATATATTATCATAAGTACTTCATTAATGGATATTGGTTGCAATAAAGTTTTTTACGTGTAAATCAAAAGTTATTAAATTGACGTGATTACTCGTCATCTTCATCTTATTTTTATTTCTATCCATTTTTTATTGTATTCGATTGTTATGTAAATAAAAATATACATATGATTATACTTAATTGTCCGTAAATAAAAAATATTGATTTTAATCAGAGTTAAAATGTAGTAAATTTTAAAACTTAGGGAAAATATAGAAAACGAAAAAAAGAATTTAAAATCCCAACAATAGTCAAAATAAATGTATACTCGGATTAGTCTTCTCGAAATAAACCTGTAAAAATAAAAATAACCATTAAAAAAGAACATATTGAAGTTTGTTGTGGTTGTATCATAGATTTTAATACATACATGCAAGATTATATTATAGAACCATTGTTGCCATCAAAACTCTAAAACCACTGGCATGAACAAACCCCTCGTTCCATTGGAAAAAAAAAAAGAATAATTTAGAAGATAAAAGTAAAAATAAATCTAAAATCCCAACAAAAGCCAATAAGAAATAATACATGTATTAGTATTCTCAAACTGAACTTGAAAAACAATTTTGTTGAATAATAACCGTTTATGAAATGAGAGAAAAAAAAATAAAGTGATCGATGGAGAAAGAAAAATAGTGTTTACCTGAAAAACGATTTTGTCGAAAAATAATGGTTTGTGAAACGAATAATACATCAAGTGATATAGAGATGAAGAAGAAGCTATATAGTGATTAACAAATCATGATGCATGAGCAAATGAAAGGGTTTTGAGATTTTCACATTCAATAATGAAGATGAAAAGATTTGGAGGTTTCACCTTCAAAGTGAAGACGAAAAGGTTAGATGGTTAAGAATTTTAAATTACCAAAACAACCCTTTGTTGGTGTTTATTATATATATATATATATATATATATATATCTATACATATAACAAATGAGTAACTAGCATGCCATGTGTCGTCTTCTGGTGAGCCGACTTCATTGTTTTACTGCCTAAACAGGTATCTGGACGCATTACATTATAGGTTCAATTATCACACCCACATTCACTACTCCTTAAATCTCTCTTTAATTCAATTTTTAATATTTATACCTTACATTTATGTAACATCCCAATTTCATAACATGCATTCATCTAGAGAATAAGCATTAACATTACATAAATATCTTGTCTCTTCATCATCAATAAAGTGATCTAAATAAAATTGACAGCGGAAGGCTCTACGTCCACAACCGAGATTCTATCTATAGTCATCATTCAAAATCTTGGAGTCGCTCTAGTCTCCAAGTCCTCCTTGAGTCACTCCTAGTTCTTACTAAAAGAACCCATAACGCGCTTACCTGAAAATGGTTTAGTTTTGAAAAGCGAGGGTTAGACCAAAAGGTCTAGTGAATTCCCTCCATAAACATTTATCACAGTATAAATATCATTTCATAAAGAAAATACTTTCACATCTTTCTCATAACATCATCCAAGGTTAAGCACGGGGTTCAGGGGATTGCATAAGCTACTCCGATCGGGGCCTAACGGACACCCTCTCGTCTACGCCGGAATCCAAATGGACTCCCCGTTCCTCCATGTAGGAGAAAACGAATTCCAGCCTACAAGCTAACCTCCATATGCCCAAGGGATCAGAGATCCCAAGGTACCCCATCCCCACCGTGTAACCGACTCCACATAGCATACACATACATTGAAACCATATGCATGAAAACATAAAACATCTTTTGTTTGTGGGTAAACATGTAAATCATGAAAGCATGCATAACTTTTATAAATCAATTCATGCTCGATAAAGGAACCAAATTCAGTAAAAATGGTATGTCATAAAAGGAGTGAGAGAACTCACCTTTGATTATCGTAGAACGCACTTCTTAAATTCCTCCCAGCTAAACCAGTCGAACACCTAAGGGCATTAGATTCGGATCAGATTAAACGGCTCAACCTACTGTCCAGCACACATTTTCCGGATACCAACTTGTCCGGACACCAAGACTGTCCGGATACCCATACTATCCGGATATCAAGATTGTCCGGATGCACCTCCTTTCCGGATACCCAGACTGTCCGGATACACCTTCCTTCCGGATACTGCACCCGGTAATTCAAACTACCCGGAAAATCACCCACCCGGAAACTACCATCCTTATCCGGAATCTACCATAGAACATCACCCGGAAACTAGCATACATATCCGGATATCATCATAACATCACGAACTGATGGTGTCCGGATACGACTGCTGTTCGAACCCAGAATTCTAAAAGTGAATAAAACTCAAGTTTTAGCCCTCAGTTTGATTAGATAACCATAAGGGTTCATCCACCAACCCCAAATACCCAATTAAACCCACTTTAATCCCTTAAAATCGATTACTAAGCCAAAAACCCTCAAAACCCATTTCCAAGGAGAAAGTGATGAAAACTCAATGAATCTCTACATTCAGACTTATAAATCCAGATTGAATACGAGGGGAATACTACATCAACAAGGAAAACGGAATTAGGAGAGGTTTACCTTGTTGACTTCTTCTTTGATTTTTGATTCCTCTCCAAGAGTTTCCTTCTTCTCTCTTTTCTTCTTCTCCTTTCTTCCTTGAGCCGCCAAACACACACACTCCACACCAAAACTGAATTGTGAAATGGAGGCTGCCCTAGAATTTTGGAGTCCTTAAATATCTTTCACAAATTTCACAACAGTCCCTCTACTTATCTTTCATTTTGGTCCTCCAAGTACACTTCCATTCTTTAGACAAATGGCACTAAACTTTCACCTTTTCTACAAAAGAACCGGTTGTTACAACACTCCCTCCTTAAAAGAATTCCGTCCCCGGAATTCCTTATCGGAAAAGATGCGGGTATCATGCCCACACCCCAACTGACACTTCCCCAAGGTAAAGCCACTTCTGACTCAGTCAACCACCTCATTAAACTCGAAACATGGAACCTTGGGTGCATTTCCTTCAGTTCTTACGGTACTCTAACTCGTAGGTTACTGTTCCTACTCGGTCGATCTTGACTACAGAAGGTTTACTAAGGCTTCTCATGCATCAACACTTCCTTTAAGGAGGAACTTGGCTAAATCCTCTGCCACATCACGAGATTCATTTACCAAGAGACAGACACACACTTGACCGCTTGGCACCTGGCTAACCC
Source organism: Saussurea involucrata (assembly GCA_033807775.1). Lineage (NCBI taxonomy): Eukaryota > Viridiplantae > Streptophyta > Magnoliopsida > Asterales > Asteraceae > Saussurea > Saussurea involucrata. Next base: position 113,891,395 of record CM066324.1, read on the forward strand.
TGTACACCTCGACAACTCACAACCCAGAGTTCCTTCATCGTATCACAACTCTCAACCTTGTGCCACCCAACAATTGTCCATGCAGACAACACTTCCCAATCCCGGACCACCTAAACCACAGTTCGTCAACCATCTCTCATATCCTCACCACTTCATCACTCCATACTTATACATAACTAAGAGTAGGAACCTCCAACCCATTGCTGAAGTGTCCACCTACTCGAATTAAACTTATCCTGCAACCCCACCATTCCTCGCGGATCGCCACGTTCGTTCAACCACAAAAACATAACTCCGGTTATCCTCGCCCAACTGGGAGGAGTAACCATGGTCACACCATACTATTCTCACTAGCTTATCACTCCACGACCTAATCGTTTAACCATTTCTCGCCAAGTCACTAACTTAACTCATTTAGTTGTCTCATCCACTTCTTCCCTGCACAGAAACATACACAATTTCCTTCCACAATATTCTTTCCAACGGTTCGCACACTTATCAAAGACAATCTACACAATATTGTACCTTTCGGCAATACTGTCGAGTTTACTACTTCCAATTTACTCACTTGTTCCGATATACTATCTACACCTTCCCCACGTTAGCGTGGAGCACTGCTCACCAAACGTTACTTACCCCTCTCTCCCGACCTTTTCACATGTTGATACCGCTTTCTCATTACTTACATAACCAAACAGTTGCACCAAGATCTTATCTTAAGGCATTCAACCAAGCCGTCTTGAAACAAGACCAGTGTTCGACGTCACTACACATTCTTAAATCTCCAACTTTTACCTTCTCAGACATTTCTTTCACACATAAGCAACAATTCACATTCTTTAAGGGTTTCACATCTATCCCACCACATTTTGACTAACACAACCCTAATCTTCTTTAAACTTCCAATGACCCCAAAGTATGTTTCTTAGTAACGTCCCCTGTTCACTCTAATAATCCACCCCCTTGGATTTCCTATTACAAACGGATCTATTAACTCAGGAACACCCCGAAACTAGGGTTCCACAATTCTTTCGATTAACCACCATGATCATAAAATCAGACAGATGTATAAATACCGTCATCCCGGCTTTCTTAGTTAGATTTACCTTAAATAATTCTTTAACAATCAGTGTGTTAATCCCAATAACACTTCCCCAAGGATTGTAACACATCCTGTAATAACAAAAGAATGTCGTTACTTAACAAATCTATAAAATTTTAATCAGCCAACCAAAGGCTTATACCTCTATCATGACATTCCAAATCAACTAATGATCATGCTACCCCTCTGACCCACAATCATCATCATGTCATTCCTTAAACATAACCAAAATTCCCAACTATTTCCTTCTAGGATCATTCCCTCACGCATAAGGAACAATTTTCATCTTCTATACTACAGCTTGACTAATCTATTCATCATCTTCTTTAAACTTACTTTGCCTTCAAGAATATACTTAACAACATACATGACCACAAAGCTTGGTCTCACAACTGGGCAATCACCCAATTATGTCCCGACATTCCATTCCGATAACAGTCAAAATGAACACCAACTTACAAACCACATACTTCAACAACTGAGATTGAAAAACGTACACTCTACCCGAAATCCCATAAGGATTTCCTTCTAATCCTTCATCTTTTCTAACATCGCCTTACTACATCACCGGCTGACACAAATATCTTGGCAATTGAAGCTACTATACGTTCGTACATTCACCACTCCTATCATCACACTACCAACCAAGTCTCTCATGGTCATTCGTACACAATTCACCCTTTCCTTCATATTCTCCCGTATACTACCATCGAGTCTGTCTCGCCACTTAGTTCTCTCCCAACTTGTTGAACTATGACTCACGAGTTCACACTTAGCTCAAACACAAACATCCTAACTAGCTCTTTATGATCCGAGTCCTTTCTTAGACACGACACATTTTCTTACTGACTGGTATAGTCTACACTCACTCCGCTTGTGTTACACACATTGTCCTTCTACTGACCCTCCTCCCCTCGTAAATAGAACGCCTATTCAACAACAACAGTCTCTTATTAATTTAACACCTTTATAAGATATTCTATCAACTTGCACTCATCCGGTTTGAGTCTTCGGCCTCGGCCAACATACACCGTTGCCGACTTCAATCAACAAAGACAGCTCTTAACTACTTCCTCAACCTATCCTTTAACATGAGTTCCTTACGGAGCCTAATCCTTCCACATAACATAATCACTTTCATGATCTGTCTCTCTCCTTTCGACACCTACTCATGTAACGACAACATTACAAGCTCACCTCGAAACTCATATTCCTATGCCATAGACATTTCATTCTTCCTCACCACACTACTCATAACGAGTTGCTAAAACCATCACCTTGAAGGTTTCAAGTCCTTCCTCCGGTCACACCCGTCCCTTGACAAATGTACCTCCAGTTACCGAACCCGGGTGCAAGCCCTCATACAACCGATACTATAATCCACTACTGACTCTACCACGGTTCACCTTTCCTCTTGAACACAAATACTAAAACTACATACGTTCTCCCTTGACTTGATCAACTCCTCTCCGCTCTCGAAATTCTTCCTTAGCTTAAGACGTAATACTCTACGACCTAGTGGGTTCATAGCCTTCATGCATGACAATACAGTAAATAAATCCTTTTACACATTTTATCATTTTAAATAAACCACGTTTGGAAAACACTTGGGTACACATGACCCCATCACTCTTATAACTTCAACGCCCTGCACAACGATTCGAGAATCGTTTGCATGCATCTTTCCGTGAACCTTAATCTTACTCAATTCCGAACGATGTTATTACGGCAGTAATACGTTGAATGAAAATCCTTCCATACGACACAATTTCGAAATAAATTACTGACACCAAGTAAACCGGTCGGTTCTCACATTCTTTTATATGATATCAATCGGTTAAAATTCATTTGATTGTAAAAGTTTTGCTGGCACACGTCTTCTCGACCTATTGTAATAATTTAACTTATCATGAAAAGTGTGAAATACTTTGCAATCGTTAGGCTCAAATTTCATTGTGCAATGTGAATGAAATTACCTTTTCTTTAAACATACGCTTGCACACTCCGACTCCTTTTCGATCAAAATTGATATTTACCCATTTAATTTAAATCGTGAAAATTTTCATGTTATAATTAAGGAAGCTATGCAAGAAACTCTACTTGCAATTGAAGGCTACTCACCCTAGCAAGGTCAACCGCTTTACCCACGCAACTTATCCTTGACATTCTACCTACGACCAATGGTCGTCCTCTCGGTCATGCAACAACTCGCTGCACAAGCGTTCTACATCTCACTTACTCAATCATTTCATACTACTTTTGTTTTGATCAACTATCTCACTTTCTACTTCTACATGCTTTCAATTCTAAATAGGTATCTTATTTCATTTAATCTGCCACTGAAAAGCTCGACTAAGAAATCAGGGCTCCATTGACACTTTCAAGATTTCTACACAGTCATTCCTTACCATCCCAGTTGATCTACCCCATGATTTCCATACTTAGGACTCTCCCGAAACTGAAGTCTTACTCGAACTCAAACATTCATCCTTTCTGAATCCACGAAGAGCTACCTCTTAGACAACTCATATCATTCTTTACAGCATTTCTCCTCTACGACGTATACATACATCACATCATATATGATCTTACCCGACCCTCCCCAAACAATGGAGCTCGGTCTATCCCTCAGGGATCTTGCTCACCTATTCCTCAACGTTCTACCAGCCATAGCGCTATACTGAAAGAAACCAATAGTTAATCCTTGCTAGACGTGACACAACAAATTTGCTATAAGTAAGGTATTGTAAGCACGCACATGTACCTGTAAGTTCGTAATTACACTGGCCAGGTGTAATCCCAAACTTACCTTACACGTTTGTCCTTGGCACCTTATTCCTAAGCGTATTTATAGTGATCGTTCCTAGAGGAAATCCTATGTCTCGGTCGTGTTACTCATCTTATAGTTTAAGTTTAGGCCCGATTGGTCACCTAAATCCCTTAAACTAAGGCTCTGATACCATTTGTAACATCCCAATTTCATAACATGCATTCATCTAGAGAATAAGCATTCACATTACATAAATATCTTGTCTCTTCATCATCAATAAAGTGATCTAAATAAAATTGACAGCGGAAGGCTCTACGTCCACAGCCGAGATTCTATCTATAGTCATCATTCAAAATCTTGGAGTCGCTCTAGTCTCCAAATCCTCCTTGAGTCACTCCTAGTTCTTACTAAAAGAACACATAGCGCGCTTACCTGAAAATGGTTTAGTTTTGAAAAGTGAGGGTTAGACCAAAAGGTCTAGTGAATTCCCTCCATAAACATTTATCACAGTATAAATATCATTTCATAAAGAAAATACTTTCACATCTTTCTCATAACATCATCCAAGGTTAAGCACGGGGTTCAGGGGATTGCATAAGCTACTTCGATCGGGGCCTAACGGACACCCTCTCGTCTACGCCGGAATCCAAATGGACTCCCCGTTCCTTCATGTAGGAGAAAACGAATTCCAACCTACAAGCTAACCTCCATATGCCCAAGGGATCAGAGATCCCAAGGTACCCCGTCCCCACCGTGCAACCGACTCCACATAGCATACACATACATTGAAACCATATGCATGAAAACATAAAACATCTTTCGTTTGTGGGTAAACATGTAAATCATGAAAGCATGCATAACTTTTATAAATCAATTCATGCTCGATAAAGGAACCAAATTCAGTAAAAATGGTACGTCATAAAAGGAGTGAGAGAACTCACCTTTGATTATCGTAGAACGCACTTCTTAAATTCCTCCCAGCTAAACCAGTCGAACACCTAAGGGCATTAGATTCGGATCAGATTAAGCACACATTTTCCGGATACCAACTTGTCCGGACACCAAGACTGTCCGGATACCCATACTATCCGGATATCAAGATTGTCCGGATGCACCTCTTTTCCGGATACCCAGACTGTCCGGATACACCTTCCTTCCGGATACTGCACCCGATAATTCAAACTACCCGGAAAATCACCCACCCGGAAATTACCATCCTTATCCGGAATCTACCATAGAACATCACCCGGAAACTAGCATACATATCCGGATATCATCATAACATCACGAACTGATGGTGTCCGGATACGACTGCTGTTCGAACCCAGAATTCTAAAAGTGAATAAAACTCAAGTTTTAGCCCTCAGTTTGATTAGATAACCATAAGGGTTCATCCACCAACCCCAAATACCCAATTAAACCCACTTTAATCCCTTAAAATCGATTACTAAGCCAAAAACCCTTTAAACCCACTTCCAAGGAGAAAGTGATGAAAACTCAATGAATCTCTACATTCAGACTTATAAATCCAGATTGAATACGAGGGGAATACTACATCAACAAGGAAAACGGAATTAGGAGAGGGTTACCTTGTTGACTTCTTCTTTGATTTTCACTTCTTGATTCCTCTCCAAGAGTTTCCTTCTTCTCTCTTTTCTTCTTCTCCTTTCTTCCTTGAGCCGCCAAACACACACACACCACACCAAAACTGAATTGTGAAATGGAGGTTGTCCTAGAATTTTGGAGTCCTTAAATATCTTTCACAAATTGCACAACAGTCCCTCTACTTATCTTTCATTTTGGTCCTCCAAGTACACTTCCATTCTTTAGACAAATGGCACTAAACTTTCACCTTTTCTATAAAAGAACCTGTTGTTACAATTTACTACCCTTATAATTACCTATGTAGTTACTTTTAATCCCTTACTTTTTTATTTTTTATTTTAGACTCTTATCATATAAACATAAATAATGTATATGAACTAAAATGCATTAAAAAACATTTTTATTTTTTACAAATTATACCATTGTAATCGTTTCGTCAATATCTTCGAAATGAGCCCAATATTGAATATTTTTATATTTAATTATATTATTAAATATCATAAATATATACAAATTAATGTGTCGTGATTAGAGTTAACTTCAATTTGACTAATATTGAATATTTTAGATACATATGTACATACATATCCATACTTATAATAAATTCAAAAAAAATTCCGTAATCCCAAAAATACGGGATTTACTTCTAAGTTTAAATTCAAATTATTGATATAGCTTGATTTTTTAAATTCAATTTTATTATAGACTAATTAATGTTAATTATTCATTTCTAATTCAAAAAAATTTACCCTTATTTCATCCCAAAATAAACTTATTTTACCCATAATAAACGTATATCCTAAAAATAATCTTATTTTACCCCTAATAAAATTGAACTCGTCTCCTTCTCTGCTGCAAATTCTCTGCTGCAAATTAATTGATCAATTTGCCTCTCCTCTCATCACGTGCTTCGTGCTCCTCTCACATGTACAATCAAATTGTGTAACGTCCCAAAAATTACAAGCAAATTTAAATTTTTAAATAAACATTTCATTTATAACAACTCATTAAATGATCCCAACGTTTCGTTTGCAAACTCATAATTAATATCTTTATAATAAAAACCAGCGGAATGAACGTTTAATTATTAAAAACCATAAAGCAATCAGCTCTCCTCGCGCGCCAGTGTGTACCCGTCACGCCTTAGAGCCACTCGCACCTGAAACCAAAATTTATTGGGAAAGGGTAAGCACGAAGCTTAGTGAATTCAAACACCATAAATAACACAGTTATTTCCACACCACCATAAACAGATAATTGCACATAAACAGCATACAAGTCTACGAACAAATCATAGACGTGCATACTCACACCAACCCACCTAATAGGCAAACGTCGGTCCCACCGACCACACGACAACCGTGCAAACGCAACCCGGCACCCCCGGGTTCATACGCCGCCCACGTATACAACCTTCGCAACCCGGCACCCCCGGGTTCATACGCCACCCGTGTATACAACCTTTGGCCCCACCAAGTCACTACGCCACCCGCGTATAAAATCTCCGGCCCCACCGGATCCTCGGTCCCATCGAGTTAACGTAACAATATAGTATCAACTAGACACCCCACTATCTGGTTCCACAACACAATCACATAAGCTACCACACACGTACTATAGCAATGATAAAACAACCGTTATTACATCCGACTAGACACCCCACGATTTAACCCCACACCACAAGCAAATAGAACTACCACACATACACACAACGTAATGTAAAAATAACCGACATTAGTTATAGTGAGAGAACTCACCTCGAATGCGCGCCTAGCTTAACAATACAATTCAAGCTTCACAATTACGGTCACTTCCCAGCACCTAAACGCATGTTAAAACGTGTCAATACGAGACCCGGATCCTACGACACGACACACGCTTAATCCGTCACTAAAACTATTTTCCGATCTCGCCAAACAGGTCTGTTCGGGACCTGTTTCGACCCCTTTAAACCCAGAAAATTCCCAATATTATTTCATGATTAGAAAGTACTCTGATTTAGGGTTCCAAGGACATATTATACGCCTCCTAACGATTTTTCTACAATTTATTATGAATTAAATACGAACGATTACCAAAACTGCCAGTTTTTGGTCCAGCCTGCACAAACAGCCCAATACAGCCTAGCTACGGGCTTAATCGGACTTTCGGCGAAACACGAAAAACCTTCCCAACTCGATTAGGGAACTTTGGGCACCAATTTCACCTCAAAACGAGTTACGAGTAAAAAGTTAAGGCTTACACAAAACAGTGGCAGATTCCAGAATTTTCTACATGAAATGACGAAACACCGGACTTGCGACCACTTTTTCGCCCAGCTAGAGACCGAACCAGTTTTCCGCTAAAACACGGAAAACGTGTCCGACCCCGAACTTGAACCGTGGGCGCCAGTTTCGGCTCAAACGGAGTTACGACAGAAAAGTTATGATCCCACGAAAACTGGACAGCACACTTAGAATTTTCATAAAATCACGATTTATAAAAACGGTTCAAGGCTTAATCGATTCGGGTTTTACGCTACGATGATTTAGAGTTCAGGCCTGGTGTGTTTAGGGTTCCGCCACGAGTGTTACCCACTGCCACCGCCCTCCACCCACGGCCACCGTAGCGACGGCGTGCGGCGGTGGTGGTCTCGCCGGAAAAACGAAAAGGAAAAAGGAAAAGAAACGAGACGAACGAGAGAGCTACTTACCTCACGACGACGTCTCAACACCACAACCAGTCTTCTCTCTCTCGACCTCCGGCGACCCAGGGTGGTGGCGACCTCCGGCGACAGCAGCAGCGGCGGCGATGACTGCCGCTGCGTTCTTTCTTCTCTTCTCTCTCTTTCTCGCGATCTCTCTCTCTCTTCGTTTCTCTCACTCTCGGCCGCACCACACAAGGAAACGAGAAGAGTGAATTGTAGGGTTTAGGGAAAGTTTGGTTTGCTTGGATTACAAGAAAAAGAGAAAAACGAGAATGGAAATCAGTCATGGGCCGAGACCCATGCAAAGAGTTCCAAGAATTGCACAAATAGCCCCTCAACTACACCTTATCTCACAATCCACAACAAAAGACACGAATGCTAACATCTTGGTCCTATTTGACACCAAACCACTAACAAAAAACAATTAAAGGTAAACATTTTAAATTATTAAAAATTAATTAATAAACGTACCGGGACACGGGCTTTACAACTCTCCCCCGCTTGAATTAGACTTCGTCCTTGAAGTCTATGCCCGTGAATAGCTCTGGATAGCTCTACCTCATCTCAGCCTCAGGTTCCCAAGTCCACTCAGAACCCTTTCTGAGTTGCCACTGGACTTTCACTAACTGGAACCTAATTTCTCACACCGTCTAAGAATCTCCCGAATACTTCCTTACTAACAACACTCCTTCAAGAACACTGAAAACGCGATTGGAAGAACACTCCAACAATCGGAATCATTCCTAGTTAAACGACTTCGGTTGTCTCCCAACCTTAGATGATTCATACCTCCCGATTAAATTTTTCAAGCTCTAACCATTCTAAAGATGCTCACCAATATACCCTACAGGATACTCGAATCCGATCATTCCTACCATTAACTGCCGATTAACTTCTACGAGTTCTACTAGACTCCCAAAATTCACAATGAATCACATTAACAAACATCGGCCCCCCGTCGAATATCGGTCCAACCGAATAAATACAACCATCGGCCCAACCGAATAAATACAACCATCGGCCCAGCCGAATATCGGTCCAACCGAATAAATACAACCATCGGCCCAGCCGAATATCGGTCCAACCGAATAAATACAACCATCGGCCCAACCGAATACAATAACAAACATCGGCCACCCGCCGAACATCGGCCCAACCGATTACCATAACAAACATCGGCCACCCGCCGAACATCGGTCCAACCGATTACCATAACAAACATCGGCCACCCGCCGAACATCGGTCCAACCGATTACCATGAATCACATAAGCGTGGTATTATCCTAGACACTAACACAAATAGCTATCCCCTACAATCAAGTCCACTAACACACACGTAGGTCATTCCCTTAACCGATACTACCCGGCCTACATTACCAACACGCGTGGAATACCCAACCTCCCACCGTCGACGTATCCCCCAACACACGCTCTACAAAGCTAAATTATCTGAACCGAGGATACACCCTAACGCCTACCTCTCAGGTAACGCCTCAGGGCCCCGCACATCGGAATTACCTCTCAGGTAAGTGCCCACCACTATATCCTCCTAGCACCTACTAGAAAGCCTAGGCTATAACACTTGAACACCGGGGCCTCACCCCGAGATACCCAACCGACCACTACCAGCGACTGACTAACGTGCCTAAGGATCCAAAGCAAAACAGCCTACCCACAAGTGCCTATCCCGGATTGTCTCCCTCACCCAAACGTGTAAATACTCGACGTGCAATGAATGCCAAACGGTGCGACAAAACAATTCATCAACAAGACTCCACCTCGAGTCATTAAAATCGGGCAATTAGCCCATGACTAACTCCAAGTCAAAACCGAGCAAAATGCTCCACGCTTGCTAGACCCATAAGTCGGTCAAAAACGCGTTTAAATAAAGTTTAAGCAAGCAATACTCTTAAATAACATTAGTCCCAAACTCGACACGAGTTAAACAAAAGCATTTTCCAAAAGGACTCACACCCTTAAAATTCTCAAAATGACACATAACACTTATAAACGCACTTCCCAAATGGTTTACAAAATCATTTACAAAATATTCTCAACGTCAAGATTTTTCTTTTCAAAAAGACCGTAAGCAAGAAAACTACTATTACCAGGTCGGTAATTACGCAAAAATGGACACGCTCGTCCCACATATGAAAATCATGTTGAAAATCATCTCATTGCAGCTTAATTTACTCACAAAACGTAAGCGAAATAAATAATTTCTTTGAAAATGAACCGTCACGGTTCTAGTATGAATTGACTCATGACATGTATTTAAAGTAACCGCTCGACCTTACACCGGGTGCGACAAAAGCGTGCACATAGTTTCAAAATCAGTCCCACGACGTTTGACCCCAAAATTCCTCTTTTTCAACATAAAATGTCGTGGCACAGGGTTCACTAACAGATCTTACGCACGTCGGCTAGTCATGCAAAATGATAAAACGGTTTACAAATATATTTTTGTTAAAACACAACTGTCTCGTGTAAGTTTCAAACTTAAGATAAAAACCAATCCGTTTCCACCATTTGAAAATATCGACTAAAACCTCATAAAATCTCAAAAGGTGGGGTTCTTTAAATTGATTTCCCCAAATGGTCACATAAACAAATAAGATATGCACCTCGTGAAATTAAACCCACACGACTCAACATGCCGTAAAACAAAACTTATTTTAACCACTCACTCAAATAGCTTTATACAGATATCGTGGAATGTAACTTTCCGTCTCAACTCTAACATATGTGGAGGAGTTCCAATGTTAAAGTCACAAGCCGTAGTCACTTGCCCAACATTTTAAACGCCACAAAACACGGATATCATCTTACCCGAAGGAACCGTTGGAAAAATAACGAAATGAGACAAATTCTAACCAAGTTTGCACTCCCGTGATAAAACGATTTCATACACTTTCAAAACCATATTTCAAAATCTTGTGTGTGTGCTAAACACTTCCCAAAATTTCAAAACACCATCCATAAAAATGATTTGAAACACAAGAATTTGTTAATGCAATCTATTTCAAAATCAAACTTTGTGCATGACTCAGTCGGCATTCTACGCCTCGACTCCTACTCCTCCAAATCTCTCCGATCCACTAACGTCATCCGGACATTTAAACCTCTTAGGCAAGTTGGGAAATTACGCCAAATAATCCCTGCGATTTTTCCTCCAATCAAAGTCGGCTCTATAAGCCTATGATTCTAGCACAATCATCCATCTTGGCCCGAAACAAACATCATCCTTATCGTCACTCCAAGTGACTAATACTAGAATCGTCCTTCTATTCTAACGACTACTGGATTAGATCCTTCACCACTACCCTCAACGATCATTTCATCTAAGCAAGTCAAGTACACACCTGTACTAATAGATTTAATATGGTTGTTTCTCCTAATGATGGCCATTCTGGGTAGATAACACAACGCGTTAATAGCACATAATAACTCACACTAACAACACTCACGCTCAACTCCTCGGATTCCTCGTGACTTTCCCCGACTCGAGCATTGATCCTGTGCTTCCGGTAGTAGGAGCTCTACTACTACCATCCCCACCTATCATCGCCCATTCCGAGTCCCATCCCAAGGGGTCCAAGTAGTCCCTCGCCGCAACTACACACATATGCCTGCACCGGCATATATACTCACTCTTCCTAGCTCCCTAGGAATTCCATCCCAACCACTACCCTTGCTACAACGAAATTTCTACTAGTCATGACGAGTCGCCTCGCGAATGCACAGTCGCACACAGTGCAAACCAGATAGACATTTGAATGTAAGATTCTATCCTACAACGGTTGGACTCAAACAAGAGCTGCGCAATAGAACTAAATCCGACATTCTAAGGCTATTCGGTTCCTACCGCATACGACCTATAGTGCATTCACCTAACAACCTATCAAGGCTAGCATAACCTCCTATTAGCAAGCAACAAACATGCAATACAGTGTAATAAGCACCAAGCAATTTAGCATACATACTCCTATGTTCTAGAAATCAATAAAACACTAAGTACTGTACCTTTCCCCTTTGGCTCCGGCTGACTGTACACACTGCGCCTCCGATCACCGTTTCTCAAACGGATTTTTCCTTCTTTTTATTTCCCAACAAACTTTAAAGAAAAATTTTTATAGCCGCAAACTTGAGATCAAACACACCGAAATGCGTTTGATTCACTCAAGCCGTGCTCTGATACCAAGTTGTAACGTCCCAAAAATTACAAGCAAATTTAAATTTTTAAATAAACATTTCATTTATAACAACTCATTAAATGATCCCAACGTTTCGTTTGCAAACTCATAATTAATATCTTTATAATAAAAACCAGCGGAATGAACGTTTAATTATTAAAAACCATAAAGCAACCAGCTCTCCTCGCGCGCCAGTGTGTACCCGTCACGCCTTAGAGCCACTCGCACCTGAAACCACAATTTATTGGGAAAGGGTAAGCACGAAGCTTAGTGAATTCAAACACCATAAATAACACAGTTATTTCCACACCACCATAAACAGATAATTGCACATAAACAGCATACAAGTCTACGAACAAATCATAGACGTGCATACTCACACCAACCCACCTAATAGGCAAACGTCGGTCCCACCGACCACACGACAACCGTGCAAACGCAACCCGGCACCCCCGGGTTCATACGCCGCCCGCATATACAACCTTCGCAACCCGGCACCCCCGGGTTCATACGCCACCCGCGTATACAACCTTTGGCCCCACCAAGTCACTACGCCACCCGCGTATAAAATCTCCGGCCCCGCCGGATCCTCGGTCCCACCGAGTTAACGTAACAACATAGTATCAACTAGACACCCCACTATCTGGTTCCACAACACAATCACATAAGCTACCACACACGTACTATAGCAATGATAAAACAACCGTTATTACATCCGACTAGACACCCCACGATTTAACCCCACACCACAAGCAAATAGAACTACCACACATACACACAACGTAATGTAAAAATAACCGACATTAGTTATAGTGAGAGAACTCACCTCAAATGCGCGCCTAGCTTAACAATACAATTCAAGCTTCACAATTACGGTCACTTCCCAGCACCTAAACGCATGTTAAAACGTGTCAATACGAGACCCGGATCCTACGACACGACACACGCTTAATCCGTCACTAAAACTATTTTCCGATCTCGCCAAACAGGTCTGTTCGGGACCTGTTTCGACCCCTTTAAACCCAGAAAATTCCCAATATTATTTCATGATTAGAAAGTACTCTGAGTTAGGGTTCCAAGGACATATTATACACCTCCTAACGATTTTTCTACAATTTATTATGAATTAAATACGAACGATTACCAAAACTTCCAGTTTTCGGTCCAGCCTGCACAAACAGCCCAATACAGCCTAGCTACGGGCTTAATCTGACTTTCGGAAAAACACGAAAAACCTTCCCAACTGGATTAGGGAACTTTGGGCACCAATTTCACCTCAAAACGAGTTACGAGTAAAAAGTTAAGGCTTACACAAAACAGTGGCAGATTCCAGAATTTTCTACATGAAATGACGAAACACCGGACTTGCGACCACTTTTTCGCCCAGCTAGAGACCGAACCAGTTTTCCGCTAAAACACGGAAAACGTGTCCGACCCCGATCTTGAACCGTGGGCGCCAGTTTCGGCTCAAACGGAGTTACGACAGAAAAGTTATGATCCCACGAAAACTGGACAGCACACTTAGAATTTTCATAAAATCACGATTTATAAAAACGGTTCAAGGCTTAATCGATTCGGGTTTTACGCTACGATGATTTAGAGTTCAGGCCTGGTGTGTTTAGGGTTCCGCCACGAGTGTTACCCACTGCCACCGCCCTCCACCCACGGCCACCGTAGCGACGGCGTGCGGCGGTGGTGGTCTCGCCGGAAAAACGAAAAGGAAAAAGGAAAAGAAACGAGACGAACGAGAGAGCTACTTACCTCACGACGACGTCTCAACACCACAACCAGTCTTCTCTATCTCGACCTCCGGCGACCCAGAGTGGTGGCGACCTCCGGCGACAGCAGCAGCGGCGGCGATGACTGCCGCTGCGTTCTTTCTTCTCTTCTCTCTCTTTCTCGCGATCTCTCTCTCTCTTCGTTTCTCTCACTCTCGGCCGCACCACACAAGGAAACGAGAAGAGTGAATTGTAGGGTTTAGGGAAAGTTTGGTTTGCTTGGATTACAAGAAAAAGAGAAAAACGAGAATGGAAATCAGTCATGGGCCGAGACCCATGCAAAGAGTTCCAAGAATTGCACAAATAGCCCCTCAACTACACCTTATCTCACAATCCACAACAAAAGACACGAATGCTAACATCTTGGTCCTATTTGACACCAAACCACTAACCAAAAACAATTAAACGTAAACATTTTAAATTATTAAAAATTAATTAATAAACGTACCGGGACACGGGCTTTACAAATTGAGTCCTCAAATTTGGTGAAGATTCCTAATTGGAAAGTTAAATCTTGATATATATATATATATATATATATATATATATATATATCCACCTAAACCCATTTTCCATATTCTATTATCCAACAATCTTTTGTAGACCCCAAAAGATTCAAGGGTTTTTGTTTGTTTCTTTTGGTTGAGAAGAACCCTATTGGAGTTTCGCTGAACACAACAATCCAACTGAGGTGGGATACAATCAGAACCTTAATGTTTTTTGCCAAGAAAAAAGTTTTAAATTAAATGAGTTTCTTCTCAATGTTCATAACTGATTATTTTATGAATTTATGTTGTGTCGATTTCTTTCACGAAAAAAAATCAAAACTACTGTTTTTGGACCAATTTGGGGAATTGGGATTTGTCTGAAACTAATTTGGGTTTGTTTTATTTTTTGAAATCAACTAATTTTCTTTTTTGGGTTGATTTTGATTTCTAAGAATCTTTTAGATTTTTACAATTTTACTATCTCTTTAGTAATCAAGCTCTCTTTTATTGTTAATATGAACAGGTTTCCATTTCTGTTGTTGGAGAATGTTGTTTTGATCCTTTTTTGCTACTAAACTGTGAACAATTAAGATATGAGAGAAGAAGTCATATGACATCAGAATGAATTATGTAAATTAATTGATCAATTTACAGTAGATATTTACACCGCTGGGATTTGCACCAAGTTGTTGTTTAAATATGAGTTCGAACATTTTTCAAAAATATAAATATGCAGATTTTTTAGTATAGTATATTTAATTATTTATACTTTCTTAATCATGATTGTATTATTTCCTTTATTAGCTTATCACATTTTGGTATAACAATAAGCTAATCCAAACACTTTGTACTGTATATAACTTCTCAATTATAAATTTTTAATATTTATTCATATTTTTTATTAATTTTTTGCAAAACATCCTTTGTGAAACTACCTAAAACAAGGACATTTTGTAACTAGCTACAAAAAAAACTCTAAAGGGAAAAAAGCTTGGAAAATAGCATCATACTTTCGATGATCATTCGTATCTGTAAGATAAGTTTTCTGATATATAATTTAATTTTTTTAAATTACACCGTGTAATACACGGGTTCAAATCTAGTATATATATATATATAGATAGATATAGATTGTCATAAGTACGTCATTAATGTATATTGGTTGCAATAAAGTTTTTTTTACGTGTAAATCAAAAGTTATTATTTGACGTGATTAGTCGTCATCTTCATCTTATTTTTGTTTTTATCCATTATAATCAATTTCTTATTGTATTCGATTGTTATGTAAATAAAAATATTCATATGATTATATTTAATTGTCTATAAATAAAAAATATTGATTTTAATCAGAGTTAAAATGTAGTGAAATTTAAAAATTAGAAAAATCATAGAAAACGAAATAAAGAACTTTAAAATGCCAACAATAGTCAAAATAAATGTATACTCGGATTAGTCTTCTCGAAATAAACCTGTAAAAATAAAAATAACCATTAAAAAAGAACATATTGAAGTTTGTTGTGGTTGTATCATAGATTTTAATACATACATACAAGATTATATTATAGAACCATTGTTGCCATCAAAACTCTAAAACCACCGGCATGAACAAACCCCTCGTTCCATTGGAAAAAAATAAGAATAATTTAGAAGATAAAAGTAAAAATAAATCTAAAATCCCAACAAAAGCCAATAAGAAATAATACTTGTATTAGTATTCTCAAAGTAAACTTGAAAAACAATTTTGTTGAATAATAACCGTTTATGAAATGAAAGAAAAAAAATAAAGTGATCGATGGAGAAAGAGAAATAGTGTTTACTTGAAAAACGATTTTGTCGAAAAATAATGGTTTGTGAAACGAATAATACATCAAGTGATATAGAGATGAAGAAGAAGCTATATAGTGATTAACAAATCATGATGCATGAGCAAATGAAAGGGTTTTGATATTTTCACATTCAATAATGAAGATGAAAAGATTTGGAGGTTTCACTTTCAAAGTGAAGACGAAAAGGTTAGTTGGTTAAGAATTTTAAATTACCAAAACAACCATTTGTTGGTGTTCATTATATATATATATATATATATATATATATATATATATATATATATATATATATAGATTATCATAAGTATGTCATTAATGTATATTGGTTGCAATAAAGTTTTTTACGTGTAAATCAAAAGTTATTAAATTGACGTTATTAGTCGTCATCTTCATCTTATTTTTGTTTTTATCCATTATAATCAATTTCTTATTGTATTCGATTGTTATGTAAATAAAAATATTCATATGATAATATTTAATTGTCTATAAATAAAAAAATTTGATTTTAATCAGAGTTAAAATGTAGTAAAATTTAAAACTTAGAAAAATCATAGAAAACGAAAAAAGAACTTTAAAATGCCAACAATAGTCAAAAGAAATGTATACTCAGGGGGAGTGTTGTAACAACCCGAATTGTTGTTAGTGTAAAGTTTAGTGGCCAAAGTGTGAGAAATGAAAGTATGGATTAGGGGCTAAAGTGTAAAAAGGAAACATATTTAATGGACCAAATCCCTAGGTCATTTGTTTATCACTGCTTCTTCATATTGTTGGCGGCTGGGAAGGAAACGAGAGGGAGAGCGATTGAGAGCTTGGCAATTGGGAAGAACCTCTGATTTTGGTAAGTAATCTCTCAATCTTTGTTAATTCCTACTTAATGGAATAAATAGATAAGTTAAACTTCAATTTGTATTTCATGTTTTGAGCTGAGGTCTTTGATATAAGAACACTGTGGAGAATTGTTAATGTACGAATGGGTTTGGTAATCCAAAGAATCAATCGATTAGGAAATTAACTGTTTAAGGATTATAATGGAACAATTATTGTTTAGAATGTGTATTAAAAGCCTCAGTGATGGGACGAATTGGATGGAATCGAGAAAGTGAAATACTGGACTCGTCCCTGGTCGATATCACTGTTTTAAGAGTAAGATGGAAGGAATTAAGTGGAGTTTAACGTTAGTTCTTTTGGGGTAATTGTTTGTTAAAGAAATAGTTTAGCAATTGAACCAAATGAACCTGAGTAATTTGCCCCTGTTATAAGACCTGCGTATGAACAGTGAGAAAGAAACCAGGTTGGCGCAAAGTCCAGTTCTCAATGATGAACCTATAGTTGACACTAGCCCTCAACATGAGGTTGAACAACCTGTTGAGGAAACTAACATACCTCCACCACCTCTTCGCAGAACTAGTAGAGTAAGTCAACCTCCTGATTTTTATTATGGTTTTCATATTACAAAGGAAGGAGACACACTAGTCAATGATAAAACATTTGATAGTGCGGATGAGCCATCCAACTACGAGGAAGCGATGGCAGGCCCTGAGGCTGCCAAATGGAAAGAGGCCATGGAAAGCGAGATTCAATCTATGTACGATAACCAAGTTTGGAAATTGGTTGATCACACACCATGTCGCAGGACAGTTGGGTGTAAGTGGATCTTCAAAAAGAAGACCGACATGGATGGGAATGTGCACACATTCAAGGCTAGACTGGTTTTAAAAGGTTACACTCAAACTCAAGGAATTGATTATGATGAAACCTTCTCACCAGTGGCAAAGATTAAGTCTATCAGGATATTGCTTGCCATAGCTGCATTTCATGACTATGAAGTATGGCAAATGGATGTAAAAACCGCTTTCCTCAATGGGAAACTTGATGAGGATGTGTATATGGCACAACCTGAAGGTTTTGTACATACCGAGTATCCAGATAAAGTGTGTAAGCTTGAAAGATCCATTTATGGACTTAAACAAGCGTCTCGTAGCTGGAATCTTTGTTTTCATGAACAGGTCAAGGAGTTTGGATTTTCTCGAAGCGAAGATGAGTCCTGCGTATATGTTAAGGCTAGTGGGAGTAATGTTGTATTTCTAGTCTTGTATGTTGATGACATACTACTCATAGGAAACAATATTCCGATGTTGCAAGATGTAAAGGTCTGGCTCGGGAAATGTTTCGCTATGAAAGATTTGGGAAATGCAGCATACATACTTGGAATAAGAATTTATCGAGATAGAACCAAGCGTTTAATTGGACTTAGCCAAAGTACATACTTGGATAAGATATTGAAGAAATTCAATATGAGTGAATCCAAGAAAGGGTTTTTGCCCATGCAACATGGCATAAGATTGAGCAAAGATCAATGTCCCAGCACTAGCAAAGAGCTGGATAGAATGAGTCGAATTCCATATGCATCTGCTATAGGATCGATCATGTATGCCATGACATGTACTAGACCTGATGTCTCATTTGCTTTAAGCATGGTGAGTAGATATCAAGGGAACCCAGGCGAAAGTCATTGGACGGCTGTAAAGAACATTCTTAAGTATCTTCGGAGGACTAAAGATATGCTCTTAGTCTATGGTGGAAAAGATGAATTACGAGTAACAGGTTATATTGATGCGAGTTTCCAGACAGATCGGGATGATTCCCGCTCGCAGTCAGGATGGGTGTTCTTGTTGAATGGTGGGGCCGTGACTTGGAAAAGTTCCAAGCAGGACACGGTGGCGGAGTATCATACTGAAGCCATAGGTGTTAGAATTATCAAAATACCTTGAATGTTTTAGTTGTTAGTTTGATGTATTGAAAACGTAATAAATTGTATTTGATTTGGAGATTATTATATGGAGATTATAATATATGCTGGATTGCGTCCATTTACATTTAATTTATTATTGTTTCGTTTTGCATGTTTAGAACCAACTTCCTGAGTATTAATTTACTTAAACCTCCACAGTCAGTCATACTCCTGGAAGTAAGTAGTGATTCAAGACTGTCATGGAGTGTTAGAAGCATAGAGAATGCAACTAACGCTCATGAGTACCTAATGGTGATTTAGGTATTGGAAAGACCCGCACTCAAAAGTTTACTTCATGGATTAAGTCAGAGTAATTTTGAGATGATAATATTTTATGTTCTTCAAACAGAGATGCATAGAGTTTTGCTCTAGGATTCTATTATGCTTTGGTGTGCTCCAACGCTGATCATGACTGGCAGTTATACAGGGTATGTCCATGTATAATATGATGAATAGAAATGAACTGTGTAGTCAAAGTTTATTTGTTCCTTCTGCCTAAACAGGAGAAGCGATATCCATGGGCCCCTCGATGATTTTGTGTTGACACTAAGTGTTTGGCCAAACCCTGACTATAATTGATGTGTTCAATTGAGTAGCCTGATGAATTCAACACATATCGGAAATCGGGAAACATAACCTTGATCCACGCGATAGACGTTAATCCATGTCTCAGGATCATATGATATCTTGTAGAACAAAGGAGCATTAAATCACTTATCTTAGGACCGAATCTTTATCAGAGTTCGGCAGTTGCATTGGATGGCTTGCTCTCTGCTGGTTATTTGAAAGCGTTAAACCAAATAGAGTTAATAACTTGTCCAAGTGGGAGACTGTTGGATATAGTGTCCAGAGTCATTAACTATTGGTAATATTTCTAATAATAGCAGGGTCCTTTTGGGTTGCCCTTAAGACCCAAATAAACAATCAGAAGAATGAAAGGGAATTAATGTAGTTAGATTATTAATTTGTCATTTGATGATAAATTAATTACAGCCTACAATATAATTAATTAGATTAATTATAGGGACTAAATGATAACTTGTTAAAATAGTTTTTATCAAGCTTATATGTTCAAGGGGGCTACTTGTAAATAGAGAGGTTATAAATAAGATGCTAGGGATCAAACCCTAGGATGATTTTTTTTGGTGTGATCTCTCTCTCTATCACAAGGCCGTAGCCTCCCCTCTCCTCCCTCCCAAAATCGTAAACCCTTCCAAGGGTTTAGGGTTAAACCTTTAATCTTGATTGTTGGTTTGGTGTTCTTAAGTGTGAGCCACTAGAGGGATTCACGCTATTGATCCTTGACATCCAAGAAGTAAGAACGAGGTTTAATTCATCTTTGTGTTTTCGACAATCACAAGAAACAAGTAAGTGTTCTTGATTCTTTCTATTGTAGTTAATCATCTAGAACGTATGCATCTTTATAAGTTGTTTGTTAGTATTGCCATGGATGGTTCAATTTTAAATATGCTTCCGTTGCCTATATCATGTGGTAGTACGGTTTAACAAAACCTTTCAGGTGCCCCCAAGCCAAAGAAAAGGAGAAGCAAGAAGAAATCAAAGAAAACCCTTACTCCTCTGCAAACCATCGCAGAGGAAGCAGAAATGGTCGAAGACACCAATGAGCAACCTCTGCAATCCCCTTCACCCATCAATTATGCAGAAGATCAGTGTTAGGAATATTTCATATAGATTTGATGTGTCAAAACTTCAACTTACAAGGGTTCGAATTGTAATATGTTTATTTTATAGTTATCCTTGTAAATTCTAGTTTATCTAGGATTCCTAGTTTATCTAGGATTGGTATTTATCTAGTTTCTAGTTTATCTAGGTTTCTAGTATATAAAGAAACCTAGAGATATAGAATTAGACGTTCTTGAAACTCACGTTTAAACAAAAACGTGTAGATGTGTGTGCATGAGCCCCAAGGTTCTTAATCCTAATACTTGAGAAGAAGTATTCGTTTGTTGATGACTTAGGTCAACAAATTGGGGCGTGAGTATGTAATCAGTATGTTTAAATTAATGAACCTTGTTAGCTATACAAATATGTCGTTTAATTCCGCTGTTCATGTTGTGATTTGTATATGTTTATTCCATGATCTAGAACTAATCATTCTTGAGCTTAAAGATCCGGTTTAGGGTTTATATAAATCCTATCAGGTGGTATCAGAGCACATGGTGCTCTCTGATCTGGAAGAAAAACAATGTTTAATGGAAGATTTGAAGAGACGAAAGAAGACGAACGAAAGAAAGAAAAATCAGATTTTTCGCAGAAATTTTCTGGAAAATCACAGCCGGCCGTTTCGCCTATTCCCGGAGATTGAACCGTCGGATCGTCGCGATTTTTGGACAGCAGCTTCGGGACACATTGTTTAACATTATATCTGGTTGGATTGGCCGTACGACGTCCAGAACGCTCCCAGAAATTCTCGAAATCCAGCAGTTTTTTTTTTTTTCTTGATAAAAATTGTTCTTCACTCAGAATTCCTCAAAGCCATGAAATCAAAGCCGCGATGCAATGGAGAATACATGTCACACACCATGTTAGGATCATGCTCGACGAAAGGAGGATGATTTTTGTTTGTTTCAAGAAAATTCACACACACAAGGTATGAAGGTTTGATGAACGATAGAGGAAGAATGCTTAAATGACTACCCTTTGCTCGTCATCAGTTGATTACAAAAAGGAAGATTAATTAGAGTTTGTTTGAAGAAGAAGTGAAAGTTAGAGTTTGTGTTCTTATCATATCTTTAAAGGTATCCTTCACCTGTTAAAGATAACCCGTGATATTATGAAGATTATTAACGTAATTGTTCGAAGAATGTGACTTCAATTTGACGAAATCTTAGAGAAGAAGATTGGTCGAAGGACAGGGATCCCCTCATTCATGAGAATGACGTTGTTGTTCACTTGGTTTCTACGGGATATAAGACTCAAGGTTTGGTTTTTTACTTCAACTTCAAATAGATAATGGTTGATTTTCTTTACAACGTAATTGATATAACCTCGAAGACACAAGGATGGTTAGCATAAATTCAGGGAAAGAAGAAGTGTTGATCATTCAAGGGGAAGATTCAAGTTTGATAAGTTTTGGATTTGATTATGTCAAAAAGGGGAAGAGCTACTTGAAGATTCTGATGCTAAGTTTTGTCATCATCAAATAGGGGAAGATTGTTAGGAATATTTCATATAGATTTGATGTGTCAAAACTTCAACTTACAAGGGTTCGAATTGTAATATGTTTATTTTATAGTTATCCTTGTAAATTCTAGTTTATCTAGGATTCCTAGTTTATCTAGGATTGGTATTTATCTAGTTTCTAGTTTATCTAGGTTTCTAGTATATAAAGAAACCTAGAGATATAGAATTAGACGTTCTTGAAACCCACGTTTAAACAAAAACGTGTAGATGTGTGTGCATGAGCCCCAAGGTTCTTAATCCTAATACTTGAGAAGAAGTATTCGTTTGTTGATGACTTAGGTCAACAAATTGGGGCGTGAGTATGTAATCAGTATGTTTAAATTAATGAACCTTGTTAGCTATACAAATCTGTCGTTTAATTCCGCTGTTCATGTTGTGATTTGTATATGTTTATTCCATGATCTAGAACTAATCATTCTTGAGCTTAAAGATCCAGTTTAGGGTTTATATAAATCCTATCAATCAGGGTGACTTTTCTGTCTTCCTCCAACAACCCGGGATTGCACACTCTTTAGACCCTTCTGGATGGACTGTAGAAGCCCTATCTCATCATTCAACAGAAGCACCAGATTTCAGAATCTCTTCTGACTTGGATGATGATGACCAAACCCCACAGAATATGCAGTCCAGAACTCCAGAAGTTCTACAGAACCCCTTCACACAACCTGGATTTGATGTGCAAAGAGCAAGCCCAGAAGATATGGTGGAAACCGATGACGAAGAAGATGATCAGATAAACTACGCATCTCTACACCTAGATCGTAGGCACTTGTCCTCATATCATCCCCATGTACAACAACTGGTTGGGACTCATTCAGAGGTAGGTGCTGTGAAAGAGAAAGAGGCTGAGAAAATAGATGGTGAAGTAGTGGTAGGATGCTCTACAGCAGAAGAAGCTTGTTGGTCCCGAAGGGTTATACAAGTTTGTAGAAGGGGGGGTTGAATACAAACACACAAATTTTACTTTTCTAAATTGTTTATTGATAAATCATTAACAATTTACAGCTTGTTGCGGAAACAAGATTAAGGATAAACCTAAATCTAAACAAGTTGGAACACAAAGGTTTCTTGCACTAAGAGAGATAAGGAAATTACTAATAATAACCTATCTTGAGATAAGAGATTGAACTTGTCCAGAGTTAGCAAGTTACTTCAAATGAAGTGGGTTCATCTCTTTATATACTGCATGCATTTAATGCAAGTCAGTATACACTTTACACGTGTCATCATCTGGTTGGTTGCATGTCATTGACCTTTGTTGACAACCTTAGTAGCCGCATGAATGAACAGTGTAGTATCAGAGTGGTTGTACGATTTCAGACAATAGAAGGTTCTTTTCTGACATTTCGTACGGAGTCGTGCAAGGGTGGTTAAGACAAAAGTACTTTGTACGGAGGACTTCATGATCAGCTTTCGTTGATTCAGAGCATTATCATTATCTATTCAGCGAATGATAAAGTTCAGTGATAGCTGAAGTCTTGTACTTGATACTTCACGTTTAGTGGACAAATCTGAGTCTTCGCTGATCCGCATCAGTTCATTAGGAGACTTGTCGCTGGTTCTTGAGCTTGATCTTCAACTTCAGCGTAGAACCTTTGTTGACGTGAAACTTGTCTTCAGGGATCATAAGTAAACAACTAACTTATCAGCGATCACCATAAGTACTGAACGGACTCAGAGTATTATGGTGAACAGTGTTCGCTGAATGTTTAATCTAAAGAGCGAGAGTCCCTATCAGCGGTACTGTAAGATCTTAGTACTTATCAGCGATAGTGAAACTCTGATACATATTGTTTACTTACAATTTTCACTGAGTATATAAGAGAGGGTCATTATCAAATCACTGAGGGTTTGGATCAACAATCTCCCCCTATTTGATTATGACATAGCAACAAAGAGAATTGTTATTTTAAAAAACATAAGGATAAAAAGAACTCATAAAATATTTGTCCCTTTTACTGTTTTCTGGGATCTTTTCAGTACTGATGGAGTAAAGTACATTCGCTGAAATCTTTCTTTATAACTTTGAATCAGGTTACAAAGAGAAATGGAAAGATTACAAGTACAAGCGAAATAAATTACAAGTACAGAAGAATTACTGATACAATAGAGAAAAGGGCGATCATATCAGCTTGTAAAGGGTTCTTCCTTAATGAGAAGTTCATCAAGGGTCTTTGATGTGGGAATCATCCAGTCATGAACGGTTACACCTTGTTTTCTTTTGATCAGCGCTTCTTCAAAAATCAAGGGTTTCAGATGTCTTGCCTGAAGATCATTCCTGAAGTCACACCAGTAGATAAGAGCTTTCAGCTGTTCGATGGGAGTGATGTGAAGTTCAGAGATGCGTTGAAAACGCTTTCCACCATCGTAGTCAATGAAGAATATCCCATAGGGTTCGCTTATGACTTTTCTAGGGATGAAAGTCTCACCTTCAGGAAGAGATGTATCGAGTCCGGAAAGATCAGGGTCAGGACCAAGGACTTCAGCTCTGGAAAAACCAATACCTGTTTCATTTCGTATAATAGGACCATCATTTGAAGATTTTGACTTCTTCTTCACTGAGGCCTTTCTTTTCTGACTTTCGAGAGGAGGAGGAGGAGGAATATCCACACAAGAGTAGACCATGTCGATCTGCTTGTTTAACAGCTTTTCGAAAGGATCTTTTGATTTAGATTGAGACTTATGTATGGCTAACCTCATCTCCAACCATTCAGAGAGACCGAATTTTGTGACAGCTTCGGCATAGAATTTTTCGTAGTGATGATTGTCTCTGAATACCTCAATTTCAGCGATTGAAATTTTCAGGGTTGATCTTCCACTGATGAGTACCTTGTTGATTCTTGCAGGAGAGAATCTGCAATGTACCTTTTCTTTGCACCAGTCTAGAGTGGACTTAGATACAGTTCTCTTTTCTTCAGTTATCTTCTTGGCTTCTTCCCACAGCTGACGTTGAACTTCAATAGGAACTCTTTTCAGCTTGAGGTCTTTCACTGATCGTTGAGAAAGCTGGATGGCGTATTCTCTGTCCTTTTCTTCAGCTTCCTTTCTTTCAGCGATGAGGCGTTCAGCTCGGAGGTGATCCTTGTATTCCTTTTGGGAAATTCTGAACTTTGGAGGAACCGAAGGAAGTTGATCACGCTTCAGAATGATTCGCTGATCCTCGAATTGCTTTATTATCTCTTCTCTTCTTTTCTGATCCTCTTCACTTAGCTTTTGAGGAGCTAAGGAAGGTCTGTGTCTGTGCGAGAGTATCTGTTCTTCAGGTTCATCAGTCTCAGAGATCAAATCTAAGACTGGGATTATTTCTTCAGCAGCAGCTGGTATTATTGGTGAAGTCGCAGTTGTGGAACCTTCAGCGATATCCTCAAACGGGGGAGAGGACTAGCTGAAACACAGCGATCTTACAAGTAAGAACTTGGGTAGAATCAGAGAGAGAAAATTTGTTCAAGTGTATAGGCTTGGGTAGTAGAACTGATAGTGTATGATAGAGGAGGGATGGAGTAAGAAATGTTTAGTGTACCTGACAAACCGGCTTTTCAAGCAAGATCGTCAGATTGTCATCTTCAGCGACGCTTTTGCCTTTGCCTTTCTCAGCTCCAGAGGCTGAGGGCTTTGTCTTTGTCCGCTCCCCTGATGGTTCATTTATCGAGATTCCCTTAAGAACTTTGATCCTCGGAGCAGGTTTGACGATAAAGAAGTCATCGTCATCTTCGTCATCATCATCATCATTCTTTGGAGAAGAGGATGGTTCATCATCAGGGATGTCGACGGCTTCATCATCTTCTGCTTCGGATTCGGATTTATCAGCTTCTTCTTCGAGTTTCTCCCCCTCAGATACAGAGGCGAGCTTCTTGTTTTCCTCAGGGTTTTCAACTCCCTGAGGTCCAGCGGTGGTTTCTTCAGCATCCTTCTTCTCTCCCCTGATAGATTCATCATGGGAAAGGTCTTCAGCGCTCTTGGAGAGATCTTCAGCGCTCTTCTCCCCCTCTTTCTCATGATGAGTGGGGGAGGAATAGGTGGACTCAGCAGCTTTGGTAGGTTCTCTGTCTTCTTGGCCAGAGATACCTATACAACCTTCAATCTTTGCTAATCTGTCTTCAAGGCCAGAAATAGCAGGATTGATCTTCTCGAGCTCAGTGCGATCCGCCGCTGTAAAATTTTCAGATGCAGGGACAGTTGCAGGGGCGGTCGTGTTGGTCAGGATCTGCTGCAACAATGTCTGAATAGAGGTGATGTCATTCTTCATTGCATTGACATCGGTCTTCAGAGAACTCATGTCAGTTTTTATTGAACTGACATCGGCCTTTACAGCAGAACAATCACCTTCGAGTGTGCCAACCGATGTCTTCAGCGTTGTGACTTCGCTGGACATGGTGTCAACTGATTTCTTGATGTCGAGGTAGTCCGTGTAGATATCAGAGAGAACTTTGGCAAAATCGGTGAGTGATTTATCAACCTTCTCCAAGTCAGCTTTGGAGGCATTCTGCTCGACGACAGTTGTCATCTTTGTAAGATTCTCTCCAGCAGTTGTTACAGCTGAAGAGTTGTTGGAGAGAGTGGTGGTGAGACCTGTCAGCTTTGTCTCCACAGCTTTCAGAGAGGCGTTGATGTCTCCCAAATTAGGACCTGTAACAGATAAGTACTTGTGAACAAAGGAAAGCTCAGAAGTTTAGGGTTTAGTTACAGTGTTTATGGTTTGGTGTGTACCTGCAGGAGGATTGATGAACTCGTCAAAATTTCGGGTTCCTGAAAAATGTTCCATGTCGTCTTCAAACGTGCCCATGGATTGTCCTGCAGGTCCTGTCTTCATCATTTCTGGAGTATCAGCTTTAGTTTCCGTAGAAATGATGGCAGCTCCAGCGATAACTGGAAGAGAGACCAAATGAGTAGAAGGAGAAGCGAAGGATAAGAATGGAGGTTGGGTTCTGAGTTCTGCGTTGGATTCGCTGAAAATCACTACATCAGTCTTTTGAGAGACTGAAGGAGGTTGGGTAGGTTCCAAGTTTATAACTTCAACGTTTAGAGACGCTGAAGTTGGGATGGAATGGATGGGTTGTTCAGGTGTGGCAGAGTGTACCACTGAACGTTCCTTCAGCTCTGCAGAAAGAGCTGAGGAGTCTTCAGCATGAGATTGCTGGGGTTGCTCCTTTGCTTTTTTGATCCTTTTAGAACCAAGTGGGGTAGATGATTGTTTTCTTTTCTTAGAAGGAGAGGATTTTGTGGCCTGGGTATCAGCGATGGGTATTGTCGTTGAGGGAGCCACAAAAGTAGAAGAAGAAGGGTTGAGAAGAGTTAACAGGGTAGAAATACGTACCTCATTTTCAACTGGTTTGAAGTCAAGTACCTTAGGTCCAACCTGAGAGAGTTTCAGGTCACCCTCTTGCGGGTAGCTGTCCTTCAGGCCATATTGGAAGATGGCGCTGATAAATCGGGGGTAAGGGACCCATGGAGGTCTGTCAGCGGCAGAGTCTACTCTTTGCACTAAGTCATCATAGATTACAGATGCCCAGTCAATATGTAGACCTTTCAGCAGAGCGTATCCCATTGCTTGCTTAGGTTGAGCGGCTTGGTCAGAGGAGCCGGACTTTGCAGTCATGCAGCTGATTAAGTGAGCGAAGATGAAGTTCATCTCGCTGGGAATTTTCGACTTCTTCAGCAGGGTCAGCTTCTTCTCGGGCTTCTTGTCTCTGCCAATTTCCCATACATAGCCCATTGCATCGAAAAATGCAATAAGAGCTTCTTTGTCAGCGAGTTTCTTATGGTCAGGGAAAGGAACAAAAGGCTTTTCTTTTGTAGCGTTGGGAAAGTTCAGAGCTTTGCGAATGATGGCAGGTGTGATCTTTATCGTGCCATATTCAGTATCGCTGAGGATACAATCAATTGTTTTGGAGGGATCTTTGGCGGATGGTAGCTGAGAGTGTCGGGCAGAGTACCAGAACTGGGATAGTAGTAGCTGATTTGCAGGAGGTGTGATGGTCAGGGCTGTTGAAATGCAGCTATTCTTTAGGAAATTCACAGCATCTTTCAGATGTGTAACTTGCTTTCGAGGAGGAAACTCGAGAAGCGCAGAAAGGTTGTTCGTTTTGGTCCAATCTAGTTGTTCCAGAGTGAACTTAACCTGAGGAGCTTTGATAATTTCCACTTCCTCAGAATCAGTGGAGATGTTCTCAGCGGTAGCAGGAATGTCAGACGATGCCATTTCTCTGTATTATCAGTTCAACCAAAGATGTTAACAAATAAGAATAATCTTAATGTGGAAAGATTTTCCATTAAGATGGTTCAAATTTTATCCATTTCATTCAGACACAAATGTCTTAATGAAGATTAGGGTTTTTCTTGCTTTTTGAGAAACGAAATGTAAAAACCCATTTATTCTTGTTATCCAGTTTTCTATGAAGAATTAGATTCTAGAAACGAATGAAGAACAAGTTTAAGATTTTTGCATTTAAACTTGAAGAACAACCATGAAATGGTTGTGTTCATAAAACCATGAAAGAAATGATTTCATTTTTAAGAAGTTCTTTTGTTTGATCTTGTTAAAAACAAAGAGAAGATCAGAAACAAGTTATACATATTTGATAAAAATAAGAACATATTAACCTTGATGTTTGATGAAAAAGATGAACAGTTCTTGAAGTTTTGATAGCACAAATGCAACAGTGAATTCTTTCTTGCGGAGGAAGATTGTTCGCGTAAAAGGAAAATATAAACCAAGAGTTTGTTTATATAGAGAGATTAGAGAGAGAAAACCTTGAGCGGGAAAAGATTTTCATCATGACACGGACACGTGTTTGCATTTGATTGGAAGTTTGAACGAGACGTGCAAACGTGTGTCAGAAAAAGAAACGTGTCGGGGTTTATCCGTTGCAATGACGTCACAACTGTCCTTTCATATTCTTTTAGGATGTCTTTGAGGTTTTGAAAGCTCAGGGACTCTTTTACAAACATGAAGCACTGAATGAAAATATCACAGATGGTTTTAAGAATTTTCAAAATATCGCTGTTAAGGAAGAGATATTCAGCGATGCATTCTATTTTGAAATCTTGCATTTTCATGCGATTGTCAGAGAGAGAAAACATACCTTGATATCAGCTAATCAAGTTTATTCAGAGAGAAGATGATTGAATAGGTTAAAGAAGTTATTTTATCCAAAGTATAGTAGTATCGCTGATCTAATGTGAATCGCTGAAGATTTTACCCTTCAAAGTTCAGCATTCCAAGCTCGCTGATGAGAAAGTTGAATCTTGTTTCATCAAGAGGTTTGGTAAACAAATCAGCTAACTGAAAATCAGTTGGAATAAAATGAAGTTCTATATCACCATTCATCACATGATCTCTGATAAAATGATATCTGATTTCTATGTGTTTGGTCTTTGAATGTAGTACTAGATTGTTTGCTATAGCGATGGCACTTGTGCTGTCGCAATAGATTGGAATTTTGGAGAGCTGAAGATCATAGTCTAGTAGCTGATTTCTCATCCACAAGACTTGAGAACAACAGCTTCCAGCAGCTACATATTCAGCTTCAGCTGTGGAAGTGGACACTGAATTTTGCTTTTTACTTGTCCAACTTACCAGCTTTCCACCCAGGAGCTGACATCCTCCTATGGTGCTTTTCCTATCCAATTTGCAACCTGCAAAATCACTATCTGAATAGGCTGTTAGATCAAATACTGAGTCTTTGGGATACCAAAGACCTAGGTTCGTTGTACCCTTAAGGTATCGAAAGATTCGCTTTACAGCTTTCATATGAGATAGCATAGGTTCAGCTTGATATCGTGCACACAAACATGTTGCATACATAATATCGGGTCGGCTAGCTGTAAGATACAAGAGAGAGCCGATCATCCCACGGTACAGCGTGACATTAACAGGTATTCCCTTTGAATCCTTGTCAAGTGTCAGCGGTGGTGCCATAGGGGTTTTCATAGCTGAACTTTGAGTTAAATCAAATTTCTTCAGCATATCTTTAACATACTTTCACTGATTAATAAAAGTTCCTTTTTCAGTTTGCTTAATCTGAAGACCAAGGAAATATGTTAGTTCACCCATCATGCTCATTTTATACTCATCTTTCATTCTATCAGCGAAACGAGTACAAAGCTCAGGGTTAGTAGAACCAAATATAATGTCATCAACATATATTTGAACTAGAATGATATGACCTTTCACTTTTCTAAAAAATAGAGTTTTGTCAATCTTACCTCGTTCAAATTTTTCAATATGGAGATAAGTAGAAAGAGTGTCATACCATGCACGAGGAGCTTGCTTCAAGCCATAAAGTGCCTTATCCAGTTTATAAACATAACCAGGACGCTTAGAATCTAAGAATCCTGGAGGTTGTTCCACATACACTTCTTCATTCAGCTTTCCATTCAGAAACGCTGACTTAACATCCATCTGATGTACTTTGAAGTTTTTGTGTACAACATATGCTAAGAATAGAAGAATAGATTCAAGTCTTGCTACTGGAGCAAATGTTTCGTCATAATCTATATCTTCCTCTTGTCTGTATCCCTGAGCAACAAGACAAGCTTTGTTGCGGGTTACAGTACCATGTTCGTCCAACTTGTTTCGATAGACCCATTTAGTGCCTATCACTGTTTTATCAGTTGGTCTTCGAACAAGTTTCCAAACCTTATTTCTTTCGAATTTAGTCAGCTCTTCTTGCATGGTGCTGACCCAGTTTGGATCTCTGAGGGCATCATCTATTTTCTTTGGTTCAGTTAGAGAAATAAAGTTAACAAATAAACAAATATTACCTGCACTTCGTCGAGTCTAAACACCAGCGTTTGGATCACCAAGAATTTGATCAATAGGGTGATTTACGGTCCATCGCAGAGCCGGAGCATAAGTCGCTGACTCATCTTGAACTGGAGGAGCTGAAGATGAGGCTTCAGCTACTTCTGGAGTATCAGCTAAGAGAGGAATACTTGCATTTGTCATTTCATTTACTGATTGTTGAGAATTAGATGGAATGTCTGAGACATTTGGATCAACTGCAGGTATAGTGTTTATAGGAACAGCTGAGACCCATGATGTTTCAGCTTCACTATTTTGCATGTTTGGAATGATAGTGGGACTATCATCTTCTACTGGATGAGCATGAGGAGTGGGAATGTCTTCTGAATCACCAAGATGAGAAAACATCCATTGATTCAGTTCTTCAGAATCAGCTGACGGTTTAGAGTTCGCTGAACGGGATTCGTCAAACGTGACGTGAATAGTTTCTTCTACAGTTTGTCTTCTACGATTGAAGACTCTGAAGGCTTTGGAAACTGAGGAGTATCCAAGAAATATTCCATCATCAGCCTTGGGATCAAACTTTCCAAGGGCATCTCTGTTGTTCAGTATGAAACACTGACATCCAAAGATGTGAAGAAAGTTGATTGAGGGCTTTCTCCCATGAAAAAGTTCATAGGCTGTCTTTTTGAATCTTTTAACTTTCAGCGACCTGTTTTGCGTAAAACAAGCAGTATTGACAGCTTCTGCCCAAAACTGAGTAGGCAGGTGAGAATCGCTGAGCATTGAACGTGCAGCTTCAATAATTGTTCTATTTCTTCTTTCAGCGACTCCATTTTGTTGCGGTGTTCTCACTGAAGAAAAGTTGTGAGAAATACCCTTACTCTCAAAGAAGGAATCAAGAGAACTGTTTTTAAATTCAATTCCATGATCACCCCTTATTGAGCGAACGGTCAGATTGTTCAGGGTTTCCATCTTCCGAACAAAGGTGATGAGTTCTTCAGGGGTGTCACTCTTGGAACGGAGAAACATAACCCATGTGTAACGAGAGAATTCATCAACTATGACCAGCGTATATTTCTTTCCAGCGATGGATTGTTTGTTAACAGGGCCAAACAAATCCATATGGAGTAGTTGTAGAGGAGATGACACTGAGGAGACTTGCTTTGATTTAAAGCTATCTTTGGTCTGCTTTCCTTTCTCACACGCTGAACATAAAGACTCTTTGGCGTATGAGTGTTGAGGTAGACCAGTGACTAACTCTTTTGAAGAAAGAGTATTAAGTGTCTTGAAATTTAGATGAGAAAGCCTTTTATGCCATAGCCAGTTGACATCAGATGAGGCTTTTGAGAAGAAACAGGAGTTCTCAGTGGTTGTTGAGTCCATGATTATTACATAAACATTTTCCAAACGATAACCGCTGAGAGCTATCTTCTCCTTTTTGTCAGCGACAAAGCAGGATTCCTTAGTAAAGATTACTTTGTTATCCATGTCGCAAAGCTGACTAATGCTTAGAAGATTGTGCTTCAACCCTTCAACATATGCGACTCTTCTGGAGGAGGTTGTACCATTTGAAAGTACACCATACCCTCGGGTATGTCCTTTTCCATTTCCACCGAAGGTCACAGAGGGACCCTTCTCTTCCTTGTATTCAGCGAGCAGGCTTTTCTTTCCAGTCATGTGTCTAGAGCATCCGCTATCGAAATACCAGATACCCTTCTTAACCTGCAATATAAAGGAAGATTAGTTTTTCTTGGGTACCCACTTAACCATGTATACACATTTGTCAGTGGAAGTAGTTGGAATGGAAGGTTCAGCAGTCTTCGCGGCATTTGAAGATTCAGATTTGTCATTCTTCACTTTGGTTAATTTCTTAACCTCAGTGGTCTTCTTTGCCTTGGGGGCAAATTTCACCTTAGCTAACTTTTCAGCTTTGGTGGCTATGGGGCACTTACTAGCAATATGATTAGTGAGTCCACAGTGATAACATTTTCTATAACTGAAAGTAGTTCTAGGACCATTTGAATGCTGAGCTTTTAATTTTAGATTAGAAGTACCAGCACCAAGTAAACTATTTGTTTTAGAAATAGGAGGAACATTCAGTTCTTCTGATTTCTTACCAAGGACATCCACTCTGAGTCTAGGAGTAGATCGCTGAATAGATCCAGAGATCTGCTTTCTTGATCCAGAGGGATGGGTCACTGAAGCTTTAGAAGCATTCAGCTTAGGTACTGAAGTACCCTTCTGAGGATTTTGGTAAATAACAATTCCTTTACCTTTATCTTTTAAGACAGAGGTAGGTTTTGGATAAACCATTTTCTCTTTACCTTTCGAGGTAGGAGTTTCCTCAGGGATTGGTGTAATGGACGAGGAGCACTGAAAAGATGAAGTATCAGCGACTGAGGATACGAACGTTCCAAATTTAAGCATTGAACGCTCAGTGGTTGGTTTTGGAGTATCATATTTGTAACCCAGACCACGTTTATCACTCAGGGGAATCTGAGACTTTATTATCTCAGTGATCTTTGTTGAAGAATTACACCATCCTTCAACAGTAGCTTTTTCAGCTTTTAATGCAGCGATAGCTTCTGCTCGTTCGATTTTGACTAGCTGATTTAAATATACTTGATCTTTAAAATCTTCTTCAATTTTAGAAAGCTTTTCTATTTGAAGGTGACAGTTTTTAAGCTTTTCAGCGAGATCAAGGTTTTGGTTTTCAACCACAGTTTTGCCGTTCATGGCTTCGTATAAACTTCTAGTCAAGAGATCGATCTTACGGAGACTATCAGCTTCATCAATATTTGCAATATTGGTAAAGAAGGAAGGTGATACCTGAATTGCAGAGGTTGAAGTGGAGGGAATGTCTGAATTTTCTTCCTCTTCTTCAATCTTGGCCATTAAACATAGATTTGCTTCATCATCTTCAGAGTCAGATGATGATGCTTCTTCATCAGAAGTAGCCCAATCATAGTTAGCCATCAGGCCTTTGCCTTTCTTCTTAAAGCTTTTCAGCTTCGCATATTTTTCTTTCAGGTTTGAGTATTTGTCATCTTTATTCCTTGGAACAAAGGATTTCTTTGTAAAAACTGAGGGTCTAGAAACTTTCTTAGACCTGCACTCGTTAGCGAAATGTCCTATCTTTTCGCAGTTAAAACAAGTAGCAGTAGCCTTATCAACAAAAGCTGATGATCTAGGCTTGTCAGTTATGGAAAGAGGTTTGTTCTTTCTAAACATTTTCTTTTTGGAAAATCTCCTGAACTTTTTAGTTAGGAGAGCCAAAGATTCATCGTCATCTGAAGAATCAGAATCTGATGACCTTTCAGAGTTACTTTCTAACTCAGTGATAGTGACCGAGGGTCGCTGAGTAGAAGGTTCCTCTGAGATTAAAACAACAGGGGTGCTTTTGGAATCTTTTACAAGATTCTTCTTAAGATGGCTCGATTGCTCATGATTCAGCAATGTGCCATATAAGGTTGAAAGGGTCATTGATTTTAGATCCTTTGACAGCTTGAGACACATAGAATAATTGTCCCAGCTTTCAGGTAAACATTCTAGAAACTTTGTCAGCACTTCAAAGTTAGAATATTCCTTACCAACAGTTTTCAGATCTATAATTAAACAATTAAAACGTTGGTGAACTTCAGAGAGAGATTCATTCTTACCAGAAATGAAGCTTTCGTATTGTCTTACCAGGTTGATCTTTCTTGAGTCCTGGACATCAGACGTTCCTTCATACTGAACACATATTGTGTCCCACATGGCTTTTGATGATTTCAGATTCATGACTGAATGGTAGACTTCGTCAGGAAGAGCCATGGATAGTATGGATCTGGATTTTGTATCTATAGCCACTTTCTTCTTATCTTCATCGGTCCACATGTGTATTTCCTTAGGAATCAGCCTTTCTGGAATAGCAGGTCTATTCGCAGTGGCTGGAACTGCAACATCGATTGTTACAGGGATGAATGGGCCGTTTTCGAGATAGTAAGGCATAGTAGGGTCTACACCTTCTAAGAAGAGTGTCATCCTATTTTTCCATAAGTTGAAGTTATCTCTTGAAAATCTAGGGGGTTTTGCAAGAGAACCATTGTCTATATAATTTGTGTTTGTGTTGGTGGCCATTTTCAGATAATAGCAAGGAAGAGAAATATCTTAGATTATATCTTGTTTATGAGATTAAACAAATCCGCTCGGATACCACTTGTTGGTCCCGAAGGGTTATACAAGTTTGTAGAAAGGGGGGTTGAATACAAACACACAGATTTTACTTTTCTAAATTGTTTATTGATAAATCATTAACAATTTACAGCTTGTTGCGGAAACAAGATTAAGGATAAACCTAAATCTAAACAAGTTGGAACACAAAGGTTTCTTGCACTAAGAGAGATAAGGAAATTACTAATAATAACCTATCTTGAGATAAGAGATTGAACTTGTCCAGAGTTAGCAAGTTACTTCAAATGAAGTGGGTTCATCTCTTTATATACTGCATGCATTTAATGCAAGTCAGTATACACTTTACACGTGTCATCAGCTGGTTGGTTGCATGCCATTGACCTTTGTTGACAACCTTAGTAGCCGCATGAATGAACAGTGTAGTATCAGAGTGGTTGTACGATTTCAGACAATAGAAGGTTCTTTTCTGACATTTCGTACGGAGTCGTGCAAGGGTGGTTAAGACAAAAGTACTTTGTACGGAGGACTTCATGATCAGCTTTCGTTGATTCAGAGCATTATCATTATCTATTCAGCGAATGATAAAGTTCAGCGATAGCTGAAGTCTTGTACTTGATACTTCACGTTTAGTGGACAAATCTAAGTCTTCGCTGATCCGCATCAGTTCATTAGGAGACTTGTCGCTGGTTCTTGAGCTTGATCTTCGACTTCAGCGTAGAACCTTTGTTGACGTGAAACTTGTCTTCAAGGATCATAAGTAAACAACTAACTTATCAGCGATCACCATAAGTACTGAACGGACTCAGAGTATTATGGTGAACAGTGTTCGCTGAATGTTTAATCTAAAGAGCGAGAGTCCCTATCAGCGGTACTGTAAGATCTTAGTACTTATCAGCGATAGTGAAACTCTGATACATATTGTTTACTTACAATTTTCACTGAGTATATAAGAGAGGGTCATTATCAAATCACTGAGGGTTTGGATCAACAAAGCTAGAAAAGATGCCTGGAATAGTAGAGGCACACATCCCCAACCACCTCCCAGTGCAACCCACACTTCTATTACCGCCAGTCAAGTGGAAGAAGGTAATATTGAACAAGAGCAGCACAGCTCGAACCCACCCAAAACTAACCGGGCAGAGGAAATTCCTTCCACCTCTATCCCAATAATAGCCGGGGAACCCACTCCAAGGGAGTCCTTTCCAAAGGACTTGCCTTTAGTTCGTAATTCCTCGCCCCGGATCACATCTGACACTCTTGAAGAGGAATTTGTTTCCTATGCCACACGCACACACGTAAGTCCAACCGGCCCTTCAGAGGGGCCTAGAGTGCACGAAGACGAAGGGATTCTAGACAAATCCCCGAGTCAACTTAAGGATACTCCTGTACCCACCTCTGGAGTGGATCAGGACAATGTCCTTAACAGAATCTTTATTGAGTCTGAAGCTGATAAAGCCTCTGCTCGAGGATTAGAGGGAAATCCTTCCGTCCTCAACATCAATACAGGGACGAAAGAAGGTGTTCCAGGAACGGGAACTCACTCTGGGGACGAATGCAGAGGTTACACCAAGTCCACATGTATCAAGGGATGAGTTCCAAACCCTTGTCACCTCTGTGGACACCACATTGAAAGAGTTTAAAAGCTCTTTTGATTCTTTTGCAGAAGTTACCACAAGGGCCTTCTCGGATATAAACACCAAAATAGACAATCTGTCCACAGAGGTGCAAAATGCTCTAGCCCAGATGAGAACAGCTGCGACAACCTCTGCCACCTCTGCTGCTGCTGAGTACGAAAAAGCCACTACCTCTGCCTTCCAAAGCTCTATCAATGAATTGATCGAAAAGCTGAAGAAAGAGCAATCCCCAACAACTCCGGGCCTTACTCCTGAATATTTAAAGAAGGCCCTCGAGAAAATTCAAGAGCATACTACAGAAGCAACTCTGGCCATGAAGCCCTCTGACTACATGACTAGAGCTCAGCTCACAGAACTTGGCCAAGGGATTATCGATCAGATGACAGAATTCATCAAGGCCTTTACGATCGCCAATCACAACTACGTTAAGGGCTTTCAGAAGAGCGTCGGCAGAATGCGCTTCAACACAGAGACAGAACTCGCAACTCTTTTTGGCCTCTGTGATGATTTATGCGCAAAGTTGATTGTTGCAGGTGCCGTACCGCCCAAAAAGCCAGAAGCTTCATGCAGAGCAGAGGGTACGACAGATAAGGGTCAGGATGACTCTGATGATGACTCTGACAGTCCATCAGATCATCCTGAGGGGGAGAAACAAAGGGAAGAAGCTGCAAACAGAGGTCTACCAGCTCCACCGGTATCAGCAGAACCCCTAAAACAAGTACCCCCAACTCAAACCCAAGGAAGACAACAACAACAACAGTCCACAGAGGCAACAACCACCTCTGTGGAAACAACCCATGAAGAAACCCAAGTACCTGAAACCACGGAAAACCAACAACAGCAACAGACCACAGAGGCAACACCCACCTCTGTGAAATCAACTTCTATATTCGGAGAAGATGCAACAACACGTGAAGAATTTCAAATCCTATCATCCTCCGAAGAAGATCAACCATCCCAATCACCAAAACCAAAATCACCACAAGAACTCCCCTCTCCAACACCAAAAACTCCAGAAGAACCAAAACTACCATCCTCTATCTCCCACACCCAAAACCAGAACCAAGACCATTGCTCACAAAAGGAAACATCTGAGCAAAACCACAGAATCCTCACCAACAAAACCCACATCACCAACCAAGTCCTCAGAAACACAAAAGCCAAAACCCACAGAGGCAACCCCATCTCTACAAGAAGATCTTCAGCCGAAGGAAAAAGACAAAGGTAAGGGGATAATGACAGAGGAATCCAAAAAAAAGAAGCCAAAGCATCAACCAGTAGAGAAATTGATGAAAAGATCTTTCGACGCCTATGTGACACCAAAGCTAGAAGAAGAAGACTGGGCTTTCGGTGCCACCCCTCTGTCAAATATACCTGTTCTGGATCTAAAGGTGAAACCCACAGAGGATCGAGTGGCCCAAATAAAGAAAAACTTGGATGCTCTGCACAGGCCCATGCCTCCACCCGGTGCACCTCCACAACAGATGGAAGAGGTGGTGTACAGATATCTGTACAACAGAACTGCCAGATATCCTCTGCCACCAGCCATTCAAGATCCCGACTTCCGTGCTGACTTCGAAAACATCTTCACAAAAACAACACCCAAGCCAAAATAGCAAGTCTTCTCAGAGTCCAAAATCGACAAGGTCATATACTGTAAGTTTTCTCAAACCAGAACCACACCTAAGGTTTCCTATAACATCTATAAGGTCAAAAGGGAGGACAGAACCGTAAACCAATTCTCAGATGCTGATCTGAGAAATGTAAGTCCCTACGACCTACCCGGCCTTCTCAACTGGACGAAAGAGAACTACACAACAGATGCACATCGAAGGGCATACAGGGTGATAAGGAAAGTCATTCGTGAGAAACTTCTGCTATACAGCCTTGTCAACTTCCAATTAGGACGAGATATCAGAGTAAGAAACCAAAGTCTCCACCCACCAGAAAATGACTGCCCATCCTCTGCCATACCGAACTCGATTATTACATCTCCAAGAGTTGGGTTAGTCTATCAAGATCCTGCTGGGAACTCAAGACTGTTCATAGAGAAGGACTGTCAGAAGTACGCAACAAGTACTTTGACAGAGTTCAGAGCAAGCCTCGTGGAGCACAGAGGAACAGAGCAAATGAATCAGGCTCTCGCAGATAGACTGATAGAGGTCATAGACCAAGTAGTCAACTTCAGAAACCTCTTCATCAGATTCTATCACGAGCTTAACGAATTAGGATTCGACAACAGAAGTTTCAACGACTTCAAAGACGCCAACGTCTGATATCCTCTACCAACCTCTGCAAACCTTTCCTTTCATAAATGTAATCAAGTGTAAGTGCCTCTGGCATAATTTTGTATGAAAGAAAGTAAAATCTTTTGAGGTACATTGTTTCACCTCTTGTTATGTACTTAGCCTAGAAAACCTTGCACTTTTCAATTTTTTATTTTTCAATACTTAGGGGGAGATTGTTAGCTCCAATCTTTACGATTATAGAAGTATTGAAAAATAGGCTAAGTATAGAAGTCTTCGACAGAGGCTCTGCCGAGTCACCGAGAAGACAGAAGCATAGAAGTCCTCGACAGAGGCTCTGCCGAGTAACCGAGAAGACCGAAGTAAGAATCGCCTAAAGACTCTTCAATGCGGACAAGGCCATAGAGCCTCTGTCATACTTGACAGAGCCTCTGTGGTATAAAGACCAAAGATCTATACAAGGACAATCGTGCTTCTCACGATTTCTGCTGTACGAAGATACTCAAGATCATTCGTACAAGGCGTGACATGGCAACTCCACGTGTCAAACTCTGATAGGTCTTAGCCTTAGTAGAAGCCGGCGCATTTAATTAACGTTGTACCTTCAACAGTACCTGAATAGTGTCTTTGTACCTTCAGTCCTTTTTGTCTAGAGCTTGTCCCCTTTAGAAGTAGTATAAATAGAAGACTCGTGTTGAGTTCTTCTATTAAGCTTTGCACGACACAAACACCATTAGAACATATCTTTAGTTATATCTTTCAGTGTTCTTGGTGTTCTTATTATATCAAATACAGTGAATCATTGAGCTATTTATCTGTGTTATTTACACTTCATATATTTGATATTGTGTGTTATTCTACCTCATTATATCTGTTAGTTCATTAAAACGCTTCCGCATTATATATTGTTTGAACTAAGTAGATAGAATCATCATTGTTAAGCAAAACAGGAACCAACAAATACCTTCACAAAAACTGCATCAGCTTTAGGAATGGATGCAAACATGTCTCCACCAACATAGCTCAAATTATTGATTCCTTCCATACCATTAACAACATGAGGAAGATCAAAACTGATGCAATTAAGTTTGGGAAAACCTTTGGCAATGGCTTTGGCAACTGTCCCAATACCACCACCAACATCAACAATTGAATTCAGCTCTTCAAAAGCACCCTTACACTGTTTAAGAATAACATTTGTAACAAGTCTTGCATCACTAGTCATTGCATCATTAAAAAACTGATTAAGCTTTGGCTCTTGGCCTATAAAATCCCAAAAACTCCTCCCATGGGTTGTCTGAAAAGGAGAAATATCATCATCATCATCATTTTGGAACCATTTGCTCATGTCTTGCCATGGATCCATTAATATTGGATCCAACATGGCTAGCAAAAAGGGCATAATGCTTAATGGCTCTTCCTTTAGAAGGAGACGAGAAGCAGGAGCTAGCAAATAACCTTCTCTTTCCTCCTCCTTGTCTCCTTCAGTTATGGATATTGTTTGTTTCAGGAAGAAACCAAAATGAACAAGGATGCGCATAAGTCGATAAACAAAATGGGATCTCTCCTTGTTAATGGAGAGGGCTTCCACCAACTCAGAGAGCAACATCGGTGCGCCATGGCGATGGATGATATCAGGTATTTGTAGCTGAATTGCACATTTTAGTGACATGGACTTTATAAAGCTGAATATGTGGTTCCATATGTGAGCTTGAGAATGAAGCACCAAGTCGCTGGATAGCTCACCATTTTGCAAAGCCATCTCTTTTTTCTTATAATCTAATACAACTTGTGATGGTGTAACCTTTCAGATGTTGTCTATATATATATAGAAAAATATGTGAGGAGATTGGGATGAAGAAGAAAAAAACACCCAT
Source organism: Saussurea involucrata (assembly GCA_033807775.1). Taxonomy (NCBI): domain Eukaryota; kingdom Viridiplantae; phylum Streptophyta; class Magnoliopsida; order Asterales; family Asteraceae; genus Saussurea; species Saussurea involucrata. Next base: position 113,932,514 of record CM066324.1, read on the forward strand.
TTTAATATTCACCGCTTTCTTTGATCGGATGTTATCAACATATGTGTCATATATCTTGTTTATTTCTTGGATTATATAGATGGACCCTCAACGTGCCCCAATTAAAGAATATAATAGTACCAAAGATTTGATTGTGTATAACATTAGCTAGTTAATTACTCTAGAAAACATAAATTAATCATCAATTATCAATGATCAATATTAATATATATTAAAGGATAAATCAACCATCATGACGTGGCAGCTCATGATATCGAAATCTATTGTTATTTTTTTTCTTTTTTCTTTTTTTTCCTTTGATTTTTACGTCCACTTTCAACCTATTATCTTCTATATTAACTCAAATGCCATAACTTCAAACCTTTCGTTTCCTCAGACTATTCGTCTCCTTTTATATTAAAACTACATAACTTCAATCATTGATATGGGCGTTGGACAGATCTGGGTCCATTTCTGCTGCGTCTCTAAGGAAAGTCGTAGATGACTTCTGGCTTAGGACCTGCGGGCCTCCTATCGAATGGAACACCTTTGTCCCGAGTAAAGTGTCCCGAGTAAAGTTCAGGTCCTTTGTTGGATGGTCAAATTAGATAGGATACTGTCTAGAGAGAACTTGCGTCTCAAAAGGATCGAGTTAGATTCCTACACATGTTTTCTGCAGGTCTCAAGAGGAGTCGACGCATCACTTGTTTATCGAGTGTTTTTTGCAAGGGAGGTCAGGAAAGCTTTGAAAATATGGTGGAGTCTATTCCTGGTGGATTGTTCCGGAATAGCGCAATTTTTTGCTAGCCCGAATAGCAACAACGTTCACCCGAGATTGAGGCCGGTCTTAGATGCTGTGCTACAATCTTATATTTGGATGTTATGGAAAAGCAGGAACGCTGAGAGTGATTCAAGTAACAATGATAAACAATAAAACCACTTGATTGAGAGGAGAATCAATAAGATTGGAATGGAAACCTAATTCTCTCTCATTTACACATACACCATGAATAGCCTCTATTGTGAGCACTCACTCTTAGCTACAAACCCTAACATTTGGGTTTATATACCTTTGACCAAACCTAGCTATTTTGTTGAGTTTGACTAATATTGACTAATTACAATTAGCCCTAAATCTTGGATACATTGTGTACTAACAATCTCCCTCTATGGATTCAAGATTTAGAAAATTATGACGATAGTCTTCAGCTCTCTAATCTTCAGATCTTCAACACTTTGAACCTTTGACGAATCTTCAAATAAGTTTTATCTTCAAGAATCCACTTTGGCAGCTTTAATCTTCATTTAGGCTCTTTAAAGTCAAATTGTCAACAGTCTTGAAACACGAACTTCAAATTTGTGAAGCGTTGATCAAAGTCTTCAAACAAAATCTTTTTATCTTCGAATCACCGATCTTTGCAGCTTTGACTTTTGGTAAATTCTTCAGTCTTTGAATTATGAACGGGATTTGAGGTTTTAACGGGCTTTGAACTTTAAGACATTCTTGAATAATCTTTAAGCACGAACTGTCTTTGTATCTTCACATCTGAACAATGATAATCTATGAACATTGAAGCATCTTGAGTTGAACTTCTTCTTCTTTGACATATATCTCTTTGACTCTTGGAAATTTAGATATTCGAATTATCTCCCTCTTTTCTTCTGTTTGATATTTCTCCCCTTTTTTGATGATTGTGAGCATCATGATCATCAAAATTCTTGTTCAATTTCAGCAAAAATAAAAGGAAAGAAGGAAAGAAGGGAATCATGGAACCCCATAACCTTTTACATTGAATTCAAGCATCCAATCACTTTAACAAATTCTTCCAATTCCCTTTTATATTCATTGCACAAATTTATAATTTTTGGAATTGGATTTAATTTATTTTTTATGATTGATATAATTGTAAGATACTTATAATATGAAAACTCAAGGCCATTCTTTAACATGTTAGATGTGTGATTTTGATTTGGGGTCCAGTTTTACGTTGTTTAGAATCTTTAATCAACGAATATAAAACTACAGCCCACCTTAGTGTCTCACTAATTTCTATCTGAAAACAAAAATAATATGCCGTATCATAGCCACAATAATTTGTATATATGTATATATTTAATCTCATTTTGCATTTGTAATCAAAAGATTTAGGTAAAATAGAGCTCAAAAAAGATTAAAACGTCCCTGTGAAAACTCGTAATAAATTTATCTGTTAATCATCATAAAATAATACATTTTTAACATACAATGACTTTTTATTCAATTTAAAGAAATACCGCATTTTAAGTTTCTTAGAGCATCTCCAACAACTTCTCTAAAACAGAGAAAATAACATTTTTGTCTTTTATATTGCTCCAACAGCTTCTCTAGATTGTTCTCTAAAATAGAGAAAACTCCAATTTTAGAGAATTCTCTAATACTTGGTAGATGGAGAGAGATTGTTTTTTTATTCATTTTCACCAATATGATTGAGTTATCATTATTTTATATAACCTTTTTTAAAATGTATTGAGATGATAAATTTAAACAATATTTTAAGAATATAATGGATGTTGAGTTCTCTAAAATAGAGAATCCATTGGAGCTAAATGTAATGCATTTTAGAGATTTTGACTTTTAAGTTCTTATTTTAGAAAAATTATAGAGAATCTGTTGGAGATGCTCTTAGAATTAAAAGAATCAGATTTGATAATTATAAAACTACTATAAAAGAATTATTTAACAATCGTTTGTATTAATCGAAATTATTATTAGTTTTTTTTAATTCATAATAATCAATTTAATACACATGTCTAAACACTCTTAATATCAAAAAAATTATCCTAATAAATCGTATTATTTCAATCCTAGAAAAACTTAAATTACTTTCAGAAATAGCATATTAATATTAAATAATAATCTTTAAATTTTTAGACCTTAAGAGTCGTTTATCAAAATTTTACCAGGTAAATGTTTACTAAGAGTCACTTGCCTTTTCGAATATGCATGACAAAGGCTGATACTGTTACCTGGGAAGAGGCATAGTATGGACCGATAAAAGCATCTCCAACAGTTTCTCTAGAACAGAAAAATATAAGTTTTTGTTCTCTAAAGTTCTCCAATAACTTTGCTATCTTCTTTTCTATAATAGAGAAAACTTGAAAAAAAAATCAATTTTAGAATAATTCTCTAAAACTTGATGGTATGAGATAAATGATTGTTTTATTCAATCTCACCAATGAGATTGAATTTTTATCATTTTATAATAAAAAAATAAAAAAATGTATTTGAAAGATAATTAGAGATATTATATTAATATAATTTGTGTTAAAATCTCTAAAATAGGGAATTTGTTTGAGATGAATGTAATTCTTTTCAAAGATTTTAATTTTGGTTCTTTATTTTAGAGAAATTTTAAAAAACCTGTTTGGGATGCTCTAATCTTACCGGTAACTGAGGGAGAAAAGAAGACTAATACCTTGTATGTGTTTACCGTGTAAAACAACAACCCATTTTGATAACAAAGAATGTTACTCAATAAAGTAAATAAAGATAATGACTCTTATAGACAAGTGTTTAACCCATAAATATTTGGTAAATGTTTCCTTACGTTGTGTTCTCGAAACTCCTTTAACGAAGGAAAAGAAAGGGAGGAAAATGGGAGGAAAATAAAAAATACCTCGTATACTCGAAACTTTTTTAGAAGAGAACGGAAAAGAAACGAAAAGAAAAATAATGATAAGTTTTCTTCTAAAACTTTCCTTCCAAACGTGGGAGGAATAGGAAGTAATGGATATGAAAGAAATAAAAGCATTTAAAAAAGTTATTAAAATTGAAAAATTATCCAATCTTTCATTGTAAAAGATATATTTTTTAAAAGGTATATTAGTAAAAATGACATCTTTCCTTTTCTTTCTGTACTGTTTAAAAACAAAAATTCATTTTCCTTCTTTTCATTTCCTTCTTTGACCTTTCCTTTAGGGTGCGTTTGATACGCAGACGGGTCAGGACAGGACAGGACTGGACAGGACAGAACAGGACAGGTGTTCAGCGTTTGGTAGGACATAACATGACTTGGACAGAACAGAACAAGACTGGTTAAATGACCAATTTACCCCTGATGAACTGTTTAGTGTTTTTAATTAAATAATCAATCTAGCTTACCATTACAATTACCAGCTAATGATTCATTTCTACAAAAAAAACAACCATTTGATAAATCAAACATCATACCAACAGAAATGATAAAATATCATCATAACACAAAGAACTTAACACATAGAAGAAATTGATAAAATAGCAGCCATCAAACAACAACCATTTAACATGAAATCGACCGAAGAACGGGTAGAAATGATAAAATAGCAGAAATCGCAAGAAATAGTTGCCATCAAACATAGCAGCCATGAAATCAACCACAAACATAACATAGCAGAAAGAAACTTAAAATCGAACATAATAAAGAAGAAATCGCAAGAAATAGCTGTTGTTTGATAATGAAGAAATGGCAAGAAGATGGAAAGAAACTTAAAATCGATGGTACCTGTGAATCTGTGATGATGGAGGCGACAATGGATGGAATGGTTGCTGAAATCGCAAAGTACCTGTGGAGAAGAGGATATGTTCAACAATGGCTGTCAATAAATCGGTCAAGAAATCGACCAAAGCAAAAGAAGAAATCGACCACAGAAGATAAAATCGAACAAAGAAGAAGATGGAAATCGACAATTTTTAACTGAAATCGACGAAAGAAGAAGATAAAACCAGGTCAGACGATGGTACCAGTGAAGCTTCGATGATGGAGGCGACGATGGATGGAGCAGGGATGGAGGTGTGACCTGATTAGATTAGGTTTTCCACAAAGAAGGGTATTTTTGTCCAAATAACCCTTGTTCCATCTTGTTATAGGGGGGGATGGGTGGACACGGGTGTCCCTCTCTTGTTCCAGTCAGTTCTAGCTAGTCCCACATTTGGACTCACCAAACATGGTACAAACCTGTTATGTTCTGTCCTGTCCCATCATGTCCAGTGTACCAAACGCACCCTTATAGAACACAAATGAAAAAATCATTTTCCGTTTTCTTTTTTTCTATCCCTCCCTTTCTTTTCATCCATTTCTTCTTTTTCTCTCCAAATTATAAAACACATTGTTATTTATCCAAGTGGCTAATTAAATTTTGTATCACTGGGTTGAATCTAAAGGTTGTGAATTTGCATGTCTTAAATGATAATGTGGTCAATTTAGAAAGAAAAAAAAATACATTACAGCTATGTGACGGTTAAATTGAAAAGATTTTGAGATTTACGTGTTTAAATATAAAATCGTATTCTTTGTGGGTCAAAATATAAAGTACAAATTGAAAAGATTTAGAGATTTACGTGTTTAATTATAAAATCGTAATCTTTGTGGGTCAAAATGTAAAGTACAAAAAGGTTCCATTGCCGGGAATCGAACCCGGGTCTCCTGGGTGAAAGCCAGATATCCTAACAGCTGGACGACAATGGAATGATGTGTCAATGGTTCACTAAGATTTATATAAGAACAATAATAACTCATTAAAAATATAAAAACTTTACAAGCAATTTATTTATCTTCTTATCCAACTTTGAATATATTATATATGAAAATTCAAGAAACCCCATAATTTTGTTATGGAGATAGGTTTATATAAGAAGAGGAATGTAGCCTTTTATAAATCATCTATATTTTTGAAGTTTTTATACAAAAGTTTTAGTTGAATTTTGTATGAAATATTATTTTGTCGATTTTATAATTTATTTAAAAATATAAAATAAAAATTAATGACGAAAACAAGTATATGAAACACATGAAAAGAAGGTTCTTATAAGAATATTTTCGTTCATACATCCCAGATTTGAACTAATGTAAGTAGTAATTTGTTTAAAAATTAATGTATAAAATGTTCTTTTGATATATTTGTTCTAACCATGCTCCGTAAATTATTAGCTATATATTATTTTAAGAATTTATTATGTATTTTAATTGATGCCATTGCATTTTGTAATTATCAATAAAATATTATTATTATTGAGGCTCCGTAAAATGCAAATCGTGCATTTGTTGCACACCTTATAAACCACAGTGTGCATATATGAACAATGTGCATATGCATACGTGCAGAAATATACATATAATGAACATATATTTATATGTGATAATGCATATATGTATCTCCGATTATGCATATATGCACATTGGTTTGTAAGGGATGCAACAAATACATGTTTTGTATTTGATTTGTATCATATTATTATATTATAAGAAGTTTCTCATATGTAAGGAGTGAGATACTGTAATTAGGGTAGAGAAAATGTAGGAAATACATTTAAGTGTTTTTTTTCTTTTTTTTCTTGCTATATTTGTCAAAGTATAGATGTAGAGAGTCTATTAGAGATGTTGCGGTTTTATGGAGGTTTTTTATTTGGTGGGTTGGCAATAGTGTGGCAAAAATAAATACAAAAGCGAATTCTATAACACCCCAAGTCCTTAAAATCTAAACCTTTTGGAAATTTTGAGGCCAAAGTGAGAAGTGTGCAACTTTAAGGACTTAGTGGCAAAATCTGAAAATATATGTATGTATAAAATGGGGTAAAACCCCTAAAATCCCTCCATTCTTCATTATTGACGGCTGGAGCAATGGAAATAGGAGGATTAGAGAACCAAAACCCTAAATTGGGAGTGTGAAGAAGGGTAGCATCAAGAGAATTAATGGTATCATCTTCAAGGTATGATTTATCCTCCTTATTTCCCAATTTGTGGATAGTTTGGTTGATGGGTTAGAGTTTTTATTAAACCATGAGATTGTGATTTCTAATCAATGGAAAAGGAAACAAATGATTTTGGGATTGATTCCCTTATGATTTTTTATCAAGTCATTAAGAAGTTTCATCCTTTTTGCTTGGTAATCTTCATTCTTGCTATGAAATGAATTTTGAGTTTTGGGTTTGAATCTTGAATCAATGGATGGGTTTTGAATGGGTTTCATTAGATTAAATGATGTGTTAATGTTTGGAAATTGGGGGGGGGAGTTTAGAACATCAATTATCTCATTTTAGAGGCTTAAAATCGATTTGGGGCGAGTTGGGAATGAGAAAGAGCAGTTTTCGGATGAAAAATCGAGTTGTGGCGCGAGTTAACTAGCGCGGGAAGTAGCGCCAAAAGCTGTCAGTGCCCCGCGCGCTTTGTGGCTCGAGATAACTAGCGCGGGAGGTAGAGCCAAGCCCTGTCGGGTGTTTTCGGCTCTTGTTTCGCGTACTATTTAAGGTAAGGTTGGGGCATCGTCTAAGGGTTGTCTTGGGGTGTATTAGGGATGTTTTGGGATGTAATTAGATGATTTAACACCGCTTTTATGACGTCCAATTCAGGTGTTCGGTTTAGGCTAAAGTGAGTTTCAGAGCGTGTGTCGATTTGCTAAAGCTAAGGTGAGTTCCCTTAACTCTTTTGGTGCAAATGAAATGTTTTGCTAAAATTTCATAACTGAATATGGTATTGAGTATGATGGCATGATTAAACACTTTGAAAACCTTTATTACATGATGTGGAAACGTTTATTAATGCATGCAAGTTGTTTATACGTTTTTTCCTACGTAAGCGTTGAATGCATGTTCTTGTGAGTTGTTGTTATGTGTGGGGTTGGGTTGCACAGTGGGGAGGTGAACCTCAGATTGTTGAGAATCCTTGGAGAGTTGATTGGACCGTGTGTCTCGAATCTGTTTCTTGTGCACACGGGTATGGCATCTACTAGGGGCCGTGGGGATCTACTGGGGGGCCCGAGTGTGGACATCACATGAGGTGATGGGAGTTGAGACCACTGTGCAATGCCCTTATGTGGAGTCGAGCATTTAAACTGAAATTCCGTTTATAATTGTAATAGTTGAATGTTTTAAATTACTGTTTGTGTGGAACTGTTTTTAAAGAGGGAATGCATTAGGCCTCATGGTCTAACCCTCGTTTTTCAAAAATTAAAACCATTTTCAGGTTAGAGTTTTGTTTGGGATTTCATCTAGAGAGGATGAAAAGAGGTGACGCTGTAAGAGATGAGTAGTCTAGTGGTGGCTTGCAGTTCACCGTCGGGCTTCCTGTAGCATCTCAGTTGTGGAGGGGTTTATCCGCTGCGTACTTAGAGTTAGAATCGTTGTAATGTGTAAAATTTTGGGACCGTTTTAGTTGTAACTTTATGAATTATGTTTTATAGATTTTGGGTTGTTACAAATTCTTTTATAAGTCACTCCATTGAAGATGCTCTGACACACCACAATACTAATTATCGGGACTTCAAATTGTAATGACCAATTTGCATCAAATCAAACATTTTGTTAATGTGCAGTACTGAAGCGGGAATAGTGGAGGACCCATGATTTTTGCTGAGTGATGCACCTTTAAGGTGGATCAAAGGCCGGTAAAATGATCTGATGTGTTTTTAGTTTAATCCCACTTTTTCGAGGGATTCTTTAAGTTCTTTTTGTTGATTTTGAGGTTTTTTTATTGATGTTTCTTGTATTTTCTAATATCCCAGAGCATATCTTAAAGTTTAGTGGGTACACCCTTCATATCTACAAAAATCTACTTACGAAAATAAGTTTGATAGATACAAAGAAGCCCACTCAAATATACACACAAAGAAGCCCACTCAAAGAAGCCCACTCAAATATACACACAAAGAAGCCCACTCAAATATACACACGTTGGCCTATCTCCATAACACACACATCCACAAAATTAAATATGCATACAAGGTAAACATATTGTGAACATTTATTTAGAAGTATTATTTATAATTTGTGAATACATTGCGAACAGTTTTTTAGAAATTTAATTATAATTTGCGAACACATTGTGAACACACTCGAAATCTACGAGATCTTGTATAGTTTGTGAATATTTAGTGAATGCCATCTAAAGCAACAAAGCGATATCTAAACCTACCATTTATGAACACTCTAGTACAAAATTTTCTTAAGTTTGTTTTCATCGTGTTTACCTTGTGTACATATTTAATTATGAATGTTTTTGCATGTATATTACATGAGAGAGGAGATTAGAGAGAAAAGTACACACACACACACACACACACACACACACACACACACACACATATATATATATATATATATATATATATATATGCAATTTGAATTTTTCCTGAAAAATACATTATTTATCTTAAATTAGGGACTTAGGATGGATCTTATGGATCTTACAAATTGTGAAGTTCTCAAATGATTAAGCCCCTATATTAATCAACAACATGGGTGTCTTATTCACCATAAGGCCTTCCGTAGCGGAGGCGGGATGGGTTCGGGGTTGGGTTCGGGGTCAGCGGGGATGGGCTACGGGGAAAGCGGGGTTGGCGGGGCGGGGATGGGTTCGGGGTTGGGATCCCGGATCATCCCGAAGGTTTTTAAAAAAAATTAATTAAATTTTTAAAAATATAACCGTTGAACGGCTCTATTACTAAAAAAAATTATTTTTCTCAATTTAATTCCACTATATATTTAACCCTCAACCTCTTATTTCTCACACCTCTCAACCTCTTATTTTTCACACCTCTCAAATTCTCTCAACCTCTTATTTCTCACACCTCTCAAACTCTCTCAAACACTCTTCCATTCTCTATATTTTATACAATATGGATTCGCCACAACCCGGTTCACCAACCGCATCATCATCATCCGTAGACACCGACGTGGAAAACGATTTTTTCACGAATGATATCGAAAGCCAAATCAGTGAGACACAACGCGCGACAAATGTTCAAGAAGTCATAAACCGGGACACTCATAATAACCTTCGATCGGATTTGGTCGAACATATTTGGCGTATCCAAGTTCCCAACAATGACGACGAGTAGATTTTTAAATTTATTTTGTAATTTTTATTTTTAATGAATGATATGAATTTTATTTTTTATTATTTATCTTATTTTTATTTATTAAAAAATATATAAATATTTTTATTTTGTTAAATAATTAAATGTATTAAAAAAAGAATTAAAATAAATGAGGTGGCAAAAGGGTTTGAGGGAATGGGGTACGGGTGTTTAGGGATCGTTAGGGATCGAGTGAGGGATGGAAGAAAAGCTGATGTGGCGCTGATGTGGAGTGGAATATTTGAAAGATTCCCCCCATGGGGTACTGATGGCCTAAAAGTTGTAACATATTTATCATGAATATATGATTTATAATGGATGTTCATAACTTTTTGCTCATAATCAATAAAAATGGAGATCTTTTCTTATCCTTTTCACCATAATTTTCATTCACACCAATATCTAGCCACCTTCTATATATACATGTATATATATATATCACATATTTAGCTAGTTATATTATTACAATATATTGATAAAATTGACTTGGTTATTAATTTAAGTATTTGATTGGTAATTAAAAAAAACAATGAAAATAATAATGTAAAATACTTTTGAACACCAAAATGTAGCGAGAGTTGACAATAGAAAGTGGGAGACAAGAAAAAGTCCCATTTTACTATCTTTACTTTTTTGCAGCTTGTCGTGCCCTACAATTACAAACACCACTACAACATGAATTTTAGTATGGAAAAACAACATACAAAATAAACTTGTACTTTATGCTTTCATGTTTGTACTTTATGCCATAAACTTTTTTAACTATTAATTAATCTTCAAATAAACTTTTTTAAGCTACAAATATGGTGTTTATATATTTGTAGATAAACCACAATTTGGATTCATGTCATAATATGTGATTTACTCTTCTTTAAATCGATATTGTCTAGAAAAAATTTCAATTTTATCTGTATTGTCATCTTCATCATAATGGCATCATACAATCATCACAACAAAAATTGTATCCTTTACAAAGTCTTGTTATCTCTTTAAGTAAGACCAAGCTCTTTTCTAAAGTTTCACATCAACTTTGTAATAACACATCCCATATCAAAGAAAGACCAAACTTCCTTCTAAAATGGTTCTTATTACCACAACATCAACTATTTTATGTGTTATTTACTTATTTAATATCATAAAAATATCAAATATAATTTGTTTATAATATAAATAATTGATTAGTGTATTTTATTTTGCTAGTTTAAATAAAAACACAAATATATTTAATTTATCTAAGTGATATCTTGAAAGACCTTTCTAGAATTACAAGACTTTGATATCTATATGGCATGTCATGCCATCTTACAAGATACTAAATATTTGTTTATTAGAGTAAATAATATTTTGCAAATGTAATGATTATCATCGCATATTAGATACTAAATATGGGTGTTATTAAATTTGTTTATAAAGTAAAAAACCAAGTCAAAGAAAAAAGGGGCCGTACCAAAACCATGCACGCTCATGCACCTTTCCCATGAAAGCCATTCCCTTCCTTTTCTTTTCCCTTTCCCCTTTCCCACCCCTTCATCATATAATCCAATTGTCATTTGCCAAGGTCAACATTTGACAAAATACCAACTTGATATATATATATATATATATAGAAGAAAAGATTCAAACGAAAACACTAACTATTTAAAAAACACGAAAACGATCGTTCATATGCAAAATCATATGTGATTTACACTAACTGCACAAAACTAGACGTGAGCGACTTTGGCCGCGACTAAAAGTCGCGGGGCAAGTCGCGTGAATCATATATGATGTTGTACGTGAATCATGTATGATTTTGTACATGGACGACCATTCTCGTGTTTTCTTAAATAATTATCGTTCTCGTTTGAACCCACATCTCTCTCTCTCTATATATATATATATATATATATATATATATATATATATATATATATATAGAGAGAGAGAGAGAGAGGGGGATAATAATTTGTAAACCTTTAAATGTGTGTAAACTTTCGATTTCATAGATTTTCTTGATGAAATTGTTTATTTTGATGAAAGTGTTTCATATAATTCATTTCTTGATAAAATTGTTTCATATGTTTGTGTTTTTTATGTAAAAACGATAAAGTTTCATCAAACCGAGAAAATATATGAAACAGTTTAATAAGAATGAAAAAAAACATATATTAAACTACATAAAAACACAAATATATGAAACTACATAAAAAACACAAATATATGAACAATTTTATCAAGAAATGAATGATATGAAACGATTTCATCAAAATAAACATTTTCATCAAGAAAACTTATGAAATCCAAAGTTTACACGAAAAAAAGTTTATAAAATAATAAACCTTTATATAGATATTCTACAAAAAAATAAATATCATATAATTCATTAATAAAAATCTGAAACTAAATAATTTATTGAAGGTTTGTTATGTTTTGTACTAATAATCTAAAATATAATTAAAATACTCATTGAATTGTATCAGAATACCTAATTAATTTCTTCATAAACAAACACTATATTGTTAAATCTAAAATCAATTACATCAATTAAACCTAAAATAAATTTAAATTACACAAATTTATAAGAAAAACATTATCGTTTTCTTAAAACCACACAAAAATGTATAATAAAATTGACGAAAAAAAATATATAAAACGAAACATTAATATCAAAATGTATTGCGTTGCACTGTGCATCTAGATTTTTAGTATACAATAAATGAAATTGAAATTCTATTACTATTAATTCTATTATTTAATTTTCTTTACCATCAAAATGTATTAATCAATATATTATATTATAAAATGTAAAAATTAACTAACTTTTTTAGCATGTCATTTTTGTATCATTTTACATTTTTCAACTAGCTATTATCAAATATAATTAATTAATCAGTTTGTTTATCAGCTAGCTAATCAACTACTTTGTCAAGCGTAACCTAAATAGAGATAATTATAAGGTCGGAGACTAGTAAATGAATATGGTATTATTACAAATTAGCTTTTATTCAGAATAAACTTTGACGACGCGTCTTTAGCAACGACATGTATCAACCACAAGCTGTAAACCGTTTGTGACGAAGAATAGGCTTTTAGTTACGACAAAGTCGTTGCTAAAACCTCTGTTTCTTGTGGTGATTCTAGAGGCAATTATAATTTTTGACATTGGTTTCAAAATAATATCGAAAATCAAATATGAAGTGTAATGGTTAACATATACAATTGTTATTTGATATTGGGGGAATGCTCGTAATTTCAAGTAGTTAAAGATACGCATTTATATAATTATTTCAACATAGATTATTTATTTACATAATAAATAGCAAATGAAAATACCATTTCACCCTTGAGGTTTCTTCTTGTTAAGTTATGCTCTCACTAAATTTGGTTGAATATATATAATCTTTCTCTCTCTCTCTCTCTCCTCAAACTCCAACCCCTCTCTCTTTCTTCTTCTCTCTCTCTAAGAGGAGGGAAGGTTTCTCATGAGCATATATACAGAACCAGTTTGGCATTCTGTCCACCTCCATATGTACCTGTTAATGGTGGCGAGGATTACTGTTAACAGGGAGGTGGTCAGCCTGCTAAATTAGCTCTGTACGTTTTTTCATGAGAAACCCTATAATACCACCTTACAATCACTACAAGATGTTAATGCCGGATGAATTAACCGTTGATATGTAAATACATGATCTTCATACTGTTGTAGCTGCTCAGACTTCTCTCTATACAGGTAATCAAGAACCAGGTGATCAACATATAAAAGTTAGATTTTTATTGAAAAGTTTTCTCTCTTCTTTGATTTTCACAAGTGTTTATGCTCTTCAAATCCATAGTTATCTCCTTACTCACAAAGGAGATCAAGATCAAGATTGTTTGTTCTTTGAAAAAACATAGATAATAGAGTTGTGGATCAATGTTTTTAATAATTTTGATGACACAACTAATTTCAAATCAGATGAGCGTTTTTAGATAGAAAGTACATTAAAAAAATATGAGGTTTTTTTTGTAGTTTTTACACTCTAGAGATATTATAAATTCTTTTACGGTTTTACAATTATTGGCTTAATTTCATGATCAATCTTCAAAAAGACGTGTTGATCAACAATATTTGTATGTTTATGTTGTTTGTTTATACTATAGGATCAATAATATAACTAAAACTATCCGACTCGGAACGTTCTATCTTATACTTCATCACATGCTTAATGTCTCACATTTTGTTTAACAATATTATAGACATAAAAATGGATTTTTGCCAACCCCAAATAAAATACATGATTATTTAATGGCAAATAACTTTGGAATGTCAAATGTCTATATCATTTATCTAATTTTAAAATAATGTGTTTTTTTTTAACTATGAGTATCCTGGCCAAGAGAAAAATACCACAACAAACTTTTTAGTTTCAAACGTGTACGTTTTTGTAAATTTTGGAAAATAAAATATCTATTTTCTTAAAATTATATATCTTTTAATTAAATTGAACTAATTAAGGCCACGAGTCCATGATCTGTAAGTCAACCCATAAAAATATATTTGTTTATTTATGGAAAAATTAAAAAATGGAGCTTTTTTGACTTCTATTTGTAATTTAAATTTAAAAAACTAAAAGGAAAAAAACTTTTTGTCAGTTGAAAATGATTTTAAACAAGAGATTGTGACATAACATGTTCCTTTCAATGCTTCATCATGATGATACATAGCAATTCATGGTGGTGATGGAATTTCCACTTAAAACATTGGATTCTCCTAACCATTATTCTTCAAATTTACTTTCAACTTCTTTATTCTCACACACACACACACACACACATTTAGGTGTGGAGGGGAAATCCTTCAAAAGATAAAAAAACAATTATTTATATGTATGATATACATATGTATATAGAAGTAATTGAACATTTGAACATAGGGCAGGTTTAAACGAGAAGACAGTCCATTTGCGAGAAAGCGAGAAAAAATGTGGGTCACATACTTCATTATTTAAAAAATAACATAAAAAATAAAAAAAATATTTTAGAAATTAGGATAATTATCATTTAAAATTGGATAAATCTTTAAATATCTCATATATATTTTAAATTTGTTTATTTTTAATTTTAATAAATTCATATTTTTATCAACTTTTATTTTTTTTTCTAGATACACTTTTTGATTAAAAAATCACAATTTTCATCAAATATCACATGTGAGTTCCCCCATCAATTTATTATCTTTTTCATCATTTTATATCTAGGTTTTTGATCCACGTTTTTAATCACATATGATTAACTTCGTTTAATATATTATATGTTATGTATCACATATGATCCAGTATGTGAATTTTTGTTTATATCACATATGATAATATACCTCCGAATATAAAAGACGTATAATCACATATGATGATAATATTTACATCATAAAAAGATCTATTAATATAAATATACATAATCACATATGATTAACTAAAATATCTACAATAATCACATGTGATAATATACATAATCATATGTGATAATATGATATGTACAAAAATTAACATATAGTGAATCATATGTGATACGTAATAAATTATTTGTTAACTTAAGTTAATCACATGTAATTCAAGATCCCAAAAATAGAGAAAAAATTTGTGAAAAGCAATAATGAATTGATTATGGATATCATATGTGATATTTGATCTAAATTGTGATTTTTTTTATTAAAAGTGTATCCAGATTTTTTTATTACATAAAAAATAATTAAAAAATAATGAATTAATTGAAATTAAAATATAAATAAATCTAAAAGATATAATGGAATTTTAAGAGTTTATCCAATTTAAAATGATAATTATCTTAATCTCTAAATTTATTTTAATTTTTAATTTATGGTATTTTTTTAATTAATGGATTTTGTGGTTCATATTCCTTCTCGTCTTCTCGCATATCAGTTTGCTTCTCGCATAATCCTCCCTCATTGAACATATCCCTTAGTTTTTCTATATGTGTGTATACTAGAAATTTACTCAAACTGCTTGTATGTACATGTATATACCACATGGATGAATGGTTACTAGGGTGTTTCTCAGTTTTTTTATTTTCTTATGTTTTTCCCCGGATATATGATTTTGTTTCAATAAAATAATACACATTTTATAAGAACCCCATGAAGTAACATCTTGCACGCCATCACACATTGATCTTGAAGGTGCACACATCGATCAATGGTAGTGTGTGCATGTTGTGTCTTCTCAATGTGGATAGATCAGTCATTTTCTAGATAATCTATAATAAATATATGTTAATTTTATGTTAAGATCCATTGATATTCAATGCTTCGTGTTAAAGTTTGTAAAGACATGTTAATGAGCATACCATTGCCCTATGTCATTTATAGCTTAAATTGATGGATTGATTTTGGTATTGGGTTGCAATAAATTGATGGATTGATTTTGATATTGGGTTGCACTGTGGGATTTCATAGATGCCATGTATATATGCCATGAATTCGTTTCATGTGCACATTGGCATGACATTGACTATAAGCCACGGGATCTATTGGCCCCAACTCCCAAGAGTGGACATCACAGTAAAGTGATGGCGACTATGCACATTGTGCAAATACCCATGTATGCGTTAGTGTTATTATTTGTTTATGTTGGGCCTTATGGCGAATTACATATCTTTATGATATCGGCTTATGATTCAATTGCCATGTATTTAGCTATTAAGCCTCAAAGTTTATGTTTTTATGTGATTGCAACATCAAAAAGAGAGTCTGAATTTTCCACGAAAGCCAGCTCGAAATATCCTTTGACGGAGAGAAAGACTTTGGGGATAGATAGTCAATGGCCTATGAGGAAGACATCTCCTTTGTTTTTGCTCTTCTTTTTCCACGGAAGTCGGCTCGAAATATTTGATCTTAGGTGCATTTTCCTCAGGAACCTTATTGTTTGGGTACGATCGGACAACTACCGATATCTATTAATATCTTTTTTAGAATGTTGTTGTTAAATATATATATCTACCTATATCGTAAACTATATGGAAATTGTGAATTGTTCTTTTGAGAAAGAATTCACTAGACCCTATGGTCTAACCCTCGTTTTTCAAAACTTAAAACTATTTTCAAGTAAGAAAGTGATAGGGAGCTCCTCTAAGAGACAGATAAGTTATGAAGTTGCTAGTGGAGCTGTGGAGCCAGGGATTTAGAGAGGATCTTATAGTTAGCTTATACTTTTATAATATCCCAATTATGGATGTTTGTACCCGCTGCTAAACCTTGAGAAAATTATATTGTTTTGGATTTGTTTTGTTTTGTTGGGACCGTTTTGCTATTATTGCATTTTATGCTATCTTGGTTTTTGGGTTGTTACAGGAGGAGATTTGAATAACAATCATCTTTCTATAGAATTGATTAACCATTATCGGTAATTTCAAACTCATATCAGCAAGAATATATCGTCATTAAAAATCAATATATTAAAAATTAGAGTGTGCCAAAAAAACATATAGATAAAATCAACAAATACTAAAAAATCTAAATTCTATTAAATATTTAAAGAAACGATAATTCATTAAAAAAACACTAAACACTCGCATTTATTTAGAGCATCTCTATAGCTATTTCATATTTATTTTTTTTCAAAATAGACTATCTAAATTTAAAGTTTGTAAAAAAAAATCATTGGACTGTGACAACTATTTTATTTAACCATTTCAATATTATTTATATTATATAAATATTCTATAAATTTATCATCTTAAAACATTTTTATGAAACATTAAACAAAATTAGAAATAAAATATGATTAAGAACTTTTAAATTTGAATTTTAGAGAATAAATTATATAGAAAACATATTAAAAATAAATAAACAATCGTATAATTGATTCAATTATCATAGTAAAGGAAATAATAAAAATAAGTCATTTTGAAAAAAGATTTTAAAAATAAATAAATCGTTAAAAGGTTTATATATTTAATTTATTCCTAAATTTCTATAATAAAACAAAGCTTTTGAATAAAAACAGAACTAATTGAAAACAGAAATATTAAAATTGCAAGGCAAAGGATTCCGATCCCCGGTAAAAGCATAGAATGGCGATTGACAAATGAATACTTTTACAATCATACTAGAGCTATTTTATTTAAATCATTGCATTAAATAATTTATATAGTAATTTTACTATAAAAACATCTCCAACCTTGACACCAATTTTAACACCAAAAACACTAATTTTGGTGGGTCCAACACCAAAAAATAAAAACCTCAATTCCAACCATACTCTAAAAAACACCAAATTTGTGGACCATACATTAAAATAACACATTTTATTTACTATTTGCTATTAATATATATAAGTTACAATATTTATTTATTAAATAATAATACTTTTAGGAGAAAGTGGTGGGATCCACCAATTTGGCGTGTCAAATTCACACGGCAAATATGCCGTTCAAATATGGTGGCCGGCAAAATAAAAATTCAAATGGCGGTCGGTTGGAGGTGTTTGGCCGGCAAAAAATCAAATATAGCAGTCCATTGGAGTTGCTCTAAGTAAAAAAGTTGAAAAATTCGGATGCCTACGATGATCGAAAGCCCTGTGTGATAGGACCACTCTGTACACCCCCAAAGAACCGTCCTACAAGCCCATTAACCAAATTTACAGTTTTTTAGATAGTTCTTGAATCAAGTATGTTGAAAATACACAACTTTTAAGTATTGAATTAGATATAGTTTTACTAATAATATTAAAAAATTATATGATTTACGTTGCTTTACTAGTCTCTACCCATGAAAATCGTTGGATGGGTTCGACCTAACGAGTGTGTTTGAGCTTTTATTGGTGGCTCCATACATACCGCATGAATTTAAAATTGATTCTTTAAGTTTTAATTAATGTTATTGTTTTAACTTTCATAACTTTTCTAAGAAGGGGAATATGAGAAAGGTAAGAAGTATGAAATAACATGGTATGTAATTAAGAAGGATTTGAATAACAAATCATCTTTCTATAGAATTGATCAACCATTATCGGTAATTACAGAACTCATATAAAAAATGTATTGCCATTGAAAATCAATATATTAAAAAGCAAAAGTGATCCAAAAAACATATGATAAAAATCAACAAATACTAAAAAAATCTAAATTCTATTAAATATTCAAAGAAACGTATAAGATCATTCATTTAAAAAAACACTGAACAACCATAGTTATTCAGAGCATCTCTATCAGCTATTTTATATTTTTTTTTTCGAAATAGACGATCTAAATTTAAAGTCTCTGAAAAATTATATTCAACTTCGACAACTATTTTATTTTAACAATTTCAATATTATTTATATTATTAAAATATTTTATAAATTTATCATCTTAATTTTTTTAAAACATCATACAAAATTAAAAATAAAATATAAATTAAGAACTTTAAATTTGAATTTTAGAGGATATATGTAACACCGTCAAATTTGGAAAGAACAACTAAATAAAAACTTTATACAAACCACTCTTAGAAATACCTCGATGATAAAATCGTAACAACTTCAATAATTCAAAACCCTAAGTCTTGCACCAAGATATAAATGCCGGGTGCTACTCAACTCATTACAAGGTTGCTATCCCCAAAACGCGAAAAACTTCACCAAGCCACTTACTTCTTGAACTCGTATCTAGCTCTCAACTCTTTCCAGTGTCATTAGAAATAATACCCAACTGAACCTGTTGCACATGCCGACAAATAAAAAGGTTAGACTAACGTCTAGTGAGTTCAAGAGTTTTTATCATGATTAAAATAGTTCGTTAAACCAAATGAGTACTCTCAAAATCATGATTTCCAAAAAAGATTATAATTAAATATGTGAACAACCCATTTTCCAACGCACACAAAACATGTGCTGAAAACTCCAAAATGAACATTCTTCAATAATAGTAATGGGTTTAGATCTAAAACACACTTGAGCATAAATAAATATTAAGTTTCCAAATAAGGTGGACATGAATAAAACTCTATCATTTGAAATGTCCCAACAAGGATAAGAGGTAATACGACACCCATAAGAACATGGAAAACAATCCAAATATATATAATACGTTCCCGAAGCATGTGACCAACTCGACAACCCACACAAAGCGTAATTATAAATAAAGTCCAAATACCCAAGCATGGGAGTAGTCATTCAAGCAAACTTTAATATACGATGAGGGGTTCTAATATTAAAGTCAATACTTGTAATTACTCGCACAAGGCTTAAGGTAATTAAAACATGCATATCACAAGACTCATTATAATATTGACAACAACGGGGGAGACCCGTATCCGTTGAGGGTGGAGGGAACACATAAGTATACCACCCGTACAACGTTAATCGTACAACACCTCGCGACTAGACGTCCAAGGGTTCCTACGACTTCTCAACAAGTTTTACCTCAAGAGACGGTTGGCCTTAGTGTCTATTCTCATGAATTCCACCACAAGGCCCGACACGCTTAGGACTACCTCCAAGACATCCCCTTCAAAGCGGCGAAGGTCCTAGTGCCTACCTCCAAGGTAGCACCTCCGAACTCAACCCTCCTAGTGCCTACTTGAAAATTTTAAGGTCATAAACATGGGTCCCGGAGTCCAACCCCGCAATACTCATGCAACCTCATAAACAAGACCGACTCATATGTTATGCATCCAATGCAAATATAGTCAAACAATTACATGACCCACAAAAGAATGTCTGTTGGGTCACTTAAGATTTGAAGATGACATCAGTCTCTCAATTTTACACAGTTCATACTTAGAATAATTTTTAGGTTCTTTACAGGCAGCTTAATTGTATAAAAATGTTCGGTGAAGTCGAAGATCAACCGAAGAAACAAAGTAGAAGTATATCTTCAATGCGGATTTAAAATAGACTTCTTAACCAAAGATTAAGCTGCTACTTGGGACGTCCTAAGGTTTTAGGCAAGTACAAGGTCCTAAGGTTTTAGGCCAGTACAAGGTCCTAAGGTTTTAGGCCAGTACAAGGTCCTAAGGTTTCAGGTCAGTACACTTGAAGAGCAAGGAAAATCTTGAAGACTTGATCGGTAGGATCTCTTGAAGATGTTGAAGACATGATATGCAGGATCTCCTGAAGATGTTAAAGACTTGATCTCCAGGATCTCCTAGACTTGATCTCCAGGATCTCCAAGACTTGATCTCCAGGATCTCCTAGACTTGATGTGAAGAATCTCTTGAAGATGTTGAAGATATGATCGGCAGGATATGTTGAAGTCATGATCGGCAGGATATCCTTGAAGACATCCTAGGCCAACGGTTTACAGCAGGTATATTCTGCTCTATCTGCAAAATATTTGAGATATCTTGCAATGACAGAGACATAATCCAAGGATCAGAAAAAGAGGTCTTTGGATTTGTTATCTCTTTCAAGAAAGTTCAGATTCAACAAGAGGTCAACGCTTCAAGACAAAACATACAAAGACAAAAGTACGTCCCAGTATTTTTCAGAAGAGCTGCTTCCATCCTGCCATCCAAGCCCTGCTTGACAAGTGTCCATGCATTTAATGCATGAGGCACTATATAAAGAGGTCTTCTCCTTCCTTGCAAAATCACCAGTTCACAGACTCTCAAAAGCTTTCAAGTGCTGGCATTACTCTCTCTCAAAAGTTCATTTGTGTTCTAAGTGTTTTACAACTGTTCTTATTCTCTGTGTGACTTTGTGTTAGATTGTTTAAGCAGATTTTATCTGTTTTGTTCCGCAGCAATCTTTAAGTTTTCTATGTGTAATTCTTGATTTTAAATCAATAAAGAATTAATTAAGTGAAAAATTTTGTGTATTGTATTCAACCCCCTTCTACAATACTTGTTTACCATTTCTAATCCATAGCTGGGACCAACAAGTGGTATTAGAGCAGGTCAGTTTAATCTAATAAACTTGATCTGATCTGCAATGGCTTCATCTTCTTTGAACAATGTTTCTTCTCAAAACTCTATTGCTAATGCTGAATCATACGACAATGGCTCCATAGCCAAACCACCAAAGTTTAACCCCAATAACTTCTCTCTGTGGAAAAGTCGTATGATGCTCTTCCTTGAGGGAGTTCACAGTAGATATCCTACCATACTCAATGAAGGACCTCTTGTCCCAAGAGTTTGGGATCGCTATAATGCTAACCGACAACCCTACCCCCGACGCCCTCCCCCCCCCAACCCCACCGACCCCCACCTCCACCGATACCCTCTCCCCACCCCCCCCTCTCCCGCCGACGGTATCCCTCCACCCCCACCCCACCGACGCTGCCACCCCACCGATACCCCTACCCCTTACCCACCGATACCCCCTACCCCCCTCTACCCATTACCCACCGACCCCCCCTCCCACCGAAAAAACAAAACTCTTCCCATCCCTCTTATTTTTTTAAGACTCACTCCCTTCTCTCTCTCCTACTTTTTCTATTCCCCATATATCTCATCCTAAACCCTAACCTATCATCTCCCATCACACTCCACCTCTTACATCATTTTACCCACCAAATATTTCCCTCACTCTTCTCCTTTTTACCATCTCTTACCCAAATATAAATACCCCATCTTTTCCTCATTTCTTCTTCCCATTTTTCTCTCATCCTGACTTTATATATAGCTCAAAAAAAAACATCAGCTGCCGATTTTCCTACATCATGGCCGATTTTTCCTCTTAGTGTTTTTCCTTCGTCGCCCGCTGAGGGGGAGAATTCATCTGAGGGGGAGCAACATCAACCCTCAGTATTCATATCCAGCGTCCAACTCAAAAAAAAATTGAGGAAATCAGCGGACCGGTTAAGGGGGAGCACATCAGTTCGGGCGGATCTAACTAAGGGGGAGGAACACAAAGACCGGCTGATCTACTGAGGGGGAGCAAAACAAAGACAAATGATGATGATGTTGAACAGGAAGAGCTGAAGATGCCAACAAAAGAAAGAAGATGTAAAAGATGGCCATAAGCATCCTGAGGCTGATTCACTCAAACTCAACCCTCCATCAAAGAATCCTCAGGGCTTCTGATCAAAATGAAGAATCCTCAAGCAGACACAAGTTTCAACTTGTCCCTCCAAAGATGCAAGTAATTTTTGTTCTGTTCATATTGTCTATACTTAATTCCTTTTTCTTTCATTTGTTTGTACAGTATACTTTACCATTTCTTTTTTACTTGTAAATGTCGGATACAAAAAAAATCCAAAAAGAACAAAAAGAATGGACTATGTGAAAAGAACCCAAAAGAGTAAACAAGGGTCAAAGATGAATTATTCAGTGTTTACTTCTCAGATTCTAAGTATGGATGTCATCCTCAAATAGGGGGAGATTGTTGGGTCACTTAAGATTTGAAGATGACCTCAGTCTCTCAATTTTACACAGTTCATACTTAGAATAATTTTTAGGTTCTTTACAAGCAGTTTAATTGTATAAAAATGTTCGGTGAAGTCGAAGATCAACCGAAGAAACAAAGTAGAAGTATATCTTCAAGGCGGATTGAAGATAGATTTCTCAACCAAAGATTAAGCTGCTACTTGGGACGTCCTAAGGTTTTAGGCCAGTACAAGGTCCTAAGGTTTCAGGCCAGTACACTTGAAGAGCAAGGAAAATCTTGAAGACTTGATCGGTAGGATCTCTTGAAGATGTTGAAGACATGATATGCAGGATCTCCTGAAGATGTTAAAGACTTGATCTCCAGGATCTCCTAGACTTGATCTCCAGGATCTCCTAGACTTGATCTGAAGAATCTCTTGAAGATGTTGAAGATATGATCGGCAGGATATGTTGAAGTCATGATCGGCAGGATATCCTTGAAGACATCCTAGGCCAACAGTTTACAGCAGGTATATTCTGCTCTCTATCTGCAAAATATTTGAGATATCTTGCAATGACAGAGACATAATCCAAGGATAAGAAAAAGAGGTCTTTGGATTTGTTATCTCTTTCAAGAAAGTTCAGATTCAACAAGAGGTCAACGCTTCAAGACAAAACATACAAAGACAAAAGTACGTCCCAGTATTTTTCAGAAGAGCTGCTTCCATCCTGCCATCCAAGTGCTGCTTGACAAGTGTCCATGCATTCAATGCATGAGGCACTATATAAAGAGATGTTCTTCAACCTTGCAACTAACCAGTTTTTACAGACTCTCAAGCTTTCAAGTGCTGGCCTTTCTCTCTCAAGAAGTTCATTTGTTTTCTTAGTGTGTTACAATTGTTCTTCATTCTCTGTGTGACTGTGTGTTAGATTGTTTGAGTAGATTTTTTCTGTTCTGTTCCGCAACAATCTTTAAGTTTTCTGTGTGTAATTCTTATTTGAAGTTTTTCAATAAAAGAATTAAATTAAGTGAAAAATTTTGTGTATTGTATTCAACCCCCCCTTCTACAATACTTGTTTACCATTGCTAATCCATAGCTGGGACCAACAAGTGATATCAGAGCAACCAACAAGTGGTATCAAATAGGGGGAGAATTCATCTGAGGGGGAGCAACATCAATCCTGCTATTCATATCCAGCGTCCAACTCGAAAAAATGAGAAAATCGGCGGACCGGTTAAGGGGGAGCACATCAGTTCGGGCGGATCTAACTAAGGGGGAGGAACACAAAGACCGGCTGATCTACTGAGGGGGAGCAAAACTAAGACAAATGATGATGATGTTGAACAGGAAGAGCTGAAGATTCCAACAAAAGAAAGAAGATGCAAAAGATGGCCATAAGCATCCTGAGGCTGATTCACTCAAACTCAACCCCCCTCAAAGAATCCTCAAGGCTTCTGATCAAAATGAAGAATCCTCAAGCAGACACAAGTTTCAACTTGTCCCTCCAAAGATGCAAGTAATTTTTGTTCTGTTCATATTGTCTATACTTCTTTTTTTTCCTTTTTCTTTCATTTGTGTGTACAGATATACCTTATTCTTTCATTATACTTGTAAATATCAGATACAAAAAAATGGACTATGTGAAAAGAACCCAAAAGAGTAAACAAGGGTCAAAAATGAATTATTCAGTGTTTACTTCTCAGATTCTAAGTATGGATGTCATCCTCAAATAGGGGGAGATTGTTGGGTCACTTAGATTTGAAGATGACCTCAGTCTCTCAATTTCACAGTTCATACGTAGAATAATTTTTAGGTTCTTTACAAGCAGTTTAATTGTATAAAAATGTTCGGTGAAGTCGAAGATCAACCGAAGAAACAAAGTAGAAGTATATCTTCAAGGCGGATTGAAGATAGATTTCTCAACCAAAGATTAAGCTGCTACTTGGGACGTCCTAAGGTTTTAGGCCAGTACAAGGTCCTAAGGTTTCAGGCCAGTACACTTGAAGAGCAAGGAAAATCTTGAAGACTTGATCGGTAGGATCTCTTGAAGATGTTGAAGACATGATATGCAGGATCTCCTGAAGATGTTAAAGACTTGATCTCCAGGATCTCCTAGACTTGATCTGAAGAATCTCTTGAAGATGTTGAAGATATGATCGGCAGGATATGTTGAAGTCATGATCGGCAGGATATCCTTGAAGACATCCTAGGCCAACAGTTTACAGCAGGTATATTCTGCTCTATCTGCAAAATATTTGAGATATCTTGCAATGACAGAGACATAATCCAAGGATCAGAAAAATAGGTCTTTGGATTTGTTATCTCTTTCAAGAAAGTTCAGATTCAACAAGAGGTCAACGCTTCAAGACAAAACATACAAAGACAAAAGTATTGGTAATCTTGAAGACAAAACATACAAAGACAAAAGTTGGACGCTGGATATGAATAGAGGTGGACTTTTCATGTAAATGATAAAATATCAGTACTTGAAGTTTTTAACTGATAAACTAATAAATACAATAAATCTTTTTTTTTTGTTTTTTTTTTGTTTTTTTTGATTTTTTTTTACACATCTAAATTTAACACCAAAAATGATGTTATCCACACAGATTCGAACAAGATTAAGATTACCTGAGGTTTGCTTGATGAAGGAAAAAGTGTTGTCCATCTTACCCCGAGTATACTTGAAAAAGTCTGCTAAAAAGTCATACCATGCACGAGGAGCTGGTTTAAGGCCAAAGAGAGCCTTATCCAATCTGTACACATAGTCAGGATGAGACGGATCTTCAAATCCAAGAGGTTGTGTTGAAGGAAGGGAAGGTTGAGGTTGAGAGGCAGAGGAAAATCTGAAAGATGTAGGAGGGAATGATGGCAGTCTGTCAATGATAGGATCTTTAGAAGGTGGTAGACTTGAAGAGGAATCGTCATTAGAAGAGCTTTGATGTTCAGTATGTACTTGTGGAGATGGAAAGTATGTGAAGAAAAGATAGACTTAGGAAATATAGACTTAGGAAAGACATACTTAGGAAATGAGGGTGAGAGGTCAGGTAGAAAGGTGAGAGGGTTAGAGTGTATAGTTAAGAAGGGTAGTGATAAGGGTTGAGAGAAGGTGAGAGAGATTGAACTAGCAGGTAATAATGGGAAGGGTGTTTTTAAGAAAATGGAGGTAGAGTGTTTGAATGGAACAAGAAGGGTGAGGATTAGAAGTAAAGACATCTTTGGTAGATTACCTGTCAATTTTGTGAAGAAGATGAGAAGCACTTAGCTGGTACTAGAGCAGTTGAGAGGGGGTGGCCTTCAGGATCATCCATGTCATTTATCTGGGCCATGAAGCACAAATTTGAAATGTCCTTCTCGCTTTCAGATGTGGGTTCATCTGCCAGATCATGAGTTTTAGCAGGCAGACCCTTTCCCTTTCTGACTAGCCTTTCGTTTCTTTCCTTTTCTCTCTTGTATTTTTCTTTGTATCTTTCAGCTCGGTCAGAATCGTATTTGGAACTTCCCGGTTTTGAAGAATATCGGCCTGAGGAAGAAGTTCTGGGTTTTTCAAAACGTTTACTCCTGCACTCAGAGGAAAAATGGCCCCTTTTACCACAGTTAAAGCATTCCTCATTAGATTTGTCTGAGGAGGAGTGTTTGGAGAGAGAAGAGGAGGGTTTTCGACTAAACTTAGATTTTTCAGAAGAAAAGTGAGTTTTGGATTTAGAATACCCATCCATCCTGGCCATTCCATCTGATAATTTGTCAACTGAAGTTTCCTCACATTCATCATCAGCATCACTAAGATATGCTTCTGAATGCTCATTGGGATCTCCTTGACTATCATGTTCAGAGTCAGATGGATAGGTGATTCTTGGAGTACACATAGTTCTTTTGGAAGAGTCACTTATGAGAGCTATAGAAGAGCCCCTTATATCTGTGATGATAGACTTCCTTTGCAGCTTAGTCTGCTCATAGTTGAAGAGAGTTCCATAAAGAGCAGTGAGAGGCATGTGATCAAGATCCTTGGTTGTCTTTATACAAGTGCAGATGTTTTCCCAAAAATCAGGAAGACAATCCATAAACTTGCACAGGACTTCCTCATTATCATACATGCGACCCAACAGTTTAAGATCATTGAGAAGACTGTTAAAGCGATTATAGTAGACTGAAAGAGATTCTCCTTTCTCATAAGAGAAGAGTTCATATTTTCTAACAAGAGCACTTTTTCTGCTCTTTTTCACTTCAGAAGTTCCTTCATAAAGAACACACAGAGTAGACCACATTTCTTTAGCAGTAGAAAAGTTCACAAGAGAATGATAAACCTCATCAGGCAAAGAAAGGGCAATGATGGCTCTGACTTTAGTGTCAAGAGCTACAAGACGCTTGTCTTCATCAGTGTACTTACTGGGATTTTACAATGTATCTCCCAGTAGCAGGTGTTCGTTCTTCCTCATCAGAAGAAGAATCGTCACCTTCCTTATCTTTGTTTTTAGCATTATAGCGATCCCAAACTCTTGGGACAAGAGGTCCTTCATTGAGTATGGTAGGATATCTGCTGTGAACTCCCTCAAGGAAGAGCATTAGGGATGAGCAAATCGGACCGATTTCCCGAACCGAACCGGGACCGAACCGGTACCGTACCGGTACCGAACCGGTACCATGTATTCGGTCCGGTATTCGGTTCCATATAATCTCCAAATTCGGTATTCGGTATTTCGGTATTCGGTACCGGGATTTTCCCGAAAATACCGAAACCGAACCGGAATTTTAAAAGTCATTGTTTTTATAAAAAAAAACTTAAGTATGCATATCATCTCCTATATAAACTAAACTTATCTTTGCTAATCAAGATATATCATCTTCTAAACTAACCAAACCTTCTCCATAAACCCAAAAAATCGACCCCGCATACATAACCATCAAAAATCGGTACCCTTACAAACACGTCAAAAAATCGACAAATTTGGGATTCGGGAATTGCTTTGAAACACCTTTGAAATATTACGAAGATGTTTTGGTTTGCTATTGGTTTTGATACACATTCGATACATTTTCATATTTTCGGTCCTAAGTGGTACTAGTACCGATTTTCCCGTCCCGAAACCGAAACCGAACCGGTATATACGGTTCGGTTTTCGGTACCACTTTTTAGTCCCAAAAAAATTCGGTACCAATCGGTTCGGTCCCGGTTCGGTACCGGTCCGGTCCCGATCTCATCCCTAAAGAGCATCATACGACTTTTCCACAGAGAGAAGTTATTGGGGTTAAACTTTGGTGGTTTGGCTATGGAGCCATTGTCGTATGATTCAGCATTAGCAATAGAGTTTTGAGAAGAAACATTGTTCAAAGAAGATGAAGCCATTGCAGATCAGATCAAGTTTATTAGATTAAACTGACCTGCTCTGATACCACTTGTTGGTCCCAGCTATGGATTAGAAGCAAACAAGTATTGTAGAAGGGGGGGTTGAATACAATACACAAAATTTTCCACTTAATTTAATTCTTTTATTGAAAAACTTCAAATAAGAATTACCCACAGAAAACTTAAAGATTGTTGCGGAAAAGAACAGATAAAATCTACTCAAAAAATCTAACACACAGTCACACAGAGAATGAAGAACAATTGTAACACACTAAGAAAACAAATGAACTTCTTGAGAGAGAAAGGCCAGCACTTGAAAGCTTGAGAGTCTGTAAAAACTGGTTAGTTGCAAGGTTGAAGAACATCTCTTTATATAGTGCCTCATGCATTGAATGCATGGACACTTGTCAAGCAGCACTTGGATGGCAGGATGGAAGCAGCTCTTCTGAAAAATACTGGGACGTACTTTTGTCTTTGTATGTTTTGTCTTGAAGCGTTGACCTCTTGTTGAATCTGAACTTTCTTGAAAGAGATAACAAATCCAAAGACCTCTTTTTCTGATCCTTGGATTATGTCTCTGTCATTGCAAGATATCTCAAATATTTTGCAGAGAGAGCAGAATATACCTGTTGTAAACTGTTGGCCTAGGATGTCTTCAAGGATATCCTGCCGATCATGACTTCAACATATCCTGCCGATCATATCTTCAAGAGATTCTTCAGATCAAGTCTTTAACATCTTCAAGAGATCCTGGAGATCAAGTCTAGGAGATCCTGGAGATCAAGTCTTGGAGATCCTGGAGATCAAGTCTAGGAGATCCTGGAGATCAAGTCTAGGAGATCCTGGAGATCAAGTCTTTACCATCTTCAGGAGATCCTACCGATCAAGTCTTCAAGATTTTCCTAGCTCTTCAAGAGTACTGGCCTAAAACCTTAGGACCTTGTACTGGCCTGAAACCTTAGGACCTTGTACTGGCCTAAAATCTTAGGACGTCCCAAGTAGCAGCTTAATCTTTGGTTGAGAAATCTATCTTCAATCCGCCTTGAAGATATACTTCTACTTTGTTTCTTCGGTTGATCTTCGACTTCACCGAACATTTTTATACAATTAAACTGCTTGTAAAGAACATTTTTATGATCGGCAGGATATGTTGAAGTCATGATCGGCAGGATATCCTTGAAGACATCCTAGGCCAACAGTTTACAGCAGGTATATTCTGCTCTATCTACAAAATATTTGAGATATCTTGCAATGACAGAGACATAATCCAAGGATCAGAAAAAGAGGTCTTTGGATTTGTTATCTCTTTCAAGAAAGTTCAGAATCAACAAGAGGTCAACGCTTCAAGACAAAACATACAAAGACAAAAGTACGTCCCAGTATTTTTCAGAAGAGTTGCTTCCATCCTGCCATCCAAGTGCTGCTTGACAAGTGTCCATGCATTCAATGCATGAGGCACTATATAAAGAGATGTTCTTCAACCTTGCAACTAACCAGTTTTACAGACTCTCAAGCTTTCAAGTGCTGGCCTTTCTCTCTCAAGAAGTTCATTTGTTTTCTTAGTGTGTTACAATTGTTCTTCATTCTCTGTGTGACTGTGTGTTAGATTGTTTGAGTAGATTTTATTTGTTCTGTTCCGCAACAATCTTTAAGTTTTCTGTGTGTAATTCTTATTTGAAGTTTTTCAATAAAGGAATTAAATTTAAGTGAAAAATTTTGTGTATTGTATTCAACCCCCCCTTCTACAATACTTGTTTACCATTGCTAATCCATAGCTGGGACCAACAATGTCCAACATCTTTAACACATGTAATCAAATAATAGATATGACTCAAATGCATATAATCTCAAAACTCGACATAGAGTAATTCACCTTGGACCAAAGTCCCCAAGACTCACTTGAAGTCAAATACGAGACAAGGGGTCAACAATACAATTGACCAACAATAAAGGTCACTAACACAATAAAATGCATTTCGTTGTCATTTATGCAAACACATACCTCCAAGATATGATAAAATCCATCTCATCATTTATTTGATTAAATAATTTTCCACACAATTCACAGCCATATATATATCCCAATGACTCATAATAACAATGATGCATGCTTCCAACGACACTAAGGTGCATTTTTTTACCAAAGACCCCCATTTGTACCTAAAAATCCATTTAACACTTTTTCTTGAGACACATTCATTCATTTACTCAAAAATTCCAATGTGGGTGTTTTATAATGTTTTCAAGATTAAATACTTCAAATTGTCAAAACCCAATAAATGACTCAACCATAGATAATTTTCATTTAAAACACACAAACACTTGAAAATGGACATTTTGACATGCACTACTGTTGGGTCATTAAAGATTTGAAAATGACCTCCTGATCTCCTTACATTCTTTAAAAAACATCTTTTATACTTAGAGAAATTTTAGGTTCTTTGTAATAGCTTAGTCATACTGTCAATGTTCGGTGAAGTCAAAGATCAACCGAAATCAAGAAGAAGTAAATCTACCAATGCAGATTGAAGATGGACACAACCCAAACTAAGTTGTCTCACAGATTGTCTCCATGAAAATCGGTGAGATCCTCAAACAGTAGAATCCTCACTTATCTCCTTGCCAAGAAGATTTTCATCATAAGAGGTAACTTTGGCTATCCCACCGATTGTCTCCATGAAAATCGGTGGGATCCTCAAAATTGGAGGATCCTCCCATGACTCCTTCCTAAGAAGACTCTCACCTACTTTGTCCATAACAAATCGGTGGGATTCTCAAATAGGAGGATCCTTCCTTGTGTCCTTGCTAAAAGGTTCTCTCATCAAAGAAGGAATGTCTGGGTATAGAGGAAAAAGGTTTATTTGTCCTTTTTCCCATTCTTAGATATTGTCACCATCAAACCTTTCTAGCGTCATAGGAAAAGACACATCAACTTTTGAGAGTAAAACCTAACCTTCAAATGATATAGTAACAAGTGTCCCATGCATCAAATACTCATGGCACTATATAAAGATGAAGACTTCTCCATGCAGAATAAAAACTTTTGAAGATTACTGTGTGCTCAAGACACTCTGCTCCTTTCTCTCCTTGAACTTTATAGCTTTCAATCTTTGTGTTTTATAAGTTGTTTAGTTTTCAGTATTACTTTGTGAAGATTGTTAGAATAGATTTTATCTGTTCTTTCCGCAACAATCTAATTGTTCTATGTGTTCTATGTGTAATTCTTGGTTTGAATATTTTCAATAAAAGAATTAATTAAAGTGAAAAAAATGTGTATTGTATTCACCCCCCCTTCTACAATACATGTTCTTGTTCTTATTAGCCATCTAGGACTAACAACAACGTTTTCACAAAGCAACTTGAACTCACCTTGCTAGATTTAGGCTAAATCTATATTTTCCCCAATTTGAGCTCATTTGAAGAAACTTGAATCCTTAAGCCAACTCTTCCAAAAACCTAGATCCTAGAGTTCCAACCATCAATAATCATATTCAACTAGGTAAAATCATTCCCCAAACATTTTACATCAATATCTCAACTTATATCAAACCTTAACTTCCATAGGTGAAGAAAAGAGAAGATTACCTCACCCACAACTTGGATCCACCAACCAAAACGCCTCTAGAATTACCAAAATGAACCACAAACTCCAAATCATCAAAAAGAAGAAAAAGGGTTGGATGAAACCCTAGAAAACTTTAGTGAGGGAGATGAAATGAAAGGATTCTAGCTTTAGCTTCCAAAACCATGATAGATGAAGAAGGGTCACTTGGAATCTAGATTCTTGGGATCTTAGAGGCTCAAAATCGACATTGGGGGTGAAGGATTTCGGTTCTTGAGAGAGAAAAATGAAGTGGGTGAAGTGAAATGAGGAAAAGGGGTGAAAATCCCGTTTTTATGGGTCAGGTGCCCCCGTGCGACAATGTCCGACGACTATGCCCTTTGGCATAGTCGCGTACTCTCGCGTGTCACAGTCGCGGGGTTGGTACCACCTTCTGTTCCATGGCACTACATTGACCAGAGACATTGACACGTGTCATAGTCGCGGGTCATAGTCGCTCAGGAGGTACCGAACACCGTTTTGGCCATAATTTCTTCGTTTTAGCTCCGTTTTCGCTCCGAAGAAGATCGTTGGATTCTCATTTGGATTCTCCATCCAAAAAGACTATAAAATATAGGATTCAATACAAAATTCTATTTTTCATACGTATCTTAAAATATCGATACTCTCCAAAGATCGGGGTGTTACAATATATTGTATAGAAAATATATTAAAAATAAGAGTAAACTCTAATTTTGGTTCCTTTGGTGATATCTTTGAAGTGGGACATGTTCTTTCATAATTCAAGTTTTGGTCCTCATAGTTTGAATTTTGCTTTGAAAGAAGGACATGGCCACTAACTCCATTAAAAATGGTCGTTAGAGCTAGGGGTATTTTCGTCCAAAAATATATTGTCTCTCTTTTTGCATATGTTTTTTGTTTTTACTTAGTTTTGTAAAAACGGTAACACTATAGGGACTTGTTATATAATTAACTTTATTATATATATACACACATACATATCACACAAAACGGACGATAAGGACCTCTCCCCTTTCTTTTTTGCCGGCACCACTACCAAATCCTCTTCTTCTTTTCCCGCCACCACCCTTCATCGTCGGAGAAACCAGTCCGATGAGCATCTCAATTCTCAAGTGACGAAACTGTTGGTGATTTTAGTGTTATCGATCATTTAACTGTAATTGAAATTAACACGAGTTCTAGTGGGGTTTCAAATGGTGATCTAATACAATGTAGGACATGCGGAGTGCACACTTGTTATAAGAGTTTGATCCCGGTCATGACAAAATGACGGGGTCATGGGACAGCGCCCCTTGAGGGGTCCAAGGGGCAGAGCCCCTGGTGGTAGTTAATGTGGCTCGAATCAAGAATAAGTAACATGTACTCCATAACTATGTAAGGTTGTTAGTGATTTTAGTGTCACCGACGGTGGTCGTGGATTTCTCCGTTTTCGTGCTCCAAGGGGTCTCCAACGGTGGTGAAGTGGGTACTCTGGTGTGATGAGGAAGAGAGAAATAAGGGAGGGGGTTAGGCGGTGGGGCATCTGAGAATGAATCAACATGGATGACCAAATATATACATATATCTATATTATAATATATATATATATATATATATATATATATATATATATATATATAACATATTTGATCCCTATTACTATTAATAAGAAATAAAAAAGAACCAAAATGACTAAAATACCCATGTACTTAACTTGCTTAACAGAAAATTTTAACGGAGTTAGAAGTTAGGGACTCAACACGTTATAAAATGTAAACCACGATGATGCAATCCATAAATATTTCATCTTAGGGACTCGGAGTGTTAAAACCACTATACCACAGGGACCAAATATGTAATTTACTCTAAATAAAATAATTAGACATGCCATTACTATTTTATACTCGGTATAAAGGTTATTTTAGCTTGACTTGATAGTAATGTTATGATAGTTTCATCATCATAACCTTATAATATGATCGTTACAATGTAGGATCCGGGACGGATGAGACTAAAGGGGTCAACTAACGATATAAAATTTTGAATTTTTTAGTAATATATATATATAGAGAGAGAGGAAAGTTCAAATGAAAACTCAAATTCAATTGTAAACATGAGGACAAATCTCGTCCATTGATCGCAGCCATATTTAAGCCATTCCTAAAATTCAGTTTTAGGGGTATTTTCGTCAAATTAGAATCAGCGCCTATTTTTGTTGAATTTTTATTTTCTTTTTTAATTAAAAAACTTTTACCCCCTTAAATTTTAAAATAAATTATCTCAAAAATTACTAACATTTTAATCAAACAAATTACATCAAAAAAACGAGAATTTCGTGCTATTCGATATGACATCCATCATGATATAGTTTTTTTTCGATTTAACCGTTTTTTACGTGAAATCGTGTATATGTGTTATATTCAGACTGAATATAACACATATACACGATTTCACGTTATAACACATATTCAAACTGAATATAACACATATTCAGTCTGAATATAACACATATTCAGTCTGAATATAACACATATTCAGACTGAATATAACACATAAAACCATGCGATAAACACGACCAATAATTGTGTGGTAAAACCTAATATGTGGTATATGATATCACGTGATGATCAAGTTCTTCAAACCGAGATGTAGCTGAAAAATATGAGGCTAGCGGTAGTTGAACAATAACCAAATCAAAAAAATTCATGCGATGTATTGATATGTATGTCACCAAGAAAACCAAAGATGGATAATAACAGCAACAATATTCGATGAACAACACAGATGGTTAAGGGAGAATGGCCTTAGTATGCATGCGTGGCATGTATATGCAATGTGAAAGAATGCATCAATAGATGTGAACAAAAGAAGACGTGAGTGATGAATATGTGTTATATTCAGTCTGAATATGTGTTATATTCAGTCTGAATATGTGTTATATTCAGTCTGAATATGTGTTATAACGTGAAATCGTGTATATGTGTTATATTCAGTCTGAATATAACACATATACACGATTTCACGTAAAAAACGGTTAAATCGAAAAAAACTATATCATGATGGATGTCATATCGAAGAGCACGAAATTCTCGTTTTTTTGGTGTAATTTGTTTGATTAAAATGTTAGTAATTTTTGAGATAATTTATTTTAAAATTTAAGGGTGTAAAAGTTTTTTAATTAAAAAAGAAAATAAAAATTCAACAAAAATAGGCGCTGATTCTCATCTTTCCAATTTTACCCCTGCGCGCTAAATATTCATTAAGCCATGGACAGAGTTTTCAACTTATTTACAAAATTGCCACCGTATTTTTTTGCCATTGATCTTTTCACCAGATTATTAATCAACGGCTGTGGTTTGTCCTCACGTTTACAATTGAATTTGAGTTTTCATTTGAACCCACCCCTATATATATTAAACTTAAAATTGTTATAAATTTGATTTATTCATTATAACCTTCATTACCAAAATTAATGGATCCACTACTGCATATGTAATTACACTTGTTCTTTGAGTATAACCTTTAAAAAAAATATGTTGTGGTATTATCAAGTTCGAAATAAAGAGCAAAAAGAGATGATTGTGGTTGTAGTAGAGGGGATACATTGGTTGCAAAACATATTTCGGTGGTCATGAAAATCAAAGACAATGTTAGCGTTTGCCAAGTTGTTACACTACTTGAAGATATAGAAATTGAAAAAGAATTACGGAATTTGACTGCAACCCACTAAAATCCACTTGAAATGCAACAACAACAAAAAAAATTAGTATCAAACATAAACCGATTTATGTCACTATCAAAAAGTCGAAAAACACATCACATGAGGATGATATCGTGATAACTAACAAATAGAACACAAGTTTGGGTGGTTAGTTCCATGCCTTTCAGGTGTATTTGCTTATTCTTTTTATAAATTTGCCAGACGTGTCGTGTCATCCTCTTTAAAAGAAACAAGTCGGCGTTGAAGATGCGATCACGTTAGAGAGGACCATGGATAATGAAAAAGTTAATGTGCATTACAAATACTAAAAAGGATATAACGTTTATGAGATAAATACCTATTAAAATATCACAATGTCATTTTCAATTATTTTTGATCACTTTGTCATATAATATTAATGGTATAACTAGATATAGCTTTTAGATGATCAAATATCAAATTACTCGATTTGTTATTTCGCCCAAAATACATTTATCTGATAAAAACAATGTATGAGAAGATAACTACTTTCAATATAGACCGAATACATCATTTGATTAAACAACTGTCGATAAATTATGTTTTTAGTTCTTATGGCCTGTTAAAAATTTCTATTTTTGTCCTTATGGTTTTAAAATTTTAATTTTAATTCCAATGGTTTATAATTCATTACCTTTTTCATTCTAATAAGTTTTATTGTTTTAATTTACAATTCATTTCTATTTTAGTCTTCTTAGTCAAAAGTAGGGGTTGTTTGTTTTTTGAAAAAAACCCTCTTAAAACACCACATCTTATTAAGATCTCTGAAGTCTTAATCGGTCAGACATTTTTTTCCAGATTTCAGAGACTATTAAGTCTGAAATACGTCTGAGATTAGAAGATGTATATATAACCTCTTAAAACACCACCTCTTATTAATTAGAAGTGAAATAAGACTTCAGACCTATTAAAAAACGAACACGACTGTAGTGTTTTGATCTCAGAAACAAGAATAGTTTTTTTTTACAAAACACAGGGATGAATACCGAAATTTTAAAACAACAGACACAAAATCCGTTAACATAATTTATTTAAAAAATTATTTTTACAAATTTCCTTATTTAAGCCTGTTATTTGGTATAAAAAAAAAGAGTTGTATTCATTTTGATCCAAACCTAAAATTGAATTGGGGTACCAAAATTAATGAAGGAATGGAAAAGGAAAAACCCTCCTCCAATTGAAGAAGGCGATTTGTGATGAACGAAACCACCTCACTCCACTACTGATCTTCATAATCATAATCATCAATTCATTCATTCATTTTGAATCATCATCAGCAACAGATTCCGTTTGATGGCAAGCAGTAATGAACGTAGCGGAGGATGTGGAGGTGGAGAAGAAGAGGAAGCCAAAGAACTGGCTGCTCAGCTAAGCAAAACCCTAAAAGAAGGAGAAAGAATCCTTGCCCCGACCCGAAGACCCGACGGAACCCTACGCAAACCCATTCGTATTAGAGCTGGTTACGTTCCTCAAGATGAAGTGGCCATTTACAAATCTAAAGGTGCCCTGGTATGTTTATGTTTATGCCATTATTCTCTTTTTAATTTATTCCGAGTGATTTTGTCTATTCATCAAGTTAGAATTGGGTGCCGTTTGTTTTTAAGAGGTCTGAAGTCCTATTTCACTTCAGATTAATAAAAGGTGGTGCTATAAGAGGTTACAAGACATTAGGTTACCTCTTCTAATTTCAATTCCAGATGTATTTCAGACTTAAGATCCTCTGAAATCTGAAAAAGAACGGTCTTGGACGAAAAAACGTCTAATCGGTTCAGACTTCAGAGGTATTAAGAGGTTTTTTAAAATAAAATAAAAACAGAAAAAAACAGACAGGGGCTTAGTGTTTGGGTATGATTTTGTGGGCAGTTGAAGAAGGAAATGGAGTCACTTGAAACTGTGCCCCCTGGTTATGATCCTGAAGTCGATGTTGTTAGTAAACCTAAGAGCAAATCGGCCAAGAGGAATGAAAGGAAGAAGGAAAAGCGTTTGCAGGTTTTGTCACTTAACTCTCATATAATTCTTATTATTTCTTTTCGTTATGGTAAAAAATGCATAATTTAATGGCATTATATATTCGAACCCGTGGTGGGAATGATTTTTTAAAGAGATGAATACTAAAAAAAGGTTAAATTTGCTAGAAATTGTCATTTTGGATGCATATGCTTCATAGGTTTTAATATCTTGCCATCCATTTGGTTCATTGTACTTAAACGATAGCCCATGAGAGTAGAGGCAAGGTTTGCTTACATCATACCCCCATATCCTACCTCTTTGTGGGTCATACTTGCTCGTTTGGTTTGGTCTTTTAGAGAGTTTCTTGATTTAAAATTTGTATAGTTTATGAAGGCTTTGATTGTTGTAGTAAAAAATGAGTTGAGATTCAAATATTAGTTCTAGTCAGGTTACCGGCATAGCTTAACGGTTTGTGAGCAACCGTAACTCATTAGAAAACAATTACCGGTAAAAAATGTGTGTTGGTTGTATAATTCAAAGACCTTTGTACTTTCATATACAACAACCACCAGGATGATCACCATAAAGAATTAAGTTTGAATGAGTATGCTAATAACTAATTATATTTTTGGTCTCAGGAGTTGAGGCTTTTGAACATGATGCCATATGCAATTGTTTGACCTAATGATGTCTTAGGCCTTCTAGTGTTATAAATTGTCGGATGTATTGTGAAAAAACTATCTAATGACGAAATTTGAGCTTCATACACTTGAGAGAGGGGTATTGTAGTTCCCCACTGGCAATTGCAATGGTCGGAACTCAGAATATTTTCAGCTTAAAGAGAGATTAGTAGAATAATGTTGTTGTCCCCAACTTTCTCAAATGTCTTGGTTAGGGACATTTGAGAAAGTTGGGGACAATGATAATATGCTACGAATAATTTTTAAGTTGAAAATATTCTAATCTCCGACCATTTAAATTGTCAATACGGAACCATACTATCTCTCTTTTAAGTGTATGAAGCTCAAATTTTCTTCAGTAAATAGCTTTTTTCAGTACATCCAACAATTTATAACCATGGAAAGTACACATCATTAGGCCAAGTAATTGCAATATGGCATCATGTTCAAAAGCCTCGACTATCGAGTCCAAGAATATAATTAGCATGCCCGTACATAACTAATTCTTCATGATGGTAGTTGCATATGGAAGGATAAAGATATTTGAGTAATGTGATCAACATGATTTGTTTTACCGGTAATTGTTTTTTGTAAAGAATTACAGTTGCCCACAAGCCGTTATTTTTTGCTGGCAACCTGACTAGAACTGATATTTGAATTTGCAACTCAATTTTGACAATAGGATCAATCAAACCATACATGTTGGATTTGAGGGACCGTATATACAACTATATTTTTCCATACAACTCTCTTGGATGTTATGAAAGAAACTTCAACGTTCAAAATCTTATTACATAACTTTAAGCAGTTTTCAAGATATAACTGACACATAAACAATTGCACTCATGTATTAAATACAATAGTAAATTAAATAGCAAGAAAACGGTCAAAAACCAAACTAAACGAAGACTGCACTAATAGAGCATCAATGCAAGTTTAACTTAAGGTTGGTATGAAAGAATGTTCAAGATTCAAGAATGCTCAAAGTGAATGGATATAATGGGTTTGGGGATTAAAACTCTCTTCTTAAGACAAACATTTTGTTATATACTTGTCACATTCAGGGATTTTAGATGCAAATGAATTACAAAGGAATGAAATTTGCAAATCTTTGGGTGCATTTGGGATGAGCGGAATGCTAGATCTTAGGGGGTCATCCTTTCAACCTCAGGTGGGTGGGGGATTTGGCACTTTGCTTATTGGAATTAAATCATTTATTGATAAATAAGGTGTCGAGAATAAAGGGAAGCTCATGTGTAGTTAAAGAAGTTTTGAGTCTTGACAATTATGAACGAGTAGGAAGAGATGCTTCTTATCTGTGAACTCCCATTTTTTGTTATGCAATGCACTCGGTTGGTTATCATTTTTATAATGGTGCTTTTTCACAATGAGATTGCCAAGAAGGTCCTTCATATTAGTGTATTACCGTTTGTAATATTAAAAAATGCTACACTTTCCTTTTTGTGTTCCAAAAACAATGTAACATATCCGTTTGGGGAAGTTTGTGATCCAAATTGACCTTTTTACTCATTACTGATTCTGATTGTTGCTTGGTATACTTATAACTTCAATTTTGGTCCACAAGTTTTCTTTATTTTTATCCTACTTGAGGGGCATTTTAAATATTTGACCAATAGTTAAGTCAACATCGTTATTGTACTATATGTCAGGTAAATGTTGCGTTTTTAACGGGCGTAGTAACTTATTTTCTTTCTTGCAAACCCTTTATCATCTTTATAAGCAATTGATTTTGACTAAAATTCCCTCTGCTATATAACATTGGAATTTGTAAATAGCAGTAGATAACAGAAATTTGATGTCTAAGAGCATCTCCAACAGCATTGCTAAAAAAATTCTAAAATAGAGAATGAAAAGTCAAAATTGCTAAAATTATTTCCTTTCAACTCCAACAGCATTGCTAAATTTTTTTCTAAAATAGAGAGTTCTCTATATTTAGCAAACCATAGAGATTTTTTTAGAGATTTTCTATTTTAGCAAAACATATAGCAAAGCTGTTGGAGACATATAGCAAACCAAAAGCCACTTTTTCCTATTTTAGAAATGCTGTTGGAGATGCTCTAATATGAACATATAGTTAAAAGTTAAGTTTGCTACATTATTTATGCTTTAAAGTTTACTTTATTTAATTTTGCAGTGGCCGTTAATTTCATGCAAATACCCATATCTTAAAGAAAACACCTTTCCGAAAATAGTAATGAGAATAGTATCATAAACTTGACATATTCAGATGTTTTCTACTTCTCTCTTGGTTAAACCATTAATCAATAGTTGACGCTCTAAAGTACGTAAAAGCCTCACCATGGTCAAGTAGTATGCAAACTCTTCACAGTGCATACTGTTGATTGATCAGACTTCTGAATATTTACCACCTTCTATATAATAAGTGATAAGAACTTTTTTGATGATAAATTGTGTTCCATCATACCTCCTCTATCTGAAGGTCATGTCAGTTGTGATATTCTGCAATGCTTATGGGTGGATGCAAATTAATATCTTTTTATTTTTATCCAAAATAAAGAAAAAATAATATCATTTCATGTGTTATGTTGATATATTCCCAGTATGTATATGCTACTTGTTGAAGCAGGCATCCCTTGATAAGGGCAAAAGTGAAGTTTCATCTACTGAAGATGTAGATCGAGCATCAGAAGCTGTTGAATCCATTGTTTCCCAGATAAACGATATCACTATTTCTGGAAACCCTTCCGTTGCTACCCCTCCCTCGAATTCAACAGAAGATCATATTCCTGATATCGATAAAAGAATCCGGGCCCTAAAAAAGAAGGTAACCTTCTAAACTACAAAATTATGAATTTTAAACTTCGTATTCTTACACTGTTAATTTGTTCTAGGAAGCTATGAATTTTTAACCTTCTTAAGTTTTTGTAACATTAACTTGGCACAAAGTAGTAATAAAATGCTGGACTATGTCTAAAATACCCTTGCTGAGAGTCATTTAGGTATATAACCTTCAACAAAACTAATCCTCTAGCCTTTTTTTTTTAAATTTAGTTTTGATGGGGTCTCCAGCGAAGGTCTTGAGTTAAAAATTGAAGGTCATTTAACGTAAATTCACTGTAGGCTGTAAAAATATGATAATGATATCAGTAAATTCATTCTTAATTCATATGGAAATGATAAGATTATGAATATGAAGGATTAATTGGATAAGATTATATATAACAATGGAGGATTAATTTGGTTGCAGATCCGGCTGACAGAGGCTCAACAGCAGAAAACGGGGAACGATTTGAAACCAGAACAATTGGAGAAGGTAGGTAAATTGGAGGATTGGCGAAAAGAGTTGAAGCTTTTGGAGGACAAAAAGGCAGATTAGAATTATTGATTCTAATTCTTATGTGCTTTGCTTTCTTAGAAACTAAAACTCAATCTAATTTATCTTTGTCCAGATTGATTTCAAAGGCCAAAATTTGCCTCAAAATTGAAAATCAAAATCCACAAACTGTTTGACAAAAATGAACAAATTATTTCTGGTTTTTTCACCTCTTTTTGATTCTTACATTGTATATGCACCCAGCCATGAACTAACCATGCCTACTTTGCAGCATAGAGTTGAAAAGGACGAAAATGCCCTTCAACTAACGATACTTTGTATTCAAAAAAGACAATACAAATATACTTACAAGTGGTTTGTGTGGATATATTACGAAATTGGTATTTGAAAAAAGACAAAAAAGGATGAAATACCCTCTTGGTTAACGGAGGCATCGTAAGCAAGGGACCTACTCGTTACAAAATGACATCGATGAGTCCTAAACTATAATAAATGAACTCCATAAACCATTTTTGTAAAAACCACAGGGTCCAATTCCATGATTAACCCTTGACTTTATTACAAGAATGTCATATATTTTAGTTTTGGTTATGACTATTTTTATAAAGATAGTATTTTGTTAGGGCTCAACAATCATTTAATTTAACTGTTAACTATATATAAACATAAATTGTTAATATATTAGTTATACGAATTCAAACATGAAACTTTGATAAGATTATGAAATTGTAATCTTAAATTTTTTGATAACACGGTTAATAATGAATAAACGGTTAAAAAGATAGATTTTAAGACTTTACCCTAAATGTTTTATAAGTATACTATAGATAGATATAAATTCTAAATTTTCTTTTAACAAGAAAGTACATTAATTTTCCATCCTCAATTTACAATAAAATTCAATACAGATCACAAAAAAAGCAAAAGCCTGAAGCCCAGTCCAAAAAGGCCCAGGCCTTTATTATTGCTAAAACAGGCTTGGAGGGTGTGGGCCTTATGCAATCTCTATAGGATTCCACATAAAATACAAAGGTTAAGAAAAATGAAGTAGAATAACATTAGATTTCCAATAGGTTCTACACAATCCATTACAACAGATTATAAGAAAAATGTTCCAAAAACAATTGCAGCTTCTCTCTCTCCTGTTTACTCAATTTTACAAAAAAATGAAGTGCACCTTATAATGCAACATCTCTCACCAAAACTGTTGATTCATATGAAACTAATTAGGAGGATTCAATATCTGAACCTTGCAGCAAACCTTGTTGATAAACCTGGAAATCCTCAGGGCTCCATCTGCATATTAAGTGAAGCTTAAAAGTAGCCATCTTGATTCCCATTAGACGCTGCATTTGCATTTTTGACAGAACAGAGCCACTG
Organism: Saussurea involucrata; assembly: GCA_033807775.1. Taxonomy (NCBI): domain Eukaryota; kingdom Viridiplantae; phylum Streptophyta; class Magnoliopsida; order Asterales; family Asteraceae; genus Saussurea; species Saussurea involucrata. The sequence continues at coordinate 113,975,591 of CM066324.1, forward strand.
GTTAGTCTTTATAGTAGTCAATCAGATTACAATTATTTATTTATCGTTCAAAATATTGTGTGATCAGCCTCAACTTAAAGCACAAATAGGATCAGAGTAATGAATAAGTCCCCCAACTAATTTACTAACCAGTATGCGAGATGACTCAGGTGATATGGGTTTCCCCTCCTCACATACAACAAAGTCTCCAACAAGTGCCACCACACCTGTTCAGCATCAACAAAGACCAAAATCAATACTTGCACATACTACTTTATATAGGGTTATTTAGGGCAATAACCAACCTTCTGACACAATTATTTAAATGCATGGCCTTTTTACAGATTTAAGAACACCTCTTCCTAACTGAAGTGTGCCTCTTCTAACACAAAAACGCCTCAAATTTTGTCCAAAGGTCTTCCATTATAAAAACCCAAAGGCCAAAAGTTTGTTTTTCACTTGCCTTGTGTGTGTTCCAGATATACACCACCGCCCCAACACACACACATATAGGGGTTAAATCAATGAGAACCACAAATATGTTACAAACTCGTGAGAACCGATATAAAAATATTTTTTACATGATATTTTATCGTCAAATGCTAGGATTTAAGATATTTTGATTCACATATATTTGTTTCATCATATGATAGTTTCACATGAATTTGTTTCACCACGTGACATTAATTTTCATTTCACTAGGTGAATCAATTTTTTTCACCTTTTCACAAGGTGAACACGAACATATGTGAAACAATATCTTAAATCATAGATTTTGATGAAAACAAATCATGTAAAAAATATCCTTATATTGGTTCTCACGGGTTTGTAACATATTTGTGGTTCTCATTTCATTATCGCCCTATATATATACATAAAGAGAGAGGAGAGAGAATGCAAACCTTTGTTTAACCGCACCGGCATTCCTTGCTTCCGCAAGAAGGGCTCCATTTCATGTGTAAACTGGTCTAGAGGACCTTCTTTAAGTTCCACCTGAAGGGTTAGATGTAATCACATGCAAGAACCAGAAGCGTATCATCTATCAGATTAATCCTGTGTACTCATTGATGACACAGAAATACATATGCAAGTATGTATGATTACATCAAATTACTACTAACCGTTTCTGTAGCAATACTTCCGGTCCTAGCAAAGTCATAGTCTTCATACTCAGTAAATATTCTGCCAAAGATAGACAAGATAATAAATTAAAATGCATGATACGGATATGCGCCATGAAGCACCCAAATATAATTCATATTGGTGAAAAAGATGGTTTTAATGTATTAACCTTTGGGCCTCTTCTACAGGCATATTGGTCAAACAGAGCCCAGAATCCCCTCGAAGAAGCTGTATGCAAACAACGGTATAAGAAGTTACCCAACATCAAACCGGGCTCAACTCAGATTATAAAGTAAACTATCATACTACAGTATTTCATGGGCTGCAAAAAAATTAAGTATTCTGCTTACCTTAGAAACCTTGTGAAGTCCTGGTCTTATCTCATCAGAAACAGAGCGGCCTAAAGCAACCTGCATGACTTTGTTTGACCCGAGAAAAAATCTGAAACATCAAAAGAAATAGTTTCTAACGTTTAGTAGCAGCTGACTTAATGTACACTATGAATCAACAGATAAGCCAAATAATAACTTAAGATGGTCTAAAGATAATTTTTTTAATTTAGCACTTGAAAGGACCTGCTGGTGGATTTGAGCTGCTCCCTGAACTGCTTGAACTTGAGATTCCTCATGTTTTCAAAGCTGAAAACATATATGGAATTGTAGTTCTCCACAGCATCCCTTATTGAATTCACTATGGTTTCTTTATGCTCCCTCCCTTTCTTCTTTGTCTTTGATAACGTAACTACATACAGCAGAGGCATAAGTTATTCAGCAAGATAAACATGCACAAACTCGCAGAATTTACAATTTGACTAATAACATGAAATTTTCAGCAAGTTTTTGTTGGTCCTCCATTTTAGGGAACCAAACCAAATGCATTACAAGACAATTTGACTGCACAAGCAAGTTGTAACAAATGTCGAAAAGCTGCAGAATAATCATCTACTTTCGCACCTCCTACTGAAGGAAGTAGGAAAAATGGACATCAAAAACTAGTAATGACAATTAGTGGTTAGAAAAAATAGTGATCACCAATTCACCATAGTTGCTTACAAATAAGTTCATCTATCATCAAATCAAGGTCACCATTAGAAAAAATATGGTCCCTCAATTTGATTCATAACATAAAAAGTTTCTAAAAAATATACAAAGGGCATCAAATGAATACCAGGTGTCAGGTGTGTGTATCACACCCAGTGCAAAAAGTAAAAAACCTTCAACTCATTGATCGATTCTTTTGGCATCCACAAATTAGCATCTAGTTCAATTGTTAGGGTTGAAATATATTTTGATCAAAAGTAAATTAACCAATTTACTTAAAGTAAATGAGTCTTCAGATAACTCATACAACTCAGATTAAGCAAATTTAGCACTTGTTTTGAATCATAGGAGTCCCTATGTCAATCCCTAAGCTACGAATGCATGCAGCTCTATACAAAACTAAACTCAATTCAGAACCTTTTCATTTGCTATATGCATATCGAACAACTTTATAACCTAATCACCCCTCTGTTCCACGTTCTCATCGTCTTACTGAAACTGATGACACAATTGCATTATATAGTACCAAATTCTTACTCTTGCATCCCTTTTTACGATCAAAATCAATACAAGTATCTCAAAGTTAAAAAAGAAAGAATGAACGAGTTACCTGCTCTATCTCTCTTGGATTTTGGCATCTTCGTATAACCCTTTCAAAATGCAAGTACAGCTGCTGTGTGGCCGTCGGTCTGTTCTCTTTTCTCTTGAAAACCAGGCAGAATTAGTAAACCCTCACGATTTCAAATGCTTTTCTCCTGTCCTGCTCCTGCCTAGGGTTTAAAGGCCATGCCATTTTGTTCTGCTTTTTGGGCCAGACATTGCTTTACGGCAACTTGGGTTTAGCCCATATGATAGGCCCATTTACTTTCACAATTAAATTTAAATCAAATTAACCCACATAAATTGTCTTTTAAAACGAAGTGCTAGTTTACCAAACGTTTACCCGGGTAAGCATTTACTGGGTAAGATTCTTGGTTCTTATCATATTCATCTGGTAAGATAATGTGACTTGGTAAGCGCTTATTCGAGTAAGCGTTTGGTAAACAACCCATAAATGACAATTTACCAAACGCTTATCGGGTAAACGTTTATCGCCAAAGACATTATCCTCACTTACCTTTTTATGTAACATTATGGATCATCAAAATAGGTTGTTGGTAAGCGTCTTAAACCTAGCCAGTGTTTTACCACATAAGAGTTTTTCCCCTCACTTACAAGGTAAGACTCTCAGTCTTTGCTATACTTCTTATCGGTAAGATTATCGGTCATTTCCATACTCGGGTAAGGTAAGTGATATTGTACTTACTCGATAATTGTTTAATGAACGTTCCATAAGTGAGTTATTATTGTTTTTCATAATAGCCAACATAAAAGTTGGATCCCTTTTATGATAAAGAAAAATGTCCGGATCAAGCCCCGGTAGAACTGTCGAGCCCATATTAGAGATACTTTTCAGACTTAGCGACCAACTTTTCATGGAGACCGAACCAAGGACCAGTTAAGATCGGATTTATAGATCTCTAGAGTCTAGGGTATAAGCCGTCATATTGTTTCAAAATAAATGTATGTTTTTATTTAACCTATTATTTAATAAAATAGTTTTATCATTAGTTAAATATTTAAAATCTCAAGATAATTATGAGAGAAATCTTCCGACCAAATTAATATGATCAACTTTTTTTAAATGAATAAATAAGTTTAAATTTTTTTTTCTTTCGAACAACAATTTTATTAAAAAAACACAGAACCAAAACCAAACAGTACCAACCGTGATATAAACACAGGCAATGCTACAGCAACAATCACGAAAAAAAAACAACACTAGACCTTCACAAACGAACCAAGCAAACTAGAACAAACGAACACAAACAGCGACGAAAAAGAACGACACCATCTAGCGATCGAAACCTGTTCCAAGTTGATGTTGACGAAACTGGTAGCCAGGAGGCAGCGAACATAAAAATCGATTACGAGGCGTAATCGCTAAAAAACTTGCCTCCTTTAGATGCCGATACCACCTGAGTCTTTTAGCACGAGCCGGTCCCTTTACGCTTGTTTACCGAGTCTTCAATTTTGAATTCCTACTAACCACGCGAACCAGTCCCCGTTCCATTCCTTTATTCTACTGCCCATCCATTCGAAAGCCACACGTTGCCATTCAAAAAACATTTCGCTGACACGTCTGGTATCTCCTTTGAAGATCAACTTATTCCTTTGTTGCCAAATCAAGTAAAGGAAGACCCATTTAACACCAACCCGCCAGTTTTTGCCTTTGGATGAGTTAATGAGATCCGAATCTTCTTCGAGGAATTGTTCCAATGAGTCCGCTACTTGAGAATCCTTGTTCCACCAATTTCTTACCCGCATCCAAAGTGTTGAGATATCGCCACATTTTAATAATGCATGATCCACGTCTTCTATCGAGTCCCCGCATCTCGGGCATAGAACGGAATCGAGATCTACACCCCTCTTATCAAGTTCTACCCGAGTAGGGATCCTACGGAGTCTCGCCCTCCACACGAACACATTTACCTTCCTAGGCACTAAAGGACACCACACCGTCCCCCCTCCGCCCTCTCCACTTCTAACTCCCTCACCGATCAACTCCCGGAGAGTCCTAACGGAGAAGCCACCATCACTCGCGAGCGACCACTCCCAAGAATCTCTCCTCTCTCTCACCGGCTCCCAATTTCTAAGTTTATTTTCTAACTCCGCCAATTCCCCCTCCTCTCTACCCCTCGGATTCCGCCTCCAACACCACATCCACACCCATTTGTCGTCTATCCACTCTCCCCTTTCCGCAATTTTAGCTTCCACATTAGACTCGAGCCGAAATAACCTCGGAAACTCCCTATAAAACGGTGAGTCTCCTAGCCACCTATCCACCCAAAATTCCGTCTCCCCTCCCTCACCTACGACTCTACGAAACGACCCCGAATAGTTTATCCCAAGCGCATCCAACAATCTTCCTACCCCAATTACATTACCCCACACCGAAGATTTCCCACCTACGGCCCGATCACCCTCGACTAACCCACCACGATCCCCGTAAATACTTTTTATAACCTTGTTCCACAAAGCTCCATCTTCCGTTAGGAAGCGCCACCACCATTTAGCTAATAGCGCGCAATTCATCGATTTGAGACACCCTATATTTAACCCCCCCTTTCCGAAACACTCAACCGTTTTGTCCCAATTTACCCAAGCGACATACTTGTTGCCTCTCTCGCCGACACCCCACCCTCCCCAAAAGAACCTCTTACGAATGCTCTCTAGCTCACCCAACACTCCACTCGGGGTCCGGAATAAAGACATGAAGTATAACGGTGTACTACCTAAGACCGATTTGACAAGAGTTAATCTTCCTCCGATAGAGATCAACTTGGCTTTCCACGACGCAAGTTTATTTTTCATTTTGTCCACAACCGGCTTCCACGAATCCACTCTTTTCATTGTTGCTCCTACCGGAATTCCAAGATACGTGAACGGTAGTTTCCCGCCTTCACATCCCGCTCCTCTAGCCCAATCGTCGATCACCTCTTCACGAATCCCCACTCTGAATAGTTTGCTTTTTCTCATATTTATCTTCATCCCCGATACTAACCGAAAACATTCAATGATCTTGAAAAGATTCCTCAAGTTTGGGAGGCTCCATTTTCCGAAGAAGATGGCGTCGTCCGCAAATTGAAGGTGTGAAATTGGTATCTCATTTTGACCCACCTTTATGCCTTCAAATAACCCCTTATCCGTGGCTTCTTCCATGAGCAAATTTAGGTTCTCCGCAACAATCAAAAACAGAAATGGTGCCATTGGGTCTCCTTGTCTTAGGCCCTTACCCATTACAAATTCCTTTGTTGGAGCCCCATTAAGTAGTACCGACATCGTTGAGGACCGTAAGCACGCGTGAATCCAACCGATCCATTTCTTCCCAAATCCCATTCTCTCTAGCGTATTAAGAAGGCAACCCCAATCTACCGAGTCATATGCTTTCTCAAAGTCAACCTTGAAGATTAGCCCACTTCTTTTCTTCTTCCGGATGTACGCCACCACTTCATTTGCAATCAAGGCCCCGTCCAAAATCTGTCGTTTTTTTATAAACGTCGTTTGGGTAAAACTTATTACCTTTCCGATTACCTTTTTCGTTCTTTCCGCAATGATTTTAGTTACAATCTTGTAAAAGGCACCTATGAGGCTAATCGGGCGAAAATCTCCTAACCCTTCCGGATCTTTCACTTTCGGAATTAATGTTATAAAAGATGCGTTGCACCCCGGGCTTATCTCCTCCTTTTCCCAAAACCATTTTAACGCATCCATCACCTCACCTTTTATAAGATCCCAATATCTCTTAATAAATCCAAACGAAAATCCATCCGGACCGGGGGACTTGTTACTTCCGCACCCCTTTATCGCGTTCCAAACCTCCTCCTCCCCAAACGGTTCCTCTAATCTTTCGGCTTCTTCTCTCTCGATCCTTTTTGTAAGGTGGCTACTAAAGTTGGGTTTTTTCGATTGATCCTTTGCAAATTTTGACTTGAAAAAATCGAAAGTGTACTTCTTTACCTTTTCCGGTTCCTCCACCCATTCCCCGTTTATGGATAGTCCCTTTATCGAATTCCTCCTCTCCCGATTCTTGATTGATGCGTGAAAGAATTTAGTATTCTCGTCCCCTTCCACGAGCCACTTGTTCTTTGCTTTTTGTTTGAGCATACCAAGTTTTTTATCTTCAAGCTCCAACCACTTTTTTCTCGCTTCGACCCACATGTCTCTCTCTTCCTCTTGCCATCCCTCGATCTCCGCCTTTGATTCCAACCGTGTAGTCTTTTCTTTGAAATGAACTATCTCGTTGTCTAACTTCCCAAACGTGTCTTTACTCCACTTCTTTAGTGCCTCTTTCACGATTCTCATTTTGTCCAATTTGATAAATAAGTTTAAATTAATAGTTTAAATGAATATCATTTAGCAACATAATTAATAGAAGGAGTTATCCATAATGCATTGAAAGTCTTTTCGAATATCCAATAAAATAAATAGCTTTTTGGTAGAAGGGTTGGTATCTACCAACCTGCTATTGGAATAGTTTTTTAGTAAAAAAAAAGTTGGGAAAAGGTTTTTAAAAGGCTTTTTGCATTGGAGAGGGTTTTTAAAATAGTTTTTTATTAAAGAAAATGAGTGGAATTCTTATGTGTCAAAAATGAAAAGTTATCTAATGACTTATGCATTGTGGATGCTCAAGTCATCTATCATTCACTACATCCCCATGTTACACATGTGCGTCGTCATTATTTGGTGAGATTGATTGTATGATAATATTTATTATCAGTGTTTTTTTTTCTTTTAAATTCTTATAAAACAATAATCATTTACTGTATTTGATTGCACCGGCAAATAATTTTACTTTTTTGAAGATTGTTTACCAAATCATTCGAAGTAAAACTAAATCAGCTGATATGGGAACCTAAGTCTAACATACCATTAGCCTAGAGATAGAAAAAAAGCCCTTTAAGAATTATTTTCCAAACAAAATGTGATTGGATCCGACAAATTAAAACGACAGTCAAGGCTCTAAAAAGCATGCCCCCGTGTTAGCACAACTTTCACATCATGTTAAACCCCCATAGGGCTATGTAAAGTGAAACGCACATTATGTGCGTCTTGAGGGAGGTTATGATGCAGGATTTGAAACATTATTTGACGTTGTCTCACTTTTTATTATGTTCTAAAAGTATTTGCCTTCTTTCTACATTTTATCATTTGTAGAACAATTTATTTTATCTTATTTACTTTCACAATTGGTATATAATATTTTATTGTCATAACGTCTTTGATATAACACTTCTTTTATGAAAGAGTGTCATCTTATAAATCTATTAATTCGTATAAACTTATAAAAATATTTTTGTGTGATGTGTGTGAAAATGCACCCAAATATATTTATTGATGCATATGTATTAATGAATTTCAGTGAGTATTACATCAATACATACATATATGTATATATATATATTTGCATACATTGTAGATATGTATTAATAAATATACTTACTAACAAAATACATATATAAAAGTGCCAACATAACCCTGAGCCTATACATATAGAGACACAGAGAGAATATCACAAAAGGCTGGTGCCATATAACTTGAAAGTGTCATATGATGATGTAATTACTAATAACAAGCAAGTAGAGGCAGATCAAAAGCTCTCAAACCTCTTTCATACCCTTTTCTCAAACTGCAAAATCCTCTAACCATGTGTTCACCATTCGTCTACGACACTAATTCGGGTCAAGAAACTTTAATCTGCTCATCTTTACCACTCGACATCTAATCCAAACAAACCCAATATATCCCACACATAGGGGAAAAACAAAGATCACATTTCATATTTTCTGAATAAAACGATTGCATCAATCACGTCTGTAATGTTCAACGTTAAAAAGACTGAAACAACCATTTTCTGAATAAAACAATTGCTTGCATCTTTTACATAATTGAGATTTAAAGAATGGTTCAGATTCAGGAACATAAACAGGTCCAAGGGAATCAGCAAAAATTACAAACAGAAATTAGAAGATTTCAGTCAACTGAACCTTATATGTGGTCAGCAAGACTCATAAAGTTTAAACAAAAAATAAACTTCTGTCCTCCCATGGCCATTGGCATCAGCATCAGCATCACCATTGTTTTTGACAGATGACAGGGAAGCAAATAAACCACTTCTCCTTTTTATCCTTTTCCTAAAAAACTACCTACACTTTTTAACATCCTTCCTGATTCCCTTCTTTACATTCACTTTCTTTCTTTCCTTCCTTCTATACATCTCTATCTTGGACCTCTGTTGACCACCCTATGCCGCCTTCTCCTCCCTGATCTTCCCAATAAAAGCCTACCCTGGTGTCGCAAACGGTTCACCAATGACATGTCACCACCACCACCACCAACATCATCATCATTATCACCACCATCATCATGTCTTCTCATCCCTCCAAAAGTTCCCGTGTTTCCACCTGGACCAAACGCGTGAAACAAAAGAAGAACGTTGACCAAGTTGCTATCCATTCCCACATCTAATCCCCCAACGTTGTTCATATCAAAACCCTCTTCATCATCCGAATCCAACCCATGTGGGTCCGGGTTTCTTTCTATAACGTAGTCACCAAAGACCACTGAACCAGGCATGGACGACGTGATGGTGCTAATCACATCATCACGCTCTCTCTCACGCTCAAGCCGCCTCCATTTCTGTTCCTGATCGGGGTCCACTTCACGCGGCTTAGCGCAAGGATGCTCTAACCTCACGTGTTTTTTCAACTCTTTGAATCCTCCTACAAAAGAGCAGTTATCATGCATACAAGTTCTTTTCTTTGCGTTAAGATATTCTCGGGCTGACTCCACCACTGTCCACCCTTTGACTTGACCTCTGCAAAGCGGGCATGCCAGCTCAGCCCCTTCTTCACACTTTTCAACGGGCCAACCGGAAATGTGGTCCAAAGCAGGACCACCATTTGGTCCTAGCGGAGATGAGGTGGTTTGTGGTGGTGTTACTTTTGTGTAGGCGTTTTTGTACTGGTCAAGGCAGTTGGAATAACGAGAGCTAGTACCACACATGTATGGGCGACAACCCTTATCGTGAGATGAACATAAGAGAAGAACAGCGTTGTGAGGATACTCCATGCATACTGAGCAGGTTACATCTTCCCAATCTTTTATGGGGACGACAATGGAGGATTTCTTTCCGTTCAGATCCTCTGACACGTTCTGACCACAGGTGAACATTGGGTATGGGGTTGTTCTGCAGTGTCGTGAAACGCTTCTACGCCTTCCGACTCTGCCCCTGGCACTTTTTGCCATTTCAAAGATAAACCTGTTGTGAACAGATAGATTATGAGACTTCCGATGATATAAGTTCTCAAGAAATAACATTGTTGAAAATGTTTATATCACCGCATGAATATAGTGAAACAAACTACCAACAAACACAGATGCATCAAGAAAGAAAGAACAACTATTACAGAAACATACCCTTGAAGGGAAAAAAAACTACAGACAAGCATAGGGGCGTAGCCTAACTTTATTATATTTTTTTGAAAGCCAGCTCAAGTTTGAAATGAGTTGTGGGAAGATATAAATGCAATAAATATGTATACCAACATGCATAACTATTTTGGTAGACATAATAAAAGGCAGCCATTGTTGCAGGCTCAATGGTATATAAGTATGACATAGAAATGACATAATGCAAGCAGAAATCCATGAGAAAAGAAAGTAAGTTGGACATAGTTGGAACCTTGATGCAAATCTTTTTAGAGAGAGATTGCAGGTAACTAATAACCACTACTCATTATTACTACACTTATCGTTGACTGACTCATCAAGTGTATATATATGGTACTAAGTTCACCAGTCAACAGCAAGAATTATGGTAACTCTCACTTGTCTTACTCAAAACAATGATCAAAAGAGCAAACTTGAGAACTTAAAGAAATTTTGATTCTTAAAAAGCAAATACCAAGAAAAAGCATTGAGACAAATGAATCTAAAGCATCAACAAGGGGGTGATTTTGCATTCTATCGTACCTGACACTCTATACATCAATGACTGCCAAATGAGAAATTAAAGCACCAGACTGAAGTACAGAGTTGGCTTCTAGAACAAAAAATTCTGAGACCTGCGTTTTCTAGAAAAGGAAAATCATTTATAGGATATGGGATCTATGGTTCCCCTCAATTCCTTACTAAAAAAAAGCCCCAAATATAACCCAAAAGAAAGCAATTAGATTAGATTGAATTACCTACTAACAAAACTTCAAACTCAATATATATATACTAGAAAAGTTGATCATAGCACAAAAAAACTTCCCAATTATCGCTCTAACAACATTAACTAGCCAAATAAATGCAACATAACAAAGTGATCGATGTTAAAACAAGCTAATTGTGAGGACAACATCAAAACAAACAAACAATCGAAGCTATATTTTGCTAACATCAATAGTTGTGATAACTGCAAATGAATCAAAAACTCAAAACCATCAATCAAAATCCAGATCAAGTATCTTCATTTTAATCACATCAACTGAATTACCAAAGCTAAATACTGCAAAATTAACCATACCGCTTGAACTTCAAATGAAATCTAGATCCTAAAGCTATCAACTACAAGATTCAGCAGATACGTATATGATCAAATAATAACCCAAGGTAGAGATTTATAGATAGCTTGTAAGCTACAAGACGTGCCACATCCAAACTATCACGCGAACGACAGATGGAAATGAATAAATAACGACAATTCCTTTCATTACGAAGCATAAACAAACAAAACTTATCTATTTTAAAATTAATTAAAAAAAACTTCGAAATCTAACCAAATCCAAATCTAAGATTCAAACACCTACACAAAAAATGAGCATAATCCATGGAATCAAATCATTATCCTAAACAAAATCACCAATCGTTCGATGCAACCAACGGTAAAAAAAAGAAAAAAAGATTCATACCTAAAATTGTTGGATGGAGTAAGATTTTCCGGAAAACGATTGAACAGACAAAGATCAAATTAGGGTTTTGTTAATTTGGTAGTCGAAGAATATATGGGATTTATCGAAAAATTTCTCAACGATATTCGCTCTGAAACGTAGGGAGAGAAAAAGCGAGAGAAATGGGGTACGGCAGATCCACGCACTTGCAGATAGCGTGATCCCACGCGCAATTAAGGTGTTTGATTATTTAGATCTCAATAAACCTTTTCCTTAATTAAGTTGCATGCTTTTTAATAAACTGGGTTATATAAATTAAATTCAGTTATTATGTTTAATAAATACTCCTAATTTAAATAATAAAATGATAATTTTACCCTGACATATATAATATGTCTTTTAGGGTGCGTTTGGTACGCAGACAGGATATGACAGGACAATGTGGGACAAAACATAACAGAACAGGACAGAACAGTTGTTCCACGTTTGGTAAGACAGAACTAGATAGAACAGAACATATAACATTGACCAATTTAACCTTGCTAAATTTAAAGAATGAATAAAATATGAAATAGAAGGTTTATTTGATGTTTTAGAAGAGAATTAGATTTTATTTTGAGGTTATATTGGTAGAACATAAGTCTGTTCCAGTTTGTTCCATGGGGTAGGGGTGGAACAGGCTTGTTCCAGTTTGTTCCACCTTGTTCCAGTCTATTCCACATAAGGTTCTGCCAAACGTGGGACAGTTGACTCTGTTCTGTTATGTTCTGTCATGTCTAGTATACCAAACGCACCCTTATTGTCAAGACCTAAGTTCGGTTGCAATTTCGATTTTGTATCTTAATTAAAATGATAATGTGTTTACCCAAATGACCTAGAATTACAATATTAACTATCGGTAAATGGTTTCTTCAATTGAAAACATGTATAAGTACATAGAAGCTCCTACACATCATCTTTGTACTTTGTAATTTGTGTGCTTCATGCTAAGATCACTAAGATCAAGAGATGGACCTTAGGGTTCTAACAATTTTTCGGTAACGAAAAATGAACTAGAGCTTTTTTATATGACTAAATAGATTAGGATTCAACTAAAAAATCCATGGTTTCCGGTAGAACCCTAATTCATCCATGTTGTTTCAGAACCGAAAAAAAGAAGCGGTTTTTTCGCATAGCTTGCGCATAGTGCAAGTTCCAATTGTATATCGTACTTGGCCGAAGAAGCATCCGACATGTTGGAGTTTTTACCTTCTTGGGATTCCACGGACCAATATATGCTTTTATTATATGGGCAACACTGATCTACTTTAGTAAATCATATAGATGTAGAAAAAACTTCTCATTTTGATGAATTGGAAACATCTATTTTCCATTTCTATTTATCCCGTTCATGGTAGTTGACGATTCGTCTGGGAATTGATCGATAAGCTATAAGCAAACAACTTCTAAATAAAGTTCTTTTTTTAATCTAAATAATATTTTTATCAAATATAATATATAATATTTTTTATAATTGTATAATTCAGATTGGTTTTATTTTTGTGAATTAATTTAAGTGGATGTAAAAATTGAGTAATCATCAAAAGATATTGCTAACAACAATATTCATCCTAAATTCTCAGATTCTTTGAGTTCCATCTCTTTTTGAAAGCTTTCCTCTGAGTTTTATGAGCTTTATCGATTTTATGTAAAAATCTTCAAAGCTTTGGCATAGATCTATTGTTTTTCCTTATGATCTAAATATTTGAGCATAGTTAGGTTATGATATCTCTTGTTCCAGTTTGATTCTCAATATTATGGTGCATGAACCATAACTGATAACTCAAACAAGTCGAGGCATTTGTTGTTTCCTTTAAAAAGTAAAACACTTTAAGACTTTATTTCATATCATGTTTTTGTAGCAAAAATTAGTCTACAACAAACATCTATGATGACATGTGTGTTAACTACTCGTTGAAACAGACCTCTTTTTTGTAATTGTGGGTGTGCAAGCCAGCTTGCGCGACCTTGACTAATCCATATGGCCCTCAAGAACAGATAGGAAAATTCTCAATTGGCCTTATAGGGGATTGAACTGGTGATCTATGGAGAGAAGCCCTGATGACCCAATTTTTATTACCAGTGAACTAACATCTCAAGGTTTGAGATATAACTCTTGGCTTCTGGTGAGGGAGTTCTTGATTGTTTTTTTCCTTCTCTCTAATGTAATGTTCTAAGAGCATCTCCAACAGCTAGGGGTGAGCATCGGAACTGGGTATCTGTAACACTCTCAAATTTTGGAAAGAGCAACTAAATAAAAATCTCAATAATACATCCAAAAGAATAGAATTTCTCCTTATAAGACAATACGAAAATTACGTCAATTTAAAATCTATGATTTACCCTCAAACAATTATCACTCGAGCCTTATTACAAAGACTAGTTTCACACCGGGTGTTACTTAACACGAGTATAACTTGCTATTCCCAATTAAGTGCGGAAGATTCACTAATCAAGTCACCTCTCGTGCACTCTACTAGCACTCGCCACTTCACAATGTAGCTAAAGCTACTCCCAACCTGAGCCTGTTGCACATGCCGACAAATAAAAAGGTTAGGCTAACGCCTAGTGAATTCAAGAGTTTACATCATGAGCAATTCATTTGATAAACCAAAAGATTCAATCTTAACAATTTATTTTCAAAAAGGGTTTGTATAAAAGACATCGACAACCCACTTTCTAAACATACACAATTCCCTTGAGGAAAGCTTTCAATGAAAATCGTTTCTCTGCAATTGACTCAATTTCAAAACTCGTATCAAGAGTTAATTAAATAATAATTTCTCAAATAATCGCCGATGCGAATAAAACTCCAATAGTTAAAACATCCAATAAGGATGAAACATAAATCCGTCCATAAATCATGGAAAACAATCCATATGCATATAATATGACTTCGACAACGCGGATAAATAAAATACCTTAAATCAACACCCTTCGGTGACGGGGGAGACCCGATCTCATCGAATGTGGCGAACACATAGATTAAACCACAATTAATAAATACAAGTAAGCTTCTTGGATGTGGAAAACATATGACATCAACCATACTAGGTCTTTAGTCCGTCTCCGACATCAACCAAAACTAGGTCTTTAGCCCATCTCCGGCATCAACCAAAACTAGGTCTTTAGCTCATCTCCGGCATCAACCAAAACTAGATCTTTAGCCCATCTTAGACATCAACCAAAACTAGGTCTTTAGTCCATCTTAGACATCAACCAAAACTAGGTCTTTAGTCCATCTTAGATATCAACCAAAACTAGGTCTTTAGTCCAAACCACCAAGTTCAATCCTACTGGATCTTTACCTTGGAAACCCACCATCCAAAACAAGCTTACTCGACTTAACATTTATACATGACCTCAAAAGAATAACCAATGCATTCAAATCATGTAAACATCAAATATAATGCAATTCATGCAATTCCAAGCCCAAGCCCAAGTCGAGCTTATTAAACCGGCACATGTTCAAATAAAATGAAATTAAGCATATAACACACCCAAGACTCCACCTCGAGTCACCAAAACCGGCAAACACTCAAAAGACTCATTTGAGTATAAACCAAGCCTTTAAAGGCCAAAATAAATGTTTGGTTAAATATGTGTCACTCACACGGTTACATAAACCAAAATGCATCGTTACCCAAAATCTTTACCTTTTAATTCCTCAATTGGCCATCGGCCCCAAAATAAAGGTTTGTAACTCTCAAAACATTCACATGGTCGGATTGACCAAGATCCCCAACTCACACGTTCACGCTTTAAAATGTGCCACATCATAGTTATCACATAATCACAAAAACACTAAAAGTGTATTTTGACCAAATCCTCTTCACTTATGCAATAAATTAACAAAACCTCTTTTACTCGTGATTTATTCATCAACCATTCAAAATCCCCAAACATGGGTGTAACGTCCCAAAAATTACGAGGAAATTTAAAAATTTTAAAACGTACATATCGTTATAAAACAACCATGATTTAATAATTCACGTCTTAAATAAAATTAACGTCGTTACTTCAAACCATCAACAAAGTTTATGCAGCGGAAAATTACATAATTAAATTCAAAGGGTTTGTAAGTGAAAGTTTAACAATATTTGACACTCCGCGCTCTATGTGTGTACGGTCACGCCCGACTGCCGCCCGCACCTGAAATACAACATATTGGGAAAGGGTAAGCTAAACGCTTAGTGAATCCAACCACACACATAGGTAGCAACCTCACGCATATCGCCCCTACTCGCAAGTAGGCAACACCACCATCACCACGAATATCAAACCACATAATGTTTATTATATAAGCACGAACCTCGGTCCCACCGAGTACACAAAATACATTAATACAAGCTCAGTCCCACCGAGCCCTCGGTCCCACCGAGTAAAGATTACTGTACTAGCTTAGTCCCACCAAGCCCTCGGTCCCACCGAGCCCCTCAGTCCCACCGAGGTGTACGCATGCATAAATATTCCACATACGAATTTAACAAATCACAACCAGTTATCACAACCCAACTAGTCCATGTAAGCACATAAATACACGTAATAACACGTAACACAAAAAGAACGACATACATGAAGTTCCTAACTACGCGGTGAGAGAACTCACCTCAAGGCTAAGCAACGTGCTCACGAAACGCAACACCAACCCGGCAATCTTCTTCACTTTCTCCCACCTAAATATGTATAAAAAGTCAAAGGAAAGTCCCGACCCATAACACGTTTACTAGTTTTCAAACGACTAAGAATTCCAGTTTTTATTAGAAATTACATGTCTGTTCGGGACCTGTTTTACCCCCTAAAAACTGATAAATACAGAAATTAAAATCCATAAATATGAAGTTCTAAGTCTTACGATTTCAGGGACGTATCGCACGCGTCCTAACGATTTTTCTATAATTTACTATAGATTTTACAAAAATGATTCGCAGAACAGCGAACACCCGGACCTTTCAGTACAACATGGCCACTTCGCCCTAGCTATGGTCCTAATTGGTCTTTCCGCAAAACAGAGGAAACTTAATAGACTCCGAAACGAAACTTTTGGCACCAGTCCCATTCCAAACCGACATTCCCAGCAAAAGTTATGCATAAAACAAAACAAGGACAGAAAGCTGGAGGTTTTTCGGACCAGGCTGTATAAACAGCCCCATACGGCCCAGCTACAGGCCTAATCAGACTTTCGGCAAAACACGAAAAACTTTCCTGACTCGATTAGTGAACTTCGGCCACTGATTTCATATCAATCCGAGCTACGAGTAAAAAGTTACGGCCACGACAAAACAGTGGCAGAAAATCGACATTCACATAAAATGACAAAACACCAAACTTGCGACCACTTTTCACCTAGCTAGAGGCTGAACCAGTTTTCCGCTAAAACACGGAAAACGTGACCGACCCCGTACTGGAACCGTGGGTACTAATTTTGGCTCAATCGGAGTTACGAGCAGAAAGTTATGGTCTACCCAACATCAAGGCAGATTCCAGAATTTTTACATAAAATGATAAGGCGGCTTTTACAATGGGCTCGGCGGTTTAGGGTTGCAACTCCGGTGGCGTTAGGGTTCCGCCGTGGAGGACTTAGGGTTTAGCCCCGCCCACTGCCACCTCCGGCAGTGGGGCACGGCGGCGGCGGTTCTCCGGCGACGGTCACCCGCACGCACATACCACCCCATTCTCGCACCACCTCCCTCGTTACTCTCGATTGCTATTCAATACAGACATAAACACACGCATACCCACAAGCACACAGCCACCGCCGTCCACCCACGGCCACCGTAGCGGCGGCGGGCGGCGGTGGTTGCCTCGCCGGAAAAACGAACAAGGAGAGAAAACAAGACGGAACAAGGGAACGACTTACCTTTCGATGGTTGCTCCTCCTCCCTCGACTTCTCCGGCGAATGGTGGTGGTGGCAGCGACCTCCGGCGACTGGAACAGTTCTCCGGCGACCCACTCTCTCTCTCTCTTTGCTCGGTTCTCTCTATCTCGCGGTCTCTCTCTCTCTTTTACTACTCCGGCCGAATGGAACAATGAGGAAAAGAAAAGCAAACCACAAACCAAAGGGCTGTTTGTTGGCGTTGCTGGAAACCGTCGAGAAGAGGAAGAGGGGGGGGGGGGGGTCGGTCCCCCTTTCCTTAACCGTTCCACATGCACAAAAATCCTATTGTCCCCCTTTGGCCCCTAGACTCAAACACTCTGACACTTTTGGTCCCTGAATTTCCATAATATTGCAAAAAGAGAGTGAGGTTTGCCACACATAACATTCAAGGTCCCCTTTGACAACTTTCGTTAACAAGACTCGCTTTAAACGACAATAAAATAATTACATTAGAAATTTTAAAACCATACCGGGACACGGGCTTTACAATGGGTGTTTTACAAGATATGTAAAGTTCAACACTTTGATTTAAATCAAAACCCACCAAATAACTGAACAAGGGATAATTTCACATAAAACACACAAATACTTGGAAAATAACATTTTTGGCATGTACAAAGTTTTCACAAAGCAACTTGAACTCACCTTGCTAGATTTAGGCTAAATCTAGATTTTCCCCAAACGTAAGCTCATTTGATGAAGCTTGAACCTTTAAGCCAAATCTTCCAAAAATCCTAAATCCACAAGTTTCCAACCATCAATCACCACATTTAACCATTTAGAATTGTTCCCCAAACATCAACCATCAAAATCTCAATTTATACCAAAAACCCTAATTTTGACCTAACTTTCCCAAAATCATCTAAACCAAAAACTTGAGGAATAAAACACTAGGAAGTCATAAATGGAGCATTTATAACTCATGAGAAACTTTAGAAACTAGGAGGATTAGCTTACCACTAAGGTTTTGATGAAAACCTAGAAAACCCCAAAATCTTCAATGTTGGAGATGAAACTTGATCTTTGCATTAAGAGGTGAAACCACTAGTATGAGATGGTGATAGAGCACTCTAATCTTCAAGAAAGGACCCCAAAATCAGTTAGGGTTCGTGAGGGAGGAAGGGAAAACGATTTGGGAGAGAAAGGGGAAAGTTGTGGGTGAGAAATGAAAAAAGGTTGAAAAATCGCATTTGACAGCAACCAGGTACCCGTCCGCGACTATGACCAGCGACTTTGACACTGGTCATAGTCGCGGGTCACAGTAGCTCCGCGGTACCGAAACTGTTTTGGCCATAACTTCTTCGTTATAGCTCTGTTTTCGCTCCGGAAAGAACCGTTGGACTCGTATTCGAATTCCCCATCCAACAAGACCATAAATTCTAAGTTTTAAACCAAAATCCTATTTTTCATATTTTTCTTAAAAGATCGGTTTCACACTGATTGAAAATTGTACTTATCCGAAAATTACGGGTGTTACAGTATCCGCCTTTGGAACCGGAACCATTCTGGAACTGCCGGTTCCAAAACCGAAACCGGTGTGATTGGTTTCGATTCCGGTTCCTAAAATACGGAACCGATTAAGACTGGTTCCGGTTTTGGTTCTCATTTTTCTGGGACCGGTTCCAAAATATAGAGAACCGATGTAAGCGGTTCCGGTTCCGATTTCTTCATTCTAGGAACAGCCGGTTCCGGTTCAGGTTCCATGAAATTTAGTTGGGTAACCGATTATGCTCATCCCTACCAACAACTATGCTAAAGTTTTTCTAAAATAGAGTAAAAAAGTTCAAAATATCTAAAAAGAATTGCATTCAACTCCAACAGCTATGCTATTTTAGCAGCTCTAGTATTAATTATCTAATTAAAATATTCAATTTATTTAATTATATTATTAAAATATTCAATATATAAAAAGTTGAGAGAAATAAAGTTTACTTTTTGGGGGTAATGATCAGTTTTGGGGGAAACTGTCTATTTAAAAATTTCTCTAAATTTAGAGATTTTTACAATCTTTTTCCCATTTTCTCTATTTTAACATACAGGATAGCATAGCTGTTGGAGCAATAAAAATGCTAAAATCCCACTTTTTCTATCTTAGCATAGCTATTGGAGATGTTCTAAATGAGTTTGTGCTCTATCTAAGTGATATTATATGTTTGCTTAGAGACATAAACGCGAAGAACTTGCGCTCTTATTTACTAAAGTTGTTGTTTGGCTGTAATTCTTTTATTTTGTATGCATATTGCTAAAGCTTGGTTTTTATGATCCCTTATATTATCAATTTATCATCCCATTTATACAAGTGATGTATCAATTTTAAACTTGAACCTAAGTTGTACTGAAACATATATAAGTGTAAAGTTGTCCCGCAACACGATTATTTGAAACTAATAATTTGGGTTTCATTTAAATGTTATTTGCACCCATCCTACTTATAACAATGTACTTGGTAAACTGTGGGATTATTGCAACTTTTTAGTACTTACACTTGTTCTATTGTATGAATTTGATCATTTAAATGTTTATAAGCTACTTTTTGTCAAACGTGGCTTTTTCATCAGCTAGCTTATCAGCTACCAACTAGCTTATCAGTCAACAGCTAGTTTATCAACTACCAGCTAGCTTATAAGTCATAAACTAGTTTATCAGCTAGTTTGCCAAACCTAGTAACAAAGTCATTTTAAATAAAACCACATTGCAATTTTAAAATTCCACGCGCCGTGTGGAAACAACGAGAGTGGATTCACGCGTGGACATCAAACCATCAATGACTGGAGGTTGAAAAACACACGCGCTGTGATGTAGAGCTCTTGGCTAAGGAATATTCTTTTCCACGTTGGAAGGCTCCCGTTTTATCCTTTTGGCTCTGCCCCCCTCTGCTCTATACTCTATTGTATAATACATTCTTTCAATAGTAAGGCCATCCGTACCCGGGCTCGGGATGGTTCGGGGATCATGCAGGGATGGTGCGGGGATGGCGGTAAGGGATGGAATCCGGGGATGGGATCCCGATCCATCCCGAAGGGTTTTTAAAAAAAATTTAATTAAATTTTTTAAAATTCATGCCGTTGAACGGCTCTATTACTAAAAAAAATTCTCAATTTAATCCCACTATATATTTAACCCTCAACCTCTTATTTCTCACACCTCTCAACCTCTTATTTTTCACACCTCTCAAATTCTCTCAACCTCTTATTTCTCACACCTCAAAAACTCTCTCAAATTCTCTCAACCTCTTATTTTTCACACCTCTCTCATCATGAATTCAAACAGAACACCTACATCCCGTCGTAACCGACCGAATACACCACAATCGCAAGAAGATCAAGAGTTTGGTTTCCAAGCGTTTACACAACAAGGTTATCATCCGCAATTTTCGCAACAAATTCCGCCACAATGGTCGCAACAAAATCCGCCACAATATCCGCAACAATTTCCCCAACAATTTCACCAACAATTTCACCAACAAATTCCTTACCAATTTACACGTCTCGGGTTGATTGAACAAGGTTTTACTCCGGCCAACTTCAATCTCGACGACGACATTGTTCCGGAAACCCAACCTTCTACCCCGAACACACCACAATCTATCCCGACACAACAATCTAACCCGGAACCATCAAATCCGAGACCAACGAAAGCCGCCAAACAAACGTGGAGTAAAGCCGAGGAACTCGCGTTAGTGTCGGCGTGGGTTGACGTTTCGGAGGACCCCGTGGTCGGTAACGCACAAAGCGGTGGTAATTATTTTTATTGTTATTATTATTATTATTATTATTATTCTTATTATTATTATTATTATTATTATACTTAATTTTACATAAATGTAGGAAATTTTTGGGGCCGAATCGGGCATGTGTTCTTTACTCGCATGGGTCGTGAACCAGGTTATAGATCAACCCATCAACTCAATAGCAAGTTCAACGACCTCAATAAAAGAGTTAATTCGTTTGACGGCATCTACAACAACTTGCTCAATAATAGATCAAGCGGGATGAGTGAGGCCGATATATCCCGAACGGCACACGAACGGTATCTAGCACGCCATAAAGTTGCTTTCACTCACGAACAAGCTTGGGACGTCCTAAAAAATGTCCAAAATGGGGAGCCGTTCCAACGATGACGACAACTTCATCGCGGGGTTCAAAACGTACCCAACCTTCCGATGATGACGATGACGAGCAAATTCAACGACCCATCGGGAGAAACAAGACAAAAAAATCATCAACGAGTAATACGTCCGGGGCGAATACGGACGAAAGTGTTACTCAGTTGTTGACGACGTTCAACGACAAGATTGATGATACAATGGAATACAAAATGAAAAAACTCGATCTCGAAATCGAACGCTCAAAACTCGAACGACATAGGTTGGATCAAGAATGCGAAATCGAACGCGCAAACCGATTTGATAAAGACTTCGAGTTTTTCATGGCCCCACATGATCACCTTACGGAAAAAGCTTTGAGGGTTACTTTAGCGAGAAAAGAGCAAATTCAAAAATTTCATGATTGGTAGTGTTTTGTATTTTGTAATTTTTATTTTTAATGAATGGTATGAATTTTTATTTTTATTATTTGTCTTATTTTTATTTATTAAAAAATATATAAATATTTTTATTTTGTTAAATAATTAAAAGTATAAATAAAAGAATTAAAATAAATGAGGTGGCAAAAGGGTTTGAGGGAATGGGGTACGGGTGTTTAGGGATTGTTAGGGATGGAGTGAGGGATGGGAGAAAAGCTGATGTGGCGCTGATGTGGAGCTGGAATCATTGAAAGATTCCTCCATGGGGTACTGATGGCCTAATAGACCATTCACATCCATCCCATTCTAACCCACACTTTTTCACTGCCATATCAGCGCCACATCATTTTTCCCTTCCAACCCATTCTAACCCACAAACCCCCACATCCATCCCATCTTTTATTTATTTTTATTTTTATTTTTGTTACCATTAATTTAAATAATTAATATTTTATAAGTAATTTGTAATAATATATAATATTATAATTTATAAATCAAACTAATATTTTAACCTTACATAATAAAATTAAAAAAAATACATAAATTTCAAATAAAAAATGATAACTACTCGTTGTGTCTTGGTCTCTTGGAAGCCGTGAAATGTGTTCGATTAAATCCGCCCGAAGGTTATGATGCGTTTCTCGGTTTCGGACTTCTAACACGTTAGCGTCATATTGTTGGTCGCTAATCTCTTCGTCGTCCTCCTCATCAACTTGATTAGCGTTTTCATCGAAACGACAAATCGCGTTACCTTCGTCTTCCAATATCATATTGTGTAATATGATGCAAGCGTACATTACTTTTTGTATTTTATTCGGGTGCCACGATCTTGCTGGGTGTTGTATTATGTGCCAGCGTTGTTTTAGCACACCAAAACAACGTTCTACATCCTTCCTTGCCGCTTCTTGCGCGACTTTAAACCTTAATCGTCTTTGATCCGGAGGGCATTTGAATGATTTCACAAAGGTAGCCCATTCGGGGTATATCCCATCTGCAAGATAGTAGCCGTGTTTGTATTGTACTCCGTTTACTTGAAACGGGCACTGCGGTGCTTTCCCGTTGTGTACATCGTTAAATAACGGCGACTGGTGTAGCACATTGAGGTCGTTGTTGGACCCGACAACCCCGAAGTATGCATGCCAAATCCAAAGATCCTGTGATGCCACTGCCTCTAGCATAATAGTCGGCCGACCATGATCACCTCTGACGTACTGCCCGCGCCATGCAGTTGGGCAGTTGTCCCAATCCCAATGCATACAATCTAAGCTTCCTAACATGCCGGGAAACCTGTGCCTAGTTTCATGTGCGGCGTATAAACGTTGAATATCATCATAAGAAGGTTTACGTAAGTATCGCTTGCCGTAAAGATTGACGATACCTTTGCTGAACTTTTGTATGCATAAACGTGCAGTTGACTCCGCCATCTTCAAGTACTCATCAAAGCCGTCAGCGGATATCCCATACGCCATTTGCCGAATTGCCGAGGTACACTTTTGCAAAGGAGATAACCCTTTTTTGCCTCTAGCATCTCAGCCCTGTTGAAAATATTTATACTCTCGCTCAAGATCCTCCACTATTCGTAGGAATAGTCGTCTGCTCATGCGGAACCGTCTCCTAAACAACTCGTCACTGTAATTACAGTTTTCCGCAAAATAATCTGCAACAAGTCGGTCGTGTGCAGCTTCATGATCTCTAACTTGATCCGGTCCCCTCCGTCTCCGTCTTGGAGGCGAACTTGGTTCTTCATCTTGATCGAAAAGCCTTTCTACAACATTGGTTATTAATCCACGAAAAATATCGTAATCCATTTGACGATACGCGGGTAGATTAACTTCCCCGTCCGACGATGACGAAGACGACTCATAAAATTCCGACGAGTTCACTGATGAAGAAGACATTTTGTTTTTGTAGTAGAGAAAAGTTTGAGAGATTGAGAGAAAATTTAGTGGTGTGAAAAAATAAGTGGGAAAGATGGGAGAGATTGAGAGTAAATTTGTTTGTGTGAAAAAATAAGTAGGTTAATATTAGTATTTATAGGATAGAAATAATTAAAAAAAAATTCACTCCAACGTCCATATTAACGGCTATATTTTATAAAAATAAAATAAAAAATTAGATGGGAGACCCAACCCGAGCTGGTTGCCCAACCCGGGAGGGTTCCATCCCACGCCAACCCCAAGGGGTGCGATGGTGTTTAAATCCAACCAGCACTAACCCGGGCGAATCCAAGGGGCCGATGCGGATGGTCTAATACAACACAGAATATGAGCAATCGATTAGCTAAAAAAAGTTGATTTTAAAAATTACAAGATTAATTATATTATTAAAATAGTTAATAAAATATATATAGATATACTTTTTTAATTATTAAAGTATTTTTAATTTCATATGAGAATAAATGAGAACTATTTCTTTTTCTCAAGTAGGTAATAACAATAAATCATGTTTATTGAGTTATTTGAATTTGAAATATTTTACTATCTATTTTTCAGTTGTTAGAACAAAAAAATAGTGTAAAGTTCCATTTTTCTTAGAATCTTGTCCAAAATTCAAGACAAGATATAAACCAACTCCACCCATCAAGCATAACATAAGCTAAAACCGGGTCTATTAGCCAACAACATAAAATAATCCATTTAGTGTAATAAAAGACATGTCTGTATATATCTCACCGTCTGACCTACAAGTGAAAAATACTGGTTTGGCTCGAATCCATCCACATTTGTAGATATCTCTTTATGTTCACTAATTGGATAAAAGCAGTAATGTTACCTAATTACTTGTATATTTACAACATCTAGTTGTTGTTTATTGTATTTGTTGTTGAGATTGGGTCGAGATCATCTTGGTCATAATAGATGTTTTCAGCCATCTGCCATATTTGAAGTATGTTATCAGAAGCAACGCTAGCGATGACCCAATCTTCAGATGGGTTCCATGAGAAATCTGAAACTTTACTCGTATGCCCGCCATGAACAAACAACAACTCTGGCGGCCCATCTTTCGCCTCCTCTGCCGTTTGCTCCATATCAATCCTGCATTTCAAATTTAACATCAAACTAAAACAACCACCGCTTCCACTTGCTAAAACATGTGCATTTGCTAGCATTTGTATTGTGGCACACGTACATTTTCTTAACAAATTGGTATCAGAGCTTCACATCTAGATTTAGGTTTGTGTAGAAAATATACATAAAACTAGTTTGCACATTTTTATGGGTGTTCTCCATTAAGATGAGTTAAGATGGCTCTCTCGCCCGTTTTGAAGTCAAACATCATAACCTCGGGGAAAAAAACATAAAGATAATAATTAAAAGAGTAAAAAGAGGGGATAATTGACCAACATACCTACTAAGATCCCAAACCATGAGTCTCCTGGCAAGACAACAAGATGCTAAAATTGTCTCACACTTCGGACTCCAACCAACCTGAAACACTTCCTCCCTGTTACATAAGATGGTGTCGGAAAAGGGTAAAAAAAGGAATTCTGAATAACTTTCACAAATGAATCCAAAACACATGCAAGACTACTTACTGGTGACGGTCAAACGTATGTAAAGCAGAAGTGAGTTTTCGTAAATCAAATAGCTTCACGGTCTTGTCTGTGGACCCCGTCGCCAACACCCACTCGTTAAAAGGATTGAATGATAAGCAGTTAACCTACCTCAAAGCCAAAGGCATCGATAAATAATAAATACATACATTAATCATGCAATTAGCACATACCACATCTTAAGTGTGAAAATTAGTGAACATGCGATTATACAGTAAACATCACATGTGATAAGAAGTGGGCGATTGGTCAAGGCGACTGACCAAGGTTGCGTGAAAACTCTCCCGCATAATGGCTGGTCAAGCACTTTATAAATCTAGATATATATATATATATATATATATATATATATATATCATGAAAGCCTCTTCTTTTTAAGTTATTCAAGTACTGTATGGAGTATTATGCATTCTTGAGACCTTATATGCTTGCATTTTCCTATTGGAGATATTTAGGGGTTTATACCTGTGTTTCAGGGTATTCCCTAATATGGAGATTTATTACTTTGATACGGGTATTGTTGGTAGTAGTTATGCTCATGATGATCAAAACATAATGTTTTACAACCTAAGTATGATATCATTCATTTTTTTATCACATATTATCATATATGAGCGTGGGAGGCCCTTTGGGGTCATTTTATTGGTATAATCATTATGGTAGATTTATTATATGTTATCGGTACTAACTCAACGGGTGTGCAATATGGATGTTAGTGACATGAGGTGTAAGGGACTCCTAGTAGCAAAAATGGGAATCCGAAGAGTAGGCACTAAGGTTGTTGAGCTTTGAGGTGTAACCTTGAGATGAAAGTCTAATGGAGGTCAGTAGGCACCAAGGCGGAGGCCTTGTGGACGTTCGGCGGTAAAACTCCATTATGGTAAGATGAGTAAATGAGAAGCTTTTTGTTGGAGTGTTATGTGGCGTTCATTATGCGTATGGATTATTGTTTGATTTATATACTTGAACTCACGAGGCTTGTTAGCCTAACACTTGTTCTTATTGTCATGCATCTCAGTATCTAATGGTGGGTTGACTAGAGAGAGTTGAATTGATGTCGGCTCAAGGCTCATCGAACCTTTAGCATTTTGGAACGCCTTACTTGGAGATAGCAACTTTTTGGAAGTTGAGTGACACCCGGTCATAATTAAATATTTCTTGTACAAATTAGATTAGAAGGTTGTTAACCTTAAACTTGATTATTTCTCTAGTAATAGTTGGCGTAAACTATTCTTTTGTGAAGTAAGAAACCATAGTCGTTATGTATATATCAAGTTTTTGCTAGTTGTTAATTTTACCAATTTAGGGGTGTTACATAAGTTGACCACCTTGTCGTTTGAATCTGCCTCTCTCTCTCTCTCTCTCTCTATATATATATAGGGGGGGGGGGGGGGTCATTCATGGGAGTATCGAATAATTTATGAGATATGTGAGGTCCAATTTCAACCACAAATCATCTTAAATCAAAGGTTAAATTAGAAAATTAATAATTTTGGTAATTTTGACTAAAACAATTAAATAAATGGCATTCTAGGTATTTGAAAATCTTATCTCTCCTCTCATTCATTCTCTCCTCTCTCCTCTCTCCTCTTCAGCCTTGTGATACGCGTTGTAATACACCATGAGACATTGTAAACATTACCACTGTGATCCATAAATATCTTTAAAACACAATAGAGATTATATCACATTGTGATCCACTAATTAAAACCCATAAAGACACTGATCCATTTAAACTCACCCCTCTATATATAACCATAGGCAACATGGAGCCAACACAAATCATGGTGGTATCCAACCACCAGGAAGCAGTGGTGACATACAAGCCATCTTACAAATCATTCATGATGAGTTATTTACATGTCTATTTATCACTATTTATAATTTGTGCAATGTAAGCTTACATAAAAAAACAAAAATAAAAATCGATTTAGATTATTTTAAAAAATCATGTCAGAAAAGCAATTTAGGTCAAATAAAGTTCAACTCCCAAAGTTATAATATAAGGAAGTACAATAAGACCAAAAGCCATTGTGTGTGTGGATATCCAAATCTTGAAATCCTATATATCATGTATCATTGGTAATTGTGTGTATGTTTAAGAACAAGAATTGGAATAAGAAACACAAGAATTTGGGACTACCAATGGAAAATAGAAGACTAATGGACGAAAGCTGCAGCTTGACATGTAGTAAAGGAAAACTTGTTTAAGTATCAAAGAGTTACTCAGATCCAAATTTCTAAAATGTATCTGAGCCAAAACATTCCTCATCCCTTCCCATTATTATGACTGGAATAGATCGATATGTAAAAGAAGAGAAGTATGAAATATTATACTTACCTCGCTTCGATGAGCCATAACACTTTGGATAGGCTTGGTGACCAATGGAGATCGTAGATCCCATATGTGCAAATATTGGTCATCGCCAACTGAACCAAATAAGTATTCATGCCTCAAATGCCATGCTACATCTTCTACAACTCCTTCATGAATCTTTTAACCATAAAAAACTTGGAAATTAGAAAACAACAATAAGCTTCTTGTTCCAAGCTAATTGGTGTAGACTGAAAATGGAAACCAATAGATACTATAAAGAGGTCAAAATATAAAGCATCTCGGAATTAGGCAGGTGGTTATAATTTAGGTGTAAGATAAACGACTCAGGTAAGCTAGTAAAATACCCTTATAGCTTTTTTTTCAAAATTTCCATCCATTCATATGAAAAGGAAAAACATATTTTCTTTATTATTTAATTTTGAGTTATATGCGCAATGGAAAGACTGTTATAAGGGATCTTAGCACTCTATGCAAATATTATGTGTTGACCAAAGCAGCTAAAACATCTACCAAAAGGACATGTTTTAGCTGATTTGGTCATGTTAGCTATGCTGGAATTTCATAGTATACCTTGAATATTTGCATAGCATCAATGGTGTTATTCTTCGGGCTTGCATTAATGTCCCACAAGCAAATTTGGGCATCATCAGAACCACTCAGCAAATGACCCTGTTTGAATTTACTCCATGATAAACCATATCCCTCAGTGCTATGACCCCTCAATCTCAAATCAGGATTGCACTCTCCATCGAGAGGAGGCTTAGATGGGTGTTTGCTATAATCAAAAATATATACTTCTGCATTGATTGTCTTGGTGGCTATAACAAAAGGGTTTTGAGGCATATATCGAGCTCTGTTCACCTCTCCATCATGATTTATCTGCTGAATTATTTGTACCTACAAGAAAAAAGGCAGACCAAATACATGATGCAGGGAATTGTGTTCAAGACTAAGAATGGAGCTAACTCAAACTCGAAAGGAGAAAAAAAACCTACCAATTAAACAGGATGAAGGAAAGGGTTGGTGACAATAGGAACCAGTCAAGAGTTAGAATATAAGTACAATAAATAAAGTGTAACAATTGAGATACTGTTTGATCATAATAGCCAAAGAAGAAATAAATATATACTTGAATATTTTTAATTTTCTAGCTCAGCAAAGAGTTTTATCTAATTAATTTGAGTAATTGAGTTCAACCCCTTTTCGAGTGGGATTTACTGGGTCAGTTTTGTTTGGTTTTAAGATGCAGATGGGCAAACTTTTTCCTTGACTAAAAGGTGGACAAAACCAGCAATGAAGCAAGAACTTCCTTTCAAAGAAAAGAAGTGAAACAAGGCTATAAACATTATCATGACAAATAAATTTTCCATGACATATTGACATTCCTAACTAGCCACAAAATAATCTTTTGGGAAGTTCTGCTGCTGATTCTATGTTCTTCTGAGCTCCATCCTCCATCTCATTCCCCATATTTATTATTGTGATGGACAAGCCTAGTTTTTAATCTCTGGAATACCCTTAACCTCTAAAAGTGGAAGTTAAAATTTGATTTAGATGGATGAAATTTGAGAGGCAGTGGGGAAAGTTTATGTATCAAGAAAGACAAGTGGTGTATCTTTGGGGCAAAGGGGTAAGCATACATAATAATGATAAGAAAATTGAATACCGAAATTAGTGTTAAAATATGAAAATATTGGCATGGTATGATTGAGCATGTAACTTCTTAGGTCATCTCCATCTCTCTTCCTCAAACGTACTACTTTAAGCATATTACCTTATATAACGAAATCTATCTTTTCATTATATAATGTGCGAGTTGTCAAAAAACATGCCAATCGCCTGGTTACACAACCTTACCATATGCATATTAGCAACCAAGTAGAAGGAAAAATGTGCCCACATGATTAGCCTAAGAATGTGCTTTTTTCCTTCTAGGTTGTCAACTCAATCAGTAATCGTGTTACCCTCCATTTTTTTCAGGATGCGGTACATATATGTAAAGTAAATTCTCTTATGTCCGAATAACTAGGAGTGCATATATACAGGTTATGTGGATAAAGTTAGGCTGTCCTCAACATTTAACTTTTAGCCTGCCAATAATTAAGAATAGATAATATTAAATAGACTTTTAGCTAGATTTAGCAGTATCTTTTGGTGTTGATGAGAAGTACTACAGAACAGCTTTTACACCTATTTTTTTCTCAAACTTCAACATTCGTGGTTGTGAATTAACTAATGAAGTGTCACCACAAGAAAGATAAAGAGTGATAACCCAGAAAGTTACATACTCAATCAAATGACGCCAATACTTCTCATCTTGCCCTCGCTACTTATGGTACTTAATCTTCATAATCTTATTATCCACATAAACCACAATCCCCTGAGCTAAAAGATGCATCCCTTATCCATTTCTCCCATCTTAACCTTCTTCACTCTTCCATTCATCAACCTATTCACAATCCTGAACTGGGATTCATCAACTTATTCACAATCATGAATGAGAAGTATAGCTCGCACAGATGCAATGCTGACCATTCTGATTTATTTAGTGATACAAGCAGCAAGGTTTCATATGTCACACTAAGAAGTTTTCTTCAAAATATGTCTTTATGTAACATTTGGAACTCCAACTCCCTTAGCACTTTCAATTGATGTAATGAATGATGTTTTTGAGAAGAAAAAGAAAAGGAGTAATGCTCAGAGAACATTGAAAACATTTCTAGAGTTTTTAGAGCTTTAGGTTGTATTGTTATTATAGCTTTGATCGAGCAGCTCAGACAAATTACATCTAGAGTAGTTCTGCTGTGCAACCCAGCTTTTAATGTTGGCTAAAACTATATGGTGTCTCACACTTAGAATAGGGTAATGGGAATGACTAGGATCGCAAGTGCTAATTGCTATAAAAGCAAAATAGTTGTCATGAATTGACAACCCATAAATTACTAGTAGAATCAATTGATACTACTCTCGCCTCTATTAACAATTTGACCCCCTGCAATCCAATTCATAATGTCCTGGCTCTCACATTCAAGGCACTAGAGGGGGTAACTTTATCCATTTATGTGAAAATGGGTCACTAAGGGTTATGTTTTATTGCTAACGGGTCAAACGGGTCAAATCAAGAAATGTAGCTAAAACTGGAAACAGACTGTTTAAAAGTATCCCAGAACATAGTCAAGTGTTACAACTTCCTAAAAGGTTATTCAAAAAAATTGCATCACTATTTCAATAGTAGTCTATGTAATCATACTTTTTTTTGAACGGCAATGTAATCATACTTAATATACTAATTAGTTATGAAATTAAGAAAAAACATTGACGGGTGAACTCGACCTGTTTTGGCATCAATGGAGGACCTTTATCACTATTCTATGACATCATCAAGGAACCCAAGCACTATTCTATGACTCTTGTTGGTGTTTCCAATCGTTCTTCTTGTGCAACATCAGTCAACTTTAAATAGATAAAACACCCAAATGTTTCATAATACATAGATAACACAGCCCTAAATTAATTTCATAAGATTCAAATCACAATCAATCTTTCATGTTGTGCCAAACCTTAACAGAAGTCATACTTTTCACTTAACAGTTACCAAAACCAACCTTTATTCTCTTGCAGCATCAACAAACTTTTTAAATTTTCAGAGACAAAACAACAAAATGTTTTTAAACTTGTGGGCCACCTAGTGGGCCACTACAGGCCTGATTTGCCTTTCCTATGATGCTCTAGGGCAGGGCAGTGTGGACCAGCTTGAGGGTTGCCGGTTACAAACCCTTTTTGCACAAACGTCAGTTTTACCAGCTATTCAAGAAAATGGCAAGTCTATTGGCAACTAGTGCCCTATTTAGTTAAACCATATAAGGCATTAAATTCTTTTTGTGTAAGCATATATGCGCAGCTACCTTTATCTTCAATTCTTGTGCATAAACAATTTAACATATCATATCTAAACAAAAAGACGTAATGCTTTTGATAAGCGCACACACCAATTACACTTTTTCGTGTGATTTTAGAAAGATGAATTACATGCAGATCACAGCTGAACACTTCATCTGAACCCGATACCAAGAAACAATTCAGAAAGTTGGCTTAATAGTTACAAAAAAACCAAGTCTTCCTGCTAATTTAACATCAATCAACGAGGCAATTCAAAATAAAAATAAATACAACATCAAAACAATTATATCAACACATACACAAGTTAAACCCTAACTGAATTTCACGAAACAATCAAACAGGATTTCAACTAAAAAAACTCACAATTAACTTATTACTTGGAAGTAAAACCCTAGAAAACTTCAAAAACACTCTTGTGATGAGATCATAACGAACAATTCACCGCAAATCATGTACACACACGCAAACACATAAACAAACCTTGCCGTTGGCGCATCCAAATCCTCCGGAATTAGAGCGATCATCGTAATGACGAGGATCATTTTCAGCATCTTCAACAGGCAACTGAACCTGAGCGATCATAAGGTAATTAGGTTCGTCGTCGGAGGTGTGCGTCCCAAGAATCAACTTCTGTAGGGTATAGTCTTTACCGGCGGGCTCTTCACGGTGAGGGAGCCATTCAACGGTAAGCGACGGCCACTCAAGCGCATGTGTAATGACGAGATCATACAAAAACGGTGTGTTCTTCTTCCAAATCCTGTATTCTTCGTTGATCAGTCGCTCCTCAATTTCTCTTCTCATATCATCTTCATTCCTCCCCATAATCTGGTTGAAAGTGGAGCAGATGAGATTCTATCACTCTGAAATTGACGTTGGGGAAATTTGGAGGGAATTAGAATTGAGTGAGAGTGGATGAGAATGAGATTGTTGGTTATGCAACTTCACAACACAGTTTTGTCTTCTTTCCGTTCAACCCTGCCCGCCTAACAACCAGGGTTTAATCGAATTTATCTTTCTAGATTAAATTACATAAATGGTCCATGTGGTTTGGTCCAAATCTGGATTTGGTCCCTATTTTAAAATAAGTACACTAGACGTCCCTGTGGTTGCCATTTTGTTTCATGTCGGGTCCCTGACACTAACACCGTCTATTTCCTCTCCGTACGCACCCTCACATGCCTGGCACGTGAGGGGTAAAAACGTCATTTTATCTTTTTATTTTATTTTACCATTTTTTTCTAACCATAAGGACCAAATATGTAATTAACTCAAAATATGGATTTGGTTTATCATCTCAGATCTTTAAACCCAAAATTTGCAAACCACAAGTAATCGAGCTCCATCTTCGAAACCTAGATCGCCGGCGGAATGGAGCTCCATCTCCGGCACCGCCTTCATCTCTGTCGCCTACCTCTGCGGCACCACCTCCATCTCCGACGCCAGGCCGCCTACCTCCGGTGGTGCTCCTTTCTCCCTCCTCTTCCTGTTTCTGTAGCAACCCAGATTTGAGATGCAAACACAAACGCCTTCCCCCTGTGGTTCACCCATACACAAACACACACATCTGGAAGAAAGAATCGACGCCTTCGTCTCTGTGGTTTGTGACACGGTTCGTTACAGATCCCTCTTGAATCTACCAAGCTTTGGTGTTCTTGGGTTCTAACTTAGTTTTGGTGATAATGTTTTCTGGGTGAAACATATTTCAGAAAAATCCCACCATAATTTCGTCTCTATGGTTTATGACATGGTTCGTGATCCAACTCTCTCTCTCTATAACCACCCTTTTGAATATACCAATTCATGATAATAACAAGAAGCTCGTTGTAGAGACATCAATTGTTGTACCTTTGCTACTGGATGCTTTAAGATTTGGGACAATTGAAACGAGAGGGATGGTGCTGTGAGACCACTTTTGAATAAAATTAAAAATCGGGTTCATGTGGATGAGTTAGGGTTTTTGTTATTCCTTTGATTTTAAAACATGAGTTGTAAGCAATCATAGTAATGCTAATGAATCTAGTTTGTTCTTTAATTTGTTTGTATAATGTGATAAAAACTGAAAAATATTTAAGAGTTTATTTATTATTGAAAAAAATTGTAAAGTAGAATAAAAATATAAAATGACATTTTTACCATAGGCACGTGAGGGTGCTAACGGAGAGGAAATAGACGGTGTTAGTGCAAGGGACATGGTGTGAAACAAAATAACGATCTCAGGGACGTCTGGTGTACTTATTTTGAAATAGGTACCAAATCCAGATTTAGACCAACCCACAAGGACCATTTATGTAATTACTCATCTTTCTATTATTTTTGTTCAAGTCCTCAACTATTAAAAGATGGAGAATCTGATAAAAAATAGAGAGATTGATGACATAGGTCAACAACAACGTGATAGATAATATGGAGAATGGACAACGATGGGATACGAGTAATTGGCGAGGAGGAGTGATACCAGCGTTTTGTGTGGGGTTTGAATGACGTGGGTTTTGGGAATGGTAAAATTGATTTAATTTTCTTTTTACTTTAAAATCTTTCTAGTCGTTTATAAATAACTTTTGTGGGGGTTCAACGAATGAAGTCACCAATATTTTAATGTCGATGATTTAATTTATTGAAAAAAAAGTATCCAAGTTCCTAATCATTCAATACGATAAAGTTTGATGGTTTTTCTTATTCAAAAAAGATAAGATAACTTAGAGATTTAATCATCTAAAATGGAAAAGTTTAGGCTATGTTTGACAAACTAGCTGATAAGCTAGCTTATGATTTATAAACTAGTTGTTGACTGATAAGCTAGCTGATAAAAAGTCACGTTTGACAAAATGTAGCTTATAAGAATTTAAATGACCAGAAATGACATATTAAAAAATAGTTAATAAATAATAATTAATATTAATGAAAACATATTTGGAATATTTATAAAAAACTACTCATAAACTATTTCAATTAGCTTTTCAAAAAACTAGCTTATATGCTAGTTTTTTTTTGCCAAACAATGCCTTAATGTTCTTTTAAGCTAAAGAAAATTATTCAATAACTTAATCATTTAAAATAAGATAGTTTTTTAAGGTTTTCTAAAATTTCCTAATTTTTTAATACGGTTTTGTCATTGTAGCGGGCCTGGATTTTTATCGAATATGTTTAAGCATAATTCATTTTTTTCTATAGATTATGATAAGTTTTTTTTTATAGTTCTTGTATTTATTATATTCTAGAGCGTCCGTTAGAGCACAACAAATGCATTTTTCATATGTTAAAAAAAAATTTAGTTATGAAAATCAGTTTAGTGAGTACATGGGACCTGTTCAGCCCCTCATAAATCCACCCCTATTTGTTTCAAAATACTTTTTAGAGTAAATTACACGATTGGTTCATGTGGTTTACATAAAATTGCACTGTTGGTCCCTAAAATGAAATAATTATGTGTTTGGTCCTTGTGGTTTACATTTTCACACGCCTTTAGTCCCTATGACCTAACACCGTTAAAAGCTTCTGTTATGTAGGTAAATTAAAAGGGTAATTTAGTCATTTCATTTTTTATTTTTGTTTTCTATTATTATTACAGGGACCAAACATGTAATTGTAATCTATTAATACATTGAGGGGTCCCACTTTTTTTCCTCTCGGCTCTTTTGATGAGATATATACACACATATTTACACACACACACACACATATATATATACACCATTACCTAACATCCACCACCACCATCCACCATTACCACCATCATCCATCACTACCATGGAAAAGTTTATTCGCATACTGAGTTTGCAGGAACTTGAAAAGGTCACCAATAATTCAAAGAAAATCTTATGGTCTCGATTTGGGTCTTCTCCGGTGACTTCCTTCTATTATCTTCAATGAAATCTCCATAGAGATTCCTACATTACCCACACCACCGGTAGCCGTCTTCTTTTGTCCCATCACCAACAACCACCTCTCATTCCCTCTTCAACATCATCCTTTTGTTCACCGGAAAGAAAAGATCGACTTCCATCTCCTTCTCCAAACAGATGTAGCAGATCTTTTCGTCTCCAACCGATCCAGATCGAAGATTTGGGTTTGAAAAGGATTTGCTTTTTTCGTCTTTTCAGTCTCCATCCGATCCAGATCGAAGATCTGGGTTTGAAAAAACTTTCTACATGATTTTTTTTTGGGTTTCTGAAAGTCCTTTTATCTCAGACTTTTTGTATAGATTAGATTAGACAATGGATCTCTTTGTATAGATTAGGGTATGTATGTTCTTGTCTAGATGAGGTTTTGTGTTGCAAGTATTTGGATGTATTCTTCATTAAGTCATTGAGATGAAATTTGGGTTTTCTTATTAAGATTTCTTGATAAAGTTTTGATTTTTCTATATTATTTGTAGTTATTTATCTGTTTTATGTATTGTTGTTTATGATGATGGTGGGTGGTAGTGGTGGATGTGTGGTTATAATTGGTGGGTGATGGTGGTGGACTGGTGGTTATAATTGGTGGGTGATGGTGGTATATGGTATTGGATGGTGGTTGTATATATATATATATATATATATATATATATTTGTGTGTATATTATCAAAAAAGACGAGAGATAGGAAGAGGTGTATCTTTTTTCCTTTTAATTAAAAAATAAGAAATTGAGTAAAATGACTAAATTGCCCTCCTCATTTAACCTGTTTAACAGACTCAAGTAATGGTGTTAGAGGAAAGGGGCCAATGACGTGAGAAAATGTAAACCACATGGACCAAACACGTAATTATTTCATTTTAGGAACCAACATTGCAATTTTATGTAAATCACATGACCAATCATGTAATTTACTCTACTTTTTATATTGTTCTTTAAAATAGATGAACAAAATTCAGTTGACAGAAAGAAATGATTTATTTTTTGTTTTTTTCCCATTAATGAGATTGGATTCTTATTATATTATATAAAGTTTTTAAAAAAATATATTAAGATAATAAATTATAAATAATTTATTAACATAATTTTGTTAAAATCCCTAAAATATAATAGAATATGCCCGGAGTTGATGATACTTTTTTTATAGATTATAAAATTTAGTTCTCTATTTAAAAAAAATTAATTATAGGGAATTTATTGAAGATATTTGATAAACTTTACATCTTGCGGCGAGTACATAACTAATATATATGTATATACTATATATAGGTGTGTTTCAATTGCAAACCAAACAATTCTAACAAACTATATAAACAAATCTTAGCCGTTTATCAAGTTTAATAAATATATAATTTTGTCATGTTTTTTAATCTAAAGTTATGATCATAATTAATGAACCTTATCTAAATACTTAAAATCAGGGCGGATGTAATTGGTACTTAGTGGGGGAAGGGCCTCCATGAAAAAAAAATGGAAATTTTAAGGTAAAAACTTAGGGTGCATTTGGTTCGGCGGATTCCGACGGAATTGGGCGGAATTGGAATGGTCAATTCCATTGACCAAATTCCATTCTGATGTTTGGTTCTTCAGGGAATGGAATTGAATTCCATGAATTCCCTCCAAATCAGGAATTCACCATCCTTACCAAATGTGATGGAATTGAAATCCATTCCACCCAATATATTGAAAATGACAAAAATACCCTTAAACCAAAAACCCTTTTGCAACTCAAAAACTCCTTCATCGTCTGCAACTCTAGCCCATCACCATCTAACCTTTTTCCTCTTCCCGTCGACCATCACCATCTGCCGGTGACGACTCTGGCAGCCGTCGACAACCACCATCGCTACCAATTGCCACACACACTCTCTCTCTCTCGTTTGAATCGCACATCCGCCGTCTTCTCCCTTCTCTCTCGTTCTACCATCTTCGCCATCACTAGCCGCCTGCAACCGTCGAGAATTACAGCCCTCATCCCCCGTTATCGTCTTTCTACCGTCAAGTCGCTGTAACTGCCACTGTCATTCGTGAATAGCAGCCGCCGCCATACACAGCAGCCGCTGTCGTTCGTCTTCCTACAATCGAACCCCCCTCTCGACTTTGCATCAACATCTCTCACCGGAACCTTCACCCTGAATTTCTGATCTACCCTCACCAATTTATCCCTCGATTTTGGATGGAAAGAATAATGGAAAAGATGTTGCGATGGGAAAGACAAAGGAATAGCAACTAGGTCAAAATAAAATGGGGAGAGGATGAGGATAAGTAAAGTGGGTAAACTTTTTTAATTAATAATTAAGTTACTAAATTTTAAAAGAAATCCATGGAAACAATGGTAAATTACATTTTTTTCTCATTAAATGTTAATTTTATAATTATTTTTAGTTAAGATAAAATAAAATTAAAATTAAAGGAAAGGGTGTTTTTTTCATTTTTCATAATTCCATTCCGATTCCATGACGAACCAAAAAGATAGATTTCAAGATTACATTTCATTTCCTGTTAACCAAACAGTTGGTCAAACCTGATAACATTTCATTCCAATTCCTTCCAGATTCCAATTCCTTTGACATATTCCATTCCAGCAGAAATCATTCTGCGAACCAAAACGCACCCTTAGGGAGTTATGAGACGTTTGGATTGCAGGATTTCGACAAAATTTGACAGAACTAGACTTAGGGGCGGATCTATAATTTTTTTTCAAACGATGGCACCATTTGACTATAAGAAACAAATATAGATATATTTTTTACAAAATTAATATTGGTTTGGTGGTTAACCATTTGCTTTTCAAAGTAGAGGTGTTCGAGATCTATTATTGCAATTTTTTTAGAAACATAATAAATGTGAAATTAAAAGCTAAAAGCTACCAAAATGACTATACAAGACTCGAACCTGGGTCTACAGTGGAATAAGAATCTTCCAAACCAACTCTACCAAGGAAAACTTTTGTTTTTATTGTAGTTTCAAAATATATACGGTGACACAAAACAAATTGATACGGTTGCACATTTCACAAACCTAATTTTTTTACCCTTCGACGGAAGAATAATACGGTGGCACGTGTCACCGTAACCACCTATCTAGGTCCGCCCATGATTGGACTTATCAATTACATTGACCAAATTCCACTTACACATTTGGTTTACCTATGGAATTGAATTAAATTTCACACATTCCACCATTCATGGATTTCATTCAATCTCATACAAATTTATCCCCATCTTCCCTACTTGATTTATCGAGACCACTGCAAACCACCACCACCACCAATTTGAACCATCGCTGACCATCACCATCGATTCTAACCACCGCTGACCACCACCGTTCTGAACCATTGTCGACCTCCGCCGACCACCACCGATTTGATCCACCGTCGACCACCACCAATATGAACCACCGTCGACCACCACGAGATATAAACCACCGCCTACCACCATCGATCTGAAACCACTGCCGACTTGGACCTTCCCCTTACCACTATTGATCTGAACCACCGTTTATTTGAAACACTGATGCCCACTACCACCGGTCTGAACCACCGATTTAAACCACCAACATCGCTAACTACCATCGATCTGAACCACATTAATTGGATTTCAGTTTTAAAATTTCGAGAAAAAAGTATTTTAGTAATTTATTAAGGGGTTGTTTTGTTCACAAAAAGTGAAGGAATTTGATGGAATTGGAATCTCAAATTCCTTTGACCAGATTCAATTTCATTGTTTGGTTCAAGGTTTTTAAAGGAATGGAATCTCAAATTCCAACCAATTCCATCAAATAGCCATTTAAACATTCCATCCTAAAGACAAGGTATTTCAATGGAATGGAATTAGATATTTTGATAATTCCAAAATCACCCTTTGCCCTACTCTCTTGTTTACCCTGCTCTCTCTTCGTCTTCTCCATTGCACACACCAAGAAGGTTCACCGGAATTGGGTTGGGAGGACGACGTGGAAATCGGCGGCGACGGCATCAGGTCCTCCGGCGACGGCAGTTCTTCTTCCCACTTTGAAGAGAAAGAGGGAGAAGAAGAAGAAAGAGGGATGGATGGGTGTATGTTCGAATTGTGCAGGGTTCATAAACCCAGAATCACTCCAGCGCACAGAGAAGAGAAATAAAGCTTCCAAGGGTATTAAATTTTTTTGTTCCTATTTCTTTCTCTTTCTCTTTCTCTTTCTCTTTCTCTTTCTCGTCGCACTCTTCCTATTGTTTTTCCTTCTTCTCCTAGTATTTCCAACTCCATTTGTTTATTTTCCTTCTCCTGGTATTTCCAGATCCAAAGACGTAAGGAGGAGAGCCAGAAGACTGAATTGGTTGAAGAGAGAGGGAGAGAGAGAAGAAGAAGAAAGAGGGATGGATGGGTGTGTGTTCGAATTGTGCAGGTTTTGAATCGTGCTTCTTATGAAGCATTACCTAGTTTTCGAGTTGTGTCTAGTCTAGAAAGATGAGCAAACCGAAACCATGAAAGATGTTTAAAAAAATTAAAATTAACAAAAGGGTATTTTGGTCAGTTACCCAAATTTCATTCCAATTCCAAAGCTACAT
Organism: Saussurea involucrata; assembly: GCA_033807775.1. Taxonomy (NCBI): domain Eukaryota; kingdom Viridiplantae; phylum Streptophyta; class Magnoliopsida; order Asterales; family Asteraceae; genus Saussurea; species Saussurea involucrata. The sequence goes on from CM066324.1 coordinate 114,015,885, forward strand.
TATGTGAACCAAACAGACATATTCCAATTCTTTTAACAGATTCCATTCCAATTCTGTCAACCAAACATCTGGTCAAACCTGACAATATTCCATTCCAATTCCTTCAAAGTCAAATTCCTTTGACAGATTCCATTTCATCCAAAAAAATCTGCGAACCAAACGCCTCTTAGATTTTTTAGGTTTATACCTTAACGTCCCCCCAGTAACTTTTCGTTTGGGACCCCATAAACCAAAAAGAATGTCTCGAAATCAACCAAAAAAACAAAACTATCTTGAAATCGACTAAAAATCAAAAAAGCCTATCGAAATCAACAAAAAAACTTAAAAATCGCTTAAAATCTACCAAAAAAAAACTTTAAAAAGCCCTCAAAACTTTGGATTTAAGCTAAAAATATATCGGACATTTTTACGGACATTTAAACTACCTTAAAGGGGACCACAGTAAGAAAAAATATTGACTCCGCCGGTGCTTAAAATGATTCTCTATCGTTAAAGGAAGGAACCAAATATGAATACGTTAACAAATCAAGTTGATTAACTTGTAAATTCAATACCGTAAAGACAAAAGGTTTTATAACCAACCAATTATAAAGACAACTTTATATTTTATTTAAATATCTTAAAGATGCAATTTATATTATAGCCTCCAAAATAGTAAAGTCGGTGAAATTGAACATGATTTTTCTATTTTAGACTTTTTAGAGATATTTTTACTAGATAAATTAATTAAAATACCCCAAATTTGACTTTCCTTTACCAAAATACCCTAAATCTCTTTCGGTTTATCAAAATGCTACAAATTTTCGCAGTGGACCCCGCGATCGCGGGCCCCAGCCCACGTGTCACAAAGTTTCGGCCTGTCCCGCGGTGGTTCCCCGCGATAGGCCAAAAAAATTTCATTTTTGGTCCTTTTTCCACGTGTACTGTTCTTATGTCTTTGGATGAAAATGAGAAAAAAAAACGAAATACAGTTCAGTTTCAATGGGCAAAAGAAATTTTAGCAAAACCGACCTGCGTGAGCACGAGATTTTGGAGCTGCATTCGTGTCCGCAGGTCGCGCTCGCACACAAGTTCGACGATTTTAGCTTACGAAATCGTCAATCGGCACCCCCCGTGCGTGCGGGTAGGAGTTGGAGTAAAACCATGCAAGGAGCTTGTCAACTCCTCTCACTTCTTTGATTATAAACCAAAGAAAGTTTACTCTCTCTTCCTATGTGGGACACTTTCCCACACCCAACTTGGTTTTTGCTAATTTCATCCAATTACTCAACTTTGAGCATCGATATCTCATTCACACATACTCCGTTTTGGACGCATTATATATCGTTTCGAAGCTCTCATATAGGAGAACATAAAACCACTAAGAGTTAATTATATATAATGCGTCCAAAACGGAGTATGTGTGAATGAGATATCGATGCTCAAAGTTGAGAAATTGGATGAAATTAGCAAAAACCAAGTTGGGTGTGGGAAGGTGTCCCACATAGGAAGAGAGAGTAAAAATTCAATGGTTTATAACCAAAGAAGTGAGAGAAGTTGACAAGCTTTTTGCATGGTTTTACTCCAACACCTACCCGCGCGCAGGGGTGGTGCAACTTGTGTGCGAGCGCGACCTGCCGACACGAATGCAGCTCAAAATCTCGTGCTCACGCAACTTGGTTTTGCTAAAATTTCTTTTGTCCAATTTGTATTTTTAGAAACTGAACTGAATTTCATCCAAAAACATTTTTATTTATTTTTCATCCAAAAACAATACACGTGAAAAAGGACCAAAAATGAAAAAATTTGGCCTATTGCGGGCCCACCGCGGGGAACCACCGCGAGACAGGGACCAAACTGTAAAGCCCGTGTCCCGATTAGGTCTTATATTGCTTATTTTTATTATTTTAATTTTTACGTTAAATGAACTTGTTAGCGGGATTAATGAGAAGGACCAAATATGTTAATTCTTAAGTTATTTAGTTTAAGGCAAGATGATGAAGTTTGGGGGGCTAATCGTGGGTTTAGACAATTTTGGGCATGGGTTTCGGCCCATGCACAAGGGGACCGAGACCCCTTTTCCCTTCTTCTCGTTTCCTTGCTGCACACTCAACCCAATCGATCTCTCTCCTTCTCGTTTATTCCCACGGCTCAAACAAACAAACCCTAAGCTACCCCCCTTCCCTTCACGTAAACAACACCCACAACACTAGCATCTCCTTTTTTGGTTGCCGTCGTGAAACCCCCCCCCCCCCCCCATCACCACAACCAGCGCCGCTGCTGGCCGGAGAGAGAGCAGAGCGAGAGAGAGAATAGCGCGAGAGGGAGTAGAGCATTGAATAGTCGCCGGAATCTGCTGCCGTTCGCCGTTGTTGTCGCCGGAGACCACCGCCGCCACTGCTGTTCATCGGAGGTTTCGGGAGAGAGAGGAGCAGGTGCGGGTGCGTGGTATAGGAGCGAGGTAAATCGTTTTCCTTCGTCTCGTTTCCTTTTCTTTTCGTTTTTCTTCCGGCAAAACAACCACCGCGACGCCGCCGTGCCCCGCTGCCGGAGGTGGCAGTGGGTGGTGCCCGTGGAGGAACCCTAAAACCACCTCTGGCCGTAACCTTAAACCTCCGTAGCGGAACCCGAATCATATAAACCGAACGCGTAAACCGTTTTATAAAGTTGTCATTTTATGTGAAAAACGTCCTTTTCTGCCACTGTTTTGCGTTAGCCGTAACTCTTTACTCGTTACTCGGATTGGGGTGAAACCGGTGCCAAAAGTTCCCTTTCAGAGTCTAGTAACTTTTCTGTGTTTTGTGCAAAATCCAGTTCGGAACGTAGCCTGGGCCAAATCGTCGTTTTATACCGATAGCTGCTGTTTTTCACTGTTCTGCGAAACATTCTTATAAAATCCGCATTTAATTGTAGAAAAATCGTTAGGAGGTGTATAATATGTCCTTGGAACCCTAATTCAGAGTACTTTCTAGTTATGTATTTTAATCGAGGATTTTCTGGGTTTAAAGAGGTCGGATCAGGTCCCGAACAGACCTGTTTGGTTAGACCGAAAAGTCGTTTAAGTGACGGTTTAAGCGTGCGTCGTGTTTTAGGGTCCGGGTCTCGTGTTAATGCATTTTAACGTTCGTCTAGGTGTCGGGAAGTGATCTTGGATTTGTGGAGCTTGAATTATTAATTGTGAGCTAGGCGCGCTTACGAGGTGAGTTCTCTCACTATATTTAATATTGGTTGTTTTACATTACTGTAGCTCGTGTGTGGTAGCCTTAATTATTTGTGATGCGGGGCTAGATAGTGGGGTGGCTAGTTAGACCTTTGTTGACATGTATACGCGGGTGGCGTTGTCATGTATACGCGGGTGGCGTAGGGACTCGGGGGCCGGTGTTTGTATACGCGGGTGGCGTAGGGACTCGGGGGCCGGTGTTTGTATACGCGAGTGGCGTAGGAACTCGGCGGGGCCGAAGATTGTATACGCGGGTGGCGTAGAATCTCGGTGGGGCCCAAGATGTTATACGCGGGTGGCGTAGGGGTAGGTATGCATGTTTATGATTTGTTCGTAGACTTGTATGCTTGTTTATGTGCAACTATCTGTTATAGGGGTAGTGTGGAATAACTGTGTTATCTATGGTGGTTGAATTCACTAAGCTTCGTGCTTACCCTTTCCCAATAAATCATTGTTTCAGGTGCGAGTAGCTCCAAGGCGTGACGGGTACACACTGGCGCGCGGGAAGAGCTGACTATTTTATGATCTTAATATTTAAAACAATTATTCCGTTGTTTATTGTTCGTAATAATTTTATTTAGTGATTTGCGAATGAAACGATTTAATTATTAAATGCGTTTTTATTAATGAAGGGTTACTTTAAAAATTATAAATTCCTTGTAATTTTTGGGACGTTACAACTTGGTATCAGAGCACAGCTTGAGTGAATCAAACGCATTTCGGTGTGTTTGATCTCAAGTTTGCGGCTATAAGATTTTCTTTAAAGTTTTTGGGAAAATAAAAAGAAGGGAAAAACCCGTTGGAGAAACGGTGATCGAGGGCGCAGTGTGTACAGTCAGCCGGAGCCAAAGGGGAAAGGTACGGTACTTAGTGTATTTATCGCTTTCTAGATCACATGGTATGCATGCTAGATTACCTGTTGTTGACACTGTACTGTATGACGACTGCTTGCTAGTAGGAATCAATGTTAGTTATAGTAGGTTGTTAAGTGAAGGCCCTATAGGTTGTATGCAGTAAGAATCATATAGCCTTAGAATATTTGATTTAGTTCTATTGCGCAGCTCTTGTTTGAGTCCAACCGTTCTAGGATAGAATCTTGTATTCGAATGTCTATTTGATTCACGCTGCATGCGACTGGGTATTCGCGAGGCAACTCGTTATGGCTAATAGGGATTCCGTGGTAGCAAGGGTAGTGGAAGGAGATGAAATTCCTAGTGAGCTGGGAATAGCGTTTACATATGAGTACGTAAGCAAAATTGCTTTCTAGATCATAGGGTATGCATGCTAGATTGCCTGTTGTTAATACTATGATGTAGTTTGTACTGCTTGCTATTAGGGATTTATACTAGTTATAATCGGTTACTAAGTGAATGCCCTCTAGGTTGTATGCAGTAAGAAATTTATAGCCTTAGAATATTCGATTTAGTTCTTTTGCGCAGCTCTTGTTTGAGTCCAACCGTTCTAGGATAGAATCTCGTATTCGAATGTCTATTTGTTTCGCGCTGCATGCGATTGGGTATTCGTGAGGCAACTCGTTATGGCTAGTAGGGATTCCGTAGTAGCAAGGGTAGTGGGATGAGATGAAATTCCTAGGGAGCTGGGAAGAGTGTTTACATATGAGTAGGTATGCTAGATTGCTTGATGCTTATTACACTGTACTACATGTTTGTTGTTTGCTAATAGGAGTTCATGCTAGTCCTGATAAGTTGTTAAGTGAATGCACTATAGGTTGTATGCGGTAGGAACCGAATAGCCTTAGAATGTTAGATTTAGTTCTATTGCGCAGCTCTTGTTTGAGTCCAACCGTTGTAGGATAGAATCTTATATTCGAATGTCTATCTGGTTTTACACTGTGTGCGACTGTGCATTCGCGAGACGACCCGTCATGACTAGTGGGGATTTCGTCATAGCAAGGGTAGTGGAGTTGGGTGGAATTCCTAGGGAGCTAGGAACAGTGTGTACATATGCCGGTGTGGGCATATGTGTGTAGTTATCGGCGAGAAACTACTTGGACCCATCGGATGGAACTCGGAACGAGTGATGATAGGTGTGGAAGGTAGTAGTAGAGCTCCTACTACCGGAAACACATGATCAATGCTCGAGTCGGGAAAAGTCTGGAGGAATCCAAGGAGTTGAGCGTGAGCGTTGTTAGTGTGAATTATTATGTGCTAATAACCCGTTGTAATATCTACCCAGAGTAGCCATCACAAGGAGGAACGACTATAGTAAACCTACTAGTACAGGTGTGTACTTGATTTGCTTTGATGGGATGATCGTTGGGGTAGTGTCAAAGGTTATAAATTAGTAGTCGTTGGAATAAAAGGACGATTCTAGTATTAGTCACTTGGAGTGACGGTGAGGATGATGTTTGTTTCGGGCCAAGATGGATGATTGTGCTAGAATCATAGGCTTATACAGCCGACTTTGATTGAGGAAAAATCGTAGGGATTATTTGACGTAATTTTCCAACTTGCCTAAGAGGTTTAAATGTCCGGATGACGTTAGTGGATCGGAGAGATTTGGAGGAGTAGGAATCGAGGCGTAGAATGCCGACTAAGTCATGCACAAAGTTTGATTTTGAAAATGAAATTTGCCTTAACTAACTCTTGCGTTTCCTATCCTTATGGGTTGTGTTGTAGAATTTTGAGAAAATATTTTTGGTAGCATTTTACCATGAGTTGTTCGGTGCGCTTTCTAGTCAGCTAAATATTTTATTGTCAACAAACCGTTTCCTTGTTTTGTATAAATAACTGATGCGCGCAAAATTTTGGTTGGCAAAGCTTCGTTCCATATCATTTTGAATTTTGTAAGTAAACTGAACGACAATGGAATGATTTTCAACATGATTTTTACTACGTGAGACGAACGTGTTCATTTTTGCGTAATCACCGACCTGGTAATAGTAGTCTATTGCATACGGTCTTTTTGAAGTGAAAAATCTTGACATTGAAAATATTTTGTAAATTATTTGTAATCCATTTGGGAAAAGCGCTTTTAAGTGTGATGTTGTTGGTAGACTGTTTTCATTAAATCCTTGGTCAGGATTAGTCAGACGTTGGTAACGGTCGGTGACTTGAGACGTACCTGGGAGGTAGGCGTTAAGGTGTATCTTGCTACGGTGTAACTAGGGTTCCTAGGGCGGGTAATGGTAGTAGTAACCCTGAGATGCCTGCTTGTGATGAATAGTTGTGGTGGAATGACCTTCGTGGGCGATTATAAATTTACTGGTTTGATGATGCGTGTAAGGTAAGTTTTGGGAGTCTATTAGAACTCGTAGGAGATAATCGATGGTTAATGGTAGGAATGATCGGATCCGAGTATCCAATTGGGTAAACTGGTGGGCAACTTTAGAGTGGTTAGAGATTGAGATTTGACTCGAGATGTATGGAATACCTAAGGTTGGGAGAACAAACGAAGTCGTTTGACTAGGAATGATTCCAGTCGTTGGAGTGTTCTCCCGATCGTAATCCCAGTGTTCTTGAAGGAGTTTTGTTGGTAATAAAAGTATTCGAGGAATTTTTAGACGGTGTAAGAAATTTAGATTCCAGTTAGTGAAAGTCCAGTGGCAACACCGAAAGAGACTTGGGGACCTGAAGTTGGGATGAGGAAGAACTATCCGGAGCTATTCGTAGGCAGAGACTTCGAGGGCGAAGTCTAATCTAAGTGGGGGAGAGTTGTAAAGCCCGTGTCCCGATTAGGTTTTATATTGCTTATTTTTATTATTTTAATTTTTACGTTAAATGAACTTGTTAGCGGGATTAATGAGAAGGACCAAATATGTTAATTCTTAAGTTATTTAGTTTAAGGCAAGATGATGAAGTTTGGGGGGCTAATCGTGGGTTTAGACAATTTTGGGCATGGGTTTCGGCCCATGCACAAGGGGACCGAGACCCCTTTTCCCTTCTTCTCGTTTCCTTGCTGCACACTCAACCCAATCGATCTCTCTCCTTCTCGTTTATTCCCACGGCTCAAACAAACAAACCCTAAGCTACCCCCCTTCCCTTCTCGTTTTATCTCACGTAAACAACACCCACAACACTAGCATCTCCTTTTTTGGTTGCCGCATTGAAACCCCCCCCCCCATCACCACAACTAGCGTCGCTGCTGGCCGGAGAGAGAGCAGAGCGAGAGAGAGAATAGCGCGAGAGAGAGTAGAGCATTGAATAGTCGCCGGAATCTGCTGCCGTTCGCCGCTGTTGTCGCCGGAGACCACCGCCGCCACTGCTGTTCATCGGAGGTTTCGGGAGAGAGAGGAGCAGGTGCGGGTGCGTGGTATAGGAGCGAGGTAAATCGTTTTCCTTCGTCTCGTTTCCTTTTCTTTTCGTTTTTCTTCCGGCAAAACAACCACCGCGACGCCGCCGTGCCCCGCTGCCGGAGGTGGCAGTGGGTGGTGCCCGTGGAGGAACCCTAAAACCACCTCTGGCCGTAACCTTAAACCGCCGTAGCGGAACCCGAATCATATAAACCGAACGCGTAAACCGTTTTATAAAGTTGTCATTTTATGTGAAAAACGTCCTTTTCTGCCACTGTTTTGCGTTAGCCATAACTCTTTACTCGTAACTCGGATTGGGGTGAAACCGGTGCTAAAAGTTCCCTTTCAGAGTCTAGTAACTTTTCTGTGTTTTGTGCAAAATCCAGTTCGGAACGTAGCCTGGGCCAAATCGTCGTTTTATACCGATAGCTGCTGTTTTTCACTGTTCTGCGAAACATTCTTATAAAATCCGTATTTAATTGTAGAAAAATCGTTAGGAGGTGTATAATATGTCCTTGGAACCCTAATTCAGAGTACTTTCTAGTTATGTATTTTAATCGAGGATTTTCTGGGTTTAAAGAGGTCGGATCAGGTCCCGAACAGACCTGTTTGGTTAGACCGAAAAGTCGTTTAAGTGACGGTTTAAGCGTGCGTCGTGTTTTAGGGTCCGGGTCTCGTGTTAATGCATTTTAACGTTCGTCTAGGTGTCGGGAAGTGATCTTGGATTTGTGGAGCTTGAATTATTAATTGTGAGCTAGGCGCGCTTACGAGGTGAGTTCTCTCACTATATTTAATATTGGTTGTTTTACATTACTGTAGCTCGTGTGTGGTAGCCTTAATTATTTGTGATGCGGGGCTAGATAGTGGGGTGGCTAGTTAGACCTTTGTTGACATGTATACGCGGGTGGCGTTGTCATGTATACGCGGGTGGCGTAGGGACTCGGGGGCCTACGCGGGTGGCGTAGGGACTCGGGGGCCGGTGTTTGTATACGCGGGTGGCGTAGGGACTCGGGGGCCTACGCGGGTGGCGTAGGGACTCGGGGGCCGGTGTTTGTATACGCGGGTGGAGTAGGGACTCGGGGGCCGGTGTTTGTATACGCGGGTGACGTAGGAACTCGGCGGGGCCGAAGATTGTATACGCGGGTGGCGTAGAATCTCGGTGGGGCCCAAGATGTTATACGCGGGTGGCGTAGTGGTAGGTAGGCATGTTTATGATTTGTTCGTAGACTTGTATGCTTGTTTATGTGCAACTATCTGTTATAGGGGTAGTGTGGAATAACTGTGTTATCTATGGTTGATGAATTCACTAAGCTTCGTGCTTACCCTTTCCCAATAAATCATTGTTTCCGGTGCGAGTAGCTCCAAGGCGTGACGGGTACACACTGACGCGCGGGAAGAGCTGACTATTTTATGATCTTAATATTTAAAACAATTATTCCGCTGTTTATTGTTCGTAATAATTTTATTTAGTGGTTTGCGAATGAAACGATTTAATTATTAAATGCGTTTTTATTAATGAAAGGTTACTTTAAAAATTATAAATTTCTTGTAATTTTTGGGACGTTACACAAACTTGTCACCACGGCCATAGTTGGGGGGCTCCGCGGGCTATTTGGCCAAAACTTTGTGACACGTGGGCTGGGGCCCGCGATCGCGGGGCCCACCGCGGAAATTTGTGGCATTTTGGTAAACCGAAAGAGATTTAGGGTATTTTGGTAAAGGAAAGTCAAACTTGGGGTATTTTAATTAATTTCCCTTTTTACTATTATATAAAAAGCTGGTTATTTTCAAGGTTCAAGGTTATATTAAGCACACCTTAGGCCGTGCGTACCACCTCGGGTACCACGGCCGGGTTCACCATCGGTTTGCATCGGGTAGGGCGGGTTGGCGGTACGGGGGACGCGGATTCACATCGGGTTGGGGGTGCGCGAGTAGGGTTGGGTTCGGGAACCCGGCTAAACCCGGCGAAATTTTATATATATATTATTATTATTATTATTCTCCAAAACGTACCAAAACTTCCGATGAAGATGTTCGGGTCGACGAGATAGAGCAACTTCAACGACCCATCAGGGGAAACAAGGCAAAAAGGGCATCAACGAGTAATACGACCGGGTCGAATCCGGACGAAAGCGTTACTCAGTTGTTGAGTCAAATAAGCTCGTTCAACGATCAGGTTGACAATACAATGGATTACAAAATGAAAAAACTTGAACTCGAAGAAAAACAGTTGCAACTCGAGTTAGAAAAACGATTTGATAAAGACTTCGAGTTTTTCATAGCCCCATATGATCACCTTACGGGAGATATTTTGAGGGCTACTTTGGCGAAGAAAGAGAGAATTAGAAAATTACATAATTTTTAATATTAGTTTTTAGTGTTTTGTATTTTGTAATTTTTAAATTTTTATTGAATGTTATGAATTTTTATTTTTATTATTTATCTTATTTTTTTTTAAAAATATATGAATATTTTTATTTTGTTAAATAATTAAATGTATAAATAAAAGAATTAAAAAAGTTGATGTGGCGCTGATGTGGCATCAGGGTTCAGTGGGTTTGATAGGAAGCGGTACTTCACTTTAGGGTAAGAAGGGTAGGAAAGAGAAAAGCTGATGTAGCGCTGAGGTGGCATAGGGTTCAGTGGGTTCGTGGGTTGGCGGTACTCATGGTCTTATAATTAGTTATTTAACTACTTCTTATTCCTTACTTTTTTATTTTTTATTTCACTTTTATCATATTAATACAAATAATTATATATGAACAAAAATACAAAGAAAAATACGTTTATTTTTTTAAAAATTATACCATTATAATCGTATCGTCAATACCTTCAAAATGAGCTCAATATTGAATATTTTTTAATTTAACCGTACTATTAAATATCATGAATATATACAAATTAATTTGTTTTATATTCATATGTTTTATGTTTCAACTTTACCATATCAAAAATAAATAATCATAGATCAACTAAAGTACATTAAAAACACGTTTCATTTTCATTATAAATTTCACCGTTATTATTTTGTCGTCGATGTTTTCAAAATAAGTTTATTTTTTATTTAGTAGTATTATAAAATAGAATAAATACGTACCTATCTTATTATATATCTATAGTATATGTATAAACATTTGGAACATATATTGCAGTAAAAAAAACCAGGTATACAAATCTATGCGTATCTAGATTAAGTATTTTTTTAATTGCATTTATTCAAAATTTATAAATAGCTACATTGTACAAGTATACAACTAACATCAGTATGGACCAAAGTTCTAAATAACGTGAGGCGTGGCGTGACGGCGAGGCCAAACCTTAAGCCTTAAGAGCCACATCGAGTTTATGACGACAAATTTTTATATCATAAATATTATTATATATAAAAACATATGTTTTGTACCATTACTCGATGATTCAATGATAATAAACAAGTTAAATTAGGTTATATGTTAAAAACTAAGAAATAAGACATTTAAAACGTAAAAAAAAATCAAATATCGCGTCACAAAAGACAGTACATTGGGCCATGGCGTGCCATAGGCATAATGTGGCGTGAGGCACAAGCCTTAAGCCATGGCGTGACATGACGGCTGTTGCGGCGAGCCGTTTAGAACAGTGGAATGGACAAAAAAAAAATGGTATTTTTTGAAATATGTGATTTATTTTAATGGAAGGTCTACAATTTACCGATCACACAATTCACCTTTATTAAGCACTAGAACTACTAATAATATTTATAGAGTATCTTTTAAACAATGTACACATAATAGATGAAAATGCATACCGAATTACTTCAGAGTCGATACATGATTCACATATATGTGCATCAAACGACTCAATAACATGTATTATTATATAAGTATCAATAGGGATGAAGAATACAAACTTAACATGAAACATGGTTGTCATTTTGATTTCGAAATGTTTCGCTAATATTTTTTCGATTTCATGATGTTTTGCGGCGCATCGCACGCGGGTACGTAAGTAGTTATAGAGATTTTAATTAGAGTATTTTCTTATTTAATAAATGAATTTTAAGATCAAAAAAGAAACAGGGTGAGCGAACTGGAGTATAAAATACCCGGCCGATCTGCCACCGCACAACGCGTTTCCATTTCCAAATTTCGAAGGCGGGAAAAATCCCATTTTGCTATTATGAGAGGTCCCACCGGACGCCGCCCTCCAACGGAGCGCTTTGTCGCCGACCACCGCCTCACCACTCCAACACCCGTAGATCCATGGAAGTTCAACAGCGGCGGTGGAGGAGGATCTCGCCGAGACTCCGATGCAAGTTTCTGCAGTAGTCGTCCCTCTTCTTCCTTCTCCGCTGGCCCCAACAACCACCGTTCCGCCACCTCCGTCGCAATCACCGACCGATCCTACCAAACTCACGCTGTTTCCACCATCAACTCCTACCTCTCGGCCTGCTCCTTCCCGATCTCTTTCAAACTTAAACCTCTTCCGTCTAACAAAGACATCACCGAAACCCTAAAATTCGTTCTCACGCGTCTCGAGTATCCGCCTAGTAATAAGTTTGAAGACGATTTATTCATAGTGATAAAATACTCGAATTGTCCGATTAAGATGAATAAATCAGCATTGAAAGCGCCTGGAACACCTCATTCGTTTCCTAGTGTTTTAGCCGTGCTTCATTGGCTTGTAGAGCTTGCAATGTATACCGAAAACCGAGTGAATTCCACTCAATCACAGTCAATTTCTGGAGACAGTATGTTCTCTTATACTTTGAATACCTACCTGCATTACATAAGGGGAGATGATGATGCGATGGAAAGGGAAGATGACAATTTCATGGAGAAGTTACAACAGGTATTTTAAGGGGATGTTTGTTTACCGCTTAATAGTTTCATTAAGAGGCAACTTCTGAATCGCTAAGAGATAAATATTGTTTGGCAAAAAAAAAGTCTGCCTCTTAATGGTTCTAAAACCATCTGAATGATTGGGCCTCCCTTAACCATTCAACGCCCTATTTTCATTCCTAACAATTATCAAACAACCATATTTTCATTTTGCACTATATCATAATAGCCTCTTAATCATTCTGCACTTAACCGTTTAGCAACTGCCAAACAGTATTTTGGTTCGTGTAATTAGTATAACTAAAAAGTGATTTATTTAGGTTGATTTTGGTTTCTTAAATGTTGATAACAGGAGAAAAGTTTGGTAGAGGAGAATGTAAAGGCCAAATCAGAAAATGTAAAGGATTTGGAGGCAAAACTAGAGGCTATGAAGTCTGGGCCATCGCCGAGGGAAGCAAAGGAGGAGGAAAGGTGTGTGCTGGAAAAGGATATTGAGAAGTTCAACAAATTGGTTGAGACGTTGCGGTCATCTGTGGTGAATATGGAGAAGCAAATAGAAGGAAAAGAGAAGGAATTGAGAATAAAAATTGAGGAGAAGGATAGGATTTGTCAGGAGAATAAGGAATTAAAGAAGAAAGTGGAGGAGCAGGCTATCAATATGAGGGATGCAGATAGGATGAAGAGGGAGTTACAATCGGTGGATAGAGATATAGGAGAGGCTGAGATTGAGAGGAACAAATGGGAAGAGAAGTGTTGGGATCTTAATGCTACCATGGGGAACAAGTTTAAGGAGTTGGAGGCACTTCAGATTGAATGCAACCAGGCTATCCGGAGGTACCTTCTCCGATCATGAATTATCTTTATAACTACTTGTGATGTTTAGTACAAATGCTTATGGAATTCATTGTTTCTTTGATCTACATGCAAGTTCAAGTATTTCTTATCAGATGCATGAGGTAGAATGGTGCATTGTTATGCTGGTTTATGATTGATTCTGTTGTTTTGACATGGAACCATGTATGGTGTGAGACTTTCTCATCACTTGCCTAAAAGTAATTTTTGAACATTTAGTGGGCACACGATTTTGTTTTACTTTGTTCCCTTTTTGTACCTGGCATTGTCATTGTCTAAAAGTCAAGGCCATCTCCTTGTTTGATGCACACAATATGAATACGAAATATTTGACCGGAGCAATTTGAGCTCACATCACTATTGATTTTTCTTGTTTTTTTTGTTGAATCTTAGGTTGAAACTAGGAAATGATTTTCAGTATGAGTTGAATGCCAATGGTTCAACACCTGCTGAGGTGCTTGGCATGGATTGTAAATCAACACTGAAGCCTGCACTCAGTTCCTTCAGTGATGAAGTAAAGAGAACTTCAATGGAAAATCTGGAAAGTTTGATATCTCTTCAGCAACTATCCCGTGACATTACTGCAAAGATTGATGCAAAAAGAAATCGTATTGCAGCACTTCAATCACGAATTGATGAAGTAAGTCCCAACTATATCTGTTTGCAGTATCAAAATGATATATTTACAACTTACAAGTTTTATTAAGTTGCCTTGTCTTAGACTCACTATCGACCATGGAAATTTAAAAAATGCATCTTGATTTTAGGGGAAAAAGGGAACAAGTTTCATCCCATTAAAGAATTTCAAAGTTTTGAATGAAAGGCAGTATTGTGGGATGCTGTGAGCATCTTCTGTTGTTAGTATGATGCATGATTGGGACATTTGCATGAGTATTTATATCACTGTTTTTACTTGCTATTAGGTTGTTTATATGAACACCCCTTTCTCATGGTACTTATGATCCAACCCTCTCTAAATTGATCTAGCTCAAAAAACCATGGATGAGGTCTTGTAGTACACATCTCACAGGTTAAAAGATGTGGCAAATTAGTATAATAGCAAAATTAAATAAGTAATGCTAGGCATAACCAACACGACATTTGCATACCATATTACTCACACATATTACCGCATCTCTAACATACTAATATATGTTTAATATAAAGAACTATAATCCCTAGTTCATCAAATGGGGGAGTATAATTGTACAAATTGTCAGATTTACTTCTCCTAGATGAGAGGAGAATGTTTTGACTTGTATTTTTGTACTTAATGATGGTGGGAGAAGCATTAAGACTTCATCAAGATCAGCCTACTAAGTTCTACTTAAGAAGTATGTTTAAGAATCATCAAGACATTCCAATCTCGAACATGCATTATGATCTAAAACCAAATCTAGCCATAGATTGTGTTTTAACTTTTAGTCAACAAACATATTAAAATTTTCATATAAATGAAGTTAACTTAAAATGTTAAGCTCTTGATTTAAATAGTGGATTTACATCAAGATAGTTACTCATTCTTAAAGATACAACATCAAGAATCGAGTTGCACTATCAATATGTAAGATCATCTACCCACTCAAATGTTGATGAATTTCTACTTTCTTCATCATGCCACCATAACACACTAGATATGCTTAAAAATCTGTGCCTTGTAGAGATGGCCTGAAGGTTGCTCTAGCTTTACTCATTCATTTTATTGATGGATGGTGATTGTTTGACTTAGGTGGAAAGTCAATTAAACTTGATAAAGGATGAAACACAAGATTACACCACGAGGTGTGCCATGCAGGCTAGGCAGTTGGTACAGAACTTTGAAGCCGAGTCTCATAATATGGATGTTGTCGAAAAAGAAGCTCTTCAACTTGTTGAGGTAAGCTCCTCTTTATCCCTCCTTGCTTGGGAACAGTTTCTTTATCACAAAATGTTGTTGTCCCACCAAAATAGGTGGAACAGACTATTAAAACCCTAAAAGCTTTCACAATTCTTTCACCAAACGCACCTTAAAGGTTGATTATTATTATTATTATTATTCTTAATAAATCAAATGGTGCATGCACAACATAAGTGTAAGGTTTGAAAAAAGTAATTTGGTTATTCTTTGTTTTGTGAAGACCTCGAAAGCGAGGCTGCAGGAATCAAGGATGCGAAGCGAAGAAGAAGTAGAGATGTGTGGTGTGGAGTTGTTGGCATTGATAGATTCAGTGTCAAAGTACAAAGAGTTGATTCGTTTCAAAATATCAGAGATGAAAAAAGAGGCATCAGAAACTGCTGGTGCAATCTCACAAATTCACAAGGCATCCATCATGTCCAATCTCAAATCTTGATCCATCATTCAAGATATATGAATTATTATTATTATTATGGTAGTGTAATTAAAAACTTGACTGTGGCTGCTCATTTGTTTTTATCCTTGGTTACGGGTATTGAGCTCAATGATCGATTAGCTCACTTATTGGTTTGATAACTCCCCTACGGTCGAACAATTCACAAATAAAATACAATCAATAACATAGCATTACAGAGACTTGATTTAGCCAATCGCTACCAAGTAATTAGGCACAATATAAGGTACAAGCCTAATCTAATAGTTACAAAATGTTTATTACTATTGATTCGTATTTTAACACATTCATTATGTTGTTGGTACCAAATAACACTATTTTTGTTTTGGCTCTAAATCCTTCGTCTATGTTGGAAGCTCTGCTATATTTTCAAGAAAATAATTTATGGGATTCCACATTTTTTTTACAAATCAAATGTTTAACGATTCGAGCATTTAACAGGGTGTTTGAGCTCTAACTTAGTAATTTTTGACCTCGAGTTGTTTTTGAACACAAATTAAAGTATTCAAAAACTAGTCAATGCGAGCTATTTTTGAACGTGTTAAATTTATCTTTTTAATTATCGGTCAACTTTTTTTCTTTAATTATGTTTTAGTAGGATTTGAATATCTATACTATATTATAAAGCATTTGAGAAAAACTCTTAAAAACAATTTCTTATGCATCAAGTACTGTTTATAGGTGTATATTACTTAAAATTCAAGATTCCAAGTAATGATGCATGAGTCCAACTTTTTAAAACTGAATATTTGAATTCATAACTAACTAACTAACCGATAAATATAATCAAATACAAGATAAACATCTCGTTTTAAATACAAAGATTCTAAAATGTAGTTAGGATAATCATTAAAGTATAACAATACTTTATATTATTTTATAAACATTAGTAAATCTAAAATAAGTTAGATCATTATTAAACCGACAAAATTGTATTATAAAATTGACAAAAAAATAAAATGAAACATTAAAATCGAAATGTACCGCCCTGCATTGCGAGTACACTTCTAGTATTTTGTAAAACCATTTTAAATGCCTTATTATCATGTTAATCTAAGGGACTGTTTACTAAATGTTTATCAGATAAACGCTTATCGGATGTTACTTACCTTATCAGGTGAGTATGGAAAGAACCTTGAATTTTCGATAAGAGGTACAGTAAGGACCGAGAATCTTATCTGGTAAGTGACGGAGAAACTCCAACCCATCAAGCACTTACCAGGTAAAAGTTACTTACAAACAATCTATTTTCCAGCATAACCATTGTGTTTTATCAGGGCTGACTTCTTGCAATCATAAATTTCCGAGATTAGTCTAGGCCTGGCCTAGGACACCCCTCTTTAAAAAAAATCTATTTTGATAGCCGAGAATGTTACCCTAAATGAGGGAGAAGACTCATACCAGGTAAACGCTTGCAAGGTAAAAATTGCTTACAAACAATCTATTTTAATAGCCGAAAATGTTACCCAATAAAATAAGTAAGAACGATAACTCTTGCTGTCAAGCATTTACTCAATATGCATTTGGTAAACTACCCCTAAATCTGTTCTAATATTCACCATGTTCATAATTTTTTTTTATATTTCTACCACCATTTTTTAATGATTGTGGAAGTGGATATTCAAGATCATGCATCTTCTATAAGAAGCTGTCCTTGTGGACTCTGTTTTTTGTATTATGAACCAAAAACACATGGCATACCAATAAGAAAGAGTCAAATATTTATTGTATGTATATCTCTATACACCTTAATTTAATAAATTCAGGGTGTTTGAATATTTGGATACTGATATTAAATAATTAAAATCTTATAATCAATTGCAACAAAAACATATTGCAAAAAATAGCAAGCACCAAACGTTCAACTTGCCACGCTTCGCGACCATAATGCATACACAAGCGTACAATCTAAACCTTAAAAAAAAGGCTAAAACATGGTATAAACGAATAAAACAATAAACAGTATAAACGAACGTAACCTAAAACTCTAGGCAACGTGTAAATAAATAAATGGACTTCCATGACATAACAAAACTGTGAAAGCATTTTCGATATTTACAACACGCTATCAAAATCCTAAACAACACACTAAACATAGCCTTGTTTTTCTTTTTTCATGTACCTAACTTGCATCACTCCACAAATGCGGCTATTTACAGTTTGATCGTTACAACATATGACCTACCGTTGACCACCTCTGACCACGAAAAAAATGAAAGAAGCTACGAAAGAAAGATGCAGCCAAGGAGGATGAGAGATGGCTTACTTGTTGATATTTTCACAAGTTGAGCAGGGAAACATCCAACCAGAGTTGATACTCGTACCAGCTGCTGCACCAAAATATTGTGTTAGGTGGCGTCTGTTTGTTAAGAGATGGTAGTTTGAAATCTGAATCATCAAGATTGTTTTTGTAAGCTAACAAACGTCTAAATATGTATAATTGTCTATTTTATCCCTAAAAAATTCGACTTAAATACGTCAATTGAAGTGAGATGATTGAAGGACGGAACGAAAAGAAAAGAAAAACAAAAGAAGGATGCTGGCAGATTTGCGAGGCAGTGGAGTTTTAATCATATCCCACACACCGAAACCTTGATGTAAGTGATTCAAGATGTTCTGGAAAGCCAACACAGAGATATATAATCTTCGTGTTTGCATTTTTGCAAATTTGGGGTACATCTAGGCGAAAACTGATGTTGAAATCGAAAAAATGGTGCTGGATGGAAATAAGAGAATTAAGAGATAGGGTTATCACTTTTTTGTCGCGACCATATTAAGAGATAAGAGACTAAAAATAAATAAAAAACAGTCTGAATTATAAACGTCGGAACGAATCAGACATAAGTGATGATTAAGAGCTTAAAATGAAAACAAACAAACAAGGCCTTGGTAATTGTAATAAGAATACCCTCTACGGGAATGTTTATGAAACGAAAGGACAGAACAATTGCAAGATATGTTAAAGGCGAGTGAGCTTACATCATCATCGGTGGGGGCTCATTGGAATCTGCGACCGAATGCCACCGCACAGTGGAGAAACAGGGCTTAGGTTCATGGAGACTGGTGTCTTCACAAATGGGTGCTCCAATAGTTGGGCAGCAGTTGGCCGATCATTCGGGTTAACTTGTAAGCATTTTAGCATGAAACTCCGGGCATCTTCAGACAATGTTTTAGGAATAGCAGGAGGTTCACCTCTGCCAATTCTGAATAATGCTTGCATCTATGGAAGCAAAAGACAGGTAGGTCCTCATTAGAATAACTTGGTATCTAAAATTAGTAAAAACATAAAATTTGGTAGGTAAAGTTATAAGATTATCTTAAGGTTATTACAGAAACAAGTGATGTGTGAACTTTGTTAACCCCAGGTTGGAGTTGCAACGTACGATCGTCAACTTTGCGCAGAACTTCTTTATAAGTCAATTATTTTGAAAGGGTAGTATGGGAACAAACAGAAAATATGGAGGTAGGAGTGTTATGCATACCCCTTCCAAGTGGGAGTACGGAACTCGACCTGTTAGCATCTCCAACACAGTGCAACCAAGGCTCCAAATATCAGCTGCAAGTCCATACCCCTTGTTCTTCCGATTATTAACAACCTGAAGAAAATTGTATCTATCAGAAAGCATCTAAAAGCAACACCCAAACTGACAATTTCTGCAGGGTGTAAATTAAACTTTCATATCCCTAGAAGTTTTTGGTGGCGTTTGGTTTGGCAGAATCCGATGGAATCTGAATGACAGACTCAATTTATCAATTCCGTTAGCTTGTTTGATTAGCAAAACGAGGGGAATTGGATTCTGCTGGAATTAGCAAATTCCTTTAGGCGTGGGAATTTATCATTCCTTCACATATCTAATGGAAATATGACTCCATTCCCACATTATTTTGTTAACAGACAACACTACACATGGATAAACCCCATTTGATGAATACCTCATCCATTATTCCTATTAATAATACTATTATTATACCATTGTTATAATTTAAATAACTTTACTAGTATTTATGATCCATTTCAAATATGTATTTATAAACCAAACAAGAAATTAGAAAAATATCATTAAAGGGTAATTATGTCATTCATCATTATTTACATTCCAAATCAAAATCCACATTCTGCAAACTGTTAAAGTAGTATGTATATTCTAGTCCATTAGTGTAAGGCCCATAGGCCCAAGAATAGGAACCTAGTATTGTGTATATATTGAGGGTTCTCCTCATTGTTAATAGTAAGAGATAACAAACCCACAACCAGTTTCATGGTATCAGAGCCTAACTCTTGGTACAAACCCTAGCCGCCGTCGCCGGAACCCTAGCCGCCGTCGCCGGAATCATCCAGACCTGCTGCCGCTCTCTGCTGCCACCTGACGCCGCTAGAATCTGCCCGGACGCCGTCGCCGGAATCATCCAGACCTGCTGCCGCCGCCGCCGCCTGCCGCCACCAGACGCCGCCAGAATCTGCCCGGAACCTGCTCCCGCCCTCTGCCGCCATTGTTCACGCCGGAGTTACTGTTCACTTTTCTGGTACACTTTTCTGTTCACTTTTCTGCTCACTTAAATGGGAGACGGAAAGCCTAAGGAAGTTCAGGCAAGTCATATTGCCCCGGGTATAATTAACTTCACATCAGTTTTACGTATTCCGATTAAACTTAATTCTGATAATTGGAACTCGTGGAGTCTATTTGTCCAAAAGGGTCTTACAAGTTTGGACAAAGAAGACCATCTGACTAAAGACCCTCCTGATCTTATTACCCGTAAATGGCGTATTGATGATAGTGGTATTCAAATGGCTCTATGGAATGCAATGGAGCCACAAACACTTGCTATCGCGCAAAACTTTTCTACTGTAAAAGAAATGTGGAACCATCTCTCTTCATCCTTCTCTGCGAAGGAATCATTGTCTCATGCTTATTCTGTGGTTCAGGCATATACGAGAGTCGAGCAAGGTGATTCGTCATTCACGGATTACTTTACTCGGTTCTCAAAACTTCAGGATGAGCTACATACTTTGTTCCCACCTACTACTGACTTGAAAGTTCAGAAGGAGCGCAATACTAAGATGGATGTTATGATGTTCATTGCTGGTCTATCTTCTAAGTACTCTAGTGCTCGACACCTATTGTTGAGCAACTCTACCGCTATCTCCTCTGTGGCATCCACATATCATCTCCTGCGAGAGATGTACGGCTCCGACACGACGACTCCTGGATCCATCGACACCTCTGCCATGTATACCACTACTGCTTCATCCGTTGGTAAAAGTTTTGGCCGAGGTTCTCATACTGCTCAGCGGAAGGGGATTGGCCGAGGTAATGGTATTACTTGTCACTATTGCAAACTGGATGGACACACGAAGTACAATTGTCCAAATCGCCCCCTTGGATCTCAGCCACCTCCCCGTCCTAGAGCCAAAATGGCTACTACTGATGAGCCTCTTGAGCAAACTGCCCCTACTTACATGCTCAGCCAGGAGGAGTATAATCGGCTCCAGCAGTTACTGATCTCACAGACAACCAGTCACAGTGCACAAGCCAATACTGCACAAGCCAGCCATAGTGCACAAGTCAACTCTGCCCATTCAGGTACACTTTCTAGTCTTGATTCATCTTGGGTTATTGATTCTGGAGCTACTCATCACATGACTGGGAATCAAGGTATCCTTTCTAGCCTACATGAAGCTTTCCATCCACCCGTTCGAATTGCTAATGGATCTTCATGCCCAGTTGAGGGCATTGGATCCAATAACAATTCTACCGTCTATCCTTACCGTCACGCCCTACAGCAAACATATGTGATTCCAGTATGAGGGAGACTCACTGCCGGCTAGGTCATCCCTCTATAGCGGTTTTGAGGCAAATGAGACCGGATTTTCCTATTCCTTATGATTTTCATTGTGAGTCATGTCAGCTTGGTAAACATACTAGGCGCCCTTATCCCCCGAAAGTGTCTAGTAGAGTCAGTACTTTGTTTGAACTTTTGCATTCTGATGTATGGGGTCCTTGCCCTACCAAATCTACATTGGGTTTTCAGTACTTTGTTACATTTATTGATGATTATTCTCGCGCCACTTGGGTTTATTTGATGAAATCTCGTAGTGAAGTTAGTTCCATTTTTCGTGAATTTCATTCTTATGTAAAAAATCAATTTAACACATCTATCAAAACCTTACGCACTGATAATGCAAAAGAGTATCTATCCACAGAGTTTTCTAACCATTTGAAACTACATGGCATTGTTCACGAGTCTTCCTGCGTGTATACCCCTCAGCAAAACGGAATTGCTGAACGCAAGAACCGTCATCTATTGGATGTTGCACGCACAATCATGTTTCACTCTAATGTCCCTCACCGATTCTGGGGTGATGCTGTCCTTACTGCTGCTTACCTGATAAATCGTATGCCATCATCTGTTCTTAAGGGTCAGACTCCGTTCTCTGTCTTATTCCCTAAAGGTAACCCATTTTCTCTTGCACCCAAAATTTTTGGGTGTGTTGCGTACGTTCATGATCATCGTCCAGGTCTTACTAAGCTTGACCCTCGAGCTATTCGATGTGTCTTCCTTGGTTACTCTCGTGTTCAAAAAGGGTATCGTTGTTACAGTCCGTCTCTTCATCGATACTTTACAAGTGCTGATGTCACTTTTCATGAGTCATGTCCTTACTTCTCCACGTCTCTTACCCCACCTTTTGATTTGTTTCCCGATCCTGAACCCGAACCCGATTCTCACACGATTGATCTGCCTTTTGTTCCATCTACATCCACCTCTCCGGTCTCAGATTCCTCAGATACTGTTAGTAACACATCTGGCCTACCTACAATGCCTCCACCACTGGTCTTCACATATGCTCGACGACATAAGGATAAGACGGTACCGACACTTGATTCACAACCGGATCCTGATACGGGGACATCCTTAGTTCCACCACCGATGCCTGAGCCTGATATACCCTTACCCGCCACTACTCATTCTACCCCTGATCCGCCACCAGATGATACACCTATATATGATCCACCCGGTGCACCGAAACCCGATATACCCATAGCTTTCCGTAAAGCATCTAGACATTCCACTCGTTACCCTATTCAGGATTATGTTGCCTATGCTCACCTCTCCCGTGCATCCCATGCCTACACCACTGCCATTGACTCCTACCCAGTTCCCAAGGATGTGATGACAGCTCTTAATCACCCAGGATGGCGAAAGGCTATGGAAGAGTAAGAAGCAACACACGGTGTCCAGATCGAGTGCCGAGTCAGAGTATAGAGCCATGGCAGATGTCACGTCAGAGATGATATGGGTTCGTCGTCTTCTTAGAGAACTCGGGGTTGTTTCTGACGACTTGATGAGGTTATACTGTGATAGTCAATCGGCTATGCATATCGCTAAGAATCAAGTATTTCATGAAAGGACAAAACATATTGAGGTTGATTGTCATTTAATCAGAAATCGAGTAGTAGGGACTAAAGCAGATCCTCCATCCATTCAGCCAATATATGTCAAGACATAATTTCAACTTGCGGATATTCTTACTAAACCTCTCCGGAAGACTCAGATTGATTTCATTTGTAACAAGTTGGGCATGATTAACATATATGCTCCAACTTGAGGAGGAGTGTTAAAGTAGTATGTATATTCTAGTCCATTAGTGTAAGGCCCATAGGCCCAAGAATAGGAACCTAGTATTGTGTATATATTGAGGGTTCTCCTCATTGTTAATAGTAAGAGATAACAAACCCACAACCAGTTTCACAAACCAAAGAGAATGTTCAAAGGAACTGAATTGAATTCCATTTCATTCCTACCCAACCAAAAGTGTGTCCAAACCGAATTTAATTTCATTCTAAATCCCTCGTATTGCAATTCTTCTTACAAATTCCATTCATTTCGAAAGCATTGCACACCAAGCGCCGCCTTAGGTTCAAATGATAAAAGATAAAGATGTGTATCAATATTTGGTAGACACCATATGATCTAATATCTTTCCAGCTACAGATTAAGAGAATAGAAATAACCTCTGGTGCCATCCAATATGGAGTCCCCTTGCAAGATTTGATGTCATTCAATTTGGTTGCCTACGGATACAAACAGTGTTACATTTTCTAGCTTGTAAAAAGGAAGTCATACAATAAAAGAACAGAGAAAGAAAGGAAACCATGTGCTAGCTACCTTTGCCAACCCAAAATCTGCAAGCTTCACAGACCCACTCACGTCGACCAATATATTAGCACATTTGATATCCCTGAAAGATGAATATGAATAACTCAGAAGATAGTGCAACCACCAATACTTCCACAAACTACCAAACTGAGAAGAAAAGAAAATCTAACAAGCGGCTCATGTAAACCATTCAGCTTCACATTAAGCACGATGTCTCAAGTTGTCATCTCAATTGATTCTAAATAAATATACTAGCTCAAGAAAGAGAACAATAAGACGAAGAAGAATAGAAAAGAACAAAAAAGAAACTAAATATATTTGGGAAGGGGGGGGGGACACAAAATAACATCAAGTAACTTCAGTCTGGTGACATGCACTTTCTAAGGGTAAAGAATTAAAATACAGAATTTTTATAACACCAGAATACTACATTTTGGAACAGTAAACATAAGTGATGAAAAGCCAATACGAAGATAGAGTAGTTTTTTTTAGGAATATCTACAAACTTATGACAGAAACCCAGGGCTTCAGAACACACAGACACAACCAGGAAAGAGAAGGACAGAAAAGAGAGGGGATGTTGAAATTTTAAACCAAATCTTTTCCAAGAAGCATGAACTTTTACCTATGAACCACATTTCGGTCATGCAGATAACTCAAACCACTCAAAATCTGCCTTGTGTAGGTAGAAACTTGGGAATCCCGCAGGTGATACTTTCCATAAAGATTTGCCAGCGAACCTTTGGGTACAAGCTCAAGGAAGATATATAGTTTGCCATCATCCTGAAACATCATTTCATCATTTTTGTATTGGCTTATTGGACATCAATTACATATATATACTTATTTTGCCTGTAAAAAAGTAATCGACTGAAAGTGGGAACAGCTTAAAAACACAGGTTAGTGTCTTCTCCCCCATCTTAAAACATACTCCCTGTTTCTATCTCTTTAACACAGTGAAAAAACATAAATATGAAGCTAAATGCCAAGAGCTAGCCTACTTCAACTACCACCACGGAAGAAATAGGATCATCAATCCTTCAACACATAAATTCCTCAAATCACGTAAATTGAAGTCACAAAAAACTGTGAAGCTTTTATTGAGTGTAATACTTAGATGGAGACTCCCAAGTCAAAATAAATGACATGCATATGGATTGTCAATATCTATCTTGAGAACTGAGAATTGTGACCAACTTCCTGTAGTATATATAAAAACTGAAGGAGCTGAAGAAATCATGGAGGTATTCGTTTTGTGTTAGGCCTAAATTAATTAGTAAAGGGTAGTTTTTGGTATTTTCATTCGGCTAGTCTAGAAATAGATGGGGTGGGGAGTGTATTAGGCATACTTATCATCATTATCAAAGTGAACTGAATTAGTAATAAATTGTTAGAAGAGTTGGTCTACGTCTTCAAGGTAGACTAATATCTGGAAGAGTTGGCCTATTCTCGATTATATAGGCCATTTACATGTTCATTAAGTACGTTTATTGTTACTTCGCTCCATTTACGGTTATCAATATACTTTATGCTCGGTTCATATCATTTTGATACTCCAGCAAATGGGAAAACCGGAAAATGTTATTACAAGGCAGAAAAAAAGCCTACATAAAGGAACATCAGGCCTTTTTCAAATGATGATGTTTTTAGGAAGTAAATAGCATCTCTCCTAATGATCAGCTAAGCTCTCCCACCCAAAAATAAAACCTTGATCAGAAAAAAATGCATACCTTATCTGTTCCAAGATACCGAACAATGTTATCGTGTTGGATTTGACTTAACAAAAATATCTCCTGAAACAATGAGAAATATTAAAACAACTCAATGTTCAGCAAATCAGGAGTAGATGGCTATGTACCCATGCATAACTAGAAACAAAAAAAACAACAGCTTATAAATCACCTGTTCAAGTTGAACAATGCTCTGCTTTCCTTGGCTTCCTTGATCAAGCAAAGAAACCTCCTTCACAGCAAAAAAGAACCCATATCTGCAAACAAACATATAGATCCTCTAAGTGGATGAAATGAGAACAGCTTAGAAGGGAAAGCAATGCAGAAGGTTTGCTCCTTCTAACATAACTGCAAGAATGGCATGATGAAAACTACAACAAGCCAGAACAGGGAAAGATAATATATTAAAAGGACCTTTGTTAGACGAATATCTTAACAGGGAAAGATGCACCACATTTAATGAGAGGAAGATAATATATTGAATAGATTTGAAGCTCCCTATGACTTATGTAAGATTTAGTTTAACACTTCATATATTTTCCCTTGCCTGCTCAGATGAACGGGGTTTTGTAAGTAAATGGGAAAATGGCTAAGACCCCCTTCTGTAGAGAGAACTTTGCTTAAAGGGCCTCTCCTTTGACATTTTCAGCAATTTTTTAGGACCAATGCAGCATGAAGAAAGAACTGTTGGTTACCATTTTTATATACACAAAAAAACCACAGTCCTTGACAATACCCGAAGAAAGAGATAGTTGGCAACCTAGCATAGGACTCCAACTAAATCAGATAAGGGTTTCAAACCTTCTCATCCTTTACTGGAAAGTGAAGATGGAGAAGAGAGTTGCATTCTAATTGCTCAAAGGCAAGGTACATACTGACAATGCCACAGCACTTGCACAATGCTATGAAAGTACTATATTGTTTTACAGAAGAAATAAATGATACAGAAGCAGAGTGAGAAAATTATGTTACAGAATGAATAAAACACACACTTCAGAAATATCAGTGATTAAGCTCTTTAACAGTTTGGTCCAATTAGACTGTACATTCCAAGGACAAGGCTTCCACCGAAAACCAGGTTGTGAAGTTTATTGTGTACATGCTGAGAGATAAGGTGTATCAACCAGCTAATTATCTATGATTTCTGTTAAATTAGACAGCTCTGTGTCTCTGTGGTCGATTAAATATCAGCGATAGCATATTGACATGACATATCTGTTCTCTCTTGGGTATACCTAGTAAGATCTATTATTATATCTTCAATTTATTCTCTCGGTGATTAAAGCTTATTTAACCCACAAACAAAAACCATGAACTCGCTAGTCCGTTTTGACAACTATCCCATCCGCTATACTAAAGCTACATCAGATGAGAAAAGCCTCCCATGTGTGAAAATAGCAATGCTTGCTACTAATGACACTTAACTCTGTCGAGTTAGAAAGCAAGAAGATTCAGATATTTTATCATCATTCTATAATTAAAGATCCAAAAGTTGATCCACATAAGAGTCTCCCAACCATAACCCCTAAAAAGAGTGGTCTTTTTCTTCATAACTCCTAGCTAGTCCTTTTTTAGACTACCCTGAAACAATTACGATAAAAGGCACATTGCTGTGATTCGGATACCAGATGCAAAAGAAACTACAGTGTTTAGGCAGAAGATGCAAAAAAGTTAATCTATTGCTAACAACAAAAGAACAGGTGACATCTGCAGACAGTATAAATGGGTGGAAGCCAATATGATGATTATAGAAGTTCTGCCATTGCTATAACAATATCTAAATGTCACTTACTCATTGAAGCCTTCGTAAACTGTTCCAAACGACCCACTTCCAAGAAAATCACCCTTCTGCCAGTTTTTGATATTGCACCTGACCGATCCATTAGGTGAAACAAAATACTCGAGTCCAGTTGCTGCCATAGAGTAAACATTGTCCTCGTCATCAGATGTATCCAAATTAGATTGTGAAGCAATGGTTCTTGATGTCATTGTCCCACTCGGCTCTCCATCTTCAACAATTGTAGGTTCATCAAGCGCACCAGCATCTTCTATTAACGAGCTGGTCACCCTAACTGGTTCAACTGATGTCGAGTCTTCATCAGTCCTAGGAGAAAAACCACGAATTAAATCCCAAGTCGAACCATGATTATCCACAATCACTCGTGACCTAGCAGGAGGACGAGCAAGTAACGGCGGCCGAACACCCTTAATTATACTCTTACTCTCCACATAACCTTTCTCAGAAGCTTTACGCGTGTAGTCATCACCATCATGCAAAAACCTAGGTTTTTCAACATCAACCAATTTATCACCATTATTAATAAATTCCGGCAACTGGTTTACACGCTTGATCTCACCAATTCCAAATCCGCTGCCTCCATTACTCACCAAAACCCTAGCTTCTTCAGCCTTGGCTAACCTCAAACATCCAGTATCACGCTTCACCTCGTCATTATTAACCCTAGCCGGAGATTCAAAACTCTCTGAAAAATCACTTCCAGGCGATTCTTTAGTTGAATCCGGAGTAAAACAACGAAACCTAGAACCAAGCAAAAAATTACTAACCCTAGGTGAGAAAGCTTTATGAGCTTCCCAATCAGCCGCCGGAATTGCGAAATCTTCCGGTCCAGAAAGCCCTAGAGACCGGCAAATCAAGTCGAATTCTCCGTCAGTTCCTTCAATCCGATAATTAATTCGGTCAGAAATCAAAGAAACATCACGTGATTGAGTTCCATGAGCTGATGGCGTATCAAACAACGACGAAGAAGATGATGATGATGATGTAGAAGCGTCGTAATCGGAGTTTTTGAATGCATTTGTTCGGTCAAGCCTCCGCCCTAACCGCTTTTGCTTCGTGTACATGTTCTTCTTCTTCCTCCGTTTCTCCGTCGAGAATTCGCTCCGTACATCGGCAGAGAGGGTCTGCGCTAATGGTTGACTTTTTTACTTGTCAAAGTTTTATTTATATAAAGAAAAGTTGCAGAAAGTGCCCCTCAAATGTATCCAAATTGTTAGAGTTGATCCCTGAGATTTGTTACAATCAACTTTTAATCTTAAAGAACAACCAAGGGTGTTTAGAAAGAAAAAAATAACCTTCTAACTGCGAAAACTGTATCAAACCAACCATATCGTTTTTGTGGTTTACATAGTTTGACGGTTTGGTCCAGTGGCGGATCCAAGATTTTTGTCTCCTGGGAACACTTCAAGGTATATTAAAGGTCCGCATAGTCAACCGATGTGTGTTTAGCCTAATGCCACCTTTTCGAGAGACTTTTTCGATGTTTTTGATTAATTTCGAAAGACTTTTTTAAATTTTTTTGTTGATTTTCAGGTATTTTTTTGATTGGTTAGGGGAACAGACAGAAGTTTAATGGGGGGAACGAAGAATAGAAAGTAAAAAGAAAAGTTCTTTTAACCTTTAAAATATAGAAATTTTTTTCTTTTCATGAGGGCCTTTCCCCCACTATCTCCTATGTAGATCCGCCCCTGGTTTGGTCTGCTTTGGGAAAATGTCAAAACAAATAGTGTGATATGGTATGCTACTTAAGATACCTGTTTAACAATCTCTATTATCTGGTTTTTCTCAACTTTTTATTGAGAAAAGCGACTAAAAGTTTTTTATTAAACAAATTTATTGAGAAAAATGACTAAAGTTTTTTATTAATTGTCTTCTCATTTTTATTATTAGACTTTTCTGAACTCTCATCGCTTTTGGACGCGTGAATTTTGCACGAGTAGTTACATGTGAATTTATCACGAGAAATTATTCATTATAGTGGCTATGCAGTCCCTGGTAAATTCAATTATCATTTTAAGTTTATTTGTATACAAAGTTATCTTTGACCGTATTGTAATTTAAGGTACCTAATTGGTAATCTCTATTATCTGGTTCTTCTCAACTTTTGCTCTCTACATTATCATCAATTATTGTCTTCTCATTTTTATTATTATACTTTTCTAAATTGGGTCGTTTTTAGATATGCGAAATTTTTCACGAGAAATGATTCACTATAATAGTTATGCAATCCTTGATAAATTCAATTATCATTTGAAGTTTATTTATATGTGAATTTATCTTTGGTCGTATATCTTTTGAAATGAAATTGGCAAAACAGTGATGAATGAAACTAAAGGGCAGTATTTGCAAGTATGGTTAACATTATGGGGATTTAATGCAATTTTGTTTCCCATTTGAATAACTATAGTATGGTGTTTTTTTTAACGTTAAAATAACTGGCATGAAAGCGACTAAAGTTTTTTTTTTCTTTGTTTTTTTAAAAGAGGAATCAAGTAAATTGAGGAGGTGGTGCCACGTGGAGGACAAATGATATAGAGGCGTATACATGCTGCCAAATGGCAAAAGCCAAACACCGCGAGTTTGTTTCTTATTTACTTTGTGGGCCAATTTGTTTGGGCTTTTGTATGCTCGGCCCATGGTTTCCGATGGTTTATCGATGGTCAGGTCTTGTAATGGTGATACGGTAGTACTCGTCTACTCGATAAGGTCTTCTTTAAAGTGTTAGATCGACTTTAACATTAGTATCTTGATGGTCTCATGATTAGGGGTGTGCACAAAGTCAACCGATCTAATCATAACTGATCGATTCAATTAGAACCGATCGACGGTTATCCAATTGTAATTAGATCGGATCGGATCAAAATTTTCAACATTCAATTTGGATTGGTCGGTTCTTGGATGACAGTCCAGAACTGAACCGAACCGAACCGATTCACCTTCCAACCATCCATCCAATTATCATCCAACCACTCATCCAGTTATCATCCAACTACCATCCAATACATTATAATTCAAAGTTTCAAAAATAATTTTTTTTTTATTTTTAAAACATTATAATTTAAAAACATTTGTAAAAAATAAAAACTAAATTTTTTTAGAAAGAAACATAAAAACATTGGATGGATCGATCTGATTCAACGGATATCCAATGAGAATATCCAATGGATGGAACCGACCCGATCCAATCATCCATTGGATTGGAAAAATCCAACATCCAATGGATGATTGGATCGGTTTGATTGGAAAAATCGGACATCCAACGGATGATTAGATCGGTTTGGTTCCCCTCACATCGATTGGATGTCAACCGATGAACACCTCTACCCATGATGGTATATGACCCATACGACGGTCTCAAGCAATGATACAAATTTCTTGTTGTTAATTTATTTTAGTTAACCACAAGGGTTGTGGCGTACTGGTTAAGGCCTTAGGGATGTGGTGGAATATCTCATCTGCATAGGGTTCGAATCCAGGCGTACACAACATTTGTGGCCACTGAGGTTTAATCAGAGCTGATGTCTTATAGTCATAATTTGCCAAAGGATTAGTCTAGGCATAGTCTAGGTCACCCTTCAAAAAAAAACTTTATTTTAGTCTGTCAAGAAAGATATTGAATGGTTTTACATTTTTTTCTATAGGAAGTATGAGTGTTGTGTATGTGTATATCGATTTTCAGGGTTTGAACATAAATTTGAAGCATCACTTAATTGTGACGTTGTTTAATTCATCTAATTCAACTTTTCATTTCCATATTGTTTACAGGTCGTGAGATACAATTAGTCAGTTTTACGTTTAATGAGTTCTTATTGTTTTCATACAAAATAACTTAATTGATGAATACATGATTATTGCCAGTGGTGGATCCAAATTTTTTAGGGATGGGGGTCGGAGTTTAATTAACATAATCAGGGCTTTAAAAGGCACGTCATGCACTATGGCACAAGATGCGTCTACGACGTGAATGTTTGTATATGATGTGGGTCATGCTATGACAACTAAATGTGTGCCACAACGTGCATTTTATGCAAGACACATAATTGTTTTCATTATTTACATTTTACAATTTTGTGTCTTTTTTTTAACTTTTTGCTTATTTATCTCACTTAAGGCCTTAAGGGTGTTATTTCAGTCAGTTTATTAGGGTTTTCGACATTTTTCAAATTACTCGATAACCAAAACTAAACCAAATAAGGACATGTTATTGAAATGGGGAAAAAACAAAACAAACAGCGTAAACCGTTGAACCTGAACTTAACTTCTTCTTTTTTATTTTTAAAATATAAAAGGCAATTATCCAAACTGGGAAAAAATAACCAAACCGAGTAAGCCGAACAAGGGAATACAAATGAACCAAATACATCGAAAACCGAATAACCCAAACTTTAGGTAGTTCATCTCGATTTTTGTCGACGCCCCTAACCTCACTCATGGTTAAGTTTTACACAAATTAACCCACTCGCATCTCACTCGCAGAGAGACATGCTACAACCATTTCAAGTTACATGATTCGCGAAAGTGAAACCTATCCCTAACAATTAGTCATTAATATATAACAATAAACAATAGAATATAAAGGGGTTAATCGTTGATTAGAAACTAAGGGGTTGTTTGTTTACCTCTGAATGGTGACATTCAGAGGTCACCTCTGAATCGCTCAGATGTTGGAGTTGTTTGGCAAAAAAAAACACCTCTGAACCATGACAAATGGCTCTGAGCCATTTTGCATACCTACATACACTCAACCATTCAGAGATGATCTTGTTCCATTTTTGCCCTTTCTCCAGCCTCTCTTCTCTCGTCTCTCTGCTCCAGCCTCTCTTCTCTTCGTCTCTCTCTCTGCCGACGACAACCCACGTCCCTCTCTTCTCTCGTCTCTCTGCTCCAGTCTCTCTTCTCTCACCATCTCCCTTTGTTCGTCTCTCTCTCTGCCGACGACAACCCACGCCGGCGATTTTGTCGCCTATGCCACGCCGGCGATAGGGTTTCTTGTCTCTTCTTCTCGATGGTATGGATGATTTTGGTTTGTGATTTTGTTGATTTTGGTTTTTGGTTTGTGATTTAATCGATGATTTTGGTTATTTGGTTTGTGATTTTGGATGATTTTGGTTTTTGGGTACAGTGATCATGATTTTGGTTTGAAAAAAATGATAGTGTTAAAATGGTAATTTATTACCATTCAGGGTTATCATTCAGAACAATTATCAAACAATCAAATTTTATTCTGCACTCAACCATACAGAGCCTTTCAACCATTCTGCACTAAACCATTCAGCAACTACCAAACAGCCCCTAAGCTTTTAAATAGTGGGCTAATTTTTTTTACACAAGTCTATGCTATAAAAATATGGAACCATGTGAAAAATGAAAACACTTTTGTAGAAATGAACATATTTTTATCGACGGTTAAAACAATAAATATATTTAAAATAAATTTTATAATATAAAGAGTTAAATGCAAATTTGGTCCTTGTGGTTTACAAAAATTACTGACCAAGGTCCGTTGAAGAAATTTTTAACTAACAAGGTCCCTCTACTTTCGGTTTTTACAACACATAAGGTCCTTTTATTAACACCGTTAAATAAAATGAAGTTTACAAGGGGCAATTTGGTCCATTCACTTTTCTCATTCCTTTAAATAAGGAGTTAGATACTTAGATTTATACCTGGTCAATGTGCTTTACAAAAAATAACAAGTAACGTCCTTAAATAACATGGACATAAATATGGATACAATGCTTTGTTTAATTAAAAAAAACTCATATTGAATATCTAATTTACACCAAAACCCAAAACTTAAAAAGATGTTGGATGGTGACCAAAACTTAACTGATGATATATATAATATTTGGTTCAAAGTTCAAACATATTAGCTTAAGTATGGTGATTTACTCGGTGGACATATCCAAAAACTCTTAGGATTATATCATGAAATATCCTTCATCACTTTTATTAGTTTATTACAGGCCTAAATGATAGTGGCTTATAACCTTAAGCCTTTTACGGTTATGTCATTTTTAATTTACCTTTATTAGTTTTTTTTCTTACAAACCTACATGACACTTCCATCACTTCTAATTTACTTTTATTAATTTTTTTTACTTACAAAACTACACGAGAATTTCTTTAAGTTCGTTTATTTTCCAATATGAAACCAAAGTGAGTGTAACTATTCAATATTTTTTTAAATTTTGGGTTTTGGTGTACATAGAATATTTAATATGAGTTTTTTTAATCAAACGACGCATTGTGTCCATGCTTATATCCATGTTTTTTAGGTCTGTTACTTCTTATTTTTTGTAAACCACAAGGACAAAGTATAAATCTAACTTCTTATTTAAAGGGATGAGAAAAGTGAATGGACCAAATTGCCCCCTCTTAACTTCATTTTATTTAACGATGTTAATAAGGGGGGCCTTATGTGTTATAAAAACTGAAAGTAGAGGGACCTAATTAGTTAAAAATTCCGTTGAGGGACTTTAGTTGTTAATTTTTGTAAACCACAAGGACCAAATCCGCATTTAACTCTAATATATAATATTTTCTTTGAAAACTTAAGTGACCTCCTTTTCCAAATCATACACCCGTCCTTGATTATTGGCATCTATTAGGGGTGTGCAGAAAGTAAACCAATCCAATCAAAATCGATTGATCTAGTTAGAACCGACCGACCTTGATTGGATATCCAATTGTAATTGGATCGGATCGGATCAAAATTTTCAACATCCAATTTGGATCGGTCGGTTCTTGAATGATAGTCCAAAACCGACGAAAACCAAGCCAAACCGACTCACCATCCAACCACTCATCCAATTATCATCCAACCACTCATCCAATTACCATCTAACCACTCATCCCGTTATCATTTAACCACCATCCAATACATTATAATTCAAAGTTTCAAACGTAAAAAGTTTTTATTTTTAAAACATTATAATTTAAAAACATTTATAAAAACAAAAACTTAAATTTTTAGAAAGAAGCATAAAAATATTAGATGAATCTGATATGATAATTCATTGGATGTTGGATGGATCCAATTCGATCCAATTGATATCCAATAAGAATATCCAACGGATGAAACTGAACCGATCCAATCATCCATTGGATTGGAAAAATCCAACATCCAATGGATGATTGAATCGTTTCGGATGAAAAAACCGGACATCTAATGGATGATTGGATCGGCTCGATTCCACTCGCATCCATTGGATGTCAACCGATGAAC
Organism: Saussurea involucrata; assembly: GCA_033807775.1. NCBI lineage: Eukaryota > Viridiplantae > Streptophyta > Magnoliopsida > Asterales > Asteraceae > Saussurea > Saussurea involucrata. The sequence continues at coordinate 114,050,269 of CM066324.1, forward strand.
ACCCCTAGCATATATGATACTAACTTTACTTTCATAAAACATGGATATTGTAATTTCATACCGGTGTTCTTTCACTTTCGAAACAATACAAATTATTATTTATTTCAAAAGGTTTATGATAACATAGACATGTGAAATATTAGGCCATCCGTACCCCATGGAGGAATCTTTCAAATATTCCAGCTCCACATCAGCGTCACATCAGCTTTTTTCTCATCCCTCACTCAATCCCTAACAATCCATAAACACCCGTACCTCATTCCCTCAAACCCTTTTGCCACCTCATTTATTTTAATTCTTTTATTTATACATTTAATTATTTAACAAAATAAAAATATTTATATATTTTTTAATAAATAAAAATAAGATAAATAATAAAAATAAAAATTCATACCATTCATTAAAAATAAAAATACAAAATACAAAACACTACCAATTATGAAATTTTTGAATTTGCTCTTTTCTCGCTAAAGTAACCCTCAAAACGTTTCCCGTAAGATGATCATGCGGGGTCATGAAAAACTCGAAGTCTTTCTCAAATCGTTTTGAGCGTTCGATTTCGAGTTCTTGTTCCAACCTATGTCGTTCGAGTTTTGAGCGTTCGATTTCGAGATCGAGTTTTTTCATTTTGTATTCCATTGTATCATCAATCTTGTCGTTGAACGTCGTCAACAACTGAGTAACACTTTCGTCCGTATTCGCCCCGGACGTATTACTCGTTGATGATTTTTTTGCCTTGTTTCTCCCGATGGGTCGTTGAATTTGCTCGTCATCGTCGTCATCGGAAGGTTGGGTACGTTTTGAACCCCGCGATGAAGTTGTCGTCATCGTTGGAACGGCTCCCCATTTTGGACATTTTTTTAGGACGTCCCAAGCTTGTTCGTGAGTGAAAGCAACTTTATGGCGTGCTAGATACCGTTCGTGTGCCGTTCGGGATATATCGGCCTCACTCATCCCGCTTGATCTATTATTGAGCAAGTTGTTGTAGATGCCGTCAAACGAATTAACTCTTTTATTGAGGTCGTTGAACTTGCTATTGAGCCTGGTTCACGACCCATGGGAGTAAAGAACACATGCCCGATTCGGCCCCAAAAACTTCCTACATTTATGTAAAATTAAGTATAAGAATAATAATAATAATAATAATAATAATAACAACAACAACAATAAAAATAATTACCACCGCTTTGTGCGTTACCGACCACGGGGTCCTCCGAAACGTCAACCCACGCCGACACTAACGCGAGTTCCTCGGCTTTACTCCACGTTTGTTTGGCGGCTTTCGTTGGTCTCAGATTTGATGGTTCCGGGTTAGATTGTTGTGTCGGGATAGATTGTGGTGTGTTCGGGGTAGAAGGTTGGGTTTCCGGAACAATGTCGTCGTCGAGATTGAAGTTGGCCGGAGTAAAACCTTGTTCAATCAACCCGTGACGTGTAAATTGGTAAGGAAATTGTTGGTGAAATTGTTGGTGAAATTGTTGGGGAAATTGTTGCGGATATTGTGGCGGATTTTGTTGCGACCATTGTGGCGGAATTTGTTGCGAAAATTGCGGATGATAACCTTGTTGTGTAAACGCTTGGAAACCAAGCTCTTGATCTTCTTGCGATTGTGGTGTATTCGGTTGGTTACGACGGGATGTAGGTGTTCTGTTTGACTTCATGATGAGAGAGGTGTGAAAAATAAGAGGTTGAGAGAATTTGAGAGAGTTTGAGAGGTGTGAGAAATAAGAGGTTGAGAGAATTTTAGAGGTGTGAAAAATAAGAGGTTGAGAGGTGTGAGAAATAAGAGGTTGAGAGGTGTGAGAAATAAGAGGTTGAGGGTTAAATATATAGTGGGATTAAATTGAGAATTTTTTTTTTACAAAGAGCCGTTGAACAGCTTGATTTTTAAAAATTTAATTATTTTTTTTTTTAAAACTCTTCGGGATGATCCGGGATCCCATCCTCGGAATCAATCCCGCCCCGCCAACCCCGCATGGGCCGTAGCCCATCCCGCTGATCCCGCTGGCCATGGGCCGTAGCCCATCCCGCTGATCCCGCTGGCCATGGGCCGTAGCCCATCCCGCTTGGGGTACGGATGGCCTTAGAAAAATTAAAAAAAGGTAATGTCTACATCAAAATTGAACGCCAAAAAAAGTATGTTTGAATTTGAGGAAAGATATCAAACTTTGGCTTTTATTTAAATAACATTACAATATTAGGGGATAAAGCTGAAAATATCTATTACGGAAAATAGATAATTATATAATTATTGAATAAAATTCAAATTTAAGATATTCAGAGCATCTCCAACAATTTTGCTATAATTTTTTCAAAATAGAGAATCAAAAGTTAAAATCTCTAAAAAATGTTACATTCATCTCCAACAGCTTTGCTATTTTAGAGATTTTAACATAAATTATATTAATATAATATTCTTTAATTTATATTTCCAATGCACTTTAAAAGAAAAACTTAATATAAAATGATAAAAAAATTATGTAATTGGTGGATTGAATTAAATAATTATTTCTCTCTCCTATTTAGAGAATTATAGAGAATTCTCTATATTTATAAATTTCTTCAAGAATCTTTATTTTAGCAATCAAGATAGCAATGTTGTTGGAGAAGAATAGCAAACAAAAATCCACTTTTTTCTATTTTAGCATTGCTGTTGGAGATGCTCTCAAAATGTCTTCCAAACCTATCCTTCTCTTAATTTTTCATCATTTCAAATTCATTTTCTTCTCAAAATCACATCAACCGTTGATAAGTTGTCAAAATTCAACCTATAATAAATAACTAGAAGTTTACTGTACAATGCAGCGTAATACATCTTAATTTTAATATTTATTTTATCTTTTGTCTTAATCTGCGGTCATGTATGATTTTAAGAAAACGATAATTTTTTTTTTCATAAATTTGTTTAATTTAGTTTTTTGATTTAATTAAATTTTGGTTTAATAATGATATAATTTACTTTAGGTTTAATAGTATAATGTTTTTTGTTAAAAAAAGAATTAATTATTTTGTTAAAATTCAATGATTATCTTAATTGTATTTTAGATTTTTTATATTTAAAATGAGATGTTTATCGTGTATTTGATTATGTTTATCAGTTAGTTACGAATTCAAACATGCAACTTCATAAAGTTGTATCGATGCATAAATTACTTGTTGATAGGGTTATTTTATTAACCCTATTTTTAGAGTTTAATTTCAATTTTGAACAAATTTTTGTTTTCCCATTGAGTCATTAAAGTACTATTTTCTATAATTATAAGTAAAAATAAAGATTTAATGTTTTGGTATAAAAGTAAGAAAAATGCAACAAAATTCTAAATTATTTATATGCATATTTCAGGTTTGATGAAAAGGCCGTTTGGAGTCCGATTTAGTCGAGAAGTAGTTAGAAGAATAGCGGGCTGTGGATTTGGGATTACGGAATGGACTTTCAATTTTTGGGCCACTTGCATATATTACGGATTTAAAACAATTTCAATTGGGCTCGTAAACTCCTCTTTTTGGATCAACCATTGTTTGGGCCGGTTTTGTGTTTTTGTTGGACAAATTTTGTGGGCTTTTCACTATCAAACACATCGGCCCCCGTTTATTGTCTTATGCCCCAAGTATTGATTAAGCACTACATATAGAAGTGCTTGGGTGCTTAATTAGAGATAGCTAGTTACTTAGAAGTTCCATCCATAGTTAGGGTGAGCCATAAGCTCATGGTTCCTTCTAACTGTAGCTTCGGCTCACGGCTTGAACCGGGTTGGTTCAGCCCTCTTTTGTTTACTTAATCCATTATTACGTTCCGTTACGTTTCCGACTCTTTCGTTTGATAATTGCTTGTTACTTGTTCGTGTTCTACTTTTCTTAATTTGATTGCCTACGGTTTACTTGTTACCATCGATCTCCATCTTCTTTAAATTACTTACGGTTTTAAAAGTCATCTACAATCCACGAGTTCTACATATTTGATCCTAATCCAATTCTGTTACTATTATTCACTGGAAGTCCGACTAATCATTTTGGGTCCCAATCTCACTTGGTTCACATTTGAATATAGTTAATGCAATTGTTAAAGTTTCTAATATATAGACATCCATTTTCTTGCACGTCAAGTTTTCCTCTATAATTTACCAACAATTGTTTTCAAGTCATTAAATCTTCATTAGTTTATCGTTGGGTTTTTTAAGTAACCAAATCCATAGCTTACCGATTGAAATTATATCTCAATCGTAACCGGTGGTGGTTCACTTAAGGGTTCCTTCCGCATAATTGTAGCAATTCTTTTCTAATTTTCACATTTGAAACAAAATTTCCCATGCAATATTCCAAGGTTGTCGTTAACTTCTCAATCGATAATTCATGCTTTTACTTTACTGTTAATTTACTTACTGCATTCTAAATTTATGCACTTTAAATATTGCAATTTACGTTTTATGCAATTTACTTTATGCAATTTAATTTAATCGCTCTTTAATTTACGCAATTTATTTACTGTTATTTACTTTCTGCAATTTAATTATAGTTATTTACATTTTCTGCAATTTAATATCCGCTTTATTTTCTGAAGATTGGTTACTTGCATAACAAGTTACGTTTTCTCAAAAGAATTATTGTGAACTGTTTTATGCATTGTCCATATCCATTATTTGTTTTCCAAGTTTGTACATCATTTGTAATTAGAAGCCGAAAGATGATGGGCTAAGCGTCCTAGTTCGGGGTATAAAGTGGAGTTTGGAACGAGACCGATAACAAAATAAAGAGGTGTATCGTATGACATGATTATCCAAAGTTATTTAAATCAAGGTTATATTTTGTGGTGGATCACAATTGACCAATTGACAACTGGTTCTTTGTATCATAAAATATTGGACTCTTGAGATAACTAAGGAATATTGTCTCATCTTTTTATCTAATTATTTGTTTCATCCCAACGGATCTTTATACCATGTGCTTCTCTTTATAATTGATTTTTGTCATTAGTTGTTAACCAAACCTCCAACAAAAGATTACCTTCGAATTCGCCATCTGAAACTCGCTTTTATAAACTCGACTTTTAAAGATTTTTTTTTTCACGTTTTCCCGTGTGATCGATATTCGGTACTTTGTGCCATTATTACGTGTTTTAAGACGATAATAGGCCAAGATGTATACTTGCGCCATGGTCTATTTATAAACACTTTTTAAAGGGTGTAGTCAAACAGTCAACAAGTTTTTGGCGCCATTGTCGGGGAAGCATGCTAGAAGTTTTTCTTTTATAGAGTAAAGTTTTTAAAAGTAAGTTTTTCTACCACCTTTTCGAAAAAACCAAAAAATAGTGCATGCCAAGATTGCCTTGAGGTTAATTTTTTCAATTTGATCCCGACATTGAAAGAACGTTTAGACAACGAAGAAGAATCCACAGAGCTAATTTAGTCTTAAATTCTCCCAAGATGTATGAACACGAGTATATGACGGATATTGAGGATGAAATTCCCCCGGTCAATCCAAATGGGCATCCTAATAATCAAGAAAATCCAGAAAACCCGCCAATAAATAATCTTGATGATGAGGAACAAAACATTTTTTGGTTAGCTAATTCAAAAGATGGTGGTATTATGTTTTACGTTGTTCCTGTTTTAACTCAGTTACATTCAGGAATTCTTAAACCAACACTGCAAACCCGCCACTTTGAATTAAAACCGATAATGTTTCATATGTTACAAACTAATGGCCAGTACGCTGGTTTGGCATCTGAAGATCCTCATTCTCATTTACGGTATTTCATGGAAATTACAGATTCTTTTAAACTTCCTGGTGTAGAAGACGATGCACTGAAATTAAAACTTTTGTCATACTCATTAATAGATGGTGCAAGGTCTTGGTACAACTCGATGAAACCAGATTCTATAGTTACATGGGCCCAAATGGCGGAAAAGTTTTAAAAAATATATTTTTCCACCCACGAGGAATGCTAAGTCCAGAAATGCAACTTGTAATTTTAAACAAATGAACGATGAAGCAATTCCTGATGCATGGGATTGGTACAAGGAGCTTTTGAGAAAATGCCCTCATCATGGCATTCCGTATTGCATTCAGTTAGAGACATTTTACAATGGTTTAAATATTACTGCAAATCAAATGTTCGACGCTACTGCAAACGGAGCTTTCACATCTTGTACCTATAATGAAGGATATGATATCCTTGAGAGGATTTGTATCAACAATGGTCAGTGGGCTGATCCACGTGCATTGCCACCAAGAAAGACAGCAGGAGTGCAAGATCCTGATGCTTATGCATTAATATCTACACAGTTGAATAACATGACATCTTTGATTAGAAACCTTAATGTTGTGTAGTCAATCATGTTGCACCACCTCATATTGTCCTGTATATACAATGCACATATTGTGGTGATGGTCATAATTTTGAACATTTTCCGATAAATCCTGAGCGCATCAACTATGTTGGTAATAATAATAATAATAATAACAATAACAAGGGATGGCCCTTTTCTCAGACTTACAACCCTGAGTGGAGGAACCATCCTAAATTTTCTTGGCACAATCCTGCTTTAAATCCATCACCGTCTAAATTGCAAGGTCAAAACCAGCAGTTTCATCAAAAACCTCAAAACAATCAGCACATAAATTCTCAACATAATCAACATGTTTTCAAAAGTCAAACTATCATGCCGAGTCATCTACTTCTTTGGAAACAATGATGAAAGGTTTCATATCCCAAACTTAGGCATCAATTAAAAATCTGGAGACCCAAGTGGGTCAAATGGCTTTATAAATGAGAAAACGTTCCTTCCAGTTCTCTGCCTGGTGATACAAAAATACCCCCAAGAATTGGAAAAGAGCATGTAAAAGCTGTAACTTTGAGGAGTGGTAATGATTTACTAGATAACATACAAAAATATTTAATAAATCCAACCAAAACAGAGCTAGAAAAGAAAAACACCGTTTCAAACTCTACTCAGTCTAGTGGAATTACTGGGCCAGAAAACCATGTTGGGCCTAATAATACCGCTGCCATTCCAACCATCCCATTGCTAACCCCTGATTCACAAACCAAAGACAAACCTGATGTGGACGTGTCACAAGCTGGTGACAGTCCCAAAGTTCCTGGTGATACTAAGACAGACAAAGCCTCACCAGCACCTACTCTTCAAAAGACTACATCTCCTACTACAGTTCATCTCTATATTCCTTATCTCCAAGTATTGAGAAATGAAATAGATGAACCGCAATTCATAAAGTTTTAGATGTTTTTGAACAGTTGCATATAAACATACCTTTGGTTGAAGCCATAGAACAAATGCCAAGTTATGCAAAGTTTTTGAAAGACACTTTGAGCAAAAAGAAAAAGTTGAATGAGTATGAGACTATAACTCTAACTGAAGGTTGTAGTGCTATGTTTTTTAACAAAATCTCTCCAAAGATGAAAGATCCTGGAAGTTTTACAATCCCATGTTCCATAGGATGAAAAAGAAGTTGGATAAGCCTTATGTGATTTAGGTGCCAGTGTAAACCTCATGCCTTTATCTGTTTTTAACACTTTAGGCATAGGTGAAGCTAGACCCACAACTGTTTCACTCTTATTAGCAGATAAGTCCATAACTTGGCCTAAGGGTAAGATTGAAGATGTCCTTGTCCAGGTTGATAAGTTTATTTCCCTGCAGATTTTATTATCTTAGACCTTGGAGATGACAAAGACATTCTTATCATTTTAGGAAGACCTTTCCTAGCTACAGGAAGAACTCTGATAGATGTCCAGAAGGGTGAACTCACCATGAGAGTTTAGGACCAACATGTGACTTTTAATGTGTTGGACTCTCTTAAATATCTGAAAGAGAGAGAGAGAGAGAGAGAGAGGAATGTTCTACCTTAGGTTTGATTGAATCTTGGTGTCAAGACAAAAGTTTTGGGGTACTCATGGGAATTGGTGAACTAGATAGTGATGAAGATATAGCAGAGTTTGAAGACTTAGAAGACATACATGTCACATCTGCTGTTGGAGTTTTAGAAAATAAGGATAGGAAAACTCTTGTTCCTTCCTTAAAAATGTGCTCCAGATTTAGAATTAGAACAACTTCCCTCGCATTTAAAATATGCCTTTTTAGGAGATCCAAGGAAGTTACCAGTCGTTATTTCAAAATCATTAGAATCTGATCAAGAGGAAAAGTTGGTTAGTATGTTAAAACAACACACCAAAGCCATAGGATGGACTATTGCTGATTTGAAGGGGATAAGCCCTACCATTTGTCAACATAAATTTTGGAAAACAAAGATTTCACCTTAGTTGAGCCTCAAAGAAGACTCAATCCAATGATGAAGGAGGTTGTGAAAAAAGAAATTTTGAAATGGCTTGATGCTGGCATAATTTATCCTATTGCCAATAGCACATATGTTAGTCTAGTACAATGTGTACCCAATAAGGCAATAAGGGTGGAGTTACTGTAGTAACAAATGAGAAAAATAAACTTATACCTACTAGAGCAGTGTCAGGTTGGAGGATATGTATGGACTACATGAAGCTTAACCAAGCAACCTCAAAAAACAGTTTTCCGTTACCTTTTATAGACCAGATGCTAGACAAACTAGTTGGAAAAGAGTTTTATTGTTTCTTAGATGGTTACTCGGGTTACAATCAAATTGCCATTGCACCAGAAGACGAGGAAAAAACCACTTTTACTTGCCCTTATGGCACTTTTGCTTTTACAAAAACAGTTAATTACAAACTTTGTCCTTGTAGTTTGATATTGGTTATGAAAAAGGTCGTTAAACCCTAAATTCATGAGTAGGGTCCTTATGGATTCATTTTCGTTATGAATCTTAGCCCGTGCTCCTATTAAAAATGATCCGTCAAGCCTTCACACGTTCTCCTCACACAAGGAACATTTTTGTCATTTTATCATTAATAGTACAAGTGTCCATGTTAAATATTTAAACCTTTAAAGCATGGGGTGCAAAATTAAATAAAAATCCCTACCCCTTTTCCTTATCCAGTCTGACCCATCTACCCCTTCCTTTTGCGGGTCATTTTCTTCGACCACTACCACATCTCATGTGCCACACATGAGAACACACACACACACACACACACACACATACAGGAAATCAAAATTACAATCAAAACCAAAATAAAAACCCAAACTGAACCCAAAATCAACAACGAAGAACATACAAGTTTATTGAAAAAAATGTTATACAAAACTCATTAAAACCAAATTTATAATCTAATAAAAAACAAGAGATAATCAACTTAAGTGTATATTTGCTTCAATGTGTACACATACGCCTAAACCCAGATTCATATTAACAAACGCATATGAAGAAGCATATATCAAACCCAAATGAAGAAGCATGATGAACCCCTAACCTCTTGTTAATTTAGAGGGATTTCGATTTATGGCGTTGGGGCAACTAAAGAGAAGGAACATGGTTCATGTTGCATGGGGTTTTGGTCGAAGGGGGTGGAATTGAAGGGTTTATTATATATTAATATAAAATATGTGTATATAATGTGAGTGTTAACCTTATAATTCTTGTTAACTTTACAAACTATTTTCAACCAATAAGAAGCCATGTACATTAGTGGTTTGACACAATAACCTTTGACTTAAAAGGAGTTTTTCCTATTTAGCATAAGAGACCAAATATGTAACAAAAATAAATTTATATGGGACTCTATTCACAAATTTTAAGGTTCATAGACCATTTTTATAACGGGTATAAAACACTAGGGACTAAATTTGTAATTTAATATCACAAAAACAAACCCCACACCACACCAAAGAGACCCCCACCAAAAAACTTCCGGAATCCCCTTTCTTCTCCTTCTCCTCCCCCCCTCTTTCTCACACGCACACTATCTCTTCACGCCACAATCAAACCGGTTTCACGGTGTTTCTGTTTCCACTCATCTGGTTACATACTCACAACCTCTCTCTCTCTTTCATTTCTCTTAATCAACCGCTTCAAAGTTTCTTTCTTTCTTGTTATACGCAATCACAAAATTTCATGTAATTTAATCGCTAAATCCCACCCAAAAAACAGAGGCGCCAAATTAGGTTTTTTTTGGGTTTTCCTGTAATTCAACGGTTAAGGCTGGGGTCGGTCTAATTTTAATTTTGTTGCGGCTAATGTTACGAATTTAGAATCATCTTTTATTGATTATTCACGCTTGTTTGTTACTGTATTCAACGAACAAACCCTAGGTTTATATTTGTTTTTGCGTATTGTGATGTTTTAAGCTCTAGGGTTTGGTTATTTCCTTGTAATGTGGTTGAAGTATTGTTCATCTAGAGGTGTTTGATATTGTTAATTTGGATGATATAAGGCTGTTTTGATTTTGTTTGAAGGGTGTTGACTGAACTTATTTATAAGATGAGGGTCTTGTAAGTTTGGTCAATGTTATTCTGAACAGTGAGAAGGGTTGTTTGTCTTTGTTCTTTTTTGGGACCTGAACTACATTTGGTACCTAGACTATATAGGGAGAAAAAGGACACTCCCTAATAGTGTATATGATAGCTCCAAATTCTTTTGTTGGATGGTGATAATGCTGTTGAAGGGATTAGATATGTTGAATGGTATGGTTCTGTAATGTGGGCTTTGGTAATTGGAGATAAAGTTGGAAGAGTTTGAGCCTATATACTTCGATGTACGTTTGGTGTTTTATATTCTTTCCTTATGATGTTCAGTACTAATTATGGAAAGAACTGAGCCAACGTTTGTACCGGAATGGTTAAAGAGCAGTGGAAGCTTAAGCAGTATCTCTCACCAATTTACATCATCTTCGTTGCACCCTGGTAATTAACTGATTATTATATTCCTTTATATTGGCTCACAATGTTGGTGTTATTTTGGTTGTATTTTCAGTTTTAGTTATTTATGTGACGATGTTTTTCTGTTGTAGATGATCAAGGTGTATCAAAGTCTTTGAGAACTAAGTCATTAGTTAACAGCGGTGATCACGATTTAGGACGCAGCACTTCTGTTTCAGATCGAACAACTTCTTCATACTTTCGCCGCACTAATGGTGCTGCTCATTTAAGGTCTTATAGTAGTTTTGGTCGGAACCATCGTGATAGGGATTGGGACAAAGACATATATGAGTTTCGTGATAAAGAAAAGCTCGACAATAGGCTTCGGGATTATTCTGATCCTTTATCTAACATTTTGCCAAGTAGGTTTGAGAAAGACGGGTTAAGGCGCTCACATTCAAGTCTTTCTGCAAAGCGAGGTGAGTCATGGCCTAGAAAAGTAGTAGCAGGTGACAAGAATGGACACAATAATGGGAGTGCATTACCTTCTGTTGGCAGTGGAAAGGCTGCATTCGAGAGGGATTTTCCGTCTCTTGGGACAGAAGAAAAACAAGGAGATGGTGAGATAGGAAGAGTCCCATCTCCTGGGTTAACTACTGCCATTCAGAGCTTACCAATTGGTAATTCAGCTGTTATTGGTGGTGATACGTGGACGTCGGCATTGGCTGAAGTGCCTGTGATGGTTGGGAGCAATGGAAGCAACGTTTCTGTTCAGCAGTCTATTCAACCTACTTCAGTTTCTGCAACTACAAGTGTGACAACTGGCCGCAATATGGCTGAAACTATAGCGCAGGGTCCTTCTCGTGCTCAGACTGCTCCACAGGTACTTCAATGTTCTTTTGCACATGCATTATATTCACACCATTCTTCGTCATTCTACTATTATATTTAGTTATTTATTTATTTGTAGTTGTCTGTTGGAACTCAAAGGCTCGAAGAGCTTGCTGTTAAGCAATCCAGGCAGTTAATTCCCATGACTCCTTCGATGCCTAAAGCCCTGGTAAGATTACCCCCCCCCCCCCTCTGTTTTTTTTTGAAAAAACTCAACATCTGAGGTTATTGCTGATATTTATACCCCATTATTATAGCATAAGTCAAGACAATGAATCAATCTAATGGGCTTCTTTTTCTTCGATATTCTTTTTTGTTTTGGGAAAAGAGTCTACTTATGAGTTTCTTTGTTTCTTGACAATTGGCATCATGACCTATTGACCTTTGCAAACCATCTCTATAAGCCTGTTGTATTACCTTTTAGAGCCTGATTTTAAGTGGAAGTCTAGATTTGTGAGTGTTAAATCTCTTCGTAGGGATGTTGTTCTACATCAAGACTTGGATCTTCTATTTTAATGTTACATTTGATGATGTCATGACTTGTTCAAATACTTAATCTTGTAGTAGACAAGAAGTAGGTATGTCAAGTTTTAGTTTGTTGAGGATATGAGGCATTGGATTCTAGTTGTGCAAAGACAATGAATGTTGCCTGATTATCCTTGTAGGTATAAATGCACTTTAAGCATACTTCTTCATAAATGAAATTAATATATTAGATGAATGAAGATTATGGTCTTTCGTAGTCTAATTACCCTAGTATCAAAGTTAAGTTGGAAGCAGGTAAAATAAAATTTTTATAGTGGGGAAATGGTAAAGAAGAATATGAACTGATTGGGCTTATGAGGGAGTCTTGGCTTTAACAAACTGAATGAGTTGTTTGTATTTGGCTGATTAATTATTTTTCTATTGGGTTTTGCATGTTGTGGATGTTTTTTTTCTTCTCCACAAAGGAAAAAATTTGGGAGGAAGTTTAGAGAAATAAAGAACAATATATTGGGCTCATTTGGCTTGGTTGACAAAGCTCTATTAAGAGCTTAAAATCAGATTTGGTTTTAAAATTTTAAGTGAAAATTTATGCGATATATTAAGATTTGATAAGATGTCTAGACATGCAAACACACACACACACATATATATATATATATTGGTTAAGTTATACTTGTACAATAATATGGATGAAAATTATTACTATATGAATTCTATTATAACATATTTGAATAATATAAACACATATGAATTGGAACCATGGCTAGAGCCTAGATGGTTAGTGAAGCAAATGTATAGGGTTGTAGGAAATGGTAGTATGGCGAGCTTTTAGACACGATGATATGAAGAAAAGTTGATTGAATGTGATTCAATTGAGAGATCAACTTATGTTTTAATCGATTTAGCGAGTAACCTCCATCAATTTAGCTTAAATAATAGCCGTAACTTTTTTTCCCATTATTTTTTGTAATTTGAGAAGCTTTTTTTAAGTTCGGTTTTAGAAGTTCAGTTTCTAATGCTTAAATGGATTTGACTTTGACAATTTATGGATTGATCTCCGTCTAAGTGGATTGATCTATTGGATCGATTATTAGATAAATGGACCAGTTTTTCTGATTTGTTGGTTCATATAAATGGACGTCACCTTATTTATATTTATGCTAGAGTATATACGGGAAAAGAATATGGAAAAGGAATTGTCTTAGTTACTCTGAAGACATTTGGTTGGGCATTATTGTCAAGGAGCCATTTATGAGTTGGGGTGCTAGAGAAAAGGCGAGTTGGCGACTGAAAGAAGGGATAGAGATAATTAAGTTACTATTGTAAGTGCCAATGTATAACTATCAGCCAACACGAGTCCATAAATCATAGAACACATATTTGGAACAAATGGGGATCAAGGAAAGATGAGGTTTTTTTTCCTAGCCATATGCATGTTTTTATTACGAACATGATCAACTTGTTTATTCTTGTAATTTATCTAATTATTGTTTTGAAAATTTCTTATAGGCATTGAACTCTTCTGATAAGCCAAAGCTAAAGGTTGGACAATCACAGAGTTCTCATATTGTCAACCACTCACCCTCCCTTCGACCCGTGTCTGTGAAATCTGATGTCACCAAAGCATCGACTGTGGGAAAACTCCACATCCTTAAGTCATCACGCGAAAGAAATGGTACGACTCCTACTGCAAAGGAGAGCTTGAGCCCGACAGGTGGTAGTAAATTACCAAATAGCCCTCTTGCTGTACCGTTGGTTGTTGGATCTGCTTCGATGAGAAACACAGGTGGTTCAGGTTCAAGTTCAACCATTGTGGCAGAGCGCAAACCTTGTGTGGAGAAGAGACCTTCTCCTCAAGCTCAGAGCCGAAATGACTTCTTTAACCTTATGAGGAAGAAATCCATGGCAAACAACTCATCATCCCCTGGTGCATCTGAGGCTGGTTCTTCTGACTCGACCAATGATAAGCCTGGTGAACCTCAGGTGGTGGTGGATACGTCTTGTGGTGTCCAAACTTTGAGCGAGAATAAGGTTGATTTTAGCTGCAATGGTGATGCAACCGAGAGATCTAATAATGAAAAGAACCATTCAAGCGCTGATGTCATTTTGTACTCGGAAGAGGAAGAAGCAAGATTCTTACGGTCACTGGGATGGGAGGAAACTACTGAAGAAGAAGGCCTTACAGAAGAGGAGATTAATTCTTTCTACAGGGATGTAAGTAAAGTATTTTCTGTTTTAAAATAATGATCAATTTGAGATGGTTCATTTTTGTTGTTGGAAATGGTTCTTTTTACACCATGTTTAAAAACCGAATTTGGTCAGGCCTACTCGGCTATCAAACCAGTTGAACTACCACTTGGTAACAAAACCAGCCCATGATAATCTCAAAAACTCGGATTTAAGGGTGCCTTTGGTATGCAGACAGACACGATAGAACCGGACGTAATAGGATAGAACAACTGTTCAGTATTAAGTTGTTTATATATTTTATATATTTTGATTAAATATATATTCTATTAAATTATAATATTTTGAGGAAAGTAAAGTGAAACTTTAAAAAGCATAAAATACAAGAAATAAATTTAAAGAAATAAAAGATAAAAAAGGTGTATTTGATGTTTTAAAAGAGAATTAGATTTTATTGTGAGGTTATATTAGTAAAACATAAGTCTGTTCCAGCTTGTTCCATGGGGTGGGGGTGGGGGTGGAACAAGCTTGTTTGACTGTTGACTGTGTTTGTGTCTGTGTCTGTTTTACATAAAAGTCCTGTAAATGTGGAACAGTGATCTCTGTCTTGTCCTGTCCAGCATATCAAACGTGCCCTAAAGGATGTGTTTGGTATAACAGTTTCTAGTATTGGTACTGCATCTGCTAGATGGCTCTATTGTATGTTAAATTGACTACAAATTTTGTGTCTGTTTGCTGTGCAGTATGTGAATTTAAAAGCGGCTTCTAATTTTTTCAAAGGAACGCAGCCGAAATCTTTGATGCCACTCAACTTACAGATGGGGAAAAATGGTGACTCTTGAGCTGCTGGACTTCTCGACCCGAGAATTGAAAGGTCTTATTTTGGTTATTTTCCCGTTATTTCATATCGATGAGAAAGGGAAAGCTGAAGAAGTTTTAGTAGGGCATCGCGATCTTAGAACTATGCTTTTAAGGTCTTCACCCTCTGAGAAATGGGTGTTTTCTTGATCTTTAAAGGGTTGAGATAAAAAGAGTAGGGATTAGGTTTTTCTATGGAAAGCTGCTCAGGAAATTGCTATGGATGTGCAAAGAAATCTGGGTTTTTGTTTGGTTTTTTTCCTTTTCAGGGTTCAATTCAACAAATAGCTTATGGTTTATTAGTCTTTTTAAGGAAAAAAAAGCAAAAAAATTTACTTATATGTTCATCTTGCATTCTCATGTTTTCTGATTGTTTTGTTTTTCCGAGCTTGTTGGTATTTGCCTTTTCGTTAGTCGCAAAATTGACCAACTATGCCATTGGGTCAATGGTCTAGCGGTATTTGGGTTACCGCTAAATACCAACCTTTTTGGAGGTCAAGGGTTTAAGCCTTACTCTACATGCGATGTGTGTATTGAGTTTACCAAACCAAATGAAAAAATCTGCTATATATCCCAACTGAAGGTTGGGTCCGGGTTAGTTTAAGCCTGTCATTTACTTCAAATAGTAGGGTTTTTTTAGTGAAAAATAAATGTACTCTTAAAAAAGAATTATATACTAAAATAATGACTGAGCAACTAACTTGCTCTTTTCTTTGATGTAAAACAATCTGTAAAAGTTTGAAAATGCATTAGAAGTCTTGTTTGTAAAAATGACTTTCTAAAGAGGTTATGTAGCTGCCATCTACCAAATATTTATCGAGTAAGGAGCTGTTTGGTAGTTGCTGAATGGTTTAGTGCAGGATGATTAAGAGGCTCTTATGATATAGTGCAAAATGAAATATGGTTGTTTGGTAATTGTTTAGAATGAAATTAGGGTTCTGAATGGTTAAGGAAGACCCAAGATACAAAATCATTCAGAGGGTTTTAGAAACCATTAAGAGGCAAACTTTTTTTGCCAAACAAGATTCGCTTCTTAACGATTCAGAGGTTGCCTCTTAATGGAACTATAAAGAGGTAAACAAACAACCCCTAAGTGTTTATCAGCAATAGTGACAACCTTCATTTACTTTAATGGATACTATTTTTGACCATCAAAATGGATTGTTGGTAAATGTCTCTTATCCCGTGTTTCTTGGGTAAGTATCTTCTGACTAAGGATGACAAAAAAAAATCGATGATGAAAACTAAAATTTTTGGGCCGGGTTCAGAGACTTCTTATCACGCAGTGGTGGGGATCGAAAACATATTCGGGGAATTTATCGGGGACAGGGATGGCCCGATATGTATGTTTGTGCGTGTGTGTACATAATAATATTCTCGGTTCTTGCCATGCCCACCTGCTGAAATAAATGATACCCAACAACCGTTTACTAAAAGGCCTCTTAGTCAAATAGCTCGAAATTTGGTCGTGTTTGGTCAAGTTACTACAAGAAGCACGATAGGTCATAATAAAAAGCTGCTTACAAATTGTCTTGCCTTTCCTTTGTTCCAAATTCAATGGTCGTGCAATTCAAAAGCCTAATTCTATTAGGTTTCTGGTCGATATATTTATGAAATATGTGCTTTTATGATCCATGTCAAATGCGGCATAAGAGGATGTTCCATAAATTTTAATTTAAAACTTAACGATGATGTCTTCAAGTTCTTGAACAAGAGCTTATCAATGCTCATAAAAAACGTTATCTATGAGTTGGGTATTTTGTTAAATATTATAAATTTATGTCGTGAGGTACATCAAACTGAATTCTGGTATAAAAATTGACAAAGATAGAATGAGAAGCATTATTATTGTTCATGGGTTAAATAGCAAATGCTTTAAGCTCCCATGGAATGTAGTGTAAGCAACTCAACATTTAGGAGCTACCTTACAACGTTACTCACACATACCGCAGAACCCTGGAAACTTGAATAAGGGGCCACTTATTAGACACCTACCGGGTAAGTGATTATCATCAAGAGTCACCACTCTCACCTTATCGGTAACATTCTCGACCATCAAAATTGATTGTTGGCAAGCGTCTTTTATCTGGTAACCTTGTCGGGTTTTCACTCACTTACCGCGTATGAATCTCGGTCCTTGCTATGCCTTTTACTAAGTAAGATTCTTGGTCATTGCCTTGTTCACCAAATAACATGAGTGGCACCCAATAAACGTTTAGTGCGTCCACAATGCTCATATGTACTATGGGCTCAGATTCACTTTCGATCTAGCACTAGTTGTGCTACCTTGTATCAGAGCTCAAGCTTGCTTTTGAGCTAACATCCGCAGTCTGACCTTGTGTGCAAGTTCAAGGTTACTTTCGAGCTAACACTCATTATCATCTCCATGAAATTGAGTTCAACTCACCAAACTCGTGTCCATACTAATAATGCATAACGGCTGACTGGATCGAAATACATGACCTTCTAGCTGATTTTGGTCATACTAGCACCAAATTTAATCGTTTCTTTATAAACATCCCCATCATGTTTCTCCACTATTTAACATGCTTAGACATTGTTTCAACTAATGATTACACAAAGTCACAAAATGAGTGCCTTTATTACATAATGCTATCATATATGTCGTATATTAATATGTATTTTATTTTTTATATTTATCAAGTAAAAGAGTTTATGACGATTAAATGAGAAACAAGACAAGGCGAGGCTACTAAATACAATGAAAAGTTTTCTCTTACTTTTTATAATGTTTTTAAAAATTATACTATGATTATATTTAAAGTAATTTTAAAAAATGTTCTAGAGCAAATTTGATATAAAATAATTACTACATTCATGAACTTATATTTTACTTATATGTTTGAGGTTTAACGATGTTATTTGCAGTTTAAAATGATTTTTATTTTTACCTACGTTACTCGTTTTGCTACGCACTATTTTTAATGGGTATCGTAGGATTTTGATAAGAGTTTTATGAGATGAATGATTATACGTTTGTTACCCGCAATTTTTAATAGATAGGATAATGGAATAACTCTTACTCTAACCATACACTATGACACTATCCATTGCCAACCCTACTTACCAACAAAAACCTATTTTGATTAGGGTGCTCAAAAACCCGATCAACCAACCCAATCCGACGTGAAATAACCCAACTCGAAGCAACCCGATTTCCAATCGAGTTGAAAAATCTTCAAACCGTATGTATTGGGTTGATATCGGGTTACGATAATTTGAACCCAACCCAACCCGATATATATATATATATATTCAATCTCATATCCATCTCTATATAACTCCATCACACACACACACACACACACACACACACACACACACATATATATATATATATATATATAGAGAGAGAGAGAGAGAGAGAGAGAGTAAATGTTAACATATATATGCAAATTGAGAAAAACAGTTGATGACGATATGTTTAAGATTTAAGAAATATGCAAATTGAAGACGTCAAGTTATTTGATCATATTTGGTTTAGACATTTTTATATGTAGTGTCTAAATATTGTCTGAATTATCGGTTGTATTTTAATGACATGTTTCCTTTATCTTTATGTTTTTAATTTTGATTTTACCTTGTTTAAACACAATCCGACCAACCCGAACGGGATGGGTTAGGTTGGGTTGAAATTTTTTCAAACCGTCAACAATGGGTTAATGTGGTGAAATGTCTTCAACCCGATCATCCTAACCCGTGAACACTCTTAATTTTGATGATAAGAATGTTACCGACAGGCATTGATACCCGAGGTTGGGGGCCAAAATGAAATTTGACGTTTTTTTGGGGTCAAAAATACAATTTGACTGAACTCATTCTGAATAAACGCATCAAACGAAAAGAGGGGTTTTGCGATAGCCAAAGAGACAAGGGTTTCTTTGGAGGAAGAAGATCAGAGAGAGGCAGACAGATGGGAACCACCCAAGTCGAAAAGACTGAGCAAGAGCTTCGGAAGGAGATCGAAGAACTCCACCGTCAACAATGGGAGGTATGCGTAATGATTTTACATGTGTTTGTTAATTTGTACATGTATGCACGCCAAGTGTTTGATGATTTGCTTCTGTCACAGATTACAGAACGCCTTCGTGATCCTAGAGGTATCCGCAGGGGAGGTCTTACTGGCTCTGGTCCTCGTAATTTCTCCGCCAGTGGTCCAACTCGTCAACGTGGTTTTGTTAGACCTGTAATTTTCTCACACACATTCTTTATCCATCTTTAAATGTTTGTTAGTTTATGAATGAATTTTTTATTTGTATAGGCGGATAGGAACGAATCAGAAGACCAACCTGCCCCCAAAAGGAGACTTTCTTCTACTGTTGTGAAGGTAAGTGAAACTCAATATGCATGTTTTTCCATTTACAATTCTATTTCTTGTCATTAAAAGTTTCTGATATTAATTTATACTTTCTTGTTTTTAAAATGTTTATGGGGGGTCAAGATTGAGGAAGGGGAAATTATTGAGGATGCTGTGGATGCTTCAAAGGGTGATGATAGCAACACAGATTCGACCATGGAAGTAACTGGATTGAGTGGTAATGCTGAGAACCAGAACAATAGAAAGCCGCCAAACTGGGTTAGGAGGGATGGCATTCATAGATTATCCAAGATGGTATATTTTATATATTTATTGTGCAACTTGTTGATTTAGAGTCCACGTGGTAATTCTTAGTTGTATGGATAATCTTTTGTGATTTGATTAGGATTCTGAAGTTCCTCCATCTGAGAATGTTCCTAGAGTATTACCAAAAAATGAGGACCCCAGCTTGGTTAACAGGAATAGAAGAATGCTGGGACAGCTTCTTGGAACTTTGGAAGTAAGCCTTCTCACCTCTTTTGCATCTCTTATCATTTATAAATGAGTTTTGTTTTTGTTTTTCTGTATTCTGTGATTTCTGCTCTTTGTATGCCCCAATTATTATTTTTTCTTTCAGCCCCAAATGCTGTATTATGCATGCTCTTAACTAGTCATGTCCCTGAGAATAAGTTCTCGTTTTCTCCTTAGCTATACTTGTAAGAAACGGCTAGGGTTCAATACTCAAGACATTCCCACATTTTTAATGTGTAAAATTGGTTCATAAGTCCAATCTTGTTACAGTTGTTTCTATATTATACAATACTACAAACATGCTGAATTATAACATTTTCCATATACCCAAATTTCAGTACATGGTTTGTTTTAGACTTTGACCTAGGTGGTAGTTGTTCTTGTTCAAGTGTTGAAACAATGCAACAAGGGTATCAAACATGTTTGTGATACCACTATCGGTGGATCACCAAATACCAATGCTTCTGAAAATTTGAAGTTCAATGATGATGTATAAACCACCTATCACATTAAATGTGGAGAAAAGAACCTAATCTATTAAAGTTTGAAATATATGTTAGATCCAAGTACCCTAGCATCCACAAAAGCTCGTTATGTCTCTAAAGTATCCAATGTGTATTATTACCAAAATTACTTCGAAAACCACTCCAAGAACTAAAAAGAATAACTGATAATTCATTATGCGGTGTTAGTGAGCAAAATCTCAGTATTCACATACGGGGTGGAAGCCCATCAAAAGTCTGTGTGTCTTCCTCAATCGTTAATTCAAATCACTACGCACTAAGGAACGATGTGATGCTTTAACTTTTACTTGTTATGTTTCCGAGGATAATATTACTGGAGTAAATATATACACACCAAAATGTGTATGGCTTTATGTATTGAGTTAAATTACAACATAGATGGAAGGTTATATATCTGATTTTAGCATGCTAGATGTGAATGAAAAATGTGGATTACATACATCCTCCACAAGAGAATTCCAGTCACTAGATAATAAGCAGAGCAAATTAAATGAAGTGTAACTTTTCAAAATATCATGGTGATTATTATAATCGCCAACACATGACCCCCTGGGGGAGTGGGTTGTATTTTATTAATGGAGGCACTTAAATGCCCTCATTAATACATGCACATGGGTATATTAACCTGAAAGGACATGAAACTTGTTAAACTACAATCCAAGCATCGAGTATTGTAAATTAGATCCCAAAAACATTATACAAGAAACCTTACAAGAAAATACTAATGTTTTTAACATGCAATCTTCCATCAGAGAAAGGCGAAAACATAATAATAAAGAAAAAAAAAGACTAGGGAGGCCTGAAATACTGGACCATGTTTCGATCTTTCAGCACCAGCTGGTTGCTTGCAGAGATAAGATCTCCTAGCTTTTCATATATCTTCATGTTTTGATGTTCTTGATCTGAGTATCTAAGAGGCTGTTTGGTTGTTTTTTATTAAGTCATGTATGGATAAAGCTGTCTGTGTGGACTGTGGATTAATCTGTCTGTATAGATTGGAAGGTTTTTGTTTGGGAGGGTTTTTTCATAGATGGAAGAAGCGTGTTCTTTACTTGGGAGGGCAAGTTTGGAAAAAAACTTGACTATCTGCATAAAGCTCCCCCTAGAAGCTTACTGAATAAGCCACTATCTATATCATTAAGCCACTACAAAACTGTCCTGTATAGCTGACCTAATAAGCTGTGAGCCCCATTAACTCATTAAGCTGCTAACAAACATGCCCTAAGCCCCTAACGTTGCTTTAGAATCTGCTAACATAGTGGCCTTCCTATAAAATGATCTAATCTTAATATTCCTTGGCAAGTGGTCTAAATCTTGTTTACAAAAGCTAGGAAATGCCTAGGAGGATTTTTGTTGGACACTTCTTACAGCAAGGAGAGAGTCGGTTTCAGTAGCAAAATGAGTTATATCACTAGATAAAGCTATCTCCAAGTTGTTTGAGGTCGGTCTTATCTCACCTTAATTTGTTGTACCACCAAAGAAATTGGAATGGGCAAAGGTAATAGTTCTCTTCTATCCCCCATGATATCTTACCCAGCGTTTATCAACTGCTGAGCCATCAATATATGTATCTCGAGTAAGATTGGAATTATCTTGTTTTGATCAATTGTATCATCATATTATTATAGTTCTCTTTATCCTTGCATTAGGGCTTTCCCCCAATAGAAACGGATTCATGTTGCCCAATTTCTTTTTTCTTATTGTTACATAGGGCCCAAAAATTTAAACTGAACTATAACAAATGGAGTTCATGGAAGTTAGTAGATGCATACATGTATATTTTTGTATATAGATCTTTGTGTTTGTTGTACACTTCTACTTTTCTGATGGTACATCCTATTGCATGACAAATTTTAAGATTTTACATGTTAATTTTCAGAAATTTAGGAAAGAAGACGTGAAACTTTCTGGCTCAGAGGCATTTATGAGGAGATCTGATTCACTGAAAAGAGTAAGTTCCTTTTGTATATACATCCCTTCTCTAGTAAGGGTCCGTTTACCAAAATACTTACTGGGTAAGCGCTTACCGGCAAGAGAAATCACCCTCATTGGCCATTAAAATAGATTGTTGGTAAGCGTCTTAAACCGGCAAACACTTACCGGGTAAGAGTTTTTTTTCTTCACTTACCGGGTAAGACTCTTGGCCCTTGTTATGCCTTTTACCGGGTAAGATTTTTGGTCTTTGCCATGTTCAATCGGTAAAGTAAATGATATCAGTAAGTGCTTACCCAATAAGTGTTTAGTAAGCGCTTACCCAATAAGTGTTTAGTAAACGACCCCTAAGTTATCTTACTTGGCTACAGATATGTAAAAATAGAGAAATGACTCGTGTGTAGAAGATTTTTTTAATTTTTTCATCATTGTTGATATGTGCTGATTACCTTTGCTTAGTGGCATAAGTTCCAAGATAGTTACCTTATTTTGGCCACTTGACATAGGCCGAGCAAAGAGCACGTGAAGAAAGTGAAAGATTGAGGCTGCAGGAGCGTGAGCAAATTGCAGAAAAGAGGAGAAGAGACTTGGTTTGTTCTTCTGTTTCATGGTTTTTAAATTTACATTTGAAGTGGTGAACTGATCCTTTTTTTTATAACTTTTTTACTCAAGTGAAAACATCGATTTGGCTATTACATTTCTTAACCAATTCGTTATTTTTACAGACTCTTAGAGCACGTGTTGCTGCTAAGGCAGAGGAGAAAAAATTGGAACTGCTATTTCTTCGTTGGAGTGAACATCAGAAAAAACTTGGCAATTTTTTAAGGTTTGCTTTCTGTCATTCATTAATATAACAATTCTGGCGTGTTCTGTTTTAAGATTCCTGCTTTGACCCATTTATTGCAGGTTATTTCTAATTTTGGTCCAAAAGTATCCATATTCACAATTATATTGAGACAAAGATAAGCTTCTTCTCATGTGTTGAAGCTGCTGGATGGCTCGAGGATTCCGACGTGCAGAATTTCTAGGTTAAATATATCATTATTGTGTTATCGTAACAGCTCATTTCATATTGTTGCTGGATTGTAATTTTTTCAGGACCAAAGCAGAGCCCCCTATATATTACTCGCTTGCCAAACAACTTGAAGAAGATTCAACCATACTTGAGCAAAGGAAAGAGCAGGTGAGTTTTTGGCAACATTTGATATTTTATAATATATATAGCATACGTGATATAATATCCTCTATGATATATTTATATAAAATGAAAAAAAAATGGTGAGTTTGATGGTAAATTTGTTAATTTGATACTCTTAGTATTTATCTACTAATATTGTTGCTACTTATGGCTATCATTTAGGCATTTCAAGAATGGAAGGCTGCTAGGAGAGAAGAGTTATCTCAATACCAACAACAAATTGGCGAACAATATGTTGCTAACGTTGAAAAAGAGCTTGAGAGGTGGCAAAATGGTCGAAAGGCAAGAAATGGAAACAACGATACATTGAACTTACAAGAAACAATGGACAAAGAATTGGAGACCCATAGACTTGAGCACGGGCCTAAGACACGGATGATCCCTGGTGGCGATAACAACGAAGACGAGGATGATGTGGAAGATATCAATGTAGCGGAGGATGACATGATGGATGATGTGCTGGATGTCGATGATAGCGGAAGCAGGAGAGCTGAAGAAACTGTGAAGGATGCAGCAGGTAATCTTAGCCCACCTCCTGCTAACAAAGATTTAAATTGATTATTGAGTCTGGTTTTGTTGGGTTTAAGTGTGGGAAATGTGAACTTACCTTTATGCAGTTTTGTTGTAACTGAATAATTTAATGAAGTTAGGAGATTTAATGGAGATATAGACTTGAAAGAAGTTGATTAAGTAGTTATTATTGCACAAACAATTATACTCTTTAGCGGGTGACTTGAAAGTCAGGTCTGCATACATTCCACCCACAGATCCTATCTCTGGAATCTGTTACCATAGAAGAACTCTACGTTGATGTTTTGTTTTGGAATTGGTCTGTTACCCTAATGTTGGTGAGTGTTTATGTTAAGTCGGAAATCGAAATGACTGTTATTCCTTTTTCCCTATTTTAACCTTTCTTTAATAACATTTGTCTTTTTCACCTTAATCATCAAGAAAAAACCCCCTAAAATCTATATCAAAACTCAAAACCTAAATAAAAACATATTAGAGTACATGATTTTGAGGCATCCAAAACCAAAGGAAGGAACCTAGTGCAATACATCATTTCAGGGAATATAAAAGAAAAGGGCCAAGCCAAATGCAATGACACAATGACAGACAAAATGATAAAGAAAAAAAGACTCAAATACAATGGGTGCGTTTGGTACATATGACAGGACAATGTGGGATAGAACAGGGCAGGACAGAATAGCAGTTCCACGTTTGGTAAGACAGAACTGGATAGAACATAACAGATAACATTGACCAATTTACCCTTGCTAAATTTAGAGAATGAACAAAATATGAAATAGAAGGTTTATTTGATGTTTTAGAAGAGAATTAGATTTTATTTTGAGGTTATATTGGTAGAACATAAGTCTGTTCTACCTTGTTCCATGGGGTGGGAGTGGAACATGCCTGTTCCGGTTTGTTTCACCTTGTTCCAGTCTGTTCCACATAAAAGTTCTGCCAAACGTGGGGCAGTGGACCCTGTTCTGTTATGTTCTGTCCTGTCCAGTGTATCAAACGCACCCTTTAGGGGCGGAGCCAAAACCGAGGATCGGGGAAGCACTAACGCATGGCATACAATTCATCAACTCTAAGAACACTTCAATTCTGACATTTTTTTTGGCAACATATGATTTTTGCTCACTAATGCCATTTACCAAATGCTAACCGGGTAAGCTCTTATCAAATCATTTACTTTATCGAGTGAGCATGACAAATAATGAGAATTTTACCTGCTAAAAGGTAAAAGGAATGACAAAAAGTAAGGATTTTACTCGGCAAATAAAGACGGTGACTCTTACAAGGTTAGTGCGTACTACCGGGTAAAAGACACTATCAACACTATATTATGTTATTTTGATGATCAAGAATCTTACCAAAGTAGAGTAGAGGTGGTAACTCCTACTTTATAAAAACCTACCCGGTGAACAATTAATAAACGGCCGCTAAAAGTACTAAAGCAACAACAACACGAATTTTTATAGAAGCATTAAACATTTTATATTTGGAGCAACAAATTAATAAATAACATACGATTCCATATGAGATTAGGGTTCCATCTTTTTGTAGGGTTTTATTTATTTATTTATGTTGTTTTATTTGAAGTTGAAGTGTGATTTAGATTTAATTCTTTGTTTTACAATGGTCTTGTTCATAATTTCATTTGAATGAATTTGTGGTTTATATTGTTGATATTCATACAATTGTTCCTTTTACGATTAAATTGAAAAACATGAATATTGAAGAAAATGTTTTATTGCTCTTAAGGGAGAAGATAAACAAAAATAAGTAAAAAAAAATCATTAAATATACCCTTGTAATTAGAACATCTCAAACATTTATGTTATAATTTTTCTAAAATAGAGTATAAATAGTTTACATCTTTAAAAAAAATATAACCGGCTCTAACAAGTACTATATTTTAACATATATCTAACAATAACTATAGGGGCTGGGTTCACGTGAGACCAACCTGTTTTCGTGAGACCACAAAATAACACTAAAACTTCACAACGATTTGTTGTGAATGTAAGAAAAACAACGAACATTCACAACAAAAACACTGTGAAAGTTTACCTTCACAATACTTTCAAGGTCTTTTGTTGTGAAGGTTTAGGGGCCGTTTACCAAACGCTTACTCGGGTAAGTGCTTACCAAGTCATATTATCTTACCGGATCAATATGACAAGGGCCAACAATCTTGCCCGGTAAGAGTTAAGGCAAGGACTGAGAGTCTTACCCTGGTAAGTGATCGTGAAGATTCTTACCACGGTTAGCGCTTACCGGAATTTTTTTAGTGTAGGATACCGTTTTGGTGGACTAAAATCTTACCCGGTACGTAAGTTATAGTGTTGAATTTAGCGGTAAGCGCTTACCCAGGTAAGCGTTTGGTAAACGGCCCCTTAGTGTTAATTTTGTAGTCTCACGGTCTCACAGAAATAGATTGATCTCACATTATCTCAAGTCAATAACTATATTATTAAAATATTTATCTTCAATATATCTTATTGATGGGATAGAAATAAAATATAATTTTATCACTCCTATATAGATTTTTTTTATTAAAGATTTCTCTAAATTTAAGAGATTACCTTTGTGTTTGCTTCAAAAACAAAATAGAAGTCATGAAGTCAAAAATAGATAGCAGAATTGTTACATCAGTTGAAGATCAAAAGCAGAATCCTAAACCAAAACACTGTTATCCATGGATACAAATAAATGTGAAGACACAAAGAAAAATGAGAACAAAGTCGTTACTTATGCCGAAGATTGAGACGAACCGAAAGTGAAGAAAGTAACAAAGCGAAGAAGCTTCAAATATGCGAATTTGAATTTCTCTCATCTAACTTCTACGTTTCCGTCAACGATCAAAATAGAAGGAACAAAAAATAGAATTATCTGTCAGATAACCATGTAGTCTTCGCCTAGATCATAACCCAGCAACATACAGAAAACAATATCATAACAATGCAACCTAATGGTTGGTTTCCTCTCCCTCCCTCCCTCCCTCTCTCTCTCTCTCTCTCTCTCTCTCTCTCCCTTCCCCTTCTCTATTCTCTCTGTTGCTTTAAGTTTTGCTATTTGCTGGTGGTTGTTTCGGTTTAGCATCATCCCGAGTGCTACCCTGGTTTTATTTTTTAGTCAAAAAATTAAAAATTGTCTTTTTTTCTTGATCGGAAAGGCCATGCCCCTCTGGATTGAAAAAATTAAAAAGTTATTACACATTGTTCTCAATTTTACAAGAACATATAACATAGTTGCTATACAAATCTCCTTTAAGTAACCAAATTTTTATTAGAGTAAATTGCATTTTTGGTCCCTGTGGAATGTTGTTTTTCTCACTTTTGGACGCTAAAATTTTTTTATTGCAAAAAAACCCTGTGGTATGCAAAAGTGCTCGGTTTTGGTCCCTCAGACTAACTTCGTTAGATTCCTTACCGTTAAACCCCCTCATGTGCCTTGCACATGAGGGTATTGGTCATTTTGTCTTTTTTTTTTCATTTTTCACTAAAAACCACAAACCACAAGGACTAAACTTGCAGTTTACTCTATTATATATATATATATATATATATATATATATATATATATATATATATATATATATATTACACACATGCACAAACATTTACACAGGGACGTAGGTCAGTGGTCATGGTGGCGGTTGGGGGTCTCGACAAGGAAGAAGGAGGGACAGGGGATACTGGGAGAGATCGTGAATAGTGAGAAGATGATGTGTAGTGTAACGTCCCAAAAATTACAATAAATTTGAACTTTTAAAAATAACATTTTATTTAAACTAAACCATATATAATTAAATCCAATTAAACGTTTATAAAAAACCTCGTTAAGTTAAACCACCAATTTTAAATAACACAGCGGAAAATGTAATAAGTCTAAACTTGATGTCTCAAAATAAATAATAACGAAAGCCTTCTCCACGCACCAGTGTGTACCGTCACGCCTTACTGCCACTCGCACCTGAAATCATAATTTATAGGGAAAGGGTAAGCACGAAGCTTAGTAAATTCAAACACCAACATAGGGTAGCAATCATATGAACACTACCTCTAATCACAGATAAATACAATTAATCCACACATGCCAGTTCAATAACATATCCTAAACAGGCAAACTCATGCAACAACAACTGTATATATATATAACACCATCGGTCTCCCCGATCTCATACAACACCGTGTACGTATTCCTCGGTCTCCCCGAGTTTGTACGACACCCGTGTACGTATTTCTCGGTCTCCCCGAGCTCTCGGTCTCCCCGAGATTTATACAATTCCTCGGTCTCCCCGAGTCCTCGGTCTCCCCGAGATTTATACAACACTCATGGCATTATACTAGACATTTATTCAGCCTAGTACTACACACAACGATTAAGCTAATACACACAAGCTACTGCAATGCACATATAACCCCTATCCTACGCAGTGAGAGAACTCACCTCGAAGAGCAAAGCAGATATCCACAAACAGCAGTACGAGCCCGTCAACTCCAACTCACTTCTTTCCACCTAAAGAAGTGTTATCAAGTGTTAACGTGAAGTCCTAATCCGAAATTACAACTACAAGTCTAAACGTGTATATTCCAGCTTTTGGTCTAAAACTACAGATCTGTTCGTGACCTGTTTAGCCCCCCCCTTAACTCATCAAACCAGAATTATTATTCCATAAATAGAAGGTTCTATGTCTTAGGTTTCCAGGGACATATTATATGCGTTCAAACGAGACTCCTACGATTTTATACGAATTTTCTACGGTCGACGGTCAAAGCTGGAATATTCCGGTCAGATTGCAAAAACGTCCGAATTCGACCTAGCTAGGGGCATAATCAGGTTTTCGTTAAAACACGAAAAACATTCCCGACACAAAATGTGAACTGTGGGCACCGATTTCACTTCAAACCGAGTTACGATGGAAAGGTTATGAACGAAACAAAACAGGGGCAGAACCGGCGATTTCACATAAAATGACGACTTAGTTTTCGATTAAGGTTAATGCGATTCAGGTTACGAATTAGAGTTTGCGACAAGGGTCTTAGGTTACTCAGGGCTGGACTAAACTACTCACCACCCACTGCCACCTCCGGCAGTGGTGGTCGGCGGCGGCGGCAGCCACCACCGGCGGTGGTGGTGGTTTTGCTAAAATAATTTCCGGCGAGGCCAATCGGATAACCCGACTACCCTAACTCCGCCACCTACGCACACACTAGCATATCCTAACAGCCGCAACCCACCATCACAGCCACCGACCGGTGGTGCACGATGGTCATGCCGGCGGCAGCCATGGCTGCGGCGCCGGTAGCGGCTTTGTGGTTGAAAACGATGAAGAACGAAACAAAAAGGAGAGAACTTACCTCTTCGACGACAACCCGACGGCGATCACACGGGACCTCGATTCCCTCCACGTCCCCCCCCTCGACGACCCTCTCTCTCTCACCCCCGCTGCTCTCTTCTCTCGCCGGCAGAAAATCAGCGGCGGCGCTGATGGAGGTGTGTGGTTTCACGACAGCCGCAAGAAAAAGGGAAGGAAAGGGATGGGGTGTTCGGTGGTACTCACGGCTGCAGCAAGGACGAAAGGAAAAAAAAGAATTGCTAGGGTTTGTGGCTTGTGGTTTGATCGACGCAAGGAAAGAACGAAAAGAAGAAGGGGTCGGTCCACATGGGCCGATCCCATGCAAAGTCCTAAACCCAATTAACACTTTTAGTCCCTAGGATTGTAATGCATTTCCAACTTTATCCAATTAAATTTAGAATTTTAGTATTTAACCCCCTTAGGACAAAAATGTTTACAACTAAGGTTTTTCCCCGACAAAACTTATTACGAGATCAACTAGAGAAATATATATAAATAAATAAAAACGTAGAACTAAAACCGTATCGGGACACGGGCTTTACAACTCTCCCCCGCTTGAATTAGACTTCGTCCCCGAAGTCTACGTCCGCAAACAGCTCCGGATAGTTCTCCCGCATCTCAGCCTCGGGTTCCCAAGTCCACTCGGAACCCTTTCGGTGCTTCCACTGGACCTTCACCAAACCAATTACCTTGTTGCGCGAGGTCCTCGTCTTCCTGTCAACAATGGCGATCGGCTTCTCAACGTAATTAAGCCGCTCGTCGATCTGAATATCCTCGAGAGGAATCACCGCAGACTCATCCACTACACACTTCCGCAACTGAGACACGTGGAAGGTGTTGTGAATCAAACGCAGCTCGTCCGGTAGCTCTAAGCGATAAGCTACCCTTCCCACTCACGCAATGACCTTGTAAGGTCCAATGTAACGGGGTCCCAACTTTCCCCGTTTACGAAATCGAATCACCCCTTTCCAGGGTGACACCTTCAGAAGAACATAATCCCCGACCTGAAATTCCAAATCCGATCGTCTCTTGTCGGCGTAGCTCGTCTGCCGGCTTTGTGCAGTAACTAATCGATCCCGGACCATCTGAATCATCTCAGTCGTCTTCAACACAACATTGGTGCTTCCCAATACTCGATGTCCAACCTCGCCCCAGCAAATGGGCGTCCTGCACTTCCTACCATATAACACCTCGTACGGTGGTCTGCCGATACTGGAATGATAGTTGTTGTTGTAGGAGAACTCAGCTAAAGGAAGATACTGATCCCAACTACCCCCAAAATCAATAACACATGCCCGAAGCATATCCTCGAGTGTCTGAATAGTACGCTCACTCTGCCCGTCGGTCTGAGGATGAAAAGTCGTACTAAAATGCAACCGCGTACCCATCTCACCCTGAAACTTCTCCCAAAACCGGGAGGTAAAACGAGTATCCCGATCAGAGACAATTGAAACTGGCACCCCGTGCCTGGTCACAATCTCTCTGATGAAAATCTCCGCGAGCTTCTCCGCCGAGGAGCTTTCTCTGATGGCCAAAAAGTGAGCGCTCTTAGTCAGACGATCGACAATCACCCAGATAGCATCATTCCCGCGTGGAGTCCTGGGGAGTTTAGTGATGAAATCCATCGTGATCTGTTCCCACTTCCATACCGGAATCTCTAAAGGTTGCAGTTTCCCATGCGGTCGTTGGTGCTCCGCCTTGACTTTTCGACAAGTCATGCATACCTCTACATATTTGGCGACATCCCGCTTCATGCCGGGCCACCAGTAATCCTCCCGCAGGTCTCGGTACATCTTTGTAGCCCCGAGATGAATCAAAAACTTGGACTTGTGCGCCTCATCCAACAATACCTGCCGGTTCCCACCAGTGAAGGGAACCCAAATTCTACTGTACGGAGTCAATAAACCTCGACTATCACGTACAAAATTCGGAATTTCCCCCGAAACCCTCTCACGTTTGGCATTCTCATCTAGAACTGCCACTTCCTGAGCACTACTTATCGACTCGAGAAGAGGTGCAATCACTGTTAATCGTTGACACAAACCCCGCAGTGGTTCACCAACCGGATGTCGACTAAGTGCGTCCGCAACCACGTTTGCTTTACCCGGGTGGTAAAGTATCTCATAATCATAGTCTTTGACCACATCGAGCCACCTTCTCTGACGCATATTGAGATTCTGCTGATCCATCAGGTATTTGAGGCTCTTATGGTCAGTGTAAATCGTACACTTGACGCCATACAAGTAATGCCTCCAAATCTTGAGAGCAAACACCGCTGCTCCCAATTCTAAGTCATGTGTCGGGTAGTTCGCCTCATGAGGCTTCAACTGCCTCGAAGCATAAGCTATGACCTTACCGCGCTGCATGAGCACGGCGCCCAATCCCTGGTGAGAAGCGTCACAATACACCACCAAATCTTCCATACCCTCGGGCAAAGTCAACACCGGAGCCTCGCATAAACGTCTGCATAGCTCCTCAAAAGCCCTCTGCTGCTCCTCACCCCAGCTAAAAGCTGCAGATTTCTTCGTCAAACGGGTCATAGGTAAAGCAATCTTGGAGAAATCCTGAATAAATCTCCGGTAGTACCCTGCTAACCCCAGAAAACTCCGTACTTCAGTGGGAGTCTTCGGCACTTCCCACCGCATCACTGCTGTAATCTTGGTCGGATCGACCATAATACCATTCTGGTTCACGACATGTCCTAGGAATTGGACCTTCCGTAACCAGAACTCACACTTGGAGAACTTAGCGTACAACTTCTCCCGCCTCAAAACCTCCAAAACTTCTCGCAAATGCATCTCGTGCTCTTCTTTCGACTTCGAATACACAAGAATATCGTCGATGAACACAATCACCGACCGATCCAGCATCGGGCTACACACCCGGTTCATAAGATCAATGAACGCTGCTGGTGCATTGGTGAGCTCGAAAGGCATCACCACAAACTCGTAATGGCCATAACGTGTACGAAAGGCCGTCTTCTCTATATCCTCACTCCTCACCCGCATCTGATGATACCCCGATCTAAAGTCAATCTTAGAGAACCACGAAGCTCCCTGAAGTTGGTCGAACAAATCATCGATCCTTGGCAGAGGATAACGATTCTTCACCGTAAGCTTATTCAACTCACGGTAGTCTATACACATCCGTTGGGACCCGTCCTTTTTCACAAACAGAATCGGGGCTCCCCACGGTGGACAACTAGGCTTGATGAATTCCTTTTTGATAAGTTCCTGCAACTGAGTATACAACTCTTTCATTTCCGGTGGAGCCAGGCGATAAGGTGCCTTAGCCACCAGAGCAGCACCCGGAATCAAATCAATGCGGAACTCCACCTGTTGCTCGGGAGGTATCCCTGGTAACTCATCGGGAAATACGTCAGCAAACTCCCGTACAACTGGCACATCCTCCGCAATCTTCTTCTCTTCGTCGACGCGCGTGTCGATCACATACGCCAAAAATCCCTGACCACTGTGCTGCAAGTACCTCCGAGCCCTCGCAGCCGAACAAATCGCTGAGGTCCGCCTGGGCGAGTCGCCCTGAACCAGCAGTTCTCCCCCGCTTGGGTTCGAACTCGTACTTGTTTGCGACGACAAACAATCTCTGCATCAAAAGCATCCATCCAATCCATGCCCACAATCACGCACAACTCCCGCATAGCGATCGGAATCAAATCTATAGGGAATCTCACACTAGAGATTTTCCAGAGTACACCCACGGTACACATCAGTAACCGTCAAGGTCCTATCATCATCAACCTCAACCACAAGTGGACAGCCTAACCGTCCTACACTACGGCCCAAACGCTCACTAAAGGTGTGAGACACGAAAGAGTGAGTAGCCCCGCTATCAAACATCACCACAGCAGGCACTGAGTTAACTAAGAACGTACCTGATCACACAGTTTCAGTAAAATGTAACTACATTTATCGTCTCTCCTTCCGCTACTATCCCTGGGCTTAAACCCACCGCTCCTTTGACTCGAGCGCGAGTCCGAAAACCTCGTTTTCTTTGGAACAACCGATACTGGTGCCACGGTCTGCACCGCCTTCCTTTTTTTTTGGCCTACGTCTCCAACTCGAGTTCCCGTCTCCGGGCAGCCTCCATCGTCGCAGCAAGTGAAGCATACTGCGCAGTACTCACAAACTCTCTGATCTCGGTACGTAACATATCCTTGTACCGCGTCATCTTCATGTCCTCAGAAGCAGCATACTGAGGACATAATAGTGCCATCTCCGTGAACTTCCGGTTCATCTTCTTTACCGTCTCTGTAGTCTGAGTGAGCTCCAAGAACTCCTTAGCAATCCTATCCATCTCCACTGGAGGCACATACTCGGCACGAAAACGTACGACGAACTCCTCCCAGGTCAATGTAGTGCGCTCGGCAAGCGTCAAAGCAGTTAGCACACCAGTCTTTCGCTCCATCTCGTAACAGGTTCACCGCGAAGCGAACCTTCAAGTTCGCAGGACAACCACTAGTAAGGAATGTGCACTCCATATCCGAGATCCAGCGCATACTGACGATCGGGTTCGAGTCTCCCTTGAACTCAGGAGGAGAACAAGTAGAGAGATCCCGATACTGAAACTCTCGCTCGGGGCTGCCCACCCGCAGGGGGTGGAATCGCCGCGATGCGCTCCTCCATCAACACTACTACCTCATCACGAATGGCGGTAATAATTTCGGGGATCGCCTCCCCAATAGCATGCGTCCTCAGCCGCAATCATCTCACGTATCTGCTCGGCGGTAACTCCAGTACCAGCATCTGAATAAGCATTGTTGTTCCTCCTTGTGATGGCCATTCTCGGTAATTATTACAACGAGTGGTTAGCACACATCAAATCCTGCTAACTACGCTCACGCTCAACTCCTCAGATTCTCCGTGACTTTCCCCGACTCGAGCACGGATCCTGTGCTTCAGATAGTAGGAACTCTACTACTACCTTTCACACCTATCCTTACTCGTTTCGAGTCCCGTCCCGAAGTACCCAAGTAGTTTCTTGCCGACAATTAAACCCATATGCCCGTACCAGCATATGTCAACACTCTTCCTAGCTCCCTAGGAATTTCACCTCATCCCACTACCCTTGCTAAGACGAAATCCCCACTAGTCATGACGAGTCGCCTCGCGAATGCACAGTTGCATACAGTGTAAAACCAGATAGACTTTCGAATAAAAGATTCTATCCTACAACGGTTGGACTCAAACAAGAGTTGCGCAATAGAACTAAATCCAACATTCTAAGGTTATTCGGTTCCTACTGCATACAACCTATAGTGCATTCACTTAACAACCTATCAAGGCTAGCATAAATTCCTATTAGCAAGCAACAAACATGCAGTACAGTGTAATAAGCACCAAGCAATCTAGCATACATACTCCTATGTTCTAGAAAGCAATAAATTACACTAAGTACTTTACCTTTTCCCTTGGCATCGGCTGACTGTACACACTGCGCCTTCGGTCACCGTTTCCCAAACGAACTTTTTCCCTTCTTTTATTTCTCAAAAATTTTAAAAGACAAAGATAATCTCGAGCCGCAAACTTGAGTTCAAACACACCGAAATGTGTTCGATTTGCTCAAGCTGTGCTCTGATACCAACTTGTAACGTCCCAAAAATTACAATAAATTTGAACTTTTAAAAATAACATTTTATTTAAACTAAACCATATATAATTAAATCCAATTAAACGTTTATCAAAAACCTCGTTAAGTTAAACCACCAATTTTAAATAACACAGCGGAAAATGTAATAAGTCTAAACTTGATGTCTCAAAATAAATAATAACGAAAGTCTTCTCCACGCGCCAGTGTGTACCGTCACGCCTTACTGCCACTCGCACCTGAAATCATAATTTATAGGGAAATGGTAAGCATGAAGCTTAGTGAATTCAAACACCAACATAGGGTAGCAATCATATGAACACTACCCCTAATCACAGATAAATACAATTAATCCACACATGCCAGTTCAAGAACATATCCTAAACAGGCAAACTCATGCAACAACAACTGTATATATATATAACACCATCGGTCTCCCCGATCTCATACAACACCGTGTACGTATTCCTCGGTCTCCCCGAGTTTGTACGACACCCGTGTACGTATTTCTCGGTCTCCCCGAGCTCTCGGTCTCCCCGAGATTTATACAATTCCTCGGTCTCCCCGAGATTTATACAACACTCATGGCATTATACTAGACATTTATTCAGCCTAGTACTACACACAAGCTACTGCAATGCACATATAACCTCTATCCTACGCAGTGAGAGAACTCACCTCGAAGAGCAAAGCAGATATCCACAAACAGCAATACGAGCCCGTCAACTCCAACTCACTTCTTTCCACATAAAGAAGTGTTATCAAGTGTTAACGTGAAGTCCTAATCCGAAATTACAACTACAAGTCTAAACGTGTATATTCCAGCTTTTGGTCTAAAACTACAGGTCTGTTCGTGACCTGTTTAGCCCCCCCCTTAACTCATCAAACCAGAATTATTATTCCATAAATAGAAGGTTCTATGTCTTAGGTTTCCAGGGACATATTATATGCGTTCAAACGAGACTCCTACGATTTTATACGAATTTTCTACGGTCGACGGTCAAAGCTGGAATATTCCGGTCAGATTGCAAAAACGCCCGAATTCGACCTAGCTAGGGGCATAATCAGGTTTTCGCTAAAACACGAAAAACATTCCCGACACAAAATGTGAATTGTGGGCACCAATTTCACTTCAAACCGAGCTACGATGGAAAGGTTATGAATGAAACAAAACAGGGGCAGAACCGGCGATTTCACATAAAATGACGACTTAGTTTTCGATTAAGGTTAATGCGATTCGGGTTACGAATTAGAGTTTGCGACAAGGGTCTTAGGTTACTCAGGGCTGGACTAAATTACTCACCACCCACTGCCACCTCCGGCAGTGGTGGTCGGCGGGGGCGGCAGCCACCACCGGCGGTGGTGGTGGTTTTGCTAAAAAAATTTCCGGCGAGGCCAATCGGATAACCCGACTACCCTAACTCCGCCACCTACGCACACACTAGCATATCCTAACAGCCGCAACCCACCATCACAGCCACCGACCGGTGGTGCACGGCGGTCATGCCGGCGGCAGCCATGGCTGCGGCGCCAGTAGCGGCTTTGTGGCTGAAAACGATGAAGAACGAAACAAAAAGGAGAGAACTTACCTCTTCGACGACAACCCGACGGCGATCACACGGGACCTCGATTCCCTCCACGTCCCCCCCCCCCCCCCCCCTCGACGACCCTCTCTCTCTCACCCCCGCTGCTCTCTTCTCTCGCCGGCAGAAAATCAGCGGCGGCGCTGATGGAGGTGTGTGGTTTCACGGCAGCCGCAAGAAAAAGGGAAGGAAAGGGATGGGGTGTTTGGTGGTACTCACGGCTGCAGCAAGGACGAAAGGAAAAAAAAGAATTGCTAGGGTTTGTGGCTTGTGGTTTGATCGACGCAAGGAAGGAACGAAAAGAAGAAGGGGTCGGTCCACATGGTCCGATCCCATGCAAAGTCCTAAACCCAATTAACACTTTTAGTCCCTAGGATTGTAATGCATTTCCAACTTTATCCAATTAAATTTAGAATTTTAGTATTTAACCCCTTAGGACAAAAATGTTTACAACTAAGGTTTTTCCCCGACAAAACTTATTATTACGAGATCAACTAGAGAAATATATATAAATAAATAAAAACGTAAAACTAAAACTGTACCGGGACACGGGCTTTACATGTAGGGGGTTTCTTTTATGTGATTTTCTTTCCGGCATGACTCCTATTCCGGCGAAAATCGAGACCATGCAACTTCATCAATGCTCAAACCCATATCGACCTGCAACTTCATCAAAGCTCAAACCTGGTTTTAATGGCAGATTTAATTTGGTTGTCCATGTGATTTGTTCATCAGGGGATGATTTGTTCAAAAATTGAAAATCACATACTTGGAGCTTCGAAATTGATGCACATAGATGGGTGTGATGAGTTCGAACTAATCTGGAGCTCCAAAGTTCCTTCAATCTCGAAGACCCACCAATGGTTCCTGTGCTTCGTCCCTATGGTTCGATCCCTGAAAATCTAGAGACCTCCTCCTTCGTTCCTGTGCTTCGTCACTATGGTTCGATTTATGTAAATCTAGAGATCTCATCCTTCGTCCCTGTGTGATTTGTCCTTGTGGTTCAATATTTGTAACTCTTGAGATCTCCACCTTCAAACTACGATCTCCATATCGATCTCACCCCTGAACGTCGACCCTGAGAGGGAGAGAGATGGAACCGTCGTCGATAGAGATGGTTGGGGATTAGGTCGCCGATGATGGAGTTGGACGGTGGTTGGGGATTGGGTCGCCGATAATTATAATATATATATATATATCTATATATATATATTATAATTAAGAGTAAATTGCAATTTGATCCCTGTAGTTTGTTGTTTTTAGTGAAAAAGGTAAGCAAAATGACTAATATACCCTCATGTGCAAGGCACATGAGGGAGTTTAACGGGAGTGGATTTAACAGATTAGTCTGAGGGACCAAAACCGAGCACTTTTGCATATCACAGGATTTTTCTTGTAATAAAAAATATTTAGGGACCAAAAGTGAGAAAAACAATACCACAAGGACCAAAAATGCAATTTACTCTTTTTATTAAAACATTGTTATTGAAAATCATCGTAACAAACATAAGGGCCCACCGTTTGGATCCAAAACATTATAAATGAGGGTCACATAATAAATAAAATTTTATTATTTTTTATATTATCAAGTAAAGTCAAAATAGCTCTACTCTCACTCCACTTATCCCCTTTTATCTTCTCAAAAAGTCAAAAACAAAGGTAGTGGGACCCCTTCCTTCATACCACACTCACACTCATTTCTTCACACCCCTCGCCGGAGCACCATGACTTCCGGCAACACCAACACCTCTCGCTACTATCCATCCTCCTCCTCCGCCGCCTCAATCAAAGGCTGCTGCTGCTGCCTCCTCCTCCTCTTCTCCTTCCTCGCCCTCCTCTCCCTCGCCATCATCCTCGTCATCGTCCTCGCAATCAAACCTAAAAAACCCCAATTTGATCTCCAACAAGTCACCGTTCAATACATAAACCTCGCCGCCACCAATTCCTTCACCGCCGCCGTCGATTCCCCCACCTCCGCCTCTTTATCCCTCGTCATCCGCATGCTTTTCACCGCGAAAAACGACAACATAGCTGGGATCAAGTACCGCGACTCCACGTTTAATATCATGTACCGCGGAATCCCGTTGGGTCGGGGCACCGTACCCGGGTTTTACCAGGCGGCGCACAGTGAGAAGAAAGTGGAGACGACGGTGTCGGTGGATCGGGTGAATTTGTTGCAGGCGGATGCTGCTGATTTGGTAAGAGATGCTTCGCTTAATGATCGGGTCGAGCTTCGGATCATGGGTGATGTGAATGCTAAGATTCGGGTCATGGGGATAACTTCACCCAGTGTGCAGGTTAGCATTGAGCACTTTATCTTTCTTCTAGAACTGGAAATTATTAGGGCATTGTGCGGATTGCTTCTGCTCTGCTTCACCATTGATAGTCAAACCCCCACATGCCCTTTTGCTAATATACGCCGATTTTAGGGGTTGCATGTGTTGCTATCGTGCTCACGTCTTGATCACTTTTCTTGGTTTTAATCAAGAGGGTTAAATTAATTAACAATAAGAGATTCAAATCATGTATTTAAATTTTAATTAAAAAATCTAAGCAATGATTTTTTTTATTTTAGAGAAGCTGTTAAAGTCTTTTTAAAAGCATCTATTTTTTAATCCGATAGTTAAAATCTCTAAAAAAGTTATATTCAATGTTAAGATATTCATTCTAAATATTTGTTAAAATTTTCTATTGGTGCCCCCTTGGTAAATATTTTTGGGTGTTCTCATGTTTGGAGAAAAGTGATTCTCTTTCCTATTTTTTCATTTTAGAAATAGTTTCGGAGAAACTGTTGGAATGTTAGACCAAAATATTGACTCAAAATTCCCATTTTCTCCATTTTAGAGAAGCCGTTGGAGATGTTCTCAACTCAACGGGTAACTAAACACTCATTGGCAAAAGACGTTTACCCAGTAAAAAAAATGGTCTTTTACAAACAATGCTATTGTTTTATTTTTGCTAACCGATAATCTTACCCGGTATATACTATTTTGATGAACAAGAATCTTACACTACTGGAAAGCGTTATAGTTTGTATAGGTAGATAACTCCTTATTTGGAATAATATGATTGAGAAATATTTCCTCAATTAACGCTTATCGGGTAAGAGTCGCATATACTGTACTATTTTGATGACCAATAATCTTACCCGGTAAGGTAACTGTAATAATGATAACTCTTACCCGAGAGACACTTAGGGGCCGTTTACCAACTCTTTCCGGGTAAGTGCTGTCCGGGTAAGAGTGCTGTCCCGGGTAAGTGCTGTCCCTGGTAAGTGCTGTCCGGGTAAGAGTGTTTACCAAGTGTCTTTTGGTAAGTACTTACCAACAAAAAATTACCATTTTAACCCTTATGTGATTATATGCTAAATTAATTGTAATTATTTCTATTATAAATCATTTAATGGAAGAGAAATACAAACTTCAAACTTTAAATTAATTTGAAGCATTTGAAAACAGTTGGGTTGCAATCTGATCCCGCAAATTAGCCATATATCCATTGTCTAACAAATTAATAAATAAAAAAAGCTTTATTAAGCTCCTTTTATAGTTCCCACATCGATGATTATATAAAAATAAAAAAGGAGGGTAATGGAATCAGAATGAACAGAGAGAGGCAGGTGATCCCACATCGGTTGAATGAAAGAAAGAGGAGTGAGGAAAGTGTTATAAAAGAGGAGTTGGATGCATGCTTTGAAAGTATCTTTGCGCTTGGGGCACGATGTGGAAAACTATTTCCAAA
This sequence comes from Saussurea involucrata, assembly GCA_033807775.1. NCBI lineage: Eukaryota > Viridiplantae > Streptophyta > Magnoliopsida > Asterales > Asteraceae > Saussurea > Saussurea involucrata. The sequence continues at coordinate 114,090,736 of CM066324.1, forward strand.
CCCCCTCCTTGACCTAATGGCAGGGGCATGATGTGGAATACTTAAAACTGACTTCGGTCAGCATATTTTAGGAACGGGTTTGGTCAGTATCAGGTCAGATTATCGGTCAGATTTCGGTCAGCAATAGGGATTCGGTAAACGCTCTGACTGCTGACCGAGTCAGATGTGCTGACCGAGTCAGCCCGGTCAGCAGCTAGTAAACAGGCCCTTACCTAGTTTGTATTAGTAGACGACCCTTATTTGGAATAATATGACCCTACATGAACACTTGGTGCATCCATTTTAACGAATTTCGGTCGTGCCTAAAAATCAAGTAAAAACCCACATTGTTTGATGATCGACCAAACAAACCTTAGAGAAACTAGCATCTAGTAATACTTGGTGTTTGATCATTATTGTCATAAAATAACGTATTTTATTTACAATAAGTTAAGTTATAAGACTTGTAATCGTATTTTTTCATGCGTTGGGATTTACAGGTATCAATAGATTGTGCAATCGTGCTAAGCCCAAGTAAACAATCTCTCGTATCCAAGCAATGTGGATTCGATGGTTTGCAAGTATGATCGGACATCATTTAATCTGGCGTTTGATCTTGAAATAATCTTCTTCTTAGAAAAAATAGCAAAATGAAAAAATAAAATAAACGAAGAGCTTTGTAATTCCTTTTTTCTTTTTGTTTTTTATTTTCTATTTTACTTAACAGAATTGTAAAAAGGTCCTTTTTTGCTCGATTCCTTGTTGTATGCAAAAATATCGAGGAATTTTCCATACACATTATCTTGATCATTCTATTTATTTATAATTTACAGTATAACTAGTATGAGAACCGCGCGTTGCGCGGTAGACTAAGTTTTTTGGGTAGTAATATATAAATTATAGATGTAACTAAAATTTTAATGTTAAATATAGTAAATAATAAGTCATATTTAAACGATTGATTTGTAAAAAGTAATAGAACTTAATTAACGGAAAATTGATATATAAAATGACTAACAGTAACGATGGAACTATGCTTATTTTATTAAGAAATAAACAAATGTACACCTAAATGTGACCGCAACTATCACTCTAATGCATGTCCACTCTCCAAATGAGACATGCTCCAATTATTACCCAACATTCCTCCTCGTCTCCATATCGAAGGAAAGTTGTAGTCTTCGAAATCTCTCCAGACCCGTCGCTACGTGCAAATCTACCACGTATTCGTGGACGGTTATCAGCAAGGGTCTTCCGACTTGCATACTGTATTGATAAACATCCATTATGCAGTTAATTTTCTTCATTCTATAATGTACACATTTTTAGAAGTATGTAATTATTACTTTTTTTGATTAACCAAAGTACAATTTTACCCTGAATTATAATTAAGGGTACAATGGGCATAACTGAATAAAAATAATCGATAAATCAGAAAATGTTAGACATTTTCAACAACTTTCTTATGTTGGAGAAAATGGAGAATATGGAGATAATCAAAACCCAATTCAGATTCAAACCAAATATGACAAAAAAAACCCTAAATTAAAAAACGAGTTGGAATCCAAATCAAAAGTAACATTAAATGCGAAAAGTAAAAATTATTACCCAAAGTTCCTCATCGTCTCCATATCGAAGGAAAGTTGTCGTCTTCGGAATCTCTCCAGGCTCGTCTCGTCGCTACGTGCAAATCTATCACGTATTCGTGGACGGTTATCAGCAAGGGTCTTCCGACTTGCATATTGTATTGATAAACATCCATTAAGTAGTTAATTTTCTTCATTCTATAAAAACAATACTTCTTCTATCCCAAAATAAAGGTCCACAATGAAAAATGCACACATTTTTTGAAGTATGTAATTATTACTTTTTTTGATTAACCAAAGTACAGTTTTACCCAGAATTATAATTAAGGGTACAATGGGCATAATTGAATAAAAATAACCGATAAAGTCAGAAAATGTTAGACATTTCAACAACTTTCTTATGTTGGAGAAAATGGAGAATATGAAGATAATCAAAACCCAATTCAGATTCAAACCAAAAATGACAAAAAAAAACCTAAATTAAAAACCCAGTTGGGATCCAAATCAAAAGTAACATTAAATGCGAAAAGTAAAAATTATTACCCAAAGTTCCTCCTCGTCTCCATATCTAAGGAAAGTTGTAGTCTTCGGAATCTCTCCAGGCTCGTCGTTACGTGCAAATCTACCAGGTGGACGGTTATCAGCAAGTATCAACAGTTAATTTTATTCATTCTATAAAAACAATACTTCCTCCTTACAATATAAAAAAATGTCATTTAAAACAAACCACCCACTTATATTATGCATCAACGATTTATATATATTGCATTTAGCTTGAAAGATCTGTAGCTTCTATTATTAGTAATGGTGGGTACACAGTCAATTGTTAGAATAGTGAAGTTGAACAATGGATCAATCACTTTCCAAATGCCTAACTATGTGAACCTACAGATGTAGCCTATTCCACACAAAGTTACAAATAAAATAGCACTTAAGTTGCTTATCATTTGTGATTTTGAGTGATTTATATATACATATATTTTTAGCAAATGAGTACATTAAAACAATTGTTCATATGAATATGTTGTTATTTGTGCCTCAAGTATTTGTCAAATTCAGAAGTTTTTTTATTATTTTATTTATTAACATTAATTGCGAAAAGTAAAAATTATTATCCAAAGTTCCTCCTCGTCTCCATATCGAAGGAAAGTTGTAGTTTTCAGAATCTCTCCAGGCTCGTCGTTACGTGCAAATCTACCACGTATTTGTGGACGGTTATCAACAACGGTCTTCCGACATGCATACTTCTGTAGCTTCTACTATTAGTAATGGTGGGTACACAATCAATGGTTAGAACAATGAAGTTGAACAATGGATCAACCACCTTCCAAATAATTTATCATGCAATGTGAACCTGCAGATGTAGCCTATTCCACACAAAGTTACAAATAAAATAGCACTTAATCTGCTTATCATTTGTGATTTTGAGTTTAAAAAAGACACATGTTTTGATCGAGAAAAGGCAAGTATACATACAGAGCCTTGATCAAAACCAATGGATTTCAAGAAAATATGATACAAACCAATGTTGGGTATTCAATTTCAGGCAAAATAACGCTCAAATAATCAAAACCCAATTCAGATTCAATCCAAAAAATGACAAAAAGAAACCTAAAATTTTCAAAACTCAAAATTAACATTAAAATTATTTGGTTTTGTAGCCCAGAATTTTCTCTATAGCTTCATGTAACTTCCAACTTTTTTCTCCAAATTCTGACCAATTATAAGTTTAACATGAAGAGATTTGACTCGTAAAAGTCAAAATTACAGAAATTAAGTAAAAAAGACATTACCAATTAAAGGTGTGCGTATATCAAGAATGCATGCCACACGGTCGTCTTGGTATTTCCTGTGTCGTTGAAGACTCGCAAATTCACAGTTTTTCGTTGATTTTTAAGTTTATAAGTACACTAAATGACTGTTAATTCATTGGAACAAACAAAAAACACCCAACTCATACATTGATTAAATCATAAAACCTAATTCATGATCATTTAACTAAAAACAAATAATCAAATGGATTGAAATTACCTGAAAGTCAAGGCTAAAAAGAAGTCGTACATGAGCCTGAGCAGATAGATAGTTAGAGGCTAAAGAACTTCAATGTAAAAGATGGATGGTGGTTAACACGTAAATGCAGCAAGCCGAGAGTACCCCTATGTCGGAACCCCTCGATCAATAGGACAGATACTAAACTTGCAATTGCTTGTGAATTCGTAAACGATTTTGATCTACATGTCTAAGTAAATCAGATTAAACATAGCAACCAAATATGAAAAATAATGTGATAGCTATTTACAATTGAAATGAATTAAAGTTGAGAAATATACCAAATGGTTATACCTCTGGATATTGTGTCCCTCACTTGAGTTTGGGCATCATCATCAAGATTTATTGGGAGGTCATATTCTGCTTCTAGGAAGACAGCAAAATCTAACATCTGCATGCATGCAGATTATAGAACCTGGATCAGGATATAGTAACCGATAGTAAACACCAATTGACTAACAACGAATTATTATTTTAAAAAGTGATGTGATCCTAGTGGTATCATAAATTATGTTAATGTACCTAATTTGTCCCTTGAACCTCTCTCTATACATATGTATGTATATATAGGTGAGGATCATGTAAAAAGTTGAGGTTAACGTGAGAATCATAAGAAATGCATCTGAACTGTTGATCACTTTTAACCAAAAGCTCTCTCCAATAAATCGCGGCTTAGAAGGGAATTGATCCAGTGCAACCATATATATATATATATATTATTTATATAATAAATCCTTCTTTTAGTTTTAATATAAAATTCAAGAAAACATATAATGTTCAATGTCCAAAATACCTGTCATTTCATCCACCTACTTTTTCTAAAACCCTTCTTCCCACCATAATTCTCGATCTGCAGGAAAAAGAGGAGAAATTCCTCTTTAAAATCCTCAGTGGTCCTGTAAAGCCCGTGTCCCGGTATGTAATTTCTTTTATTAATTCTTTCCTTTTAAGTTTGAATTATTGTGGTTTTCGTTAACGGGGTTAGTCGAGTTGGGTCTAATCGTTAAATTGTCGAAATTTTTGGTTAGTAGTGAGAGAGTTGTAAGTTGAGGGGCTAATTGTGTCAAAGGGCCAAAAACCCTCATTGGGTTTCGGCCCATGCAGAAACTTGTCGAGACCCATGTTAAATTGTTTTGGTGTTGTTGCCGTGAGGGATAATCAAAGGAAAAAGAAATCAAAACCCTACGGCCGTCGTGAAGAACCGAGAGAGAGAAGGGAACCGAAGAGGGAGTCGTCGCCGGCGAGGGGAGAGGAGAAGAACCACCGACACCACTGCTGCTGCCGACCACCGCTGCCGCCGCCGGAGTTACGCCGGAGTCGAGGAAGGAGGGCGAGAGTGAGAGAGGGCTTGAGAACGTCGTCGTTTTGTCGCAAGGTAAGTTCTCATCTCCTTTTCCTTTTCTTTTCTTTTCCGGCGAGGCAACCGCCGCCGTACGCCGCCACTGTGGTGGCCGTGCGTGGGCGGTCGTGGTCATGTGTGGTCATGTGTGCAGGTGGGTTCGCGTAGAGCAATCGAATGAGAGGGTCGGTGATATGAGTGTGTGTGTGTGCGTGATCGCCGCCGACCACCACCGCCGTCGGAGGCGGCAAGGGGGGTGGTGCACGGCTGTCGTTACACCTTGGTACAATCTGTTCCAGTAAGTTTTAGGCTTCCCGGGTCTGTTTGGGTTAAGCTATGTCTTAATGGGTTTATAAACAATATTTGTCATTTCATGTGAAAACGTTTGTCTGCCACTGTTTTGCGACGGCCATAACTTTTCCGTCGTAGCTCGGATTGAGGCGAATCCGGTTCCCACGGTTCACATTCTGTGTCGGTCACAGTTTTTGTGTTTTAGCGGAAGTCCGGTTCAGCCTCTAGCTAGGCGTAAATTGGCTGTTTATACAGCAGGTCTGGATGTGGCAGATCGCGTTCCGTTTTAAAAGTCATAGTTTCTGCCACTGTTTTGGGAAAGCCATAACTTCTGTTAGGAATGTCGGATTGGGATGGAACCAGTGCCAAAAGTTCCCATTCTGAGTCTAGTAAGTTTCTTATGTTTTGCGGAAAAACCAGTTTGGAATGTAGCATAGGTCAAATCATCGTTTATTACTGAAAGGTGCTGTTTTTCACTGTTCTGCGAACCGTTCTTATAAAATCTGTATTAAATTGTAGAAAAATCGTTAGGAGGTGTATAATATGTCCTTGGAACCCTAACTCAGAGCACTTTCTGGTTATGTAATTTAATTGAGGATTTTCTGAGTTTATGGAGGTCGGAACAGGTCCCGAACAGACCTGTTTGGTTAGACCGAAAAGTCGTTTTAGTGACGATTTAAGGGTGCGTCGTGTTTTAGGGTCCGGGTCTCGTGTTAATACATTGTAACGATTGTTTAGGTGTTGGGAAGTGATCTTGGATTTGTGAAGCTTGAATTATTGTTTGTGAGCTAGGCGCGCTTACGAGGTGAGTTCTCTCACTATAACTAATGTCGGTTACTCTTTACATTACGATTTGTACGTGTGTGGTAGTTTTAATTGTTTGTGATGCGGGACTAAATATTGGGGCGTTTAGTCGGACCTTTATTGTTATGACTACGCGGGTGGCGTAGGAGTTCGGTGGGGCCGAGGTTTATATACGCGGGTGGCGTAGGAACCCGGGGGAGCCGGGTAATGCTTGCACGGTTATTGTGTGGTCGGGTGGACCAACTTATGCCTTTGGGTGGGATGGTGTAGGTATGCATGTTTATGATTTGTTCGTAGACTTGTATGCTGTTTATGTGCAATTATTTGTTTAGAGGTGGTGTGGAAATAACTGTGTTATTTATGGTGTCTGAATTCACTAAGCTTCGTGCTTACCCTTTCCCAATAAAATTGTGGTTTCAGGTACGAGTGGCTCCAAGGCGTGACGAGTACACACTGGCGCGTTGGAAGAGTTGATTACTTTTATGATTTTAATTTTAGACATTTATTCCGCTGTTTATTGTTCGTAAGAATATTAATTATGAGGTTGCAAATGAGATGATTGAATTATTAAATGAGTTTTCATTAATGAAATGTTACTTTAAAAATTTTAAATTCCTTGTAATTTTTGGGACGTTACAACTTGGTATCAGAGCACAATTTGAGTGAATCAAACGCATCTCGGTGTGTTTGATCTCAAGTTTGCGGCTATAAAATTTTCTTTAAAGTTTTTGGAAAATAAAAGGAAGGAAAAATCCGTTTGAGAAACGGTGATCAAAGGCGCAGTGTGTACAGTCAGCCGGAGCCAAAGGGAAAGGTACAGTACTTAGTGTTTTATTGATTTCTAGATCATAGGGTATGAATGCTAGATTGCCTGTTGTTGACACTATGTTGTATGTTGTACTACATGCTATTAGGAATTTATGCTAATTATGATAGGTTACTAAGTGGATGCCCTCTAGGTTGTATGCAGTAAGAGATTTATAGCCTTAGAATATTTGATTTAGTTCTATTGCGCAGCTCTTGTTTGAGTCCAACCGTTCTAGGATAGAATCCTGTATTCGAATGTCTATTTGTTTCGCACTGCATATGATCGGGTATTCGCGAGGCAACTCGTTATGATTAGTAGGGATTCGGTAGTAGCAAGGGTAGTGGTTTGGATGGAATTCCTAGTGAGCTGGGAAGAGTGTCTACATATGAGTAGGTATGCTAAATTGCTTTCTAGAACTCAGGAGTATGTATGCTAGATTGCTTGGTGCTTAATACATTGTATTGTATGGTTGTTACTTGCTATTAGGAACTTATGCTAACCTTGATAGGTTGTTAAGCGAATGCACTATAGGTTGTATGCGGTAGGAACCGAATAGCCTTAGAATGATAGATTTAGTTCTATTGCGCAGCTCTTGTTTGAGTCCAACCGTTGTAGGATGGAATCTTATATTCGAATGTCTATCTGGTTTCCACTGTATACGACTGTGCGTTTACGAGGCGACTCGTCAGGGTTAGTGGGGGGTTCCGCCCTAGCAAGGGTAGTGGGGTATTATGTTTATTCCTAGGGAGCTAGGAAGAGCGTGTATATGCGTCGGTATGGACATACGTGTATGGTTTTTGTTTGGGCGAGCAACTACTTGGATACTCGGGATGGGACTCGGAGCGGACAGTGATAGGTGTAGATGGTAGTAGTAGAGCTCCTACTACCGGAAGCACAGGATCAATGTTCGAGTCGGGGAAAGTCGCGAGGAATCTAAGGAGTCGAGCGTGAGCGTGGGAGGGTGAGTTATTATATGCTAATAACTCGTTGTAATATCTACCCAGAATAGCCATCACAAGGAGGAACAACTATGGTAAACCTTCTAGTACAGGTGTGTACTTGTTTTGCTTTGATGGGATGATCGTTGGGGTAGTGTCGAAGGTTATAAATTAGTAGTCGTTGGAATAACAGGACGATTCTAGTATTAGTCACTTGGAGTGACGATGAGGATGATGTTTGTTCCGAGCCAAGATGGATGATTGTGCTAGAATCATAGGCTTGTAGAGCCGACTTTGATTTGAGGAAAAATCGTAGGGATTATTTGACGTAATTTCCCAACTTGCCTAAGAGGTTTAAATGTCCGGATGACGTTAGTGGATCGGAGAGATTTGGAGGAGTAGGAGTCGAGGCGTAGAATGCCGACTGAGTCATGCACAAAGTTTGATGTTGAAATAGATTGCATTAACAAATTCTTGTGTTTCAAATCATTTTATGGATGGTGTTTTGGAATTTTGGGAAATGTTCAGCACACACACAAGATTTTGAAATATGGTTTTGAAAGTGTATGAAATCGTTTTATCACGGGAGTTCAAACTTTGTTAGAATTTGTCTCATTTCGTTATTTTTCCAACGGTTCTTTCGGGTACGATGATATCCGTGTTTTGCGGTGGTTAAGATGTTGGGTAAGCGACTACGGCTTGAGACTTTAACATTGGAACTCCTCCACATATGTTAGGGTTGAGACGGAAAGTTACATTCCACGATGTCTGTATAAAGCTATTTTGGTGGCTTGTTTAAAACGAGTTTGGAACTCTAGTGTCGCATAACTTTTCTTTCGAGAGTTTGCGTCACTAAGCATTTCATTGCAAATGGTTCAGTGTGTGGATTGATTCATGCGTGGCATAAGCGATGCGTGGAATAATTTTGGTAATATTTCAAATGAGTCGTTTAGTGCGTTTTTAGTTAGCTAGATGTTTTATTGACATTTCCATGAAAATACGAATTATCGATTTAGGGGTATGCATACTTGGGTAACCTTTGTTCTCGACATTTTTTTTGATAAACGAGTCGTGCATGGAAAGGTCTTAGTCTCTTTTTGTTGAAATGAAAGACATTTGGTCAAATGAGTGTTTTAATGTTGTGAATATCATGCATGCGGTTACAATGTGTTATATTTTGGGAAAATAAACGCGTAGATTGTTGACATTCAGTTAATTTAGAATTGCCGATCATTTTTGGGAAATTAAAAACTTTTGCTTTAGAGGAAACGAGTAATTTGAGCATTTTCGATAAATACATATTTTTTAAATATAAGGTCTTGACGTCATGTGTCCCAAGTACGTCATGTGTCCCCAGTTAGAGATTTTATGAGGTTTTAGTCGATATTTTCAATTGATAGAAGCGGACTGGTTTCTACCTTGAAGTTTGAAACTTACCCGAAACAGTTGAGTTTTAACAAAAATATATGAGTAAACCGTTTCATCGTTTTGGATGACTAGCTGACGCGCGAAAAATTCGTTGGTGAACCCTGTGTCACATCATTTTATGACTAAAAAGAAGAATTTTGGAATCAAATGTCGTGAAACGTATTTTGAATTATGTGCGCACCTTTGTCGCACCCTATTTAAGGTCAAACAGTTACTTTAGGTGCATGTCATGAGTCAATCCATACTGGAATCGAGGCGGTTCATTTTAAAGAAATTAGTTATTACACTTTGTTTTTATGTGAGTAAACTGGACTGCAAATGAACGATTTTCAACATGATTTTTCTATGCGGAACGAGCGTGCCCAGTTTTGCGTAACTACCGGTCTGGTAATAGTAGTTTTATTGCATACGATCTTTTTGGGATGAAAAACTTTGACGTTGGAAACATTTTGTAAAGGATTATTGTAAACCATGTGGGAAATGCGCTTTTATGAGCTATGTGTCATTTTGAGAATTTTTAAGGGTGTGAGTCCTTTTGGAAAACTCTTTTGTTTGAACCGTGTTGAGTTTTGGGGCTAATGTTGATTTCAGAGTACTACTTGCTTAAACTTTATTTTAAACGCGTTTTGACCGACTTATGGGTCTAGCAAGCGTGGAGCATGTTAGACAACCTAGGGGGGGAGGTTGTATTTAAAACTTTTACTTTCAAAAATCCTTTTTAAAAATAAATACAGTATAAAATACAACAGAGTATAAATACACAATAATTATATAAACAGATATAATTAAATGCACAGCGGAAATATAAAGAGATAAGGGATAGAGATATTGACACCGATATTTGGGAGGTGGTTCACTGAACAAATCCAGCTAGTCCACCCTTCGAGATCCTTCTCGAGGCGATCCAGTAAAAACGTGTTCTTTACGGTAGAACACAAACCTTGATACAATAAACGCGAATAACTCTTCTTTGAGAGAATTATATGGATCACTCACACTATTCAAATACTTACAAGATGATATATTTCTCAATGGTAATCACTCTTGTATAATGTATATCACTTGGATGATTTTAAGAGTTTGATCACTTGAGTTGTTTTGCTGATTATAATTCTCAGAAGTTAGAAACTTCAATCTGCTATCAACTCAAATTTTTTTTTTTACTCAGAAAAATTTATTCACTTGTTTTTTTTTTCTCTTCTGCAGCAACTGAATATATAGCCGGACAAAGAAGAGATCTGTTGCATGTGAAAAGGAAGGGAAAAAAATACTGTTCATTGCAGCTTCTTCTTGCATGCGCACATGGACTTAGCTGCCAAAAACCATACAACTTTTCACAAACTTATTGTCAACACAGGACAGCTAGGATGCAGCTTTGTCAACACAAGCAACTACCTATAGCCTTAGCCATCATCCTCTTTAAAGTATATATATATATATATAATATAACATAGACATGTTCCCCATAAGCAAAAAGGAAACAAATAAATATAATATATATATATATATATATAAAAAAGCGTTTATATATATATATATACAATGATGGGTTTTCTTTTGAATACAATATATATATTGTGAAGTTAAAAAAAAATTATATATTATATATATAACATTCGTTTATATATATATATATATATATATATATATATATATTAAAAAATCTTTTGAATTTTATATTAAAAGATTAACTGATTTACTTATTTCAAAAACTGTATTGGGTTAGGTTTTTGAAATATCCAAGTGGTATATTATTTTGAATGTTTTTACCATTATGAAATATAAATAATAATGACGTAAAACTTCAGTCTTGAACTTTTCAGATAAAATCTTCGTGTTACCCAAATGACTGAGATGTTGCTCTTTATTCTTTAGGAGCTACACACTTGAATAAAATATTAGATAAAAAATAATGCGGTGTGTTTTGTAATCATCAAAATAAATATGGAGATGTGATTTTATGTGTACCAAAAATATATCACAATATTAAAAGCTGGGTACACTTGCACCAACAATCTCCCCCTTTTTGATGATGACAAACACAACGCTAAACAGGAGAGCATACTCGGTTTCTCTCCCCCTTTTGTCAAAGCAAAAAGGGTTAGGAAAGACGCTATGCTCCCCCTTGAAAGATGCTCCTCCTCAAAATATGAAGTATTTGAGAGTTAGCATTTTCTCAAGGGTTATACTCAAGCATGCCTAAACCAAGTCTTAATTTAAAGAAAGCCTTTTTGTTAAGAGCTTTAGTAAAAATATCGGCCAAATTATCTTCTGAATCAACCTTTTCAAGCACGATTTGGCCTTTTTGAACATTATCTCGTAAAAAGTGATGTCTCAATTCAATATGTTTTGTACGAGAATGTAAAACAGGATTTTTACTTAAGTTTATGGCACTTGAGTTATCACACATAATTGGAATTTTGGTTAGGTGTACCTCAAAATCGGTAAGTGTGTGTTTCATCCAAAGGACTTGAGCACACGCTCTTGCGGCGGCTACATATTCCGCTTCGGTGGTAGACAAAGCTACGGATTGTTGTTTCTTAGAGAACCAAGACACAAGTGAGAGACCTATAAAGGCACATACTCCACTCGTACTTTTTCGGTCAACAATAGATCCACCAAGATCGGAATCGGTGAAACACGTTACTTCTAACTCGGGTTTCTTTGCATACCATAAGCCAAGATTAGTAGTACCTCGTAAATATCGAAAAATACGCTTGACAGCTTCATAGTGAGTTTGTTTAGGTGAAGATTGAAAACGAGCACATAAACATACACTAAACATAATATCAGGTCTACTAGCAGTTAAATATAATAAACTACCAATCATACCACGATAAATCTTTTCATTAAAATCGTTTCCCTCCTCGTCACGAGATAATTGTAAGTTTGTGGTCATTGGAGTTTCAACGGGTTTGACATTTTCAAAGTTAAACTTTTTCAACATATCTTTACAATATTTAGATTGACTAATAAAAATACCAGTTTCACATTGTTTGATTTGCAATCCTAAGAAGTATTTTAACTCTCCCATCATGCTCATTTCAAATTCGCTTGTCATTTTCGCAGAAAATTCATTACAAAGATTTTCATTAGTAGAACCAAAAATAATATCATCAACATATACTTGCACAACCACAATATCATTTTGATCATATTTCACAAACAAAGTATTATCTATTTTACCCATAATATAACCACTTACAATTAAAAAGGTTTTTAATCTATCATACCACGCACGCGGAGCTTGCTTTAAACCATAAAGCGCCTTTTTCAATTTATAAACATGTGTCGGATTTTCAAAATTTTCAAAACCGGGAGGTTGAGAAACGTATACCTCCTCATTTATAATACCATTTAAGAAAGCACTTTTAACATCCATTTGAAATAATTTAAAATCTTTAGCATTTGCAAAAGCGAGAAGCATTCGAATAGACTCCAACCTTGCAACCGGTGCAAAGGTTTCATCATAATCTATACCTTCTTGTTGATTGTACCCCTTGGCAACTAAACGTGCCTTGTTTCGTGTGACTCCACCGTTCTCGTCTACCTTGTTACGGAAGACCCATCTTGTGCCAATAATGGTTTGACTACTAGGGCAAGGAACTAAGTCCCACACATCATTTCTAGAAAATTGGTTTAACTCTTCTTGCATGGCCATTATCCAATCCTCATCTCCTAAAGCTTCATCTATGGTTTTAGGTTCTATGGTTGAGATAAAGGCATGGAAAGCACAATGGGTATGGATTTGTGATCTAGTTGTTCTTTGGTTGAGATCACCTATAATTTGATCTACGGGATGACCTCTAGCGGTTCTAAGGTTAGGATCATCTACACCTTGCGGAATAAAACACGGAGGGGCATCACTAGATTCAATATTATTTGTGGAAGGTTGGGTACCTAAATTCAAGGTACTAAGTTGTTGGGCTAAGACTTCTCCCTCACGGATATTGTCATTTGCTAAGGGTGCACTCGGTTTGGGAGGACTCTCGTCAAAGCTAACATTTAGGGATTCTTCTACAACCATGGTCTCCTTATTTAGGATTCTATAGGCTTTGCTATTCCAAGAATAACCTAGGAACACTCCCTCATAGGCTTTGGCATCAAATTTGGTTAGATAGGATTTGGTGTTTAAAATGAAACATTTACATCCAAAAACTTTTAGGTGGGCTAAGGAAGGTTTTCTACCACGGTAAAGCTCATAGGGTGTCTTATTTAGGATACTTCTAATTAGGACACGGTTAAGCACATAGGTCGCGGTAGCAACGGCATCACACCAAAACTTTTGGGGAACTTGATGTTCGTTTAGCATGGTTCTACTCATTTCTTGTAACGTTCTATTTTTCCTTTCAACAACCCCGTTAGATTGAGGTGTTCGAGGAGCCGAAAAATTATGAGTTATACCATGTTTATCACAAAAGGCACCAAATTGGACATCATTATCGAATTCACGTCCATGGTCCGTACGTATAGAAACAATCGTACAACCTTGTTGGTTTTGAATTCGTTTTCCCAAAATTTTAAACTTTTCAAAAGCCTCATTTTTATGTCTCAAAAATAAAGTCCAAGTATAACGGGAATAATCATCCACAATAACCAAAGTGTAAAAATTTCCTCCAAAACTTTGAATCGCCATAGGGCCAAAAAGATCCATATGTAAAAGTTCTAAAACTCTTTGAGTTGAAATCACATTTTTTGATTTATGAGAAACGTGATGTTGTTTGCCGACACGACAAGCATCACAAAAATGATTATCAAACTTTAATTTTGGAAGGTCACTCACAAGCTCCTTATTTTTTAAGTTTTGAATTAATCTAAGATTAGCGTGACCCAAACGTCTATGCCATAAAGTAGAATTATCATAAATAGACGATAAACAAACATTTTCATTTACAAGAGTTTTACAAATATATAAATTTTATTTTACAAAACCATTTAAAAGAACTTTGCCGTTTTTTAAGATTTTACAAGAATCTTCTTCGAAGACAACAGTTGTACCATTTTTACATAGTTGGCGAACACTTAACAGGTTAAAGTGTAAATTATCAACATGATTAACATCAAGAAATTTAACATTATTGCAAGAAACTGTACCTCTCCCAATTATCTTTCCTTTGGAATTTCCTCCAAAAATTACCTGTCCACCATCACATGACTCATATGATGAAAAAAGATTGCTGTTTCCGGTCATGTGACGTGTGCAACCACTATCGAGTATCCAATCCAAATCAAGGTTTATCTACAATAATAAAGATGTAACTTTTATGGTCCCCATATCTCATGGGTCCTTTAAGAGTTAGTTTTAAATATAAAACTATACATAACAATTATATTTTCACACAAGTATATAAACACAAACGGTGAAAACAATTATTTATTCAACCCCTTTCGGTAGCTCTACTCGAACACAACCAGGAAAGACGGTGAGGGTGGTAAGCGCAAAAGCATTTTAAAAACCGACCTCATTAGAATAGAGATATTCGCCTATATCTTTCCTAGACATCGTATTCAAATAGGTGAGCCTATTTGGAGTTGATTCATAATCTTTCCAACTTAAAAGTATATATATAATTTTCACAAAAGTATATACATATATATAGATATAGATAGACAACATACACAAAAAAGTTAAAACCATAAACGCATTCCACCCGGATTATCATTACTAAATATTCCTTTTGGAATCCATTTATTTACCATTTTAATTTTGCGATTGTATTTATCATACACATAAAAAGAAGCATTTATATTCACATTATTTTTAGGTCTAGAAAATTTATCATTATACATGCGAGCATACGGTTTTCTCGGTATATAATTTATATTATTCATTTTAGGTATATACGGAGGTTTTTGCACATATTGATTTCTTGTACTTACTTTAGGTGATTCATAATGTCTTCTAATTGGCATACAAGAACATTTATCTTTGCAAGTATCGGAACCAATGCCTTTTCGACAGTTTATACGGTTAGACATATTTAGCATGTTAAGAACTTTATCATTGCTATTTTGAAATGCTTTAGCTAACATATTATCCTTTTCATAAGAAGCGCATTTAGCTTTTAAACAAGCATTTTCATTCTCAAGTATATCACATTTTGTACATGCAACACTTTTATTTGTATTTTTATTTAAACATGCAATTTTATTATTTAGAACATCACATGATTTACAAAAGTCCTTTTCACTTAATTTATTTTCTAATTTAGAAATTATATCTATATCATTAGCAGATTTTTGCTTGCCGTCATTGATTTCCTTTTTACATGTAGATACGGTTTCTTTTAATTTAGAAATTTCATCTTTATATCTATTTGCAAGAGCGGCCATTTCATGGAATGATTCATATAATACGTCGAGATCATTTCCATTTTCATTATCATTTTCACTAGCGTAATCTGAGTAACAAGATTTTACCTCGTCGTCGCTTTCGGCCATAAGACAAATAGCTTGATATTCGTCTTCTTCTTCGCTTCCACTCCACGATCCTCCAACGAAGGCTTTTTCCTTTTTATTTTGAAATTTGTTCTTTTTAGGACACTCGTTGGCATAGTGGTCTTTATCACCACATGAGTAGCAATAACCTCTCTTTGGTTTGGCTTTTTCGTCGTCACTCGAGTCGTCATTTTTCTTCACTTTATCTTCTCTTTTATGGAAGTTGCGACTCCGGTTTTCACCGCCACGACGGTAGTTACCGTTTCTTTGAAATCTGCTATTTTTAGAAAATTTATTGTTAGTAAAAAATGTAGAGAAGTTTCTTACCAATATAGCGACTTCGTCGAGTTTATCGGATTGATCTTTTGAAGTGCTAGCTTCCTCCTTTTTCTTCTCGTCATTTGGAGTTGAGACTTTAAGAGCTATCGACTTCTTTTTTACTTGCTCCCGATCTTTGTTTCTTTTAAGTGCAATTTCGTGCACTTTAAGATTGCCGACGAGATCGTCGAGCTTCATTAGGGAGAGATCACGGGAGTCTTCCAACGATGTAATCTTTGCCATCCACTCCGAAGGAAGTGCTCAGAGGATTTTCCTTACGTAATCTTCATTAGGATAAGTGCGACCTAATCCTTTCAAAGTAGTCATAATGAGGTTAAAACGTTTAAACATTGAGTCGATTGACTCATCTTTTGACATTTCAAACAATTCATAATCATGAACTAAAATGTTTATTTTAGAACTTTTAACTTGTGTGTTTCCACGATGAGTGTTGTTTAAACTTTCCCAGATTTGATTTGCAGTTTTATATGTATATACTCTTTCAATTTCATCAGTAGTTAAAGCAGCATATAATATATTCTTAGCTTCAAAATTTAAACAGACATGAGATTCTTCAGCGGGAGTCCATCCTTTTAAAGGTTTATCAACAATTAGATCATCTTTTACAATAGTAGGATTAAAATTCCCATTTTCTATAATGTCCCAAATTCTTTGATTTTTGCCACGAACGTGACATTCAAATAGTTCGGCCCAAATGCCAAACTTTTCAGTATCTATCATAGGAGGTTTTGAAAACATAATATTAGTTTGTTGAGCCATTTAAAAAATATTTAAGCAGAAATTTTTTGAAAGTCCTGCTCTGATACCAATTGTTAGACAACCTAGGGGGGGGGGAGGTTGTATTTAAAACTTTTACTTTCAAAAATCCTTTTTAAAAATAAATACAGTATAAAATACAACAGAGTATAAATACACAATAATTATATAAACAGATATAATTAAATGCACAGCGGAAATATAAAGAGATAAGGGATAGAGATATTGACACCGATATTTGGGAGGTGGTTCACTGAACAAATCCAGCTAGTCCACCCTTCGAGATCCTTCTCGAGGCGATCCAGTAAAAACGTGTTCTTTACGGTAGAACACAAACCCTGATACAATAAACGCGAATAACTCTTCTTTGAGAGAATTATATGGATCACTCACACTATTCAAATACTTACAAGATGATATATTTCTCAATGGTAATCACTCTTGTATAATGTATATCACTTGGATGATTTTAAGAGTTTGATCACTTGAGTTGTTTTGCTGATTATAATTCTCAGAAGTTAGAAACTTCAATCTGCTATCAACTCAATTTTTTTTTTTTACTCAGAAAAATTTATTCACTTGTTTTTTTTTCTCTTCTGCAGCAACTGAATATATAGCCGGACAAAGAAGAGATCCGTTGCATGTGAAAAGGAAGGGAAAAAAATACTGTTCATTGCAGCTTCTTCTTGCATGCGCACATGGACTTAGCTGCCAAAAACCATACAACTTTTCACAAACTTATTGTCAACACAGGACAGCTAGGATGCAGCTTTGTCAACACAAGCAACTACCTATAGCCTTAGCCATCATCTTCTTCAAAGTATATATATATATATATATATATATAATATAACATAGACATGTTCCCCATAAGCAAAAAGGAAACAAATAAATATAATATATATATATATATATAAAAAAGCGTTTATATATATATATACAATGATGGGTTTTCTTTTGAATACAATATATATATTGTGAAGTTAAAAAAAAATTATATATTATATATATAACATTCGTTTATATATATATATATATTAAAAAATCTTTTGAATTTTATATTAAAAGATTAACTGATTTACTTATTTCAAAAACTGTATTGGGTTAGGTTTTTGAAATATCCAAGTGGTATATTATTTTGAATGTTTTTACCATTATGAAATATAAATAATAATGACGTAAAACTTCAGTCTTGAACTTTTCAGATAAAATCTTCGTGTTACCCAAATGACTGAGATGTTGCTCTTTATTCTTTAGGAGCTACACACTTGAATAAAATATTAGATAACAAATAATGCGGTGTGTTTTGTAATCATCAAAATAAATATGGAGATGTGATTTTATGTGTACCAAAAATATATCACAATATTAAAAGCTGGGTACACTTGCACCAACAGAGCATTTTGCTCGGTTTTGACTATTGAGATAGTCATGGGTCAATTGCACAGTTTTAATGGCTCGATGTGGAGTCTTGTTGATGAATTGTTTTGTCGCACCGTTTGACATTCATGGCACGTTGAGTATTTACACGTTTGGGTGAGTGAGTCAATCCGGGATAGGCATGTTGTTGGTAGGCTGTTTTGCTTTGGAACCTTAGAAACGTTAGTCAGTCGTTGGTAGTGGTCGGTTGAGTATCTCGAGGTACGACCCCGGTATTCATGTGTTATAACCTAGGCTTTTCATAGGTACTAGGGAGATTTAGTCGTGGGCACATACCTGGGAGGTAGTTCCGATGTGCTGGGCCTGGAGGCGTTACCTGAGAGGTAGGCGTCAGGGTGTATCCTCGATTCAGTATAACTTAGCTTCGTAGAGCAAGTGTGGGGGATACGTCGACGGTGGAAGGTTGGGTATTCCACGCGTGTTGGTACTGTAGGCCGAATAGTATCGGTTAAGAGAATGATGCCCTTTGTAATTAAGAGAATAAATGCGCATTAACCATTTTGAGGTAGGTGGTATATTTAGGTGTCGACTTTTGGGCTTGAGGCCAAACACCTTCAGTATGATCGGAGAATTGTAGCCGATTTTAAGATAATCATGGTGAGGGTAGTTGTAACCCTGAAATGATCACTCGTGATGAATGGTTATGGTGGAATGACCTACGTGTGTGTTAGTTGATTTGATTGTGGGTGATATCTATTTGTGTTATTGGCTGGGATAATACCTCGACTATTGTAATCGGTTGAACCGATGTTCGGCGGGGGGCCGATGTTTGTTAATGTAATTTATTGAAAATCTTTGGAGTCTATTAGAATTCGTGGAAGTTAATCGGCAGTAATGGTAGGAATGATCGGATTCGAGTATCCTGTAGGGTATATTGGTGAGCACCTTTAAAATGGTTAGAGCTTGAAAGTTGAATGGGGATGTATGGAACATCTAAGGTTGGGAGACAACCGAAGTCGCTTGGCTAGGAATGATTCCAATTGTTGGGGTGTCCTGTCGATCTTAATTTCAGTGTCCTAGAAGGAGTACGTTAGTAAGGAAAGTATTCGAGAAGTTTTAGAAGGGGTCTCAAGCGAACTTGGGAACCTGAGGTTGAGATGTGGGAGAACTATCTTTAGCTATGCACGGGCATAGACTTCGAGGACGAAGTCTAATCTAAATGGGGGAGAGTTGTAAAGCCCGTGTCCCGGTATGTAATTTCTTTTATTAATTATTTCCTTTTAAGTTTGAATTATTGTGGTTTCCGTTAACGGGGTTAGTCGAGTTGGGTCTAATCGTTAAATTGTCGAAATTTTTGGTTAGTGGTGAGAGAGTTGTAAGTTGAGGGGCTAATTGTGTCAAAGGGCCAAAAACCCTCATTGGGTTTCGGCCCATGCAGAAACTTGTCGAGACCCATGTTAAATTGTTTTGGTGTTGTTACCGTGAGGGATAATCAAAGGAAAAAGAAATCAAAACCCTACGGCCGTCGTGAAGAACCGAGAGAGAGAAGGGAACCGAAGAGGGAGTCGTCGCCGGCGAGGGGAGAGGAGAAGAACCACCGACACCACTGCTGCTGCCGACCACCGCTGCCGCCGCCGGAGTTACGCCGGAGTCGAGGAAGGAGGGCGAGAGTGAGAGAGGGCTTGAGAACGTCGTCGTTTTGTCGCAAGGTAAGTTCTCATCTCCTTTTCCTTTTCTTTTCTTTTCCGGCGAGGCAACCGCCGCCGTACGCCGCCACTGTGGTGGCCGTGCGTGGGCGGTCGTGGTCATGTGTGGTCATGTGTGCGGGTGGGTTCGCGTAGAGCGATCGAATGAGAGGGTCGGTGATATGAGTGTGTGTGTGCGTGATCGCCGCCGACCACCACCGCCGCCGGAGGCGGCAAGGGGGGTGATGCACGGCTGTCGTTACACCTTGGTACAATCTGTTCCAGTAAGTGTTAGGCTTCCCGGGTCTGTTTGGGTTAAGCTATGTCTTAATGGGTTTATAAACAATATTTGTCATTTCATGTGAAAACGTTTGTCTGCCACTGTTTTGCGACGGCCATAACGTTTCCTTCGTAGCTCGGATTGAGGCGAATCCGGTGCCCACGGTTCACATTCTGTGCTGGGCACACTTTTCGTGTTTTAGCGGAAGTCCGGTTCGGCCTCTAGCTAGGCGTAAATTGGCTGTTTATACAGCAGGTCTGGATGTGGCAGATCGCGTTCCGGTTTAAAAGTCACAGTTTCTGCCACTGTTTTGGGAAAGCCATAACTTCTGTTAGGAATGTCGGATTGGGATGGAACCAGTGCCAAAAGTTCCCATTCTGAGTCTAGTAAGTTTCTTATGTTTTGCAGAAAAACCAGTTTGGAACGTAGCATAGGTCAAATCGTCGTTTATTACTGAAAGGTGTTGTTTTTCACTGTTCTGCGAACCGTTCTTATAAAATCTGTATTAAATTGTAGAAAAATCGTTAGGAGGTGTATAATATGTCCTTGGAACCCTAACTCAGAGCACTTTCTGGTTATGTAATTTAATTGAGGATTTTCTGGGTTTATGGAGGTCGGAACAGGTCCCGAACAGACCTGTTTGGTTAGACCGAAAAGTCGTTTTAGTGACGATTTAAGGGTGCGTCGTGTTTTAGGGTCCGGGTCTCGTGTTAATACATTGTAACGATTGTTTAGGTGTTGGGAAGTGATCTTGGATTTGTGAAGCTTGAATTATTGTTTGTGAGCTAGGCGCGCTTACGAGGTGAGTTCTCTCACTATAACTAATGTCGGTTACTCTTTACATTACGATTTGTACGTGTGTGGTAGTTTTAATTGTTTGTGATGCGGGACTAAATATTGGGGCGTTTAGTCGGACCTTTATTGTTATGACTACGCGGGTGGCGTAGGAGTTCGGTGGGGCCGAGGTTTATATACGCGGGTGGCGTAGTGACTCGGCGGGGCCGAGGTTTATATACGCGGGTGGCGTAGGAACCCGGGGGAGCCGGGTAATGCTTGCACGGTTATTGTGTGGTCGGGTGGACCCGCTTATGCCTTTGGGTGGGATGGTGTAGGTATGCATGTTTATGATTTGTTCGTAGACTTGTATGCTGTTTATGTGCAATTATTTGTTTAGAGGTGGTGTGGAAATAACTGTGTTATTTATGGTGTCTGAATTCACTAAGCTTCGTGCTTACCCTTTCCCAATAAAATTGTGGTTTCAGGTACGAGTGGCTCCAAGGCGTGACGAGTACACACTGGCGCGTTGGAAGAGTTGATTACTTTTATGATTTTAATTTTAGACATTTATTCCGCTGTTTATTGTTCGTAAGAATATTAATTATGAGGTTGCAAATGAGATGATTGAATTATTAAATGAGTTTTCATTAATGAAATGTTACTTTAAAATTTTTAAATTCCTTGTAATTTTTGGGACGTTACAGGTCCTTTAAGTCTCAAGGTGCATGCACATACTTACTTCCATGACTTTCAAGCTTTGATTACTAATTGGAATGAAAATAACCCATGTTGATGAACTGTGAGTTTGCCAAATTTTTAGCCAAGACCTAAGTCATTGAAGATGTGAAACATACAAATATGACAGGGACAAAGGAGTAATGTCCAAGAGGAGAAGACATTACCTGCATACCATCACCGGATTCAATAGAAAGACTACGAAGTAGCCTAATCTTGGGAGCTTGAAAGGAACACATATTAAGCTCTGTCTTCCCATCAATTGCTTTCAAGGTGCTGAAATCCTCCTGTTATCATATCAGGGCATCATCATTAGTTAAGAATAGGTCTTAAAACAACAAAAAAACAAATGTAGAGAAATAAACTAAACGAAATTAAACCCAACGACACCTTGATTGTTATAAAAAAGATACCACCAAATCATCCATACACCTTAATTCTATTAATTTAATAAACAATTGTCTCTGTTTGGAATCTTAACAATATTTTATTGATAACTTCACTTTCCACTACATAGCATAGCAGATCCAATTGATCAAGTAATGATGAAGATTAACATCAAGTAGTGATTCAAAAGAAGAGAAATTAATTAACTTACATTTCTTAGCATTGAAGAACTTGAGAGCTTTTGAAAGTGCGACAATGTAATTATCTGGTGGAGGTGGATGTTTGTGATGCGTAGGCACAGTTTTAACAACCAATGTAATGAATCCAACAATAAGCCCAGCTGCTAGTATCAATCCAACCGTCCAAACGAAGATCTTACGGCTGACAATGATACAACCCAGATCTACATAATAGGACCCCTTTAATGGCGCATAATCTTGAAAAAAGGAATAATATTCTTGAGTACCTATTTGAAAACAAATCGAAAAATTAGGGTTCTTGAGTACCTATTTGAAAACCCACTGAGAACCACACTCCGGCAACCGGAGCGCCGCCGTCGTTGTAAGCCACCATACATTTTTTCAGGGAGAGATGGAGAAAGACATTAAGCCACCATACTTTTCTTCTGTTTAAATTACAAAAGGTAAAGGTTTGTTGGTTTAGGAAAGGAGGTTGGGGTTTCTCGTGCAGTATAGACCAAGGATGTGGACAGGGAATGACTTCAGGTTCCAAGAGGAAAATTGCTAAAAGCTGTTCGGGTAAAAAATCACACCCTCGACCGACCTGAGGAAATCCCCTCGACATGACCCATGGATATTGATTACCCTGCCCCCGACCGACAAGGATAATACCCATTATTATCATATCCCCGACATACGTTAAATAACCACTATAATTGACTTATTGGGTCAGTAGTTATCTTACATATAATGATCGCACGTCATGTGTCGCACGTCGCACATCGTCAGTCACATGTCACTAGTCTTATGTCGCCAGTTACGACTCGTCGGTCTTACGTCGACAGTCTCCTGTCATCGGTGTTATATCGCTCTGGTCCTACGACAACATCGTCCTGACATCCTGGTCCTACGACCAAATGGTCTTACTACATTTTTATCCTAATCTCGGGACATTTTCATAAGACCGTTCTTATATTAAGATAAGGTTTTACAAGACGTTTACAATCATATACATGGTCTTATATTTTGGCGATAGCCATATGTTCCATAAGACCGACATCCAAGACTTAAGACGGTCGTACGATTATACTAACCGTTAACAGTCAAACATCCGTTCCTTTTGTTTATTAATGCAGGTCTTGACCACGAACAGAAAAGGTAAGACACTCGTTATGAACCATATCTTGTGTTAAGATAAGGTCCCGACAAAGACCCAGAAAACATTCGTCGTCCCTCCTGAAAGGTAAGTAGAGAGTTCATCGCGACACTCGACCTCGACGTCGCCCGCTCCGCACGACCGTCGCATAAAGACCATGCGACCTCGACCAAAGCTAACGTTAACCTTGACTGTTACGTTTGTTAAGTATTTAATGCAGGAGTCAAAGCCATTAACAGCAAGCAGCCGTAACAGACGAAGAACATTATGGATAATCACTCCGGCGACCGTTTCCAGCCGTTGTAGCCGTTGATCAAATCATTAATGGAGCTAATTAATGACGCGAAGACTATAAAAGACAAGCTAAAGCCTCATTTCAAAGGACATCAGTTAACCTCCAATATACATCAGCGAACATCACCAAACAGCTGAGAAAATCATCCAAACTTATAGCAAAGAACATTCAAACTCTGGAGATCAAGTACTGAAAGCCAAAACCCTACATCGAACTCTAGAACACTCGAAGGAAAGCTCAAGTATCGCTCTCGACACACGACAAACACCTGTTTTTACATTTAAACACTTGTACTTTACATTTCGAAGTATTTCCTTCATTTGTATTGTAATCATCGTACGACCGACGCCAATACCAAGGACGTCGCCCTTGATTGGCGACCATAGTGCAGCGACGACACCCACTGTCGTCCGCAGGTTTTTTCCTCGATTGAGGTTTTTCCTGCGTCATCAAATCCCTTGTTTCTTTATTTTTATCCCCGTCGCACGTCTCGTCGAAAGATTCTTTCTTTAGTTGTTTAAGTCCACATCGACCTTAAGTTGTCCCTTTGGTGCGATTTTTGGCATTAACAAAAGCTAGTAAGACTTCGGTTAGCTTAAAACCAGAGGCCATAAAGCACTTTCCTAATTGAGTGCTAAAGCAGGAGACTTCTGCTTGTAAACACTATCTAATCAAGCCAAAAAGTTCTTAATAAAGAAGCCAAACCCAACAAATACATATAGAAACAAATAAAAATTGGAAGCTTCATGTCAAATAGAAACGAGTCAATCTTGCTTTCTAACAATACCTCTTCATGCAAGAGGATTCCACAATTGCAACAAATTTTTTTTGGGTAAAAACAATTGATTACCAACAGAGACGCCGATATCAGTATCTGCAACCTGATTTTTGCGAAGCTTCCGCTCCAAATGTGATGCGATCCATATTGTCCCTAAAGGACCCTTTTTCGCTAATATGAACTACGAGTAAAACAACCTTCCTCAAGATTTCATAAAAACTTCTTTCCCCCCTTTGACAAACCCTAGACTTCTCAACCACTATAATAACTTAAAATTCCCTAAATTTCACACACTTTTTCCCCTAAAAATATCAATTTCTTTCCCCAGCTTCAATCAGGACCCAAGTCTGAAGTTGGATAACCCATACCATCGTCGACTAAAAAAATCCAAATACTTTGTCACACCAAGATTGACCCAAATTGAAGGTTATGACAAAAAAAGTAACTTGGAGGTGGATTTATCTAAAGCTTCTGAAAGTAAATTGTGATCAAAGATGGAATCTTTGAAAAGAAAAGAGGGTGGTTTGATTAATTACTTACATCTGTGGGGAAGTTGAGAAGTGGATAGGGAGATAGAAGTATCTCTGAATGTCTCTGCGTAAAACCCACCTTTTGGGTTTGGTTTCAGGTTCAACTTCGCCAAACTAAACAGGGCTGACGAAGAGGATAAATGTCGAAGCTTGAATCCCCTTGAACAGTTGAACGTATATCTGAAGCTTCGAGGGAAACCTCTGCTTCGGACCGTAGTCGGTCTGGATGATGGAAGTCGATGATGTTTGGAGGAATGAAGAGGTTTGGGAGGAGATAGGATGATGAACAGAAACTGAGGAGAAAAAAGAAAATGGGGAGTTCTGGCCTGAGAGGGTGCCACGTCAGGACTCTTGGTTTTTGTTTTTATATAGATATATTGATTGATTTAGTGACATTGATTTGTATAATTGGTTAAGGATAACCAAATGTTTTTCTAGTCTAAGGGGCCGTTTACCAAATGCTTACCCAGGTAAGTGCTTATCGGTAAAATTAACACTATCACTTACTTATCGTGTAAGATTTTAGTCCACCAAAACGCTATCGTATGCAACAACTTTCCCGGTAAGCGTTAACCGTGGTAAGAGTCTTCGCCGTCACTTACCGGGAAAGACTATCCGTCCTTGCCTTGATTCTTATCGAGTAAGATTCTTGGTCCTTGTCATATTCATCCATAAGGTAATGTGACTTGGTAAACGCTTATCCGGATAAGCATTTGATAAACGATCCCGAACAGTTTGGCTCAAAAAGTCAAAACAGGATAATGTGAATCTTTATACATGATCATTGTATTTAAAGGGCTCTAAAACTTACAACTAGTTCAAACTTCAAACCCATTATCCTTTTTTCTATATATATGTTTTTTAGTTTTCATGTGTCTATGTTTGAAGAATTGTTTAATAATCATATTTTGGAGTTTGGTGTAAGATAGACATGTATTTGAGGATTACTAGAGCATCTCCCATAGATTTCTAAAATAGAAAAATTAGAGATTTTGGAGTTTAATTTCTCTAACATTATCTCTAAAACATTCTTTAAAAAAGAAGAAAATATTACATAGAAGAAAATTGTCTTCACCTTTGGAGGAATGAAAAGATGCATTAATTGTTACTTTTATTAGAGACTAAGGAGAAAGAACATAGCTCTTTTGGTTCGCAAGATAGAATTAAGGTGTTCAATTTCTTTAAGTAGAGTTCATTGGGTTGTTTGATTTACAAATTGAATTAAAAATTAACAAGATGAACACAACCACCATTATAGGCATCATCTCCGGCCTCCGTCACCGGTCACCATCTCCGACGTTTGTTTCCAATCATCATCTCTGACCTTTGTCTCTGGCCACCATCTTCGACGGGGTATGGTTGTGGTCACTATGGTGTTCTTATATAAGCCTTTAATCTATCTTTGTCTCGGTGGTGTCTCATGAAGAAGAAGAGAAGTTTAGCTAGGTTAGAACTATGAGCAATGTAACATATCATGACATGTATACATATTCTCATTAATCGATCCTTTGTGCGGATTGCCTGGCAAACCTAAAAAACCAATGAGACATGAATTGAGATGGATTCAGATGACATATTTATCGAAAATGAAGTATGCATGGTGGTAAAAGGTTGTAGTTATAATGCAATGTGTTGGTGGTGGCGGTGGTTAGAAAAGGTCCATGGATGATTGGTGAATGGTGAATTGCAGTGAGTAGAAATGGTGTTCATGCGGAAGGGGACGATGGCGGGTTGAAGGGGGTTAGGGTTTCTTTTAGTTTCCTTTTTATCATAAATTTTTTTAATTGAAAGAGCATTTTAAACTGTTTTTATACAAAAAAAATCACCGCATAAGCTACATTAGCGAATAAATGTTGAGTCACATGCATTACTTACCATGTCATCATAGCACCGGTTAATGATTAAACCGATTACCCAAGTATTTAAATACATGAAACTTTTCATCTCAAGTATCAAAATAAAAGATAAAAGTATGTTACTCAAAATAAAAATTAAAACAAAATATATTACATTTTATTTTTAATGCAATTTATCCATTAAAATCTTCATCTACATCATGGGCTTTAAGATATTGTGGCCCACTCCAAATTCGGGCTTTTCCATAAACTGGGCCGGAATTATTTAAGAGGAAGCAGCAACAGCGGTCAGACTAGCGTAGCGTTGCTGCACAGATCGAATGGATTTCTCTCGGCTCACAGACGCAATGGCGTCAAGATCCTTCGACAAAATCGCTGATATCTGCGATCAACTTATGCTTCAGGTAACATATATACGTCTATATACGTAACGGTATTTGTGTGATTTTCTTCTCTTAGTGCTACGGGTGATTGTGTTTTGGGTTAGATTTGAAACCCTAAGTTCATATCTGTCTACTTATATAGGTTCTATCTAACTGTTTTTGTCTACCTTTTTATGCAGCTCGCTTCTCAGGGAGTTGCATTTCAAGAAGAATGGCCTTATGCTGTTCATCTCCTAGGGCACATTTACCTAAATGATCTGTAAGTTCAGGCAATTAATCTATAATTTACTTGTGCATTTGTTTTATCGATTTATATGTATCGAGAATGTGGATTTTAGGGTTTTGTTTAGCATTGATCGAGCCTGTTTTTTTTTTGAAAGTTAATCAGAAGCAGTGGGTGAAACTGACCACTCCAGAATTGAGAAGCAGTGGCTTACTATTGTTGCAAGTGTGATGTGTTAGAGAAACATATACATTTTGATAGCTTTTGTTGCGTTTTGTTAATTAGAGTGTATCTCGACTTGAATGTCCATGTTTTGCACTTTTATTTATGTATGTGAAACTTGGAGATGTTTGACATTGAAGATGCAGTTTACTTTAATGTGTGTATATAAATCTCTAAAACTGATCAATAAAGAAAGAAGTTATTGCATAACTGTGTATTACATTGCGCTCTCTTTATAGTCATGGCAACTGAGGGAAAAGAGTTAGATGAGAGCCGCATGACATCCTTTATCCTTCTCTCTCTCATTTTTATTTTCTTAGCGAGGTGCTATACCTTTTATGTTAAATTAAAGCCTTTTGTAGGTGTATATGTTCCCTGCAACTATAAGACTTGGATTTTGTGTTAGCTTTTAAGCCTTGGTTTTTAATTTTATGAATTGTGAGTTTTTTGTTCTTTCTTCTCTAAATAATATCTCATCCCTCGCAAATGTTACTCCCGATTTCCTCTGTTATTCTTGGTCAACTACTCTAATACAAGGGGTAGTAGCATTTCGATTTCTTAAATATCATTATACTAATAATTTCTAGTGAGTTTGTATATCGGGTTTAGTTATTAGTTGGTATTTGTGCTAAATTTTATTGGTTGTTTTTCATGATTTTGTGTGGTACATGTATGCATGTATAGTTGTATAAATAATTTATAAGTACATTTCTTTTGCTCCATATACCTAAGGTTCTCATAAGTCATATCTTTCTGATATTTATTTCTAGGAAATATGCCATGTAGGCAGAATCATCCTACTTGCAATCTTTAGCTCCCAAATGTTTTAAGCATCCATGTACGATTTATTCGAAACAGACGATTTTGCTATGTTGGATACTTTACTCCATAAAGAAGTACATATATATTTTAAGTTATGAGACACGTTTCTTTATCCTGCAATTAAAGAACTAATCTGAATGAAATCAGTTTTGTCCATTGTCTTGAAAACAGTTTTGTCGAAGGCCATAACTACATACTGTAAACTCAGAAAAACAAACAATCGAAGTTTATGATTACTCATATAGAATACTATAATTCAAGAAGGAGGAAGACAACTACTAATATCCTCGTCGCAATGATATGGTCACATGAGTAAGTAGATATTGAGACTCAAAGATTCTATAAGAGAAAAGGATACTAGGGGGCACTTAGAAGTGTCAAGTGTGTATGTCTACAAGTGTTCCAAATTAGTTGATGGATTTTTGTATGTGTTATCTACTATGTTAGAATGTGATCAACAAGGTGCAACACCTCTTCCAATTGAAATTCCACTGCCTTAAAACATGGGATGCACAAAATTTAAGCTGTGATCAGGACCTTAGTCGTGCACCATCCACAAACATGGTTTAGTATTAGAGGAATAAAGGCGGAGGTAAGAGGAATACTAGTAATGACACTAAGAAGACGGAGGCTATTATCACGTTCGAGTGTGTTGCAAATATAGAATTTTAACGGAGTCACTGTCATCGTTTAAAATTTTTAACATCATGCTTTTCCCAGCGGTAAATCATGTCAGTAGTAGTTCCAAAAGTCTGTCACTGGAACAGGGAAGAAAAGGGTTTGCTGAAGAACACAAATATAGATGAAGAGGCATGGAAATCAGGTGAAACAATGCAATAAAACAAATAAATTCAGTCATCGAGAGAAATAGAAAATAAAGATTACATGTAAGTGACAGAAAAATGCATGTGGGATGTTGTATCTGACATTGGAATATCCAGTGAATTTCATTTTCTCAGAATATTCTAATTGTGGGATAGAGGGAATGATATTTTGGTAAATATCTTGATATTGACATGATCCAGTTCGTGCTATATTTCCAATATGGTTTGAGAAAAGAATTATTTTTTGAAATTGAGAGAACTCTCCGATAGGATACCATAGCTTGTTTTTTTGAACAATGTTAAATAAAATCTGGTGGTTTTTTTTTATGTAGTCGTTCATCTTATTTATTTATTTATAATTGACAGAAATAGTGCTCGGTTTCTGTGGAAATCTATACCATCTTCAATCAAGGAGAACCGTCCAGAAATTGTTGCCGTCTGGAAAATTGGGCAGCACTTGTGGACTCGAAATTATGCAGGTGTTTATGATTCGATTCGTGGATTCAATTGGAGTGCAGAAATTCAAGTTTTCATTGCCTCATTTGCGGGTTAGTTACTCTGCTTTTATTCTTTTTTTTCAGCGGTTACTGTCATGATTTGCAAAATAGTTATCAGTTTAGTGGCAAGCTTGAAGCTGGCTTGGTGGGAAAAATATCGGGTAGAACCTCATGATTACTAATGTGCGGAAATTTTTATTTTATTTATATGTAGAATGTCAGCCAACTATTTGAAAACAGTTGGCTGCTAAGGTTGCTTATTGATTTGTATGAACTATTTCAAAAGTTTGAAGGTGAAATAGATAACAATCTGGTTATTTGCCAAAATTTGACATTTAAAAAGTAACGAGATAACCGTAAATATTACTATAATTTGAGGAATAATTTTGATTAGTTGTCTAGGCATTTTTGTAGAAATTCTGCATAGCATACATGTTCTCCCCAACCGAAGAAGTGTAAGAAAGAAAAGAAAAGAAACAATTGAAATAATACAATTGAGGTTCATACATTCTTTAATACAAGTGGTTGTGCACTTCTTTGATGGATGATGGCTCTAGACATATATGGCAAAATTGAACTATGTACACGGGTATTATAGGGTTGATAATCCCACACTAAGGTGAAAAAAATATCTATAAAGATAAAATTCGAATGATGGCTCTCTCTCTCTCTCTCTCTCTCTCTATATATATATATATATGGCAAGTTTGAAGTATGTAAAGACACTGATTAAAGGTTGAAAAAACATCTATAAGATGCAACTGTAGCAAGTGATATTCAGATGCTAATATGGTTATTTTGAGATGATTGTTTCTCTGAAACTATATGAGAATTGGCAACTTTAACTTTGCTTTTGTGTAAAACATTGATAAAATTGTAGCTATAGCTATAGCGATACCTATATGTTTATATATATTTTTATTTGTTTCTTGGACCATTTGAATAGTGCTGCAATAAACCGCAGAAAGCGCTGCATATAAAATTCAGCAAATCAGGTGATGAGATATTTTGATTACATTTTGCAGAAAGATACACCAAAAGGATGTTAGAGCTATTGATGTCTGCTTATTCAACTATAAGCGTTCAAGATACAGCACTTTTTTTGGGGATGAATGAGAATGATGCCACAAACTGTAAGTTTTCTGCTTGTATATTTGTTTTTTAATTAATATTAACGTATCTTAGAATAAAGTGAAAAAGCTCACATTAGGTCAAGTGGATTATTAATTAGGGTAAATTACTAAACTACCCATGTAACATTAAAACCCACAAAACTTGCACGATTCTTGTACCGCCCGTCTGTACCCTTCTAGGTCCCATGGGATTAGTCGAGCTTGCATTTACTTTACAAAAAAAAATGTTAGGAGCCATTGCGTATTGTGACACTGCACAATGAGGTCATTTATTAGTAAACCAGCTTTGAAATGATTGTTTTTTATATATGCGAGAATGCGAGAAGTGTGATATCATATATATGATAGTATGATACACAAGCTTAATCATATATGATTAAACACATGTTACATTGGCAATACATAGACGGTTAATCATATATGATTAAACACACCCACATGCCGTGTAATCATATATGATATCACACTTCTCGCGTTCTCGCATAATGTTTAACTTCTTGCATGATCCTTCCTCTCTCTCTCTCTCTCTCTCTCTCTCTATATATATATATATATATATATATATAAATATGTTACCGTTGACTTGCGTTTTGATGTGGAAAATGCAGATGTATTGCAACAAGGGTGGAATGTGGATGCTGCTTCTCAAATGCTTACTGTTAAGAAGCAAACTGTTGTAACTGAGCAGAAAATAGATCCGTCCAAGTTGCAGCGTTTGACCGAATATGTATTCCACCTTGAGCATTAGCGTGTAAATCTCGAATGTAATTTGTCTTGACTAAATTAGCGGTATTTTTACAAATTCTGTGGTATTTTTTGTATGTGTTTAGCTGGTTTTTAGGCATATATTCACCAAAAGATTTTCCTATTAAATATATGCATACGTGAGAAATTTAGACTCAAAAGTTACTAAAATAACTGTTTTCTGCAACGTTGGTTTATCTTGAAATTAAACTTGAGAATTCAAGCCCTCGTCCGTTATCCTTCATTTTATTTTGTAGTGTGTCGTTTTGAACCAAATGAAAGTCATCGATTGCTTATAAGGTTTATGAACTAATATGATGTCACATTAGTAGGACTTGATGCATCTCTTGTTTTTGTTTTGATGAAAATGAATTAATAAATTGTAAATTTAATTACTAAAAAACTAGAATATGAAATAAAAAAAAATGTGTTTTGATGTTTATAACGCTTTTGGTCCCTACAGTTTTAAAGTTACAAATCTGCCATTGTGGTATACAAAAATGATCGGTTTTCGGCCTTTTAGATTTGCTCATTTTTCTTTAAAAACTGTCTTTTTATATGGTTCATTGAAAAATGTTTCACGCACGGAGCACTCATTACTTCTCAATAATCATCTAGATCCATCAATTCCCGTAAAAAGTTTCTTGTTGGCCGGTGAAGCTGTGATCATCTTCTCCGACCAAACATTCAATAATAGTCTCCAAACTCAAAATCTAAATATAAGCCTCAAATCCAAAACCAAAACCAAAACAAAATGAAAATCAAAAGCTAAAAGCAAAATCACAATCAAAATCCAAGCGAAACACAAATCCAAAAATCAAGATTTAGGTAGATAGACCATTTTACAGTGATTTGTGCTTTAAATTCGGTGGTTGGTGGATACAAGGTGAAAAGAGGGTGGATTTAGGGTTACATGAGTGGATGCTAAGTATAATACCCCAAAAATCCGTCATTAGAATTATATATATATATATATATATATATATGTATGTGTGTGTGTGTGTATGATTAAGTTGTACCTTATGCATCATTTAATTGTACCTTAGAATCTAGATTAAGATTGACCTTGTTGAGGGGTCAAACCAAGTCAATTGAAACTTATTACTAAACTTGAAATTTAAGAAAAATTATGGTTAGGATAGATTTTGGAATTACTAGAAGTTTGAGGGACCAAAGTAAACAATAATTAAGACTTGTATTTCTGAAATTCAAAGAACAAAAGTGTTATTTGTTCTTCATTTTCTAAACGTATAGAAATAGAGAGAGGAAGAGAGCTCTAGAGAGAGATGGATTTGGAGTCAAAATCACTAAGGTAATCTTTTGGTACCTTCAATTTCCGTTTCTTATGATAGAACACATACTAAGTGTGTAACACCCTCAAATTTGGAACGAGCAACTAACTTTAAAATTCAATAAAATAACCAGAATAGATAAATCTTTTCTACAATTCCTTCATCAAAATACCTCGGAATTAAAACATCATAATTTCTACAGTTAATAACTTAAAACGGGCGTCACTTAACACAACACAAGTTGCAAGTCCAAACAAATGCGGAATACTTCACTAATCAAGTCACCTCTCGTGCACTCTACTAGCACTCGCCACTTCACAATGGAGCTAGAGCTACCCCATCCTGAGCCTGTTGCACATGCCGACAAATAAAAAGGGTTAGGCTTACGCCTAGTGAGTTCAAGCATTTTATCATGACTATATAGAATCATAAATCGGAAATTAGTAGCTTTAGTCATGATTCAATAAATCTTTCATTGGAAACATAATACGAAGCAAAACTTACGCAAACGTAAAATGTATTAAAATCCAAATACCATAAAATAAAACTCCAGCAGTTAGAACATCCAATAAGAATGTAACATAAATCCGCCCATCATTCATGGAAAACAATCCATATGCATGTAATATAACCTCAACAACGTGAATAGATAAAATACCCGAAATCAACACCCTTCGGTGACGGGGGAGACCCGATCTCATCGAGTGTGGCAAACACATAAATTAAACCACGATTAAATAAATGTAGGTAAGCTTCTTGGATGTGGAAAACGAATGACATCAACCATACTAGGTCTTTAGTCCATTTCAGACATCAACCATACTAGGTCTTTAGTCCGTCTTTGGCATCAACCATACTAGGTCTTTAGCCCTCTTAGACATCAACCATACTAGGTCTTTAGTCCAAGCCCTCAAGTTCAACCATACTAGGTCTTTACATTGGAAAACCCACCATCCAAAACAAGCTTACTTAACTTAAAATTCATACATGACCTCAAAAGAATAACTAATGCATTCAAATCATGTAAACTCCAAATATGATGCAATTCATGCAACTCAAACCCCAAGCCCACGTCGAGCTTATAAAAAATCGGGCGAATGCCCTCGAGACTCAACCGAGTCCAAAACCGAGCCCTCTGCTCAAAAGATCTAATGATCATTTATCAATATCAATTCATGCAAATGAAATGCATCTAACTCACATCATGCAACACACGCTCCGAGGCATGATAATCTCACAACCCCTTCATTGCCATCTTCCCAATGAAGTCAAATCATATATGCATCTATATGTACACGTATATGCAACTCTTTTATTACTTGACAATGCATATAACTCACTAAGGTTCATTAGTCCCAAAGGTACTAAGAATAAATCATCAAACGGTCTTCACACATAAGACCAACACTTAAACCGACACGTATTCGAGTAAAATGCAATTAAGCATATAACACATCCAAGACTCCATCTCGAGTCACTAAAACCGGCAAACACTCAAAAGACTCATTTGAGTATAAATCAAGCCTTTAAGGCCAAAATAAATATTTGGTTAAATACGTGTCACTCACACGGTTACGTAAACCGAAATGCATCGTTACCCAAAATCTTTATCTTTTAATTCCTCAATAGGCCATCGCCCCCAAAATAAAGGTTTACAACTCTTAAAACATTCACATGGTCGGATTGACCAAAATCCCCAACTCACACGTCCACACTTTAAAATATGCCACATCATAGTTATCACATAATCACAAAACACTAAAAGTGTATTTTGACCAAATAACCTTCACTTATGCAATAAATTAACAAAACCTCTTTCACTCGTGATTTATTCATCAATCACTCAAAATCCCCAAATGTGGGTGTTTTTACAAGATTTGTAAAGTTCAACACTTTGATTAAATCAAAACCCACTAATTAACTCAACAAGTGATAATTTCATATAAAGCACACAAATACTTTAAAAGAAATATTTTGGCATGTACAAAATTTTCACAAAGAAACTTGAACTCACCTTGCTAGATTTAGGCTAAATCTAGATTTTTCTCCAACATAAGCTCCTTTGATGAAGTTTGCATCCTCAAGCCAAAACTTCCAAAACCTAGATTTATGAGTTTCCAACAATCAATACCAAAGTCTAACCATAAGGAATCATCATCCATTCATAATATACCAAAATACCCAACTTAAACCAAACCCTAGAAGTGCAGAAATCTTACCAAAACGAAAGTGAGAAGGAGGGTTCCAACCCCCATCCATAATCCCTTGATAAAACTGAAAGAGAAGCTTTGGTTGCGTGATTCATGGCTTCAAGAGCTCCAAAAATGATTTAGAGAGTTAGGGTTTCGGGTTGAGAGAGGAATGGATGAAATGGAAGAAGTGAGAAGTGATTTGGGGTTGAAAGGGTTTTTAATCGGATTCAACACCCCGACCGCGACAATGACACCGCGACAATGACCTGGTCATTCTCGCGTGTCATTGTCGCTCCCCATGTGCATGTTTCTGTTTGATTTGCTCAGATCGTCCCTCAATGCGACATTGAAACCGCGGCAATGACATGGTCATTGTCGCTGGTCATTGTCGCGACCCGCGTACCAAGCCCCGGAACTCAACTTTCTCAACGCCAGAACTCCCGATACTCTTAGAGACTTTACGCAACGTTTTCCAAACATAAATCCCACCATTTTCAAGGTGCAAAACATTTGGGTGGTATTTATTTACCGAAATTACGGGTGTTACAATCCTCCCAACCTTAAAACGATTTCGTCCTCGAAATCTATATCCTTTACAACCCAAGGGTATCCAATTCAACACCGACTGTAATTTATCAGTTCCTAACTGGAATATAAATCCCCCCACACAGTCTATCAAGACAAATCCTCGAACAATTGCTTATCAACAAAGCCCCTTCAAGTACACTGTGCTTGTGTCCGGAAGAACACTCCAACAACTGGAATAACTCTTAGTTAGACGACTTCGGTTGTCTCCCAACCTTGGATGTTCCATACATCCCGATTTGGTTTCAGACTCTAAGCCAATCCTAGGTTTGTTCACTAACGAACCCAACGGAATCATCGATTCTGATTATTCCTATCATTAGTTGCCATCTACATCCAACGAGTTCTAATAGACTCCAAGAATCCATCCCAACATCAATCATCAAACCGACAGGTTCTGTAACCATACACGAAGGTTATTCCACCAAAACCACTCGTCACAATTGAGCATCTTAAAGTTACTACCACCATCACCATCATTCTTTTAAAATCGGACTACAATCCCCCCGATTACACTAACGGTTTCCGACCCCAAACCCACAAAGGTTGACACCTAGTTATACCGTTAAGTCGAATCACCACAGACTCTACACACGAGCTTCACTCGTCGAGCCTTCTTACAAAACCAAGGTTATCGATACGGTGTCTAAAGGGTCCCACATACGAAAGTTGACCAAGACCCCAAAATAAGATTCCCAACAAGAAACGTTACCGTGCATTTATTCTCTTAATTACAAAGGCCATCATCCCTTAACATATACCATTCAGTCTACGGTATTATCACACGTGAAATACTCAAGCTTCCACTATCGAAGTGCTACACGCATTTACTCTTAACCGGGTTACTTACCCTTTCTAAGGTCCTAACGAGTTCAAGGTTTTCAAGTGCGTTATTCCATAAATATGCCACTCAACAAAGCCTTTCACAAAAAAAATCTAAACACAAAGATTTTCACGTCACATAAATCGTACGCATAGAAAACTACTATCAAATCGGTAGTTACGCAAAATGGACACGCTCGTCCCACATATGAAAATCATGTTGAAAATTATTTCATTGCAGTTCAGTTTTCCCCAAAATGCAAAAGCAAAATAAACAATTTCTTTAAAGTGGATGCCACGGTTCTAGTATGGATTGACTCACGACAGGCATGTAAAGTGACTGCTCGACCTTAAACGGGGTGCAACACAAGGTGTGCACGTATTTCAAAAGAGTCCAAACGACATTTGACTCCAAATTCTTTTCTGACCATAAAATCGTATGGGACTAGGTTTCCCCAACACATTTTGCGCGCGTCAGTTTATTATACAAAAACAAGGAAACAATTCGTACTTACACCTCAGTCAAAACGCAAAACGACTTGTACAATTCCCCTATTTAAAACAAACTCATACGTTTCTATTACTTGAAAACATCGACTAAAACATCATAAAACCTCACATTGGGGTAGACATGCAAGCTTGTAACATTTCCATTAGAAATTTTCTTGAAACGAAATAACATGCATCAAATGGTTCGTGACCATATTTCAAGAGATGAAACTCTTTAAATCAATTTCCCAAAATTCCTCATTCGGTCCTATAATGACATTTGGATAAAACGTTTTCCAGCAAAACTTGCACACAACAATGCGTTTGTCCAAAACATACGAGGAAAGAAGTGTTAATAATTTGTTGACACCAAAAAGGGTTCAAACCTATTTTCAAATCTCAAATTGCACCCACGGTGCGCATCAATGTTCAAAACATAAGAATTCCACGCATCATAATTTTATACAAACCAGTTTTCTAAAATCTTTATCACGAAGCACTTTCCTCAAAATTCCGTACTTGGAACATAAAACGTCGAAACGTCATTGCTTAAAATGTATTTGTCAAAATATTTAAATACACATTTCCTCCAAACCAAAAGGTTTTCAATTTTCTAAAAAAATATTCGGCAAATCAAAATTGACCAATGTCAACGACTCATACATTTGTGTTTTTTTTTCAAATATCACGTATTGTAAACCATCTGTGCTCCTCACACCTCTAAAACATGCTTTGACCAAATGGTCTCTCATTCAAACAAGGAGTTAATAAACCATTTTCATGCACGTCTCGTTTAGCAAAGTGTCGAGAAAACAATGGTTACCAAGCTATGCATACCCCTAAGTCGATATAACACATTTTACATAAAAATGCTAATACAACGTTTAACTGACCAAAAGCACAGCAAGCAAATTATTGTGAACCGTCACCAAAAATGTCCTTTCATGCATCACTTAAGCCACGTATAAATCAATCCATACACTGAACTATTTGCAATAAAATACTTACTAACACAAACACTTGAAAGAAAAGTTATGCGACACTAGAATTCCAAACTCATCTTTTCTTAGTCGCCTTATGGCATAAAATTAACTTTTCTCAACAAAACTCAAGTGGGACCGAATGCCCAACATAACTCGTAAACTTTTCACATAGGCAAATAGAGTATGCACATAGTAAAATTATACTCACACGACTCAACATGCCGTAAAACAAAACTCCATGAACCTCAATGGACTCAACGACTCCAAGTCAATAAAACGGCGCTAAACATCATGCTTCCCAAAGCCAAATTGCTATAAGCAAAATCATAAATGAGACGCCAAAATCCCAAAAATTCCCTTCTCGGGTAATACCCCATAAACAACGTTGTTTAACAACTCACATTAAACAAATTCCCAAAATAACTTTACATAGATATTATGGAAGATAGCTTTCCGCCCAAACTCTAACATATGTGGAGGGGATCCAATGTTAAAGTCACAAGCCGTAGTCATGGCCCAACCTCTTAAACATCATAAAAATATGATTATCATTATATCTGAAACCAATGTTGAACAATAATGAAATAAAGCAAAACAAATCCCGGCGGAGTTTGCAACTCTCGCAATAAAATGGTTTCATGCGCGTTCAAAACCATGATTTGAAATCTTGTGTGTGTGCTAATCATTTTCTCAAAATTCAAACCACAATCCATATAAGGATTGGAAACACAAGAAATAGTTGATGCAATTTATTTCCAAAATAACTTTGTGCATGACTTAGTCGGCATTCAACGTCTCAACTCATACTCTTCCAAATCTCTCCGGTCCAATATTGTCATCCGGATGCTTTCACCATCTTAAGGTGTGTTGGGAATTACATCAATTAACCTTACGGTTTTTCCTCGAATCAAAATCGGCTCAATAAGCCTATGGTTCTAGTCCGACCATCAATCTTGACCCGAAACGGTCTACTTAAAGCAAATATCATGCTCATCATCACTCCAAGTGACTAATACTAGAATCGTCCATCTATTCCAACGACTACTAGCTTAGAAACTCCTTCACTACCCCAACGATCATCACATGAAAGCAATTCAAGTATGCATATGTACTAGTAGGTTCACCATGACACTAGCCAGGTGTCACTATGAACGCACCGTACATGCTTATCCTTGCTACTCTCAACATGATTCTCGTTTCTAAAAGCTCCATTAACTTCAAAACATCCTATCTTAAAGTGCCTAAAGGTGAATTTCACTCTCGTTTACTTAAACAAACGCTAGTTTGAGTCTAGGTGTCCAAAATCAACACCTAAATCTCTCAAACATATGCTCTGATACCAACTTGTAACACCCTCAAATTTGGAACGAGCAACTAACTTTAAAATTCAATAAAATAACCAAAATAGATAAATCTTTTCTACAATTCCTTCATCAAAATACCTCAGAATTAAAACATCATAATTTCTACAGTTAATAACTTAAAACGGGCGTCACTTAACACAACACAAGTTGCAAGTCCAAACAAATGCGGAATACTTCACTAATCAAGTCACCTCTCGTGCACTCTACTAGCACTCGCCACTTCACAATGGAGCTAGAGCTACTCCATCCTGAGCCTGTTGCACATGCCGACAAATAAAAAGGGTTAGGCTTACGCCTAGTGAGTTCAAGCATTTTATCATGACTATATAGAATCATAAATCGGAAATTAGTAGCTTTAGTCATGATTCAATAAATCTTTCATTGGAAACATAATACGAAGCAAAACTTACGCAAACGTAAAATGTATTAAAATCCAAATACCATAAAATAAAACTCCAGCAGTTAGAACATCCAATAAGAATGTAACATAAATCCGCCCATCATTCATGGAAAACAATCCATATGCATGTAATATAACCTCAACAATGTGAATAGATAAAATACCCGAAATCAACACCCTTCGGTGACGGGGGAGACCCGATCTCATCGAGTGTGGCAAACACATAAATTAAACCACGATTAAATAAATGTAGGTAAGCTTCTTGGATGTGGAAAACGAATGACATCAACCATACTAGGTCTTTAGTCAATCCTTGGCATCAATCATACTAGATCTTTAGCCCATCTTAGACATCAACCATACTATGTCTTTAGTCCATCTCAGACATCAACCATACTAGGTCTTTAGTCCGTCTTTGGCATCAACCATACTAGGTCTTTAGCCCTCTTAGACATCAACCATACTAGGTCTTTAGTCCAAGCCCTCAAGTTCAACCATACTAGGTCTTTACCTTGGAAAACCCACCATCCAAAACAAGCTTACTTAACTTAAAATTCATACATGACCTCAAAAGAATAACTAATGCATTCAAATCATGTAAACTCCAAATATGATGCAATTCATGCAACTCAAACCCCAAGCCCACGTCGAGCTTATAAAAAATCGGGCGAATGCCCTCGAGACTCAACCGAGTCCAAAACCGAGCCATCTGCTCAAAAGATCTAATGATCATTTATCAATATCAATTCATGCAAATGAAATGCATCTAACTCACATCATGCAACACACGCTCCGAGGCATGATAATCTCACAACCCCTTCATTGCCATCTTCCCAATGAAGTCAAATCATATATGCATCTATATGTACACGTATATGCAACTCTTTTATTACTTGACAATGCATATAACTCACTAAGGTTCATTAGTCCCAAAGGTACTAAGAATAAATCATCAAACGGTCTTCACACATAAGACCAACACTTAAACCGACACGTATTCGAGTAAAATGCAATTAAGCATATAACACATCCAAGACTCCATCTCGAGTCACTAAAACCGGCAAACACTCAAAAGACTCATTTGAGTATAAATCAAGCCTTTAAGGCCAAAATAAATATTTGGTTAAATACGTGTCACTCACACGGTTACGTAAACCGAAATGCATCGTTACCCAAAATCTTTATCTTTTAATTCCTCAATAGGCCATCGCCCCCAAAATAAAGGTTTACAACTCTTAAAACATTCACATGGTCGGATTGACCAAAATCCCCAACTCACACGTCCACACTTTAAAATATGCCACATCATAGTTATCACATAATCACAAAACACTAAAAGTGTATTTTGACCAAATAACCTTCACTTATGCAATAAATTAACAAAACCTCTTTCACTCGTGATTTATTCATCAATCACTCAAAATCCCCAAATGTGGGTGTTTTTACAAGATTTGTAAAGTTCAACACTTTGATTAAATCAAAACCCACTAATTAACTCAACAAGTGATAATTTCATATAAAACACACAAATACTTTAAAAGAAACATTTTGGCATGTACAAAATTTTCACAAAGCAACTTGAACTCACCTTGCTAGATTTAGGCTAAATCTAGATTTTTCTCCAACGTAAGCTCCTTTGATGAAGTTTGCATCCTCAAGCCAAAACTTCCAAAACCTAGATTTATGAGTTTCCAACAATCAATACCAAAGTCTAACCATAAGGAATCATCATCCATTCATAATATACCAAAATACCCAACTTAAACCAAACCCTAGAAGTGCAGAAATCTTACCAAAACGAAAGTGAGAAGGAGGGTTCCAACCCCCATCCATAATCCCTTGATAAAACTGAAAGAGAAGCTTTGGTTGCGTGATTCATGGCTTCAAGAGCTCCAAAAACGATTTAGAGAGTTAGGGTTTCGGGTTGAGAGAGGAATGGATGAAATGGAAGAAGTGAGAAGTGATTTGGGGTTGAAAGGGTTTTTAATCGGATTCAGCACCCCGACCGCGACAATGACACCGCGACAATGACCTGGTCATTCTCGCGTGTCATTGTCGCTCCCCATGTGCATGTTTCTGTTTGATTTGCTCAGATCGTCCCTCAATGCGACATTGACACCGCGGCAATGACATGGTCATTGTCGCTGGTCATTGTCGCGACCCGCGTACCAAGCCCCGGAACTCAACTTTCTCAACGCCAGAACTCCCGATACTCTTAGAGACTTTACGCAACGTTTTCCAAACATAAATCCCACCATTTTCAAGGTGCAAAACATTTGGGTGGTATTTATTTACCGAAATTACGGGTGTTACAAAGTGTGTGTATTTTCTTTGTTTTAGTAAATTAGATTGTTAAAAGGGTATGGATTCAAGAAGTTCAACTAAAATCTTACAAAAATTGAGCATATGTTTTGATTTGGGTTTTTAATCTTCAAATTATGTTTTGCATGTGTTTAAGTATTGCTAATTTAAGTTAATTTCATTCAAAATATTCATGGATTGGTATTTGGAACCATGGATTTGGTTTTTGAGCTCTAATTTGTAGATATGTTCTCGATGTGTGATGAAATGCTTCCTAGAAAGTGCATGTGTCAACAGCTTCTGTTCAGTGATTTCAAAAATTCATATAAAATAAATGGTTGATCCAATTGAGGTGTACAATATATGTATGGAAACGTTAGAGTGTCTAGAAAACTTTTGTAGTTTACATCATGATCAAATACTGACTGTAAAAGGCCCAAAACAGTGAGTTTTTGGGACTGGTCACATTGTACTCGGGATCAGCATGCTGTTTTTGTAAAATTCGTATAAAATTGATGGATTGTCCAAATGAGATGATTCCAAAACGAAAAGATCCTTAAGAGATCTCTGAACAACTTTATTTTAGATGTCAACATCTGGATTAGCTTCTAAATAGGAGAAAAAGTCAGAAACGTGAGATATCAAAAAGCTGACAACTCACTGTAAAATTTCCAGATTGTGTTTCTCTTTCAATATAAAATCTAGGGTTCTAATTGGCATAGAAGTTTACGTTTATCATGTATAAAGTGTCCTAAGGATTTTATTAGCACTTTGGGAGGTTCGTAGGCAAACTTAGGACCCTTGTGACTTGTGTGAGCATAGAATTCCGAATTCCGTTACCGATAATTCAAAGAATTCATGTTGGATTTGCAGAAGACTTTAAAGATAGGAAGGAGATCAAATCAGGTACGGATTTCAATCTTCCTTGATACGGGAATGACCTTTTGATGAGGTCATTCTATCCACGAGATTCGATAAGAATCAAAATATCCACAAAAGTGGGTATGTGTATTGGTGATCCGGAACACTATTTTTAATTCCTGATTAGTTTGTTTGAGTTGATTATGTTATGATTAGTAAATATGTTTTTCTACCCGTTTGTGTTTCCTATTATGGATTTAGTTGGATACTTTTATCTCTTTGGAACCGTCGGATATGAGTTTATATGTTTTAATCCAGTTGTTCATTATATGAACTTTTATGTGACTTTACGAAACTAAAACATGTTGAGAAACTTGAAACCTATTTTTGGATTATGCTTTGATTTATTGAAGTTGGATTTCATGATTTGAACTTTGCTTTCTGAACACCGGACTTGGGGGCACCTTTGTCTGGGATGCTACCATAGTGGCTACAAATACTATGGCGTCTTCAATGAACGGTACTTTGTACCCGGCCTTTACGGAACAGGCTACCCGAGCGCGTATGGATCGATCCTAGAACTAGTTCCAGAACTTGAGGTCGTGGTTAAATCCACGGTGGGACTTAGGCGGTGTGTGCCCGTACCTCTAATTCCCAACCG
This sequence comes from Saussurea involucrata, assembly GCA_033807775.1. NCBI lineage: Eukaryota > Viridiplantae > Streptophyta > Magnoliopsida > Asterales > Asteraceae > Saussurea > Saussurea involucrata. The sequence continues at coordinate 114,134,327 of CM066324.1, forward strand.
TTCGAATGGTTTGGCCAACCATCGAACAACGTGTCTTTGTTGCACGGAAATAAGAATTATATGATCTGAGAGTTTGATGTTGACTTCCGCTATTTTTGGATTTATGGTTCCGTTCTAGTTATATCTCGGATCATCATGATTTCAGATTTTCGATTCATTGAACATATATATATATATATATATTTCAATCAACTTGACTTCAATGGTTAATTTATTTTCACTGTACCTAATTTTATTGACTTATTCTTTGGATTACTGTTACTTTTATTTTATAATCCTTTCACTGAGCATGTCGCTCAGCCGTGTGTTTTCTGTGCGCGGCAGGTACATGATGTAGACTCGGGATTGGGGCAAAGTGATAAGAGCGACACAAGCGTCTTTTTGGGATAGTCCTTCCTAGTGTCAATATCCCTTTTGGTTATGAACTAGTAGTTATGTTAAGCTTTTGGATTTGTATATGTAATGTACATATTACTTAGCATGCTTTATATGTTTTTCCGACCTCCTTTTCCGGATGAGGTTCTTTTGCGTTTATGTGTATATATTTATGTGTGACGGAATCTGTCCTAAATCACTCGGGACAGGGGTCGTTACACTAAGGTTCTCATACTAGATCTTTAGCCCATCTTAGACATCAACCAAAACTAGGTATTTAGTCCATCTCCAGCATCAACCAAAACTAGGTTTTTAGCCCTTCTTAGACATCAACCAAAACTAGGTCTTTAGTCCATCTCCGGCATCAACCAAAACTAGGTCTTTAGCCCTTTTTAGACATCAACCAAAACTAGGTCTTTAGTCCATTTTAAAACCACCAAGTTCAACCATGCTAGGTCCTTACCTTGGCAAACCCACCATCCAAAACAAACTTACTTGACTTAAATATAAATACATGACCCTAAAAGAATATCTAATGCATTTAAATCATGTAAACCTCAAAGATGATGCAACTCATGCAACGCAAACCCCGAGCCTACGTCGAGCTTATAAAACCGGGCGAATGCCATTAAGGCTCAACTGAGTCCAAAATCGAGCCCTTCGCTTAAAAGATCTAATGATCATTTTTAACATCAATTTATGCAGAAGAAAATACATCTAGTCCACAAAATGCAAACACATGCTCCGGGGCATGATAGTCTCACAACCCCTTCATTGCCACCTTCCCAATGAAGTCAAATCATATATGCATTTATATGTATATGTATGTGCAACCCTTTCATAACTCGACAATGTCAAAACCGAGTAAAGTGCTCCAAGCTTGCTAGACCCATAACATCGGTCATCATCGCATAAAACGCGTTTAAACATTGTTAAGCAAGCAATACCACAAAATCATCATTAACCCCTAAAACTCATTACGGTTAAACAAAAAGGGCTTTCCCAAAAGACTCACGCCCTTAACATTCTCAAAATGACCATAGCACTTGAAGTGCATTTCTCAAATGGTTTATTAAAATCATTTACACTAACATGATTAAACCATCAAATAATCCTCATTTTGAGCAATAAATCTTTTAAAGACATATTATGGTTTCTAACCATCCAAATATTCAAAAGTCCCAAATATGGGTATTTTACACATTTATAAAGATAAACACTTCAAAAAGAGTTAAACCATTCAAATAACTCAACCACATATGCATTCAAGTAAAACACTCAAATATTTGGAAAATACTATTTTTGGCATGTACAAAGTTTTCGCAAAGTAACTTGAACTCACCTTGCTAGATTAAGCTAAATCTAGATTTTTCCCAAATGTATGCTCCTTTGATGAAACACGAATCCTCAAGCTCTAAATCTTCCAAAAACCTAAATCCACAATTTCCAACCATAAATATTTATCCCCAAACATTTAGAATCATTTCTCCCAACATATTACACCCAAAATCACCAATACACCGAACCCCTAAATTCCAAAACGAAGGTAAGAGAAGATTACCTCAATCATCAAGTGAATCCACCAACCAAACACTTCTAGTGTTACCAAGGTGAGATTCAGTCTTCATTCCAACAAAAGAAAGAAATGGTTTAGGATAGGGTTGGGTAACACTCTAGAAATTGTAGAAATCCCATCAAAATGAAATGAGATGAAGAACTAACCCCCAACTATAAATCCTTGCAAAGAGATGGAAGAGAGACTTTGATTTACAAGATTTGTGGCTTCAAGGGCTTCAAAATCGTTCTGAAGGGTTAGGGTTTGGTTTGGGAGAGTTTAGAGAGAGGGAGGTAAGAAAATAATTAAAGGAAGCTGAAGTTCGTGGGTTTAAAGCCCCCTGGAGCCCGCTCGCGATAATGACACGGCGAGAATGACCATGTCACAATCGCTGGGGCACTCTCACCCAAGATGTACCGAGAGTTCTTCCTCTCCTCGCGAGTATGACACGACGAGAGTGACCTTGTCACAATCGCCGGATCACTTTCGCCCAGATTGCCCCGAAACCCATTATTGCTCTGATTGTCCCGAAATGACACTGATTTGCTGTGTTTCTTTCGTAAGACATTTTCCCGACTTTAACTTTCATCAAAACCTTTTTAAGAGTCACCTAAGCAAGCTATTTACTCCGATGAAATTCCGGGTGTTACATGAAATATGGTCTGAGAGTTTTTACATAGTATGGTTCTTACATCTGATAAATGTTTGGAATTAGGTAAAATTATGAATTAGGTGTAAATCCAACCTCTATTATCGATTGGAGTAAAAACCTTTTGGTTTTGGTACTCAAGAAGTGGTTAGATGATTAGTATTTGGTGATTCGGTGCTGAGATGCTCGACAGACCGGGAATCGCCATTTCTCGGGAGTGAGTAACGGGAGTCGGTCGAGACCGGGAGTTGATCAAGACCGGGAGTCGGTCGAGACTCGAGACCGAGAGTCGATCGAGACCGGGAGTCGGTCGAGTACCGGGAGTGGGGGTCAATACCGAGATTGGAGAGGGAAATGTAGAGCCCGGTACTATGTTCTTGTAACCTGGGTCTGAGTTTATATCTTCTCTCATTTTCCTTATTGTAGGGAAACCGTTCGATCGTGAGTAAGCACTAGCAGTAAACCGAGTGCTCTAATTCAGGTGAGTTCCCTCATACCCTTATACGTGAAATCCATGTTAAATATTTTCCTTAAATTGTTGGCCTATATGGGACATGAGCATATTTTGAATTATAAACTCTTATAATTATTTCAAATAAATGACATGCTTCGAAAATGGTATTTATTGATGAGAATTATCCATGAGAAATGTTACATCGCTATTTTATATATAGTCTTGTTGTTTTGCTAAGTGGGGTCGGGTTTGCACAGTGGGACTAGTGTACCTTGGGATTTCATTCGAATCCCTTGGGAGTGGAAATATCTATCCCGTGGGCATGGAATCCGTTTCTTGTTCACGTGGACCGAGGGGAGTCTGCTTGGACCCCGAACACAAGAGAGAAGTCTGCTTGGGCCCCGATCGTGGTGGTTTGATGGTGGTAAAGACTGAGTACATTGTGCAATACCCTTGTTTGCTATAAATGAATTGTTGGGCCTCATGGGGTTTCATTTAAAGATTTATATACATGTGTTTATTTAGACTGTTCTTTTTGGGGAATTCACTAGACCTCATGGTCTAACCTAGGGCTGACAATGGATAAAGGTAAACTCGTTACCCGTTATGTTTCGACCCGTTGGATAAGGATATGGATAATTTTTTTATCCATTTATCCACTTATCCATTACCCGTTTACCCGAAATTTTAGTGGGTAGGGTATGGATAATCGGTTTTTTTCGTTATTCATTACCCGTTACCCGTTACGATATAATATATATATACATATACATATATATAATTAAATATTAGTATGTATATAGACACATAATTATATATTATCAATATTTTTTTATAATGTTGACGTATATTAATATGTACTTTAATTTATTTTTTTATATTTATCGAGTAATAGATTTCATGATGATTAAACGAGAAATAAGACGGAATCAAGAAAATAAAAACAATGAAAAGTGTTAGTCTTATAATTTTTATATATTTTTAATATTTTACTATGATTATTCTTTGAAAATAATAAAATATTTAGTATACATATTAGATATAAAATAGTAACTATATTTATGAGCTTTTGTTTTACTTATATATTTGAGATTTAACGATATCAATTATAGTTAAAAATAAAATTTTGTTTTACCATTTGTCCATTACCCGTTTCGTTACCCGATATTTTTAATGGGTAGGGTAGGATATGGATAATTACCCGTTTCGTTACCCGCTACTTTAAATGGATTGGATAACGGATTAACCCTTACCCTACCCATACCCTACTCGTTGCTAGCCATAGTCTAGCCCTTGCTTTCAAAAAAACATAAAACAATTTTTAGGGAAGCGCACTAGTGGTGCTTCAAGTTCAGGAAAAGAGAAGATCTAGAGACGGCTGGTGAGAGGCTGACTTGAGGAGCACCTGACTTTAGAGTAGTATGCTTTATTTAGTAGTTAAAATCTCGGTTGTGGCAGTTGTTTCCGTTGCCAAATTTTGAAACTATGTAATTCAGATGTTATTGTATTGGGACCCGTTTGGGAATTTATCGTATTGAATGCATGTATAAGTTTTGGGTTGTTACAAATTGGTATCAGAGCCATAGTTTAAGGGATTTAGGTGAGCGAATGAGCCTAAACATAAAAGGTAGGATGAGGGACACAACCGAGATATAGGATTGCCTTTAGGAATGATCACTCTAAATGCCATTAGGAGTAAGGTAGCAAGGACGGTCATGTAAGGTAAATTTGGGGTTACACCTGGCTAGTGTAATTGTGAATTTACAGGTACATGTATGTGCTTAAATTGCCTTATATATCAAACCTTTTTGTGTTTTGTCGAGCAAGGGTTAATTGCCGGTTTTTTTTCAGTTCTCGTTATGGCTGGAAGAACGCTAAGGAGCAGATCTGTACCTGACGAAGGGAGAGTTCAAAATGAGGAGGTCCTCGCTAACGGACCGTTGGAGCCCCCGAGGCCAGCTGCTACTTGGGGCAGAGGTTGGGGTCGCGGTAGGGGACGTGGGAGAACGCCTCGCCGAGCCGCCACTCAAGTGGACAAAACTAATGAAGGAAACCCAATCCGAAGGACAACACGAGTGAGCCGTAGGGCGAGAAGTATGGAGATCCTAGTTGATCAGGAAGTATCTCAGCAAGAAAGTTCGGCTACGGTAAGGGTACGTAACCAGCCGAGCGGATGCGGTCGGGGTTGCGCATCCGCGTTTGTGACTCGGGAGAACCTGGCTACTGAGCTGGGTAAGATTTAAGAGACCCTGCAAGCCCTCCTTGCCAAGCAGGATCCGTCGGCGTCATGATGCAAAGAGGCAAGCGAGAACAAGGAAAACATTGAATTGTCAAGCCCGCTGGTATCTGGTATGGGGGATCACTCGCAATCGACCCAACTGGTGGTGAATGAGTCTGCAGCTAAATGATGTAACTACAAGGCGTTTGCCTCGTGTAAGCCTCCTACGTTCAAGGGAGAGTGTGACCATGTGTTGGAAATGAAATGGGTTAGAGAGATGGAGCTAGTCTTCGATACTTGTAAGTGTGTGGATGGGGATAGGGTGATGTTTGCTCTATCCATGCTAAAATCCGATGCAGTGTACTGGTGGGATGCGAAGACTAGAGGTAAGGGGTCGACAACGGCTATAGAGATGACTTGGAAAACGTTTGTGGGGAAGTTTAGAGCATAGTTCTGCCCGCTGGCGGCAATGAAGAGGTTGGAGGAAGAATTCCTGAATTTGGAACATGGGGAAATGACAGTGTGGGAGTACACCTCAAAGTTCATTGAGAAATCTCGTTTTGTTGAACTTTATGTGCCGACTGAGGAACGGTGGGTGGAAAGATACCTGTATGGGTTGAAGAGCAGTATTAGCGAGCTGGCTTTAGCAAGGAACCCCACTACTTTCCAGGCGGCCATAAATGCGACCGAGTTAACTGAGAAAGAGAAGAACCGTCAGGTGACAGAGAAAAGGGGAGAGAAAAGGAAATGGGACGGGTCGAATAATGATGCGAAGAAAGGGAAGACGTTTCGACCAGAAAATTGCGGGAACCGATAAGTGTTCAAAAAACCGTGTTGTAAGTGTAACCGTGTGCATCGGGGAGAGTGTATGGCCGGCTCCAGATCTTGTTACCGTGTGGGTTGCCCGGTCACATGTCGAAGGATTGTCCTAGTGGAAAATTGTGTTTTCAATGTGGGTCTGCGGGTCACATGCGGTATGATTGTCCGCAGCTGAAGAAGGGAGGACCAACTCAGTACGGTGAACGTCATGGGGGAAAAGGGAATGACAAGGGAGTAGAGCTGGTGCGTCCGATGGGAAATGCGTTCCACATGTCTGCAAAGGAGGCGGAGGAGATTCCGGATGTTGTGACAGGTACGTTTCTGGTGAACTCTCTGTATGAAAAAGTGTTATTTGATTCTGGAGCAAACCGTTCTTTTGTATCGCATGCTTTTATGAAATGCTTGGGGGTAAGGCGTAGGCGCTTGGAGAGGGTATTCGAGGTAGAAACTACCGATGATAACCGAGTGTGCATTAAGGATGTGGTGGAGGATTGTGTCATAGACATAGAGGGAAGTCTAGTGCCTATGAAGTTGTATCCCATGGCAATGGGAGGGTTTGATGTGGTGTTGGGTATGGATTGGCTAGCTAAGAATAATGCTAGCATTGTTTGCAATATGAAACTAGTTCGGGTTCAATTACCCTATAAGGGTTCAGTAGTGATCTATGGGAACCCTTGAGACAGGAAGACTAGCCTTATTTCTATGATTAAGGCTACTAGATGATTGAGAAAGGGTGTTCGAGGATTTTTAGCGTATGTAGTGGATGCTAAGAAAGAGAAGCGTGGGGTGGAGGAGGTGCGAGTGGTAAGTGAATACCCGGAGGTATTTTCCGATGACTTGACAAGTCTATCCCCGAATCGTCAGATCAAGTTCAGAATCGACTTGGTGCCCGGAGCCGCACCACTTGCCCGCGCACCTTATAGGTTAGCGCCTTCCCGAGATGAAAGAAAGGATGACACAGTTACAAGAGTTGCTAGACAAGGGATTCGTTAGACTGATTACGTCTCTGTGGGGAACGCCGTTACTCTTCATGAAAAAGAAAGATGGGACCATGCGAATGTGCGTAGATTACCGTGAACTCAATAAAGTCACGATTAAGAACAAGTATCCTATACCGAGAATCGACGACCTATTTGATCAGCTGCAAGGAGCCATTTATTTCTCCAAGATAGACTTGAGGTCGGGCTATCACCAATTCAAGTGCTTTAAGGACTAGGTATGGGCACTACGAGTTCTTGGTGATGCCATTTGGGCTAATCAACACCCCAACAGCTTTTATGGATCTGATGAACAGGGCGTGCCAACCTTATTTGGATAAGTTCGTGATCGTGTTTATAGACGACATTTTAGTGTTTTCAAGATCGAAGAAGTAGCATGAGGGCCATCTTCGGACGATTCTAGAGTTATTGAAACAAGAGAAACTGTATGCAAAGTTCTCCAAGTGCGAATTCTGGTTGAGGGAAGTGCAGTTCCTCGGACACGTGGTGTCTAAGAAGGGGATAATGGTGGATCCATCTAAGATTGAGGCCATCCGAGATTGGGAACAACCTAAAAATCCGTCAGAAGTTCAAAGTTTCCTCGAATTAGCGGGATACTATCGAAACTTTATTAAAGACTATTCGCGTATCGCTACACCATTGACTTCTTTGACTAAGAAGAGTGTTAAGTTCGCCTGGTCATAGGCTCAAGATGAAGCTTTTCAGAAGCTAAAGGATATGCTGAGTAGCACGCATGTGTTGTCATTACCGGACAGTTCGGACGATTTTGTGGTATATAGTGATGCGTTGAAGTTGGGTTTGGGTTGTATATTAATGCAACGTGGGAAGGTGATCGCATATGCCTCCCGTCAGTTGAAGGATCACGAAGCTCGGTACCCCACTCATGACTCGGAACTGGCGGCCGTGGTTTTCGCTTTGAAAATTTGGCGGCATTATCTCTATGGGATGAAGTGTCAGATTTTCACGGATCACAAAAGTCTTTGCCACCTATTTGATCAAAAGGAGTTGAACATGCGCCAAAGAAGGTGGATCGAGTTGTTGACAGATTACGATTGCAAGATTGAGTATCACCTAGGAAAGTCCAACGTGGTGGCCGACGTCTTGAGTCGAAAGAAAAGGAATGAGACTCCTAAAATTGTGGCCATAGGGGTCGAGGTGACGTTTAATTTGTTAGCCGAGATAAAGAAATGTCAAGCTGAAGCATTATCAACAGAGAATCTTAAGAAAGAAAGGATGGTAGGGCAAATGACCTCCTTAATGGAAGATAACCGAGAGGTGAAATGCCTCAGTGGGAGAATCTGGGTTCCGAAGCTCGGAGGGCTTAGGAACATGATTTTGGAAAAAGAGCAAAAGTCAAAGTATTCGATCCATCCAGGAACTAATAAAATGTACGGGGATCTATGTCAGGATTACTGGTGGCCTGGAATGAAGAAGGACATAGCTCATTTTGTGGTGTATAACGTGTTCATGAGTAAAGATTGAGCATCAACGACCATATGGAAAGCTTCAGCCTTTAGAAATCCCAATGTGGAAATGGGATCAGATCATGATGGACTCCGTAACTCATCTACCCAAGACTTCAAAGGGTTATTGTTGGGTCACCAAGGATTTGAAATTGACTCACCGATGTTTTCCCTAAAACTCCTACTTAGAATATTTTAGTTCAGTTCTTTGAATGACTTGTACAAGATAGCAAATGTTCGGTGAAGTCGAAGATCAACCGAAACCAAGCTTGAAGACTCTCTACTTGTGGAAAATAGAAGACTCTCGGCAACTTTCAAACAAGTCATCACCACCGAAATCCCTTGACATTTCGGTGGCCTTCTCTCCACCGAAGTTATAGGACATCTTCGGTGGTGGCCCTCTCACCACCGAAATATACCTGTAATTTCGGTGGCCCTCTCACCACCGAAATATACCTGTAACTTCGGTGGCCCTCTCACCACCGAAATATACATGTAACTTCGGTGGTCCTCTCACCACCGAAATATACTTGTAATTTCGGTGGTCCTCTCACCACCGAAACATGCTCGTAATTTCGGTGGTCCTCTCACCACCGAAACATGCTCGTAATTTCGGTGGTCCTCTCACCACCGAAACATGCTCGCAATTTCGGTGGACTAGTTACCACCGAAACATGCTTGCAATTTCGGTGGACTAGTCTTCTTTCCACCGAAGATTTCTCAATCTCGGTGGAAACCACTTCGGTGCTAAAGGCTCAAGACAGAAGATCATTTATTATGGGACAATATCCTCCAGCAGAGAAAAGTGACAGTTTGTCTTTTTATCCACCTTCAGCTAAGGTCCCTGTTATCTGCTCAAGCTACTCTGTCTGCACCTAGTGAAAAGTGACAAGGACTTCACTGTTCTCCTGAAGTCAACATTTTCAGCATATGTGAAGATGACAAGTGTCCCAAGCATTTAATGCTTGGGCACTCCTTGGCACTATAAAAGGAGAAGTGCTCTTCATGCAATTCTCACGCTTTCAAGAAATTCTCTCAGTGCAAGAAACCTTCTTTTAAGCCTTAAAACTCAATAGCTTTGCTCTTAGTGTTCTTAGCTGTTTTGTTGTATACTTTGTGTAAGATTGTTAGAATAGTTTATCTGTTCTTTTCCGCAACAATCTTAAGTTTTCTGTGTGTAATTCTTTTGAAAGTTTTTCAAATATAAGAATTAAAATTGTGAAATTTTTGTGTATTGTATTCAACCCCCCCTTCTACAATACTTGTTAAGCCATCTGGGACTAACAAGTGGTATCAGAGCAGAAAGTTTAATTCCATAAACTTGATCTGCGATGGCTGCCTCTTCTTCTTCTACTGTTGAAAACTCTTTTCAAAACAACTTCTCTGAAAACGGCTCTATTTCAAAACCTCCTAAGTTCAATCCCAACAACTTCTCTTTGTGGAAAAGCCGCATGATGCTATTCATGGAAGGAGTGGATACTAGATATCCAACCATTCTCAACGAGGGACCCATTATCCCCAGAGTTTGGGCTCGCTATGACACGCAGAGGCCAGGTAAAGAGGCCTTTGAAAAGGAAATCTCAAGTGATTCTGATGAGGAAAAATCCAGTGCTACTGGTCGGTATATTCTCAAAAATCCTAAAAAGTATACTGATGAGGAGAAACGTTTAGTTACTCTTGACTCCAAGGTAAGAGCTATTATTGCTCTCTCTCTTCCTGATGAGGTCTACCACTCTTTGGTGAACTTTGAAACTGCCAAAGAAATGTGGACCACTCTATGTGTTCTGTACGAAGGTACAGAAGAAGTCAAGAAATGCAAAAAGATTGGTCTTATCAGAAAGTATGAACTTTTTTCTTTTGAAAAAGGAGATTCTCTTCCTAGTTTCTATAACCGCTTCAACTCTCTTTTAAATGATCTTAAGTTGTTGGGCAGAGTCTATGATAATGAGGAAGTCTTGTGCAAGTTCATGGATTGTCTCCCAGATTTTTGGGAAAATATATGTACTTGCATCAAAACTACCAAGGACCTTGAGTTCATGCCCTTAACCGTACTATATGGTACTCTTTTCAACTTTGAGCAAACCAAGCTTCAACGGAAATCTTTCATCAAGGAAATAAAGAGCTCCTCTATAGCTCTTGTTAGTGAAAGTTCCAAGAATTCTCAAAATCTTCCTAGAATCACCTATCCTTCATCTGACTCTGACAATGACAGCCAAACAAATGTAACCCACCAAACGGAAGCATATCTTAGTGATGCTGATGATGAAGGTGAGGATATCATGGTTGAACAGTTGTCGGATGAGATGGCAATGATGGCCGGTTCTAAACACAAGTTTCGTCCCTTCAACAAATCTCGAAGTCTTAGAAAAACTTCATCTTTCAAAACCTCTTCTGACAAGTCCAATGAAGAATGCTACAACTGTGGCAAGAAAGGACATTTTGCATCTGAGTGTAGAAGCAAGCGTATCTCCAAGTCCAAATTTACTTCTTCTGACAATCCCTCTTCAAAAAGGGAAAAATCCAAACACATGCCTTTCAAATCAACCTTTCCCAAAAAGGAGTCCCCACCATCCTTCTTAAATCATCAGGAGCGTGCCGAGAAATATAAGGCCAAGTACAAGAAAGAGAAGGAAAGGAGTGAGGGTCTAGAGAGAAAAGGGAAGGGTCTCATGGCAGAAACCCACGATTGGGACGACGAAGACACCTCCGACAGTGATTCTCAGAATAGATGCTTCGTGGCCATCTCAGAAGAAATGGAAGTTTCCGAAAGTGCCACTTCACCTATGGCTCTAGTGGCAACTGGGTGCTCCACAGCCTACGCTCAGGTACATCCCTTCAATAATATGTCTGATATTGAAAAGATCAATGCTTATGAATCTTTAACTCAAGATTTTTATTCTGTTAAAGACAGTAAGAATAGAAAATCTGTTCAAGTGAAAGAGCTCAAAGCTGAACTTGAAATTTGCATGTCTAAGCTTAAAAGGTTTGAGGAAATAAAAATTGAGCTTGAGGACTTGAAAACAATAAATCATCTGATCTCAAAAGAAAAGAACTCTCTCTTTAAGAAACTAAAAAGGGAACAAGAAGTCATTAAAAAATGGTCAAGCTCTTCCAAAAATCTTGAACAAATCTTTCAAAGTCAAATCTGTAGTACAAACAAGTTCGGTCTAGGATTTGGAAAAACTGATGTTTGTGAGTCCACTTTTGCTCTTGTTCCCCCCACCAATGCTTGTGATGATCTCTCTGATTCCAGCTCTTTTGATTCCATCTCTTTGAACTCGTTAGATCTGTGTGAAGCCTTAAAATATGGGATATCCTTAAAGACCAAAGACTCCTCATTGCAAATTATTGAGAAGCAAGATTCAAATGACGTTTCCAAACCCATCCATGATCAGCTCAAATTTTCAGTCATGGATGAAGCCTCCTCCTCAAACTCTGCAAAAGCTAATCCTTCCAAAAGATCTAAACCCACCGATCTCATCTCCTTTGTGCCCACCGATCCCACAATCTATGACCCTCCAATCCCTCTTCATGAAGTGTTGAAATCTATTCACATAGACACCTACACCGAACCTAAGCCCTCAAAGATCCCCAAAAGAGAAACTCCTGTTCACCCAAAAAGGATTTCCTGTGCTGACAAAGGAAAATCGATAGTCAACTGCATGGCAAGCTCTCATCCCAAAAGTTCTACCCCAAACATTCCCTCTTACAACACCTATGTACCTAGATCTGTGCTTTTGAGAAAATCAACTCCCAAAGATTTATCCAAAGGAATCCTTGGGTCCAAGCCCCCTGCTCTGTTCTTCTCTAACAAGGTCATAAGAACAAATGATAAAAGCCAAAACATGAAAAATGCTAAAAAGGTTTTTATCTATAGAAAATGCTATAACTGTGGTGACACTTTTCATATGGCTAAGGACTGTCCCAAGGATAGGATTGATAGATCCAAGCTTAAGGAATTAAGCTCTTCTAACCCCAAAGGACCCATTACAAAATGGGTACCAAAGAACTAATATGTGTTTGCATGCAGGCTTTTGAGCACCATCAAATTTGGTATTTAGACAGCGGGTGCTCACGCCATATGACGGGAAACAAGTCTCTTCTCATCAACTATGTGCCGGGAAAAGGTCCATCTGTAACCTTTGGTGATAATTCTAAGGCTTACACCAAAGGATACGGGACCCTCTCTAACGGATCTGTAACCTTCAACAAAGTGGCTTTTGTGGACGGCCTCATGCATAACCTTCTCAGCATTAGCCAACTGTGTGATCTTGGATACAAAGTTATCTTTGAACTTTGTGTCTGCTCTGTGGTAGACAAACATTTCAATGTGGTATTATCGGGAAGACGGATGGAAAATGTCTACGTCATAGATATGGGGCAATCCAATTCTTCTTCAAATGTCTGCTTTGTGTCAAATGATGCATCCAAAAGAAACTGGTTGTGGCACAAACGTCTTTCTCATCTAAACTTCAAGACCTTGCATAAAATTTCCAACAAAGAGCTGGTGACGGGCATGCCAAAGTTGAACTTTGTCAAAGAGAAGCTGTGTGATGCATGTGAAAAGGGAAAGCTCACCAAAACATCCTTCAAGACGAAGCAATGCTCTTCCATCACTCTTCCTCTTCAATTGCTGCACATGGATCTATGTGGACCAGTCAGCACTCCAAGTCTTGGAGGCAAAAGGTATATTCTTGTTATTGTTGATGAATTTACCAGATATACTTGGGTGTTCTTTCTCAGGTACAAAAGTGATGCTACCGAAGAAATCATCAACTTTGTCAAGAAAAATGAAGTTCTCAATGGCCAGCTTGTCCGCTCGGTAAGAAGTGACAATGGCACTGAATTCAGAAATAGTGCTCTTGAAGACTTCTTCACCGAGAAAGGGATCTCTCAGAACTTCTCCGCTGTTCGTACTCCTCAGCAAAATGGAGTGGTGGAAAGGAAAAACAGAACACTGTGTGAGGCCGCTAGATCCATGCTGAGCGAATCAAATCTTCCCACCTATTTTTGGGCCGAAGCTGTGAATACTGCCTGCTTCACTCAAAACAGGTCAGTAATATCCAAAAGACATGATAAAACCCCGTATGAAGTTTTTCATGGTAGAAAACCAAATATTGGCTTTCTTCATGTCTTTGGGTGTATCTGCTTTATTCTTAATGATCGTGAAAATCTTGGGAAGTTTGATCCCAAGGCAGATGAGGGAATATTTGTTGGATACTCCTTATCCTCCAAAGCTTATAGGGTGTACAATCTCAGAAGAAAAAGCATTGATGAGTCCATCCATGTCAAGTTTGATGATCTCAGATGTTCCTCACTTTCAAGTGATGAGGATGATTTACACAGATGGATTTCATCATGTATTGGTGATACTCCCTTAGTCACTTCCACCGATATCTCCTCTATTCCCTCAAATCCTTCCATCTCAAAAAACCCAGCTGGATCACTCTCTCCCACCGAAATTGATCAACCCATCTCTCACACCAAGCTCCCTATTTCCACCGAAAATCTACACCAAAGCCCTTCTTCCATCCCTAATCCCACCGAAAATCTCATGGGTTCCACTACCGAAAATCCCATTTTACACCAAACCTCTGATCCTACTACTCCATTTCACTCTACTCCTCATACCCCATCACCTTTACCCCCTGCTCTAAAATGGACCAAAGATCACCCCATAGATCAAATTATTGGTGATCAACAAGCAGGTGTCCAAACCCGCAGAGGAGTTGGAAATATCTGTCTCTATGTGAATTTCCTCTCTCTCTCTGAACCCAAGAAAGTGGATGAAGCTCTATCAGATCCTTGTTGGATCACTGCCATGCAAGAAGAACTTTCTCAGTTCCAGAGAAATAAAGTTTGGAGATTGGTTCCCAAACCCAGAAACAAGACAATCATTGGAACCAAGTGGGTATTCAGGAACAAAATGGATGAAGATGGTACTGTGATCAGGAACAAGGCCCGATTGGTAGCTCAAGGATACAGACAGGAAGAAGGCATTGACTATGATGAAACATTTGCCCCTGTTGCAAGACTTGAAGCTATAAGGATCTTTCTGGCTCATGCTGCCTACCGAAATTTTAGGGTTTTTCAAATGGATGTTAAAAGTGCCTTTCTCAATGGGGAACTTGCAGAAGAAGTCTACGTGAAACAACCTCCTGGCTTTGAAGACCCAGCTCATCCAAACTTTGTGTACAGACTTGACAAAGCTTTGTATGGTCTCAAGCAAGCTCCACGTGCTTGGTATGACACTCTTGCCAACTTTCTTCTCAAGCATGGATATTCCAGAGGTAAAATTGACAATACTCTCTTCATCAAAGAAACCTCAGGTAATATAATTCTTGTTCAAATCTATGTTGATGACATCATCTTTGGTGCCACTGATGAATGCCTATGTGATGAATTTGCCTCTCTCATGATGAGTGAATATGAGATGAGCATGATGGGAGAGCTTACATTTTTCTTGGGCCTTCAAGTCAAACAATCTTCAGAAGGAATTTTTATAAATCAAAGCAAATATATTCGGGACCTTCTGAAGAAATTTAACTTTCTAGACAGCTCTCCTATGAAAACTCCCATGGCACCTCCCTTGAAATTGTGTGCCGATCTAAAAGGTGAATCTGTGGATGTTACTCTTTACCGAGGTATGATAGGCTCTCTTCTTTACCTAACTGCTAGCAGACCGGATATTATGTTTGCTACCTGTCTATGTGCTCGTTATCAGGCCAATCCTAAAGTATCACATTTAAAGGCTGTAAAACGAATTTTTCGGTATCTTAAGGGCACACTGCACTTGGGTCTTTGGTATCCCAAAGACTCAAGTTTTGAACTAATTGGCTATTCAGATTCAGACTTTGCAGGTTCCCAGATTGATAGAAAGAGTACTACAGGAAGCTGTCAGCTCCTTGGGGGAAAATTAGTAAGTTGGTCCAGCAAGAAACAAAACTCTGTATCCACCTCTACTGCTGAGGCTGAATATGTAGCTGCCGGGAGCTGCTGTGCTCAGATTCTATGGATGAGAAACCAACTAAGGGACTATAATCAATTCTTTTCTAAAGTCCCAATTCTGTGTGATAATTCCAGTGCTATAGCTATAGCAAATAATCCTGTTCTTCATTCTAGATCTAAACACATCGATATCAGGTATCACTTCATAAGAGATCACATTTCCAAAGGTGACATTGAACTACACTTCATTCCCACCGATTTGCAGCTTGCCGATATTTTCACCAAACCTCTTGATGAAACCAGGTTCAACTTTCTCATCAGTGAACTTGGGATGTGCAATTTCCAAGAATAAATATGTGTTCATGCTCCACCGATCTCACATCGGTGGACACCTTCGTATCTACTTCTCTCTCTCCACCGATCTCTCATCGGTGGACAACCTATGTGTCGAATCTTTTCTCTCTTTTCCATTTCGGTAATAATCTCGAGTATCGGTGAAGCGTGCCTACCACCGAAGCACGTTTCGGTGAAAATTTCCAGAATCGGTGAAAATCTATCCACCACCGAAATCTCATTTCGGTGGTCATCTCAAATCGGTGAAACGTGTCCACCACCGAAATCTCAAATCGGTGATCATCTCATTTCGGTGGTACTATCCAAATTCGGTGAACCTTCCTATCACCGAAGCCCCATTTCGGTGGTACTATCCAAATCGGTGAAACCTTTCTTCCACCGAAGTTCCACCGAAGTCCCACCGAAGTCCCACCGATCGTCCACCGAGCAAACACCGATTCCTCCACCGAAGCTCCACCGAGTCTACACCGATTCACACGGTTCCCAAAGCCCACTTGTGACCACTCAATTGCTTTTGCGTCAGACTCTTCGCCTATCCGCCGCTCCGTGTCCCGATTCCCAATAACCCTTTCACCTCATGAGCCGCATGTCCCCTCTCCCCATACAAAATCATCATCACAATGCCCTATCATTTCCCTATATATACATACCTCCCTTCACTTCCTCCCCACTCCTTTCTCACGATTCAAACCTGCAAATCTCTCTTCTCTTTCAATCATATCTCTCTCATGGCATCCTCTCGATATCAAATTCCTACACGTTTTGAAGACCTCCGCTTCAACCAATGCAATCACGTTGCCCGCCTTGAATCCGATCCCGCTCATCCCGAGTTCTCTACTATCGCTAAATTTCTGTCTCGCTCTCCTCTTCTTCATGCCTTCTCATGCAACCCCAGGATGAGCAAAATGCTCATTAGTCAATTCTGGCTATCCTCCGTGTACGATCCCTCCAATGAGGCCATTCACGCCTCCATCTTCACCAATGCCGAAGGTGATCACGACCTCACTTTTGGGGTCGATGATGTTCGTCTAGCTCTCAAGATCGATGCCTTTCCCGACTATGAAGACATGTATTTGGATACCATCCATGAAGACATTGTTCTTACCACCGGTTATGTGCTCGACGACTCCTCCAAAAGCTCCAAAGGCCCCGGTACTCTTCTTCGCAGCAAAATGGGAGGCATTTGGAATTTCTTCTTCGCTCACGTTATCCATTGCCTCTCACGCAAAACAAGTGGGCATGACCAATCGCCCTCACACGTCAACAAACTCGCTCATGCCCTCATCTTCCAAAGGAAAGTTGACTTCGCCCAATATTTCTTCTCAGAGCTTGTCGAGGTCATCAAAACTCCCAAGAAGTGTTACGTTGCTTTTCCCCGCTTCATCTCCATGATCTTACAACACAAGCTTTCCAAAGCTTTGGAAACCGATCGCCGCTCTTCCTCGCCCCGGTTCTCGTATGAATGGTCATCTCCCGTTGTGGGCACCAAAACCCTCAACGTCAAGCCGCTCGCCACCGATCGCCCATTACGCCCAGGTATGATTTCCTTCGCTCTATCTCCCGAACTTCGTTGGGGTGACGCGGAAATTCCCGGGTTTCGCCACCTGGAAATTCCCGAGGTCACTCCAAATGTTGTGGTCCCTTCTCCCCGGTCCCGAGTGACGTCGGGTGGCACTCAAAAGAAACGACAAAAGGCCACCGGCACCTCCGCTCCCGCTTCTCGAACCACGTCACCGAGAGATCCCTCGGAGACTTCCCCGGTTCACACCCCTTCTCACAAGCGGAGGCACTCACCCTCCCCTTCGGGATCTCTTCCAAAGAGGTCTCGGAAACCATCGGCCCAACCGACTCATCCAACCGTCGATTCTCCAAAATCGCCGGTTGTTGAACTTCATCCCTCCGGGCCAAGGGTACCCGCTACACACCCCACCGTCTCCTCTGTTGCCTCTCGAAAGGCCTCAGTTACATTTCAGGAGAACCCCCCACATACCTCCCCACTCGACTCCTTGGGTGGTGGGGATGACCTCGAGATCTCTCCGCTCGAGGGTTCTGACTTCACACTACACAGATTTACACCCGATCAGTTTTCGATCGAAGACATTGCACAACCCTCTAAGGGTTCCCCCCCAATTGCACCCTTTGATTTTTTTGATTTTCTTTTAGCGGACACTGGTTCTCCCCAAACCATCCCGTCCACCGAAGAACATCACACCGAGTCTCCCTCGTCCCCGCAACAATCACCCCCCCGATCCCCTACTCCCCCCCGATCATCTGCTCCCCCCCGAATGCTACAAACCGACGACTTGGTGCCTTACCTCCATATTCCCATTCCCGAACCTGACCCCCACCGACTACTCTTCCAGTTTCCCGAAATCGGTGGCCACACTTCCCCGCACATTGACCGCACCTCTACCTTTCTTAAATCCACCATCACCTTAATCTCCCAAGCCAATTCCCGCATCTCTACCCTCGAGTCTCAGCTACCGCATCTTCTTCTTGATGCCATCACCGAAGCCCTACGGCCCATTCAAGAAAAATTATCTGCCCTTTCTACCACAGTGGAGTCCCTCTCCAAACCTTCCACCGACTCACCCAGTCCTGAACGTTCCCAGTGGGAAATGGATCTCGGTGATTTTGCCTTGGTTCCCCATACCACCGAAACGAGTCTGGCCTTCCTACACTCCAAGTTTGATAAGGCCTTCTATGAGTTAGGTTTCAAGTTGCCGGCTGTCCCTGAGGGGGAGAAAACCACGGCTCCACCGAAACTTCCATCCATAAAGAAACTTTCCAGTAACCAGCCTCCACCGAAACCCTCTCCACCGAAACCCTCTCCACCGAAACCATCCTCACCACCGAACCCATCCTCACCATCCTCACCACCGAACCCATCTTCACCACCGAAACCATCCTCGTCACCGAAACCTTTCTCTCCACCGAAACCCTCTTCTCCACCGAAACATGTCTCACTCTCACCGACCAATACTGGCTCCACCGAAGCTCTTGACCTTAATGCATCAGTTGAGGGGGAGCAGTCCAGCAATGCTTCCGAAGACAAAGGGAAAAGAATTCTTTCGGCCGAAGAATTGGCCAGAGAAGCAAAGAAGAGAAAGGATCTGACAAAATATGGGGCTCGACCGAAGGACGCTGAAACTCTCAAACTCAAGCCTGCTTCTCAACCAATCACCACCGAACTTGGCCTCTCTGCTCAAGAAATTGAGGAAGCAAGAATAGCTCAAATCGACTTAGACAAATCCAGAGATCTTTCTCTCAAAGCTGCCACAGAAGAAGCTTCAAAAGTCAAGTCCACCGATGCCATCCAAACACAGAAATCGGTGCTCAGTGCCTTGGAACAACAAAAGAATGAAGAAATTAATTGGTACAAAAAGACCATGCACCACCGGAGCTATAGGTCACAAATTTCTTCAGTAAAGATTGCCACCTCCAAAGCAAATCCTCAAGATATCAGATTGATTATTAGCTGGGATGATGGTTCTATGAAGAGTGTGAAAGAAAGCCATCTCCAACTCTTCGGTCTCTCGGAATGGTATGAAATCACTCAACACCTCGTCAAGAGTCCAAATCCAAGGAAAGACATCTTTGTAAAATACATTGATGGTCTAATGAATAAGATGAAGGAGATCAAAAGAAAACATAACATCATTCTCTCCACCGAAGAAAGAGCCAAACTGCTGTCTCTGAAAGAGAAGATCATCCTCCCCAAAGTCAAAAATCCTCCTGACTCAGTCTTCAAGGAAATGGCAAGAGAAGGTATAATCCCAAATGTAAGCAATCTTAACCTTACCATTCCCACCTCTATTCCCTATCCTACCACAACCTTGAGCCTCTCACGAATACCAGGATTATTCTTCAACGACGGTCTCGGTCGTCGGGCATTCTTCAGATTTGCCCAAATGTCCATAGCCGATACCATATTTCTGGAAGGCATTCACAACCTCTTTCCGAACATCCCCGAAGCTCAACCGTTCTATAGAAACTTACTGGATGAAATCAAGCGCCGCAAAACCTCAAAGAAGTAGGTTCTCTCCAGTTAGTACTTGTAAAAGTTAATTTCTCTTTTTGTAAAAATTGTACGAGAACTTATCTTAATACAAGTATCCCTATTTGAATTTTATTTCCGTACATACTTCATTTTTTGTTCCCTGTAAATACTGTACATAGTATACATACACATTCAAAAGAAAAAGGTCAAAAAGATCAAAAAGAATGGTCTATGTGAAAAGAACCCAAAAGAGTAAAAAGGGTCAAAAACGCACTTGCTTTTATTTACTCTTGAATATTCTAAGATAAGGAGCTCAAATTCAAATAGGGGGAGATTGTTGGGTCACCAAGGATTTGAAATTGACTCACCGATGTTTTCCCTAAAACTCCTACTTAGAATATTTTAGTTCAGTTCTTTGAATGACTTGTACAAGATAGCAAATGTTCGGTGAAGTCGAAGATCAACCGAAACCAAGCTTGAAGACTCTCTACTTGTGGAAAATAGAAGACTCTCGGCAACTTTCAAACAAGTCATCACCACCGAAATCCCTTGACATTTCGGTGGCCTTCTCTCCACCGAAGTTATAGGACATCTTCGGTGGTGGCCCTCTCACCACCGAAATATACCTGTAATTTCGGTGGCCCTCTCACCACCGAAATATACCTGTAACTTCGGTGGCCCTCTCACCACCGAAATATACATGTAACTTCGGTGGTCCTCTCACCACCGAAATATACTTGTAATTTCGGTGGTCCTCTCACCACCGAAACATGCTCGTAATTTCGGTGGTCCTCTCACCACCGAAACATGCTCGTAATTTCGGTGGTCCTCTCACCACCGAAACATGCTCGCAATTTCGGTGGACTAGTTACCACCGAAACATGCTTGCAATTTCGGTGGACTAGTCTTCTTTCCACCGAAGATTTCTCAATCTCGGTGGAAACCACTTCGGTGCTAAAGGCTCAAGACAGAAGATCATTTATTATGGGACAATATCCTCCAGCAGAGAAAAGTGACAGTTTGTCTTTTTATCCACCTTCAGCTAAGGTCCCTGTTATCTGCTCAAGCTACTCTGTCTGCACCTAGTGAAAAGTGACAAGGACTTCACTGTTCTCCTGAAGTCAACATTTTCAGCATATGTGAAGATGACAAGTGTCCCAAGCATTTAATGCTTGGGCACTCCTTGGCACTATAAAAGGAGAAGTGCTCTTCATGCAATTCTCACGCTTTCAAGAAATTCTCTCAGTGCAAGAAACCTTCTTTTAAGCCTTAAAACTCAATAGCTTTGCTCTTAGTGTTCTTAGCTGTTTTGTTGTATACTTTGTGTAAGATTGTTAGAATAGTTTATCTGTTCTTTTCCGCAACAATCTTAAGTTTTCTGTGTGTAATTCTTTTGAAAGTTTTTCAAATATAAGAATTAAAATTGTGAAATTTTTGTGTATTGTATTCAACCCCCCCTTCTACAATACTTGTTAAGCCATCTGGGACTAACAGTTATGATGCTATATGGGTGATCGTGGATCGACTTATGAAATCCACACACTTTTTACCCATAAAGGAAACTTACTCATTGGAAAGGCTAGCAAAGTTGTACATCGATGAGGTTGTAACCCGTCATGATGTACCGTCGTCAATAATGTCAGACCGGGATATCAGATTTACCTCTGCAATTTGGAGAAGCTTCCAGAGGGAAATGAGGTCACAAATCAAGATGAGCACCGTGTATCACCCACAGACCGACAGTCAGAGCAAACGGACGATTCAAACGTTGGAAGATATGTTAAGGGCACGCGCCCTGGATTTTCAGGGTTCGTGGGAGAATAATTTACCATTGATCGAGTTTGCCTATAACAACAGTTATTACTCGAGTATCAAGGTGGCGCCGTATGAGGTGCTCTATGGCAGAAAATGTCGAACACCTTTGTTTTGGAATGAGGTTGGGGAAAGGCAGTTGGCTGAACCAGGATCGTACAAATGACCTCGGACAAGATAGTCGAGGTGTAGGAAAGACTGAAGGTTGCCCGGGATCGACAAAAGAGTTATTTAGATAGAAGATGGAAGGGCATAGAGTTTCAGGTAGGGGAAAATGTGTTGTTAAGGATATCTTCATGGAAGGGAGTTATACGCTTCAGAAAAGGGGAAAGTTGAGTCCGCGATATATCGGACCGTTTGAAATCATGGAAAGAATTGGGGAAGTGGCTTATAGGCTGGACTTGCCCGAAGAGCTACGAGGTATTCACAATGCGTTTCACGTCTCCAATCTTAGAAAGTGTCTGACGGACGTGGATAAGGCCGTGCCACTGAAGGAGGTAAGAGTAGACGAAAAACTGAATTTTGTGTAAGAGCCCGAAGCCATTTCGGACTCTATGGTGAAAAAGTTGAGGAACAAGGAGATTAATCTCGTATAGGTTCAAAGGCGATACCATAAGGGTCAAGAAGCAACCTGGGGGAGTTGGAGTCCGAGATGAGGGCGAAGTACCCGTATCTTTTCAGCCAAGGAATTCCGGGGACAGAATTCTTTTGAAGGGGGAGTGTTGTAATAACCGTAACTTCAATTGTAAGGATATGGTGAAGTAAGGGCCAAATTGGTAAGTTGCAAGGAAAGAAGGGTCAACAAGGAAAATTTTAGAGGGTATAATAAAAAGGCACAAATCCCCAAACCCTCTCATTTTGTCTGTGTATTGTGTGTGTGGCGGCTGAGAGGAAGAAAAAGAGAGGAGCTGAAGAATTCGGTTGGAAAAAAATCATCAAAGGTAATTTTCCTTCTCATTGAATGATTCCAAGTCTAGAGAGATGATTGGGTGAGTTTATTGATATCTTTTATATCCATTGTTGTTATATGAAATCTGGTCTGAGAGTTTTTCACGTAGTATGGTTCTTATGTCTGATAAATGTTTGGAATTGGGTAAAATCGGGAATGAGGTGTAAATCCCACCTCTATAATCGATTGGAGAAAAAACCTTTGGGTTTTGGTACTGAAGAAGTGGTTAAGTGATTAGTATTTGGCGATTCGGTGCTGAGATGTTCGACAGACCGGGAATCGCCATTTCCCGGGAGTGAGTACTGGGAGTCGGTCGAGACCGGGAGTCGTTCGAGACCAGACCGTGAGTTGGTCGAGTACCGGGATTGGAGACGGGAACCGTAGAACCCGGTAGCGTGTTTTTGTAACCTGGGTCTGAGTTTATATCTTCTCTCATTTTTCTTATTATAGGGAAACCGTTCGATCATGAGTGAGCACTAGTAGTAAACCGAGTGCTCTAATACAGGTGAGTTCCCTCACACCCTTTTTACGTGAAATCCATGTTAAATACTTTCCTTAAATTGTTGGCCTATATTGTAACACCCTCAAATTTGGAAAAAAACAACTAACTAAAATTCGATAAAAACCAAATGAGGATAAAAATCCTTTCTACAAACCATCCTTTGAAATACCTCAAAATTTAAAATATAACAACTTCCACAATTAATGACTCAAGTCACACTATGTGACCAATTAAAGTCGGGTGTTACTTAACACAAGTACAAGTTGCTAATCCCAAAATAAGTGCGAAAGATTTCACTAAGTAATTCACTATGTGACCAATTAAAGTCGGGTGTTACTAGCACTCATCACTTCACAGTGTCGCTAAAGCTATTCCCAACCTGAACCTGTTGCACATGCCGACAAATAAAAAGGTTAGTCTAACGCCTAGTGAGTTCAAGAGTTTACATCATGTATAAATAATTGGGTAGACAAAGGATTCAACTTAAATCATGATTTCCGGAAAGGGATTTGTATTAAATATACCGACAACCCATTTTCCAAACGCACACAAACTCCGTGACGGACGTTTCCAATGAATATCATTTCTCAGCGATGGACTCAAATCCAAGACTCACTCAAGATGTAAATAAATACAAAATTCCCAAATAACATCAATACGAATAAAACTCTAATAGTTGAAAACATCCAACCAAGGATGAGGCATAAAATACCGCCCATAAATCATGGAAAAACAACCCATACGCGTATAATACGATGCCGACAACATGGATAAACAAAATACCCGAAAACAACACCCTTCGGTGACGGGGGAAACCCGATTTCATCGAATGTGGCGAACACACAAGTTAAACCACAATTGTAAATTACAAACATGTTTCATGGATGAGAAAACATATGACATCAACCATATCCAGGTCTTTAGTCAATTTTGGACATCAACTCAAACCGAGTCTCTAGTCTAAAGAGACATCAACCCAAATCGGATCTTTAGTCTATTGTGACATCAATCCAATTCGGATCTTTAGTCAAGTGAGGCATCAACCCAAACCGGATCTCTAGCCTAGTGAGACATCAACCCAAACCGGATCTTTAGTCTACGGGGACATCAACCCAAACCGAATCTCTAGTCTATTGAGGCATCAACCCAAACTGGATCTCTAGCCTAAAACCACCAAGTTCAACCCGACCGGATCTCTACCTTGGAATCTCACCATCAAACAAGCTTATTTAATCTAGAAGTTTATACATGACTCCAAAAGAATAACCAACACATTCAAATAATGTAATTCCCAAATACGATGCAATTCGTGCAAATCAAAACCCAAGCCCCCATCGAGCTATCAAAACCGGACAAATGCCCTCAAGACCCAACAGAGTCCAAAACCAAGTCATAAGCTCACAAGATTCAATGATCATTTATTAAAAGGCAACTCATGCAAATGAATGTGTATCTAGCCCACATCATGCAAACACATGCTCTGAGGCATGATTAACTTAAAACCACTTCATTTCCGCCTTCCTAATGAAGTCAAACCATATATGCATATATATATATATATATATATATATATATATATATATATATATATATATATATATATATATATATATATATATATGTGTGTGTGTGTGTGTGTACGTATACTCAAATACTTTATAACTTGATAATGCATATAATTCGCAATGATTTATTAGACCCAAAAGTACCAAGAATACATAATTGTCAAATGGTCTTCACATATAAAACAAAACACTCAAAGAGGCACATTCTCAAATAAAACGCAAATAAGCGCATAACTCATCCAAGGCTCCACCTCGAGCTACTAAAACCGACAAACACTCAAAAGACCCATTTGAGTATATATCAATCCCTTAAAGGCAAAATAAATGTTTGGCTAAATACGCGTTGCCCCACATGGTTACGTAAACCAAAATACATCGTTACCCAAAATCTTTGCCTCTTAATTCTCAATTGGCCTTCGACCCAAAATAAAAAGGTTTACAACTCTCAAAATGTTCATAAGGTCGAGAATGACCGAAATCCCCGACTCACACGTTCACATTCTCAAAACGTAACATATCATACCTATTGCATAATCCCAACAAACACTAAAAGTTTATTTTGACCAAACAACCTTCACTTATGCAATAAATTAACAAACACTTTCACTCGTGATTTATTCATCAATCACTTAAAATCTCCAAATGTGGGCATTTTACAAGATTTGCAAAGCTCAACACTTTGATTAATCAAAACTGATAATTTTATATAAAGCACATAAACACTTTAAAATAAACATTTTGGCATGTACAACGTTTTCACAAATCAACTTGAACTCACCTTGCTAGATTAGGCTAAATCTAGAATTTTCCCAAACGTAAGCTCCCTTGAAGAGACATGAATCCTCAAGCCAAATCTTCCAAAAACCTTCATAACTTGAATCCCAAAGCAAAAGCTCCTAGTCTCCCACGAAAGCTTCAAGCTTTCATATCTTCAAAAATGGTGGAAATGGGTTTGGGTTGAGTGGAAAAGATGAAGAAGGGAAATGGAGGGTTTGTTGTTTCTTGGAGAGAGAGAAATCTAATTTTGGGGTTGTGAAAATGAAGCGAGGGAAGAGATAGGAAAGGTCTTAAAAGCAACCAAAAATATCGCACCAGGCCTTACGCGGACGTTCGGTTGGAAGCCATGCGTACGTCTGGCCTTTGATCTGCTCCCGAACCCGAATTCTGCTGCTTCCGCGGATGGCCCACGGACTTCCGGCTGGACACGGGCGTCCGACCTCATCCCCATGCGGACGTCCGCTTTCCCAACACCAAAAAGTCGGGAAATTTGGGGTGTTACAATCCTCCCAACTTTAAAAGGGATTTCGTCCTTGAAATCTACATCCCTTACAACCAAAGGTTATCGAACTCAACACCTTCCATGTTCCCTCAGCTTCCAACTGAAATCCAAATTCCTTCATGCAAAACTGCTATGAAAAACTTCATGCGAATACTTACCAACAATGTCCACTTAGGTGCATTATACTTATGTCCGGGTGAACGCTTCATCTACTAGAGTAACTTCCAACAAGATGACTTTGGTTGTCTCCCAACCTTAGGTGTTCCATACTTCCCCAACGGTGGATCCCGACTCTAAATCAGTCCATGTCCGCACGCTCCTAAATCTTTTCTCCAACTTGCCCAAGGTTCGATCACCACTGAAACCAACAAAAAACCTCTGAATCCAGATGTTTCCGCTGTTGAACTGGCACTTACTCCTAACGAGTTCCATTAGACTCCAACACCGACGATCTCCACTGACCCATCGATTACACAACTCCAAAAATACGTCTAATTACCAATCATCCAATCGACAGATTCTTTTACCACACAAGGAGGGTCATCTCGCTAAATCTATTTTTCACAATTGAACTTCTTAAGATCATCACAACCGATACCACAATTTATTAAAATTTGGCTACACCCTCCAATTACACTAGTGGTTCTTGGCCTCGAAATCCAAAAGTTGACACCTAGTCACACCACCAGAACTCGACCCATCATAGAGCTCCACACACGAGCTTCATCCCTCGAACATCCCCACAAATCCAAGGTCATCCCCACGGTCTAAAGGGTCCTACACATCCTTCATACATAACTGACAAACCCAAAACAAGGTTGCCGAAGTGAACGGTCACCATAAGCATTATCAGAAGAGATTGCGAGTCCCACCTTTCAGTTACCAACAGAAAATAATTCGACCTCGCAAACGACACCATACGGCTCACGGTATTAACACGCGTCAGAATCCCAATCTTTCACTGAAAGGTTCTACACGCCCTTACCCTTAACTGGGAATGCTCAATCTTCCTAAGCCTAATGAGTTCAAGGTTTTCAAGTGACAGACTCGACTATTATGCCAATAAAAATTTCATTAGATTTTTCAACACGAAGGTTTTTATAACAATATATCGTATGTGCAAAAACCTACTACTACCTCTCCGGTAGTTGTGCAAAAATGAACACACTCGTCCCACATATAAAAATCATTTTGAAAACTATTTCTTCGCAACTCAAGTTACTAACGAAATGCTAAAACGTACTCAACAACTTTTAAAATGAACCGCTAGGGTCCTATCACAGTTTTACTTATGCTGAACACACAAAGTAATTTCCTACATTAAAATAGTGTTCAATAGAATGTTTGTACGAACTTCAAAAGAATGATTTACACGACATTAATTCTCAAAATTCTCTTTTTAACCATAAAACGACATGAACTAAAATTCGCTAGCAAACTTCGCATGTGTCAGTTTGTTCGCAGAGAAACGAAACAATCCATTTACACACCTTGGTTAAAAACACGAAATGATTTGGGTCATTTTCTAGTTTTAAGTCGAATAACAAGATGTTTTCATCATTTGGAATTATCGGCCTAAATATCGTAAAGGAATCTCAAATCAAAATTATGCATGCCGATTTGTAACACTTTCCTAGTAGTCTCTCTGAGATAGTATAGCACGTACCAGATAGTTAATACCAATTTTCAAAGTAGAAATTCATTAAATCAAATTTTAAAATTTCTCATTTAGTCATATAATGACAAAGAAATAAAATCCATTGACCAGGCCCGCACACATAAATGTGTTTTTCTCAAAACTTCGGAAAACGATACGTGCACATAAATTGATTGACACATGAAATAATTCATACCGACTTCAAACCTTAAACCGCACAAACGATGCGCATTAACGCCCCAAAATAGTGGCTACAATACTCTGCATACCAATAAATCAATATAGTGTATTTGCGAGAAAGGACGTCAAAAGTGCCAACAACCGAGAGTGCATAAAACGAAACATTAAAGATGTACTATCATGATGCTCTTATATGCATTACCCACGCCACGTATAAATCAATTCTCACACCTAATCAGTTGCAACAAAATATGCTATCATAATTCTCAAAGGAGAAGCCATGTGGCATTAAAACTCAAAAAATCACTCTTTTTGGTGCAATACGACACAAAGTAACATTTCTCAACAAAACTCGCATGAGACACAACACTCACTAAAACCCATGGATTAACGCACACAATCATTCAAGTATGCACATGACAAAGTGTCACCCATGCACCGCAAAACGTTGTAAAACGAAACTCCATCATACTCCACGAAACTTCCATAAAACTCGATGGAACTCACGACATCCAACCAATTAAATAGTGCCAAATTTTCGTTTTCAATAATCAAACCGCATAAAACAACGTTATGACCGAATCGTCATAATTCCAAAAAAAATCTCTTTTTCGTCGCAACACAAGATAAAACCACACCCCTTCGTCGAGACTTGCAAAATCAAAATTCTCATTAAATCTCAACATCGAAACAAGGGAAGGTAACTCTTCGTCCAAACCTTAACATATGTGGAGGAGATCCAATGTTAAAGTCGTAAGTCGCGGTTACTTGTCCAAAACCATAAACGACATTAAAATATGGATATCATAGTATCCAAAAGTAGCAGTGGACAAGCACAAAGAATAAAGTAAGTCTTGACCAAGTTCACAACTGCCTGTCATAAAATAATTTCATGCATGTTCCAAAATCATGGTTTAAAATCTTGTGTGTGTCAAACGTTTTCCAAAATTTCGCAATGCCGTCTATATGATGATTTGAAACACAAGAAACAATTGATGCAATTTATTTTTAAAAAAATAAAATAAATTTTGTGCATGTATTTAGTCGGCACTCAACATCCAGATCAAACTCCTCCAATTCCTCTGATCACTCTATCGTCATCCGGATGCTCAAACATCTTAACGCAAAATTGAAAGTTACATCAACTAACCTTACATTTCTCCTCGAATCAAGGTCAATTCAATAATCCTATGGTTCCAACCCGACCATCAATTTCAACCCGAACGATCTAGTTAATGCAATCACCATTCTTACCGCCACTCCAAATGGCAAATGCTAAAAACATCAACCTCTTCTAACGACTACTCGCTTAGAACTTATTCACTACCCTAACGGTCATCACACTAGAGTTGTTTAAGTACTCTCATGTAACTGGTAGGTTCACCATAATATTAGCCAGGTGTAATTATTAACGTACCATACATGATCATCCTTGTTACTCTTGACGTGACTTCTCGTTTCTAGTGACTCCAACAACCTCCAAATATCCTATCTTAGAGTGCCTAATGGTGCAATCTCGCTCTCATTTACTTAAAAGAATGCTAGTTTGAGTCTAGGTATCCAAAAATCAACACCTAAATCTCTCAAACTTATGCTCTGATACCAACTTGTAACACCCTCAAGTTTGGAAAGAGCAACTAACTAAAATTCGATAAAATAACCAAACGAGGATAAAAATCCTTTCTACAAACCATCCGTGGAATTACCTCAAAATTTAAAACATAACAACTTCCACAATTAATGACTCAAGTCATACTATGTAACCAAGGTGTTACTTAACACAAGTACAAGTTGCTAATCCCAAAATAAGTGCGCAAGACTTCACTAAGCTATTCACTTCCCGTGCACTCTACTAGCACTCATCACTTCACAGTGTCGCTAAAACTATTCCCAACCTGAACCTGTTGCACATGCCGACAAAAAAGGTTAGGATAACGCATAGTGAGTTCAAGAGTTTACATCATTATTAAATAATTGGTTAGACAAAGGATTCAACTTAAATTCTGATTTCTGGAAAGGGATTTGTATTAAATATACCGACAACCTATTTTCCAAACGCACACAAACTCCGTGACGAAAGTTTCCAATGAAAATCATTACTCGGCAATGGACTAAAATCCAAGACTCACTCAAGATGTAAATAAATACTAAATTTTCAAATAACATCAATGCGAATAAAATTCTAATAGTCGAAAACATCCAACCAAGGATGAGGCATAAAATACCGCCCATAAATCATGGAAAAACAATACATACGCATATAATACGATGCCGACAACATGGATAAACAAAACACCCGAAAACAACACCCTTCAGTGATGGGGGGAGACCCGACTTCATCGAATGTGGCGAACACACAAATTAAACCACAATTGTAAATTACAAACATGTTTCATGGCTGGAAAAAACATATGACATCAACCATATCCAGGTCTTTAGTCAATTTTGTACATTAACCCAAATTGTATCTTAGTCCATGGAGACATAAACTCAAACCAAGTCTCTAGTATAAAAAGACATCAAACCAAACCGGATCTTTAGTCTATTATGGCATCAATCCAAACTGGATCTTTAGTCAAGTGAGGTATCAACCCAAACCGGATCTCTAGCCTAGTGAGACATCAACCCAAACCGGATCTCTAGTCTATTGAGGCATCAACCCAAACTAGATCTCTAGCCTAAAACCCCCAAGTTTAACCCGACCGGATCTCTACCTTGGAATCTCACCATCCAAACAAGCTTATTTAATCTAGAAGTTTATACATGACTCCAAAAGAATAACCAACGCATTCAAATCATGTAATTCCCAAATACGATGCAGTTCATGCAAATCATAACCCAAGCCCCCATCGAGCTATCAAAACCGGACAAATGCTTTCAAGACCCAACAGAGTCCAAAACGAGTCATAAGCTCACAAGATTCAATGATCATTTATTAAAATCCAACTCATGCAAATGAATGTGTATCTAACACACATCATGCAAATGAATGTAAATCTAACCCACATCATGAAAACACATGCTCCGAGACATGATTAACTCAAAACCCCTTCATTGCCACCTTCTCAATGAAGTCAAACCATATATGCACACACACACACACACACACACACACACACATATATATATATATGTGTGTGTGTGTGTGTATGTATACTCAAATTCTTTATAACTTGATAATGCATATAATTCGCAACGGTTTATTAGACCCAATAGTACCAAGAATACATAATTGTCAAATGGTCTTCACATATAAAACAAAACACTCAAAGGGCACATTCTCAAATAAAACGCAAATAACCGCATAACTTATCCAAGGCTCCACCTCGAGCTACTAAAACCGACAAACACTCAAAAGACCCATTTGAGTATAAATCAAGCCCTTAAAGGCAAAGTAAACCAAAATACATCGTTACCCAAAATCTTTGCCTCTTAATTCTCAATTGGCCTTCGGCCCAAAATAAAAAGGTTTACAACTCTCAAAATGTTCATATGGTCGAGATTGACTGAAATCCCCGACTCAAACGTTTTTTAGTAATGTATTTTGAGATTTACACTAAATAACTAGTATAATACGTTTTTAATCTTCAGTATTATAATAACATATGTTAAATTTTCAATTTCAGTTTGATCTTCCACCATCACCATCGCATATAGCAAAGACAAATTGATATCGATCGTATCAGTGAATGCAATGCAGTTTTGTTCAGTAAGCATCATCCATATCCTACATACATTTACAATAACTAGTATACTACACTCTCAATTTATAGTTTGCTATTAAATACATTTCGGTTTTCCATTTTATAACAATCGATTGATGCATACATCCTATTTAATTGTAGATCTATAATTTTAGTTTTAACAATCAATGTTTGTGTTTGCTTGTGTTTACAAATTGATATCGTCTGTGTAAACCTCTTTGTTGTTTTGCATAAAAGAGTTTTATGTTATTGTTGAGATTCAAAAAGTTATATATATTTAATTATATGGATGTTTGATTTTGTTGAGCGGACTCCCATGTTGATACTATATATATATATATATATATATATATATATATATATGTGGATCATATATCATATATGGATGATGGATCTCAAACTCTCGTATAATGTGATGGATCACATGTTTGTTGGGCCCAGATTATTAAACTTTGGTGGGTCGCTCTTAGGACTGGATTGCCACATTTTTTTATGTGTCATATACTCATAATATATGTTAGATATCATATGAGTTATATAGAATCTATCATATTACATTCTATAAGGAAATAGTAAGAAAAGGATTGAAGGTTCCAGAGATGGCATCAGAGTCCGGATATCTAATGTGCCAGCAAGAACGTTACGCTCTTAAAGCGGATGAATTGTAAGATCTCATATCGGTTGAAAAGATGAACACATGTTACCTATAAAGGACCATAAACCTTATTTATCATACACAACTTTAAAATCATAAGTCCGAGTGATGCTACCTTATAAAGGGTTAAAAATCTTCTTTACTAGACGTATTTGAAATCAAGAGTTCAGGGGTGTTATCTTATAAATGATTGAAAATCTTCTTTATCATACGCATTTTAAAATCATGATTTTAGACATAGACAAAATATACAATATCTACTCTTATATAACAAATGATACTGGACATTCTCCATTATAAATAAGTTGTTTAAAATTTAATTTTTATTTTGTCTTGATGGATAATTCGTAATTCTAAATTTTTTGTTATTATTAAATTAAGGATATTTTAAAAGAGGGTATCATTTATATATATAAAAGCAATTACCACATAGAATGATGTGGCACAATGTAGGATTAGAATGCTTCATTAGAAATTTTGTGGGTTTTTTGACTTTTTAAAATGATTAATTTGTTAGTCTTTTTAGTCCTTATAATAGATGTATTTGTAATATCATGAGTAGGGTCTTTTTTGTAATTTAACTAATCTTGCCCTTCAAGCTAATGAAACTCATATTCACGTATGCCCTTTTGAATTCTCATTTAATCCATCTTTAATGCCCTCTTAAAGTTTTGCCATATCAATGTATCATTCCTTTTTTCTCTTCGTCTCAATTCCTTTCCTTTCTGATATAATTTTGATGTTCTTGATAAGTTTTGCTTTTTACTTATGCTAGGATTTTGCTAAGCTATCACAACGGGAACTGTTAAGTTTGTCCGTGTATTCGAGT
Organism: Saussurea involucrata; assembly: GCA_033807775.1. Lineage (NCBI taxonomy): Eukaryota > Viridiplantae > Streptophyta > Magnoliopsida > Asterales > Asteraceae > Saussurea > Saussurea involucrata. The sequence goes on from CM066324.1 coordinate 114,167,292, forward strand.
TGTTAAGGTTTATGGATTGTGGAATTTTGTGGTTATGATCTAAGGTAAGGTTTTATGTACTTTTCGAGATTTTGGTTGCATTATAATTTTATGTATGTTTGTTTCTTATTTTGAATGTGGTAAGGATTTTGATGGGTTATCTCTACAGAATTCGTTCAATTTGTATTCAAGAACCAATAACCAACTGAAAATTTGGTAACCGAAGAAGAAATGCGACAATAGCTTGTGCGAATTATGACAATAAAGCCTTGAAACCTTATACTAAGGCAATTGATTATCTCAATGCTATATTAGAGGCTCACCGTCACTTTCTAAAGCATATTGGATTATAGCTTTAGTTCTTCGTCAATCTATGCAAGTTCTTTAAAATTTCCATATGTACATAAAGTATTTCTCGCAAAAGTATTATTTTATTTTATCTATTTTAGAACTATTTTTTTTTGAATGGCAACTTAACTCACACACACGTTCCGGGGGTATCCCGGGCTCCCACTTAAGGGTGCCACCCAGACTAATCCCCCTCGACCACGACCCGGCCCAATTGGGCAGGCCCATGATCTGGATACCGCAGAAGTGATCACCACGGGACTCGAACCCGGGTAGTCAGGGCTTCCACCACTGACCCTCCCGGGATGTTACCGGCCACTGGGCTACAACATCTTTGGTAGAACTATAATTATTTTGAATCACTTAATTTGTTCAATTCTAACAATTAATAAGTTGATTTCTATGATTGTCGGCTAAAATTGTTTGGACTTGAAATTTAAGAAGGTTAGAGCACGTACCTAGCTTAAAGACCACCGATATGGTATAATGTCATTTCATATGAATATGCATTGGAAGATTATTCGGCAACATCCACATCAACGTGACAAAAGCATATTACCAAATCAGTCAGTAACATAACATACTTTAAACAATCAAGATCAAAATATGTTAAGGCTTGCTTGGATATATAAAAATATTTGATTAAAGGAGAGATGTTTTAGGGGGGAGGGAGAAGGTGTGGGAATATAGATATATGCAAATTGTTTCAATAAATTTCGTTGTAAAACAAGGTTATAAGTTAAATTGGGAAAATTAATTTTATGTACACCCACTATAATGTCCGGTATTTCATATACATTTGTTAGTTGTTCGAACCACATTGGGGTAGAAGAAAGTTTTTTTATATGTATTTAGCTTTACATGATCTACACCAATATAATTAAAAGCACAATAAAATTCTTTTTTATAAAACAAATCAATAAAAGTAATTTAATCTTATGAACATCCAAATACGTTCATCTTAATTTGGTTTCATTTCATCTTATATGAAAATAATACCACATTTTATCAATTGTCAGTTAACAAATCACATTTAATTTTAATTTGGTTCATATTACTTGACAAAACCAATTTCATCACCGCGCAACGCGCGGTATCACACCTAGTTATGTATAAATGGATGATTACCCCTCTTACCATGCCCCTATGAATTAATTCTTAATCTCTTGTTATTAATTTAACGATATTTGAAAAGAGTGTATTATGTAGACATGGATCATTACCCCTATTGACACCCTATAAATATAAATATAAATATAAATATAAATATAAATATAAATATAGGGGCATGATTACACCCACTCACCCTACCAATTTTAGCTCTAATAAGGAGATGGCGCCAAAACTTCCCAATTTGCAATTCAACTGTCAATGTCACGTGTGTCAAGCAAGAGCTAGAGGTATTGCGCTCCCCGACGATGAATGCTTTCAAGTGATCGGAATTGCGGAGTATGAGAGGCGTCTAAAAGCCAGAAGCAATGCTACCTACGACGCGATGCGAGTCAAAATCAACCGAAGAAATGCCAGGCGTGCACCGCCTCAGATTCAACCAACAACCGCCTCCACCGTTGAATCACCGGCTCCTACCTCCGGTGATGCCTCGTTCTCTATTGCTCCGGTTATGAGCGATGCACCTTCTTCAGGTCCTAGCTCCAGTGGTGGCTCATCTTCAGCTGTTGCTCCTGGTATGAGTGATGCATCATCTTAGCTCTGGTTCGACATCCACCACCACCACTGCAGATCCAAAGGCAAAATGAGGCTAAGTACCGATTTTGAGTTTATAATTGATATTATATTCACCGTTTTGTTTAGTGTAACGTCTCAAAAACATAACATGCAATATCATAGATTAAGTATTCAAATTACATGATAAAACTTGTCTTTAATCATTCATAAATCTAAACTAGACAAAATTGGACAGTGGAAACTTCTAATCCACTGCCGAGAGCTTCTATCTATAGTTATATTAGCCAAAATCTTGGAGTCGCATCTAAGCTCCAAATCCTTCCTGTGCCATCTCCTAGTTCTTACTGGGAGAACCAATGCTACGCTTACCTGAAAATGGTTTAGCTTTTGAAAAGCAAGGGTTAGACCAAAAGGTCTAGTGAATTCCCTCCAAAAACAACATATATAAACAGTATGAAGTCATTTATAAAAACTCATCATCATTCTTCACATAAACATCAATCATGGTACTGCACCGTGTTGAGGATCACATAAACTGACCGTGATCGGGGCCCAAGCAGAATCCCCTCTCACCTCATGTCGGGGCCCAAGCAGACTCCCCTTTATCCGAATAGGAGGGAAATGAATTCCAACCTCCCGGCTCATCACAAATGTCCAAGGGATCATCGGATCCCGAGGCTCTCTGATCCCACGGTACAGACCGACTCCACATAGCATACACATAGCATATCATTAATCATGAAACTTGAAATCTTTATAAACCATCATAAATCAGTTTATCATGCTAAATATTCATTTAATAAAAATATGAATTTTTGTGGGAAGCATGCGTAACAGTTGGTAAACATTTCATGCTCATAATGAACCATTATTAGTTAAAAACATGTAACATCTTACTTTGTGTAAAAAGGGTTTAGGGAACTCACCTTGTGATGGTATTGAACGCACTCTCGATCTACCCTCAAGTTAACCGAGCTTGGCACCTAAAAGATCAGGCATTTCTCAATCAGCTATAGTTATCCGGACACTACTTTCCGGGAACAAGACTTTTCGGGCACAACACCCCTTACCGGGTACGAGGACTCTCCGAAAACTACCCCTTACCGGGTACAAGGACTTTCCGGGCACAACACCCCTTACCGGGTACGAGGACTCTCCGGAAACTACCCCTCTTAACGGGTACAAGGATTTTCTAGGCACAACACCCCTTATCGGGTACTACGCATACGGTAACCCAACTTACCCGGTAAGACTACTTGTCCGGGAACTCTTTATCCGGTAAACCCCACTAGGATTTCTATCCAGAAACTCAAAACTTACCCGGTAACTTCTACACTAGGGCAACATTCGGGAAGCTCCCACTGTCCGGACACCACTGTCCGGACGGGGCGATGTCTGATAACTACGAACTGGAAGAAAAACCCACTTCCCAAAAGTGGTTAAAATCCGATTTCCTACCATAGATTTGATTAGACAAACATCTGGGTTCATCCCCCAACCATAAAACACTCATTTATTCCACTTTTAACCTTTAAATCGAATTATTACAACCAAAATCCCATTATACTCTTTTAATGGTGTTTAGGTGAAGAACACAATAAATCCTTATGTTTTCACCGCCATTTCTTAGACAAAAGAGAAGAGGAAACATGAAATAATCAAGGAGAAACGTTTGGATGATTACCTTCAATGATTTCTTCCTCAATCAGACTTTTCCCAATTTGCTTCTTCTTCTCTTCTTTTCTCTTTTTCCAGCCGCCAAACACCAAAATAAATGAGACAATTCACTAAACCTAGGGGTTTAAGCCTTTAAGTACCTTCACCCAAAATGTCTCCTTTGGTCCCACCTTTTTCCCTTATTGCACTATGACCACCACATCTCACTTTTTTTTACTTAAATACCCGGTGGTTACATTTAGTAATGTATTTTAGATCATTTTATAATTGATATTATATTTATCATTTTTTTAGTAATGTATTTTGAGATTTACACTAAATAACTAGTATAATACGTTTTTAATCTTCAGTTTTATAAAATATGTTCTATTTTCAATTTCCGTTTGATCTTCGACCATCACCATGACATATAGCAAAGACAATTTGATATCGATCGTATGAGTGGATGCAATGCAGTTTTGTTCAGTAAGCATCATCTGTATTCTACATACATTTACAATAACTAGTATACTACACTCTCAATTTTCAGTTTGCTATTAAATACATTTCAGTTTTCCATTTGATAACAATGGATTGATACACACATCCTATTCAGTTGTAGATCTATAATTTTAGTTTTAACAATCAATGTGCGTGTTTGCTTGTGTTTACAAATTGATATCGTCTGTGTAAACCTCTTTGTTGTTTTGCATAAAAGAGTTTTATGTTATTGTTGAGATTTAAAAAGTTATATATATTTAATTATATGGATGTTTGATTTTGTTGAGCGGACTCCCATGATGATATATATATATATATATATATATATATATGTGGATCGTATATCATATATGGATGATGGATCTCAAACTCTCGTATAATGTGATGGATCACATGTTTGTTGGGCCCCGAATTATTAAACTTTGGTGGGTCACTCTTAGGACTGGATTGCCACATTTATTTATGTGTCATATACTCATAATATATGTTTGATATCATATGAGTTATATAGAATGTATCATATTACATTTTAAAAGGAAATAGTAAGAAAAAGATTGAAAGTTCTAGAGATGGTATCAGAGTCTGGATATCCAATGTGCCAGCAAGAACGTTAGGCTCTTAAAGGGGATGAACTGTAAGATCTCCCATCGGTTGAAATGATGAACACATGTTACCTATAAAGGACCATAAACCTTCTTTATCATACGCAACTTTAAAATCATAAGTCCGGGTGATGCTACCTTATAAAGGGTTAAAAATCTTCTTTACTAGACGTATTTGAAACCACGAGTTCAAGGGATGTTATCTTATAAATGATTGAAAACGTTCTTTATGAGACACATTTTAAAACCATGATTTCAGACAGTGACAAAATTTACAATATCTAGTCTTATATAACAAATGATACTGGACATTATCCATTATAAATAAGTTGTTTAAAATTTAATTTTTATTTTGTCTTGATGGATAATTCGTAATTCTTAATTTTTTGTTATTATTAAATTAAGGATATTTTAAAAGAGGGTATTATGTATACATGGATGATTACCCCTATTACCATGTAATAACCCGAATTTCTAGTATGTATTGAAAGTTTGGTGGCTAATGTCTAAGAATTTAAAGTTCTTGATGAGGGACCTATTTTGCAATTTAAGAATAGTATAAAAGGGATGTTGATCCCTAGGTTTCTTTCATTTACTGATTTTCTCCTCATTGATGGTGGCGGCTGAGAAAGGAAAGGAAGGAACAGCAAGAGTTTGAGCAACGTTTTACTTCGAGAAATTCTGTCAGGTAAGTAATCAATCACTCAATGTTAATCCTTGCATAGAAAATGGTTGAGTAAGTCAATCTGGTAGTTATTCTTCATGTTGAGCCGTGTGTGTGTGTGTGTGTTTATGTGTGTGTTTGTGTGGACCAAAGAGGTGTACTTAGTGGGCCACGTGTTGATGTTTTTTTCGAAAGCAAATTTTGATTTAGTGAATTTCTTGATCATGTGTTCGGTTTTAAAGAAAAGCAATCCAACTTGGTGAGATATTGGTGGGCCGACATATTAGAATGTCATGTATGGATTTGTTATTTTTTTATTGGACCGGATTTGTGGACTTCAATTTATTTGATGGGTTTAATTAATTTGGTTAGGTGTTGTTGCAAGTTAGTGAACCTAATTAAATGTATGGATCCGATATTTAAGATATGAATTCGAAATTTAGCTTTGAGTTGGGGTTTAATTTAAGTATGGATCCGGTAGATATTTATTTAAGTGGGTTCTGGCATATGTTTATATATGGGGACCGGAGTTGGACTTTAAATCTATCTGATCCGGTGTGTAAGGGTTGGGTACTTTCGGTTGAGAGTTTTCGGGGCAGTAAAATTCAGTAAAATCCAGTATGTCTTACCCAGTACGTGCGATGGGTTTATTTGTAGGTGTGTGTAGAGATGATCAGTGCGAGTAAGAACTTCTAAGCAGGACGCCAGGTGAGTCTTTCTAAACCTAAATTTTTATACATGTGTGTTTAATGGTCGTTATTAAACTGTACGCCTTTCAACTGTTTTTATTTCAAATAAGGAATATGTGTGTGTGACATGGTATTTACTTAACAGTGTGCTTTTCAACTGCTTCTATTTCAAAGCAAGGATTAATTGTGTGATTTATACGTATGTGACCATACTCTGGCGTTGGTGTGAAATGGGGGTGTGTCCCATGATAATTATATATATGAATTTGTTTCATATATCGGCGGTGTGTGCCCTGTTGCGCTGTTACGGTGTGTGTGACTATAGCGTATGTGTGCCTTATTGCGTTGTCACGACGTGTGTGACTATAACGTATACCAGTAGCATGTGTCAATATGTGCATATAATCTTAGTGTGCTTGTTATGATTGGTTTAAATGCTTTCATAACTACTTTTATAAATTGAAATATTTTGGTGTGACTTGGTGTGGAGGGAACTCACTAGACCTCATGGTCTAACCCTCGCTTTTCAAAACTAAAACCTTTTCAGGTAGACAGGTAGCCGAGAGCACGTCTAGAGATTTGGCAGGACATGGGTCGGAGCTTGCGTCTAGAAGGAATAGTAAAACTTTCTTTTATATCTAGTTAGAATTTCTCAGCTGTATTTAGGGTTATTTCCGCGAACCCCGTGTTGTAAATCTTGATAGTGTGACTATGTTGAGCCGTTTTTGGCATTATGAATTAAAAGGTAGTTTCTATCTTGTATGTTTAGTTTTGGGTTGTTACAAATGGTATCAGAGCCCTAGTTTAAGGGATTTAGGTGACCGGATGGGCCTAAAATTAAACTGTAGAGTAGGAGGACACAACTTAGATATAGGAAGCCTTTAGGGAAGACCGTAATCATCGAGGATTTAGGATGATGGTGGTGAGGACTTTCATGTAAGGTAAATTCAAATCACATCTGGCCAATGTCATTATGAATTTACAGGTGTGTGGTTGTGCTTGATCACTATTGTTCTGATAGTCGATGGAGGTGTTAGTGTGTGAAGAGTGACAGTAGTGTGTGGTGGATAGTAGGTGGAGAGTATTGGTAATGTGTGGAGTTCTAACATTGTCATGATGACAACGGTTTAGTGTGTAGCGTGAAAGTATTCTTGGTGTGATTGGTGACGCTATTTAGGAGGGTATTGTTGGAATGTGTGGGGCGAGTGTGTAGGATTATGCCCTGTTTATGTAAGGGCTCGGATCGTGATGATCTAGAAAGAAAATTGGTGTTTAAGCTAACTGGGAACTCATGAGTTGTAGGTCAACTAGAGTTGAGAAAGGGCAACATAGCGAGATATACTCGATTATGTGTGTGGGAGAATATGAAGGAAAGTTTGAATTGAGTACGAATGACCATGAGAGACCTGGTCGACAGTGTGATGTTAGGAGATGGGGATGTATGAATTAATATTGGCTTCAAGTGCCAAGATCAATGTGCCAGCCAGTGTTGTAGTAAGGCAATGTTAGAAAGATAAATCATTTGAAAGAAAGCCTTTTTGGGATTTTGGATGAAGTGTACGATTTGCAAATCTATTTGTCGGAGCATGTGATTTGTAGGTTGGCATTTTGATGTGACTGCTATCAGAATAGAATGTTGGAGCAGGAGTGAGTGGTTACCCAAATAAGAAACCAATTGTTTTTGAGGTGTGAGTTGCTAAGTAAAATGTATTTTGAATCAGTGGACGTCTAAAGAAGATGGTAGTTGAGTTAGTCGAAAATGTGTGATAGTGGATGCTAAATCTTTACAGAATGTAAAATGTTTCTTGTGTATGGAGGAATGATCCTAGAAGGAAATAGTTGGAGAGGTGGCTATGTGGTAAGGAGAAAGTATCTTCAGCAGGCAGAATGTCGGAAAAGAGGGACAAGTAAGGTTTGGTGGGCGGTACTCCACGCTAACATGGGGAGGTGAAGATCGTACGTCGGAATAAGTGAGTAGACTGGAAGTAATAAGCTTGACAGTAACACCGAAAGGTGGAGTAGTGTGTGTAAATCGCCATCGATAAGTGTGCGAACTTCTGGAAAGAGTGTCGAGGAAGGGGAGAGGACGATGTTATGTTTCCTTTTTACCTCTTTCATTTTATCCATCAAGCCATCAATGCACTTGATGAATACATCTTTCTTTGGATTTACGCTCTTCACTAGAAGTTTAGAGATTTCAAACCAATCGGAGAGGCTGAATTGTTTCAGGTGATAGTCTCCAATACTTCTAGACATGCCATCTTCTCTTTCAATGATCAATCTTATGTCGGCAGGATTGGCTTTAGAGGTGGCAATTTTGATACCTGTGATTGGAGACCTGTTGGTTCGGTAGTGCATTGCCTTTTTGTACCAGGAAATTTCATCATCCTTTTCTTCCTTAAGAGCACTCAGTACCGATTTCTGAGTTTTGATGGCATCAGTAGACTTTACTTTTGCTGCTTCCTCCTTGGCAGCTTTCAGAGAAAGAGCTTTAGATTCATCCAAAGCTTTTTGAGCAAGTTTGGCTTCCTCAAGCTCTTGAGGAGTCAGACCAAGGTCGGGGTTGGAATCTTGAGATAGTGGATGAGTTGGTGGTTTTAGTTTCAGAGTTTGGGCACCTTCAGGTCGGGCCCCATATTTGGCTAACTCTTTCTTTTTCTTTTCTTCTTCCGCTTCTTGATCGGCAGATAGTATTTTCTTTCCTTTATCTTTAGGGGTCTCGGACACTTGTTCCCCCTCAGATTTTGCAGGGGTTTTCTCTACCGATGAAGATAGAATCGGTGATGGTGAGGACTTCGGTGGTGGTGAAGATTTCGGTGGTGGTGAGGAAGCAGTACCAAAAGGTTTCGGTGATGTACCTGGAAGATCGGTGGTTTTCTTGGAGATGCGGATGTGTGGTTGATCAGTGGATTATGAAGGCTGATTGCTGTTTGTTCGTTTAACTGAAGGCATTTTCGATGGTGGTTCAGATTTCTCCCCCTCAGCAACAACTCGAACAGTCAAACCCAACAAAGTAAACACCTGATCAAGTTTTGAGTGGAGAAGGTTGATATTGGCAGGATCAATGCTGGTCAAGGTAAAGTCACCCAGATCCAAATCCCAATCCAGGCTCTTTTCAAGTGGATCAACTTTTTGATGAAGACGTTCGAGTGATTGAGATAATGAAGTCCGAAGAGCATGATGACGAGTTTCCCAATCAATAAGACGAAAGAGCTCGGGATCTTTGACATCAATCGAAGCTTTGATGGAGGCAAGAGACATGGCTAGGTCGTTGTGAGAGTTGGTCAAATTATCCACCCTGGTAGAGAAGTGAGCCATATTAGCAATAAGAGGCCGAAGATCGTCCCGAAGAGCATTTGCCAAGAGTTAAGATTGGCGAGACTCGAGCACAGATACCCGGTCATTGGATTGAGCCATAATGGAAATTGTGGCCTGTTTGAAGGATTCAAATTGAGTACCGACCAACCTACACTGACGAGAACACTCTTGAATCTCAGCAAATAATTCACTCGGCAGCCGAATTCCGGTAATAGGTGGAGCACGAACCTCGGGTAGATGCACTCGGGGATGTGTCGGTGATAACGGGGTATGAGTAGTATTCTTTCTTCAACAGAAGTGGAGGAGGATGGATGAGGGCATGAAGGATCGGGGTAAAGGACCCTTTGCCTCGGTAGGGGAGAAGGGGATTGTGATGAGGATGAACTTTTCCCCGATGGTTGGTGAGGGGTGGGGGATCGGTGAGGGGTCGGGGATCAGTGGAGGCTAGGAGATCAGTGGTGAGGAGACGCGATCGGGTGGGTATTTTCGGTGAAGTAGTTCTCGATGGATCGGTAATAATATCATCGGTGGGGGGGATTGGTTCGGGGAGAGCCAGTGTCTTCCAACAAAAACTCAAAGAAATCTCTTGGGGGGGTTTTTCTGTGGGGGAACCCTCAGTGGGTTGTGCATCATCGATCATGTACTGATTGAGTGTAAGATTGTGTAGTGAGAATTCTATTCCTTCGAGGGGAGACACCTCGAAGTCATCTCCACCACTCAAAGAAGCGAGTGGGGAGGTAAGTTGTGGGTTCTCAAAATGTACAACCGAAGCCTGTAGAGAGGTAACGGAGGAGTCGGTAGGGGTAGTAATTGAGTCCCTTGGCCCAGTGGGGAGAATTTCAACAACTGTCGATTTTTGAGAATCGGCAGTTGGCTTAGATGGTGTGGCCGAAGGTTTCCGAGACTTCTTTAAAGAAGATCTCGGAGGGGATTGTGAGTGCCTCCACTTTTGAGATGAGGTATGAACCGGGGAAGCCTCCGAGGGATCTCTCGGTGGCGTAGTTCTAGAAGCGGGTGCGGAGGTGTAGGTGGCCTTTTAATATTTCTTTTTAGCGCCACCCGACCTCACTCGGGGACGGGAAGAAGGGGCCACTACAACTTGGGGTTCCTCGGGAACTTCCGGATGTTGAAATCCGGGAGCCTCCGCGTCACCCCAGTGAAGATCGGGAGTGTGAGCGAAATAAATCATACCTTGGCGTAGAGGATGATCAGTAGTAAGGCGACCAACATTGAGTGTCTTTTGGCCAACAATGGGGGATGACCAGTCGTATAAAAAACAAGGAGATTGAGACTTGCGATCCGAATCCAAAGCCGATCCAAGCTTGTGTTTAAGGATCATAGATATGAATCGAGGATATGCTACATGGCATCGTTTCGGGTGTTTAATCACTTCAGTCAGCTCAGTAACGAAGTACTGAGCGAAATCGATCTTTCGTTGAAAAATAAGTGCATGGGCCAACTTTGTAATATACGAAGGGGATTGATCCTGACCATTTGTCTTACGAGAAAGACAATGAATCACGTGTGCGAAAAAGAAGTTCCACACACCACCCATTTTGTTGCGAGTGAGAGTACCTGGGCCTTTTGAAGACTTAGATGTTGTGTCATCAGATTGGTAGATATAGCCAAGAGTGTTGACTATAGCTTCATGGAAGTTGTTTACGTGCAGGTCTTCATAAGTGGAGAAGACTTCGATCTTGAGGGCACGACGAACATCATCAACGCCGAAAGTGACGTCGTGATCACCCTCCTCGTCAGAAAAGATAGAAGCATGAATGGCTTCATTTGATAGATCATACACACAAGATAGCCAAAATTTGCCAATGAGCATTTTGCTCATCTTCGGGTTGCATGTGAAAGCATGGAGAAGAGGTGAGCGGGTTAAGAACTTTATGATAGTGTTGAACTCGGGATGTGCGGGATCAGATTCGAACCTTGCGACGTGATTGCAAGGGTTGAATATGAGGTCTTCAAAACTAGTAGGAATGTTTTTCACTACCTTGGTGGGTGCCATTGTTGCAGGTGAGAGATAGGGGTGTGAGATAGAATAGAGAGATGAGTTGCAAGTTTCGAATATTATGAGAAGTATGGAGAGGATGGGGTTTATATAGGAAAGAGATTGGGAAGATGAGAGATCGTGGATTTTAAAATAGGGCGGTAACGGTAATGAGGGTGTGAGAGAGAGATTAAAAAATAAAATAAGATATTTTAAAAAGAGTAATGATGAGGATATTTGAACTTGTGGTCAAAAGGGTTTTACATGGAAGGGGAAGGGTCAAAGTCGACTGACACCTAGGGTTTTAGGGGTGATGTGATCATGGGTGTATCGGGAATCATATGAGATAAGCTTTGAAGAATCGGTAGTAGATTTCGGTGGGGAATCCTCACCGATGAGTATGGATAAGTTGAAAAGAATCGGTGGTGGAGATAGATTATCGACACAAGAGTGTGAGAATCAAGTTGGTGTGGATTGTTCTACCGAAGAGAAGAGTGAGGAGGTAAATAAGTGTATCGGTGGAAAGAGCATCGGTAGACGATATGGTAGAGGTGTCGGTGATAAAGAAGGACACCGATGTATGCGTCGGTTTTGTGTAGAGGAAGTAACCGTTGGTGCGAAATTTGACTTCGGTGGAGATTGTCGAAGTGGATTTCGGTGTTAAGCAAAGCCACCGATGGAGAGATTTAATGAGGTCAAAATGATGACATCTTCAAGATGATGTCATCGGTGTAGTGGGGTCGGTGAGAAGAAAGAGAGTGGGTACCAATGTGATATCGGTGAAGAATGGGAAAGCAATGTCACTGAAAGTTGCACACTCCAAGTTCACTTATTAGAAAATTGAACCTGGCTTCATCTAAGGGTTTGGTGAACAGATCAGCAAGCTGTAGATCAGTGGGAATGAAATGCAGCTCAATGTCACCTTTTGAGATGTGATCCCTGATGAAGTGATATCTGATGTCTATGTGTTTTGATCTGGAGTGTAGAACATGATTGTTTGCAATAGCTATTGCACTCGAATTGTCACACGGAATGGGAATCTTTGAGTAGATTTTATTGTAGTCCCTTAGTTGATTTTTCATCCACAGGATCTGAGCACATCAACTTCCAGCAACAACATATTCAGCCTCAGCAGTTGATGTTGAGACTGAGTTATGTTTCTTGCTGGACCAGCTGACTAATTTTCCACCAAGGAGTTAGCAGCTACCTGTGGTACTCTTTCTATCAATCTTGGAACCTGCATAATCTGAATCTGAATACCCAATTAGTTCAAAACCTGAGTCTGTGGGATACCAAAGACCCAGATGCAAGGTACCTTTTAGATACCGGAAAATCCGTTTTACAGCAGCCAAATGTGATTCTTTTGGATTGGCTTGATAACAGGTACAAAGACAGGTAGCAAACATAATATCTGGTCTACTAGTAGTTAAATAAAGAAGAGAACCAATCATCACTCGATAATTCGTTACATCAACAGATTGTCCATCCGGATCAGCATGAATTTTCAGAGGTGGTGCCATGGGAGTTTTCATAGGAGAGCAGTCTAAAAAGTTGAATTTCTTCAGAAGGTCACGAATATATTTACTTTGATTTATAAAAATCCCTTCTGAAGTTTGTTTAACCTGAAGGCCTAAAAAGAATGTAAGCTCTCCTATCATGCTCATCTCATATTCACTCATCATGAGAGAAGCAAACTCATCACATAGTGATTCATCAGTGGCACCAAAGATGATGTCATCTACATAGATTTGAACAAGAATGATATTACCTGAGGTCTTCTTGATAAATAGAGTGTTGTCAATTTTACCTCTGGAGTATCCATTCTTTAGAAGAAAGTCAACAAGAGTGTCATACCAAGCACGTGGAGCGTTCTTGAGGCCATAGAGGGCCTTGTCTAATTTGTACACATAGTCTGGATGGGCTGGGTCTTCAAAGGCAGGAGGTTGTTTCACATAGACTTCCTCTGCAAGTTCCCCATTGAGGAAGGCACTTTTCACATCCATCTGAAAGACCCTAAAATTTTGGTAGGCAGCATGAGCCAGGAAGATTCTTATGGCTTCAAGTCTTACAACAGGGGAAAATGTTTCATCATAGTCAATGCCCTCTTCCTGTCGGTATCCTTGAGCAACCAGTCTGGCCTTGTTTCTGATAACTGTACCTTCTTCATCCATCTTATTTCTGAAGATCCATTTGGTTCCAATGATTGTCTTCTTTGGAGGTCTAGGAACCAATCTCCAAACTTTATTTCTCTGAAACTGAGAAAGCTCTTCTTGCATGGCAGTGATCCAACAGGGATCTGCAAGAGCTTCATCAATCTTCTTGGGTTTAATGAGAGATAGAAAGTTCACATAGATACAAATATTTCCAACTCCTCTGCGAGTTTGGACACCAACTTGTTGATCACCAATGATTTGATCTATGGGGTGATCTTTGGTCCATTTTGTGGCAGGAGGTAAAGGAGGTGGAATATTTTGTGTGAAGGAAGTTGATGGAGTGGGATCAGAAGATCGGTGGAAGACAAGATTGTTGGTGGTAAGCATAGGATCGGTGGAAGGTTGTGCGTCGGTGGAGTGATGAATTTTGGTGGGAGAATGTATGTCGGTGGGAGAATTCATGTCGGTGGGAAGATGGTCAATTTCGGTAGGAGAAGGGTCAGGAACTATGGAAGGTGACCCAACTTGGTTATTTAAAGTAGTGGGATTTGAAGGAATGTAGGATGCATAGGATTGACTATAGGAGCATCACCTATGCATGAAGAGATCTATCTGTGTAATTCATCATCATCATTTGAAAGAGATGATGATCTTAGATCATCAAATTTGACATGAATGGACTCATCAATACATTTCTCCTGAGATTATACACACGATAAGCTTTGGAGGATAGAGAGTATCCAACAAAGATTCTTTCATCTGTTTGGGATCAAATTTCCCAAGATTATCACGATCATTCAGGATAAAACACACATAGCCAAAAACATGAAAAAAACCTATATTTGGTTTTCTGCCATGAAATACTTCATATGGGGTCTTATCGTGTCTTTTGGAAATCACCGACCTATTTTGGGTAAAGCAAGCAGTATTAACAGCTTCAGCCCAGAAATAGGTAGGCAGGTTTGATTCACTTAGCATGGATCTAGCAGCCTCACATAGAGTTTTGTTTTTTCTTTCCACCACTCCATTTTTCTGAGGAGTTCTGACTGCAGAGAAGTTTTGAGAAATTCCTTTCTTATTGAAGAAGTCTTCAAGAGCACTGTTTCTGAATTCAGTGCCATTGTCACTTCTCACCGAACGTACAAGTTGTCCATTAAGAACTTCATTTTTCTTGACAAAATTGATGATTTCTTCAGTTGCATCACTTTTATACTTGAGAAAAGACACCCAAGTATATCTAGTAAATTCATCAACAATTACAAGAATGTACCTTTTGCCTCCTAGACTAGGGGTGCTGACTGGTCCACATAGGTCCATGTGCAGCATCTGCAGAGGAAGAGTGATGGAAGAGCATTGCTTGGTCTTGAAGGAAGTTTTGGAATTTAGATGAGACAGACGTTTATGCCACAACTAGTTCCTTTTGGCCCTGTCATATGACACAAAGCAAACACTGGATGCATTATTATCTTGTCCCATATCGATGATATAGACATTTTCCATCCTTTTTTCTGATAACACCACTTTCATGTTTTTATCAACAATAGTACAGATACAAAGTTCAAAGATAACTTTATATCCCAGATCACACAATTGGCTAATACTGAGGAGATTGTGCATGAGACCTTCAACAAATGCCACTTTATTGAAGGCGACAGATCCGTTTGTGAGAGTTCCATAACCTTTGGTATAGCCACTATAATCGTCTCCAAATGTTACAGAAGGACCCTTTCTAGACACATAGTTAATAAGTAGAGAATTATTTCCCGTCATGTGACGTGAGCACCCACTATCCAGATACCATATTTGATGGTGCTCAAAAACCTGCATGCATACACAGATTAGTTCCTAGGTACCCATTTGGTGGTGGGTCCTTTGGGGTTAGAAGAGGATGAGTCCTTAGATTTGGTTCTGTCAATTCTTTTTTTTGGACAATCCTTTGCAAGATGGAAAGTATCACCACAATTATAGCATTTTCTGTAGATAAAAGTCTTTTTGGGGTTTTGCAATTTCTCTTTTCCTTTTCCTATGATGTCTACTTGAATAGCTTTAGGACCAAAGGATGAGATGAGAGAAGGAAAACTTAAAATTCCATTTGCAGAGGTGGAAGCAAATTTGGAAAGATTTCTGGAAGAATTTTTGAAATGTTCTTTCCCAAAGTCTGAGGATTTTCTTTTCAAAGAGAGATCAGTGGAGAAGTCAGTAGAGTTTGCTCTTTTGAGAAACTTAGCTTTTGAAGAGTTAGAAGCCGAGGCTTCATTAATGGTCAAATCC
Organism: Saussurea involucrata; assembly: GCA_033807775.1. Taxonomy (NCBI): domain Eukaryota; kingdom Viridiplantae; phylum Streptophyta; class Magnoliopsida; order Asterales; family Asteraceae; genus Saussurea; species Saussurea involucrata. The sequence continues at coordinate 114,183,155 of CM066324.1, forward strand.
TTTAAAAGATCATGAATGGGTTTTGAAACCTCATTAGAATCTTGTTTCTCAATGTTTGAATTGAAGATGATTCTTTTTCTTTTATAAACATCCCAAACTTTAAAGCTTCACCTAGATCAACTGAGTTTAAAGAAATAGAGTCACAAGAGCTTGACTCTGAGGCATCATCCCATACACTAGAGGAAGGAACAAGTGCATGGGAAGAAGTTTCAGTAATGGTTTTTCCAAATCCTAAACCGAATTTACTATCACCAACGACTTGGTCTTGAAAAATTTGCTCAAGATTTTTTGAAGAGTTTGTCCATTTTTTAACAACCTCTTGTTCTCTTTTAAGTTTCTTGAAAAGCTTATTTTTCTCTTTAGAAATCATGTGATTTATAGTTTTCAGATCCTCAAGCTCAGCTTTGATTTCCTCAAACTTTTCAAGTTTAGACATACAAATTTCAAGTTGAGAAGTGAGGTTTTTAACTTGAACAGATTTTCTTTTCTTGCTATCCTTGACAGAATAGAAGTCTTTAGTTAAAGATTCATAAGCATCAATCTTTTCACTGTCAGTCATATCATTAAAAGGATGTACCTGAGAATATGATGTCGAGCACCCAGTTGACATCAGAGCCATTGGAGAGGTAGCTTTTTAGAATCTTCCAAATCTTCGGATATGGTCATGAAACACATGTTGGGAGAATCACTGTCAGAAGTGTCTTCTTCATCCCAATTATGAGTTTTTGCCATGAGACATTTTCCTTTTCTTAGAAGACCCTCACTTCTTTCCTTCTCTTTCTTGTATTTTGCCTTGTATTTCTCAGCACGTTCCTGATGGTCTTGGGAAGAGGATTGAGTATCTTTCTTGGAAAAGGTTGATTTGAAAGAGTTGTTTTTGGGTTTCTCATACTTGGAAGAAATATTATCAAAAGATGAATTCCTGGACTTTGCAACACGTTTGCTCCTACACTCAGAAGCAAAATGTCCTTTCTTACCACAGTTAAAACATTCTTCAGTGGTCTTATCAGAAGAGGGGGTCTTGGAAGAAGAGGGTTTTTTGAAATTTCTAGATTTGTTAAAAGGACGAGACTTGTTCTTAAAACCAGCCATCATAGCCATTTCATCAGACAACTGCTCAACCACGATTTCCTCACCTTCATCATCAGCATCACTTAGATATGCCTTCGTTTGGTGGGTAGAGTTGTTTTGGTTGTCATTGTCAGAATCTGATGACGGATAGGTGATTCTAGGAACATTTTGAGATTTCTTGGAATTTTCACTGACAAGAGCTATAGAAGAGCCCTTTATCTCTTTGATGAAAGATTTCCTTTGCAACTTAGTTTGCTCAACGTTGAAGAGAGTTCCATACAAGACAGTTAAGGGCATAAACTCAAGGTCCTTGGTAGTCTTAATGCAAGTACATATATTCTCCCAAAATTCAGGGAGACAATCCATGAACTTACATAGGACTTCCTCATTATCATAGACTCTACCCAATAACTTCAGATCATTTAAAAGAGAGTTGAAATGATTATAGTAGCTAGGAAGAGATTCACCTTTTTCATAAGCAAAGAGTTCATACTTTCTAATGAGACCAATCTTTTTACTCTTCTTCACTTCCTCTGTACCTTCGTACATAACACACAGTGTGGTCCATATCTCTTTAGCAGTTTCAAAGTTAACCAGAGAGTGAGAGAGCAATAATTGCTCGGAGCTTAGAATCAAGAGTAACCAGACGTTTTTCCTCATCAGTATATTTCTTTGGATTTTTAAGAATATAAAGACCAGTTGCTTTGGATTTCTCTTTGTCATAAAGCTCAGAATCATCGGAGTCACTAGAGTCCTCCTTATCAATGGTGTTGGTGCAAGTGATTAAAAATCTTTAATCCCACTATTTTGATGATTAACAAATAAATAGACATTTTATTTGTTCTAATAATTTTATCCAAGTTTAAAAGCTCGTGAAGATTGGAAAGCAGCATCCCAGTTCAGATCAGAGAAATGCTACACAAACGAAGATTATATCTGAAGAATTCAAGACTGAAGATGTGTTTTTATTTATATTTAATAATGGTAAAAACACTCAAAATATTACAACACTTGGATATTTTTCAAAAACTAAACCCAATACTGATTTACCAGAAACCAATACTGATAAATCAGTATTGGCATGTGAAAGGATTGAAAAAAGGCTGATGGCATGTGGAGAAATTGATTTTAATACACAGCTCAAAAGTCTCACGCATGGCCTGAGAACTTGGAATCTCTGACCGCGGTATTCCGCGCCTGTCTGGCCGGAATTCCGCCAAACCTGATTTCGGTTTTCTCAGGCCTATATAAAGAGACCAATGGCAAGGGTTTTAGAAATAGATTTTGGGAGGAAAAGAATTCCTTGGGTTGATAGAAGATTGAAGTCCTTGTGATTTCTGAGAAATTATAATCAGCAAAACAACCCAAGTTATCAAACTCTCAAAGAACATCCAAGTGCTATACATTTACAAGAGTTGTTACCATTGTGAAATATACAATCTTGTAATCATTTCTATTGAGAGTGAGTGATCCGTTAAAAATCTCTAAGCAAAAGCTAGAGATATTCATATCATTGTATCAAGGTTTGTGTTCTACCACAAAGAACACTTATAGTGGATCGTGTGTTGAGAAGTGTCTCAAAGAGTGGATTAGCCAATACGTTGGTGAACCACTTCCCAAATATCGGTGTTGGTATCATTTGTCTCTACCCTTATCTCTTTACATTGTTATACATTTATTTTGTGATTATAACTGTTAAAAGAAGTTTTTGAAAGCAAAAGATCTTAATACAACCTTTACCCCCCCCACCCCTAAGGTTGCCTAACAATTGGTATCAGAGCACATCTTTCAAAGATTTCCTTTCTGTAAACAAGTCATTTTAAATTTCTACTTATATAATGGCTCACCATGAAGGTACCTTATCTGTAAAACCACCTCCGATTGATATTGAAAAATTTGGCATTTGGGCCAAACTATTTGAATGCCACGTTCGTGGTAAAAGTAGAAAAATGTGGGATATTATTGAAAGAGGAAACTTCATTCCCAAAAAACGAAAAATGACCTTATTGTTGAAAAACCTGTATGAGATTGGACTCCAACTGATGAAGCATGGTACTGTTTAAATTTTGAAGAAAAAAACATGCTCTATGCCGCTATAACATCTGATGAAATTGAAAGAGTCTTTACATGTAAAACTACTAATGAAATTTGGCAAAGTCTAAATGATACTCATCGTGGAAACTCGCAAGTCAAAAGCAGTAAAATAAATATTTTGGTTCATGACTACGAACTTTTTGAAATGGCTCAAGATGAGTCAATTGAATCTATGTTTAAACGATTTAACCTTATCATGACTACATTGAAAGGCTTAGGTCGTACTTATGAAAATGAAGACTATGTGAGAAAAATTCTCCGAGCACTTCCTCCGGAATGGATGCCAAAGATTACCTCCTTGGAAGATTCTCGTGATCTTTCAACAATGAAGTTGGATGATCTCATTGGCAATCTCAAGGTTCACAAGATAGCCTTGAAAAGAAACAAAGCACGAGATCAAGGAAAGAAAAAATCCTTGGCACTTAAAGCTAGCGTAGTAAAGGAAGAAACAAAAGAAGAAAAAGCTAGTCAACCAAGCGAAGAAACGGAGAAGACATGCCCTACGAGCGATCTTGCTCTACTGGTAAGAAATTTCAATAAACTTTTGTCTAACAAACGTTTCACAAGAAATGACAGGTCAAACTTCAATCGAAGAGACGGAGGTAATCGAGACCAGAATCAAACCTCAAGATTCCCAAGAAGAAATGAAAGACCATTTCAAAAATTCAACAAGTTCAACAGCCGCGAGAACATCAACAACAACTCAAATAACAATGATTATTGTTATGTATGTAGAGACAAGAACCACTATGCGAACATGTGCCCAAAACGAGCTAAGCAAAATGACACACAAAAAGCTTTCGTTGGAGGAGCATGGAGCGATAGCGAAGGAGAAGAAAGAAAAGAAGAACTATGTCTCATGGCCGACCATGAGAAAGAGGTATCCACTTCATACTCAAACATTAATGATTATAGTGACTATTATGACGATGAAAATAATCTATATGAAGATGAAGATCTAGATGATATTGAAGAGTCTTATAATCAAATGGTAGATCTCGTTAAAAAATATAGTCAAACAAATGAGGAAATGAGTAAAACTCTTACTCTGCAAGAAAAAGAAATTCATAACCTAAAAAAGAAAATCTTTCTTGATACTAAAATACACGAAGATAAGAATAAAGAGATTGCTCACTTAAAAGAAAAATCTAATGAAAAAGAAAATTGTGACACAGGTGCCAAGTTAAATGAAAAGATTGCTTGCTTAACAAGGAAAACAAGTGAAAATGATATCTGTGATAGATGTGACAAGTTAAAGATTGAAATCTCTTCTCTAAACTTAAAGTGTGAAAATCTTGAGAGAAGAAATCAAATGGCTTCAATGTTTCAAGATGGAGATGATAAAATTCTTAAAATGTTAAAAATACAAAGAAAGTTTGGTGACAGACGTGGACTTGGTTTTGATGACTCCAACGGGGAATCGAGTGCCAAAATACCGTAAAAAAACGTTACTTTTATAAAATCAAGAATAGACAGTGCTTCCGAAAATGAAGGAACCAACAGTAAACATGTGTTTAAATGCTTTCCTTCGGTATATGCTAGTTCAAAAATTACTACTAATAACTACGGTTATAGACCTTCTCACACTCGTAACAACAACGACGAAATGAAAAGGAACACACACAACGGAAACTATTCCAACGTCAAAAGTTGGATAAAACCACAAACACCTCATTATGCTTACAATGAAAATTTTCGAAAAATAAGGGTAATCCCTAGATGGATAGCTAAAGGTGTTTTTAATGCTAGTAATCCCGGGCAAATGAAAAATTGGTTTTCAAATATCTAATTCTTTAAATTCTTTTAACTTACCCATAAAAAGGGTACCAAGTTGTTTTGTATCTCATATTTTTTTGTAGATGGTTTTTGGAAACGAAATCGAAGATCTAGATTGGATCCTCGATAGTGGATGCACCTGTCACATGACTGGTAATATAAACTTATTTTCATCTGATGATAACTGTGACGGTGGACAAGTTGTCTTTGGTGAAACGCAAAAGGAAAGGTTATCGGTAGAGGTAACATCGAATGCAATAATGTTAAATTTTCAAATGTCAAACATGTGAGTAACTTAAATTTCAATTTGCTAAGTGTTGGACAAATATGCAAAATGGTATCCAAGTTCTCTTTAAAGAAGACGGATGCGATATAATTAAAAATGACAAAGTAATCTTAACAGGTGTCAAGAAAAGGGATTTATATATCTGCAAAACTCATGTTAAAAATCGTACCTGTTTATCCTCTATTCATGATAATACTACCTTGTGGCATAGACGACTTGGACATGCAAATCTTCGCTTGATTCAAAAGTTGAAAAACAAAGATCTTGTAAACAACCTTCCTACAATCAAGTTTGACAATCATTTTTGTGATGCATGTCGCGTCGGAAAACAAGTTCATGTTTCGCATAAATCTAAAAATATTGTTTCAACAAAAAGAGTGTTAGAACTACTCCACATGGATCTCTTCGGTCCTTCGGCAGTCCAAAGCTATGGAGGAAATTTCTATACACTTGTAATAGTTGATGATTTTTCTCGTTACACATGGACTCTCTTTTTGAAACATAAAAATGAAGCTTTTGAAAAATTCAAAATCTTAGGCAAGAGAATTCAAAACCAACAAGGTTGTACGATTGTTTCCATATGCACGGACCATGGAAGAGAATTCGATAATGAAATTCAATTCGGAGCATTTTGTGACAAGTACGGAATTACTCATAACTTCTCGGCACCTCGAACTCCTCAATCTAATGGGGTTTGTTGGTCCCGAAGGCCTATACAAGTTTGTAGAAGGGGGGGTTGAATACAAACACACAGATTTTACTTTTCTAAATTGTTTATTGATAAATCATTAACAATTTACAGCTTGTTGCGGAGACAAGATTAAGGATAAACCTAAATCTAAACAAGTTGGAACAATAAGGTTTCTTGCACTAAGAAAGATAAGGAAATTACTAATAATAACCTATCTTGAGATAAGAGATATGAACTTGTCCAGAGTTAGCAAGTTACTTCAAATGAAGTGAGTTCATCTCTTTATATACTGCATGCATTTAATGCAAGTCAGTATATACTTTACACGTGTCATCAGCTGGTTGGTTGCATGTCATTGACCTTTGTTGACAACCTTAGTAGCCGTAAGGATGAACAGTGTAGTATCAGAGTGGTTGTACGATTTCAGATATTTGGAGGTTCTTTTCTGATATTTCGTATGGAGGCGTGCAAGGGTGGTTAAGACAAAAGTACTTTGTACGGAGGACTTCATGATCAGCTTTCGTTGATTCAGCGATTATCATTTACTATTCAGCAGATGATAAAGTTCAGCGAAAGCTGAAGTCTTGTACTTGATACTTCACGTTGAGTGGACAAATCTGAGTCTTCGCTGATCCGCATCAGTTCATTAGGAGACTTGTCGCTGGTTCTTGAGCTTGATCTTCGACTTCAGCGTAGAACCTTTGTTGACGTGAAACTTGTCTTCAGGGATCATAAGTAAACAACTAACTTATCAGCGATCATCATAATGACTGAACAGACTCAGCGCATTAATGATGAACAGTTTCGCTGAATGTTTAACTTAAAGAGCGAGAGTTCCTATCAGCGGTAATGGAAGATCTTAGTACTTATCAGCGATAGTGAAACTCTGATACATATTGTTTACTTACAATTTTCACTAAGTATATAAGAGAGGGTCATTATCAAATCACTGAGGGTTTGGATCAACAATCTCCCCCTATTTTATTATGACATAGCAACAAAGAAAATTGTTATTTAATGAAAACATAAGGATAAAAAGAACTCATAAAATATTTGTCCCTTTTACTGTTTTCTAGGATCTTTTCAGTACTGATGGAGTAAAGTACGTTCGCTGAAATCTTTCTTTAAAACTTTGAATCAGGTTACAATGAAGAACAGAAAGATTATAAGTACAAGCGAAATAATTTACAAGTACAGAAGGATAACTGATACAATAGAGAAAAAGGAGATTATATCAGTTTTTAAAAGGTTCTTCCTTAATGAGAAGTTCATCAAGGGTCGTCTTTTCAGTGGGGATCATCACGCCTTGTTTTCTTTTGTTCAGCGCTTCTTTAAAGATCAAGGGTTTTAGGTGTCGTGCCTGAATGTCTTTTCTGAAGTCACACCAGTAGATGAGATCTCTGAGCTGTTCGATTGGAGTGATTGGAAGCTCAGCGATCCGTTGAAAGCATTTACGTCCGTCGTAGTCAAGAAAGAATATTCCATAAGGATTACTGATGACTTTACCAGGGACGAAAAGTTCACATGGTGGCAAAGAAATGTCAAGGGCAGATAGATCAGGATCAGGACCAAGCACTTCAGCGCGAGAGAAACCAATTCCAGTTTCATTTCGTATGACAGGACCTGAGTTTGAATCTTGACGTTTCTTATTTGGAGAGCCCCTTTTTCTTTTCAGCTTTAGATCAGGAAGAGGAGGAATGTCCACACAAGAAGATATCAAATCGATCTGTCTGTTTATCGGCTTTTCGAAATGATCCTTGTACTTAGATTGTGACGATTGGATAGCTAACCTCATCTCCATCCATTCAGAGAGACCATACCTTTTTACAGTGTCAGCGCGAAAGGTTTCAGATTGGCCATTTTCTCTGAAAAGTTTGATGTCAACAATAGGTACTCCGATAGATGTTCTTCCAGAGATGAATACCTTGTTGATCTTCGCTGGACGATATCTGAAGTGGATTTTCTCTTTACACCAGATCAGGGTGGTCTGAGAAACTTCAGTTTTCTTTTCCACGATCTTCTGGGATTCTTCCCAAAGCTTTCGTTGGATTTGAATGGGAACACGTTTCAGCTTGGGGTCTTTGACATATTCTTGAGTAAGCTTGATGGCGTATTCTCTGTCTTTTTCTTCAGCTTCCTTTCTTTCAGCGATGAGGCGTTCAGCTCTGAGGTGTTCCTTGTATTCATCTTTTGAAATTCTGAACTTAGGAGGAACTGAAGGCAGTTGTTCACGCCTTAGAATGATTCGCTGATCCTCGAATCGCTTTATTATTTCTTCTCTTTTCTTCTGTTCTTCTTCTCTTAGCTTTTGAAGAGCCAAGGAAGGTCTGTTTCTGTGTGAGAGAGTTTGTTCTTCAGGTTCATCAGTCTCAGAGATCAAATCCAAGACTGGGATTATTTCTTCAGCGGCAGCTGGAATTATTGGTGAAGTCGCAGTTGTGGAGCCTTCAGCGATATCCTCAAACAGGGGAGAGGAGTAGCTGAAACGCAACGATCTTACAAATAAGAACTGGGTAGAAGAACTTGGGTAGAAAAGATAGAAAAATAATGTGGATGTGTAGAGAGGTTGTGGAGTAGAGAACTGATTGTGTATAGAGATGTTCAGGGAAGGAATATAAGTAAAGTTTAGTGTACCTGACAAACCGGCTTTTCAAGCAAGATCGCCAGATTTTCATCTTCAGCGAGGCCTTTGCCTTTGCCTTTGCCTTTCTCAGCGCCAGAGGCTGAGGGCTTTGTCTTTGTCTTCTCCCCTGAAGGTTCTTTTATTGAAATACCTTTAAGAGCTTTGATCCTTAGGGCAGGTTTGACGATAAAAAAATCATCGTCATCTTCGTCATCATCATCATCATTCTTTGGAGAAGAAGATGGTTCATCATCAGGGATGTCGACGGCTTCATCATCATCTGCTTCGGATTCTTCAGCGTCTTCTTCGAGTTGCTCCCCCTCAGATACAGATGCGAGCTTCTCGGTTCCCTCAGGGTTTTCATCTCCCTGAGGTTTTTCAGCGATCAGATCTTTGTATCTCTCTCCCTTGATAGATTCATCATGGGAAAGGTCTTCAGCGCTTTTGTTCAGATCTTCAGCGCTCTTCTCAGCGGTATGTTCAGCGCTCTTCTCCCCCTCTTTCTCATGATGACTGGGGGAGGAATGGGTAGACTCAGCGTTGGTGTTATCTCTGTCTTCTGGGCCAGAGATTTTCACACAACCTTCAAGCTTTGCTATTCTGTCTTCTAGGCTAGAAATAGCAGGCGTGATTTTCTTCAGCTCTGTGCGATCCGCCGTTGTGAAAGATTCCAAAATAGGGGCAGGAGCAGGAGCTGGAGTTCTTGCCTTGTTGAGCAGCTCTTCAATCATTGTTTTCATCGAACCAACGTCGGTCTTTACAGAGCCTAAGTCAGTCGTCAGAGTTTGAACATTTGTCTTCACATCAGACATATCACCTTCTAGTGCTCCAACCGATGTCTTCAGCGTTGTTACTTCGCCGGACATGGAGGAAACTGATTGTTTGAGTGAGGTGTAGTCTGTGTAGATGTCAGCGAGCACTTTGGCGAAATCGCTGAGAGTCTTATCAACAATCTTGATGTCGTCTGTGGAAGCTTTCTTTTCCACCACCGTTGTCAGCTTCGTCAGATTCTCTCCAGCGTTTGTTACAGCTGTAGAGTTGTTGGAGAGTGTGGTGGTGAGATCAGTCAGCTTAGTTTCCACGGACTTCAGAGACTCGTTGATGTCTCCCAAATTAGGACCTGTAACACATAAGTACTTGTGAACAAAGGAAAGCTCAGAAGTTTCAGGTTTAGTTACAGTGTATATGGGTTGATTTGTACCTGCAGGAGGATTGATGATATCGTCAAAGTTGCGGACTCCTGAATAATGTTCCATATCCTCTTCGAAAGTACGGTGAGGTATGGTGATCTCTGCAGGTCCTGTCTTCATCATTTGTTGAGAAGCGTCAGCGGTGGCTTCTGGAATGATGGCATCTCCAGTGTTAGCTGGAGGAGTGTCCAAAGAAGTGGAGGGAGGAGCGAAGGATAAGATTGGGATTCGGGTACTGAGTTCAGCGTTGGAATCGCTGACAATCACTTCATCAGTCTTTTGAGAGACTGAGGGAGGTTGGGTAGTTTCCAAGTTTCTAACCTCAGCGTTTGGAGACGCTGAAGCCGGGATTGAAGGGATGGCTTGCACGGGTGTGGCAGAGCGTACCACGGAACTTTCCTTCAGCTCTTCAGAATGAGCTGAGGAGTCTTCAGCATGGAAATGCTGGGGTTGCTCCTTGGTTTTCTTGATCCTTTTGGAATCAAGTTGGGTGTGAGAGGGTTTCCTTTTCTTAGAAGGAGAGGATTGTGTGGTCGGGGTATCAGCGATGGGTATTGTCGCTGAAGGAGCCACAGAAAGCGGAGAATTTAGAAGAGTGAGAAGAGTAGAGAGACGTACCTCGTTGGTGACAGGTTTGAAATCGAGCACCTTAGGGCCAACCTGAGAAAGTTTCAGGTCACCCTCTTGAGGATAGCTGTCCTTCAGGCCATATTGGAAGATGGCGCTGATGAATCTTGGGTAAGGAACCCATGCTGGTAGGTCAGCGGCAGAATCCACGCGTTGTACTAGGTCATCATATATAATAGAGGCCCAGTCAATGTTTAGACCTTTCAGCAGTGCGTATCCCATAGCTTGCGTAGGTTGTGCGGCTTGATCAGAAGAGCCGGACTTCGCTGTCATGCAGCTGATCAGGTGAGCGAAGATGAAATTCATCTCACTGGGCATTTTGGACTTCTTTATCAGCGTCAGTTTCTTCTCGGGCTTCTTGTCCCTTCCAATGTCCCAGATGTAACCCATTGTGTCGAGAAAAGCAATGATGGCATCTTTGTCAGCTTGCTTCTTATGGTCAGGGAATGGAACGAAGGGTTTTTCTTTGGTGGCATTGGGAAAGTTCAGGGCCTTTCGAATGATTGCGGGGGTTATCTTAATTGTACCATACTCAGTATCGCTGAGTATGCAATCGATGGTTTTGGAGGGATCTTTGGCGGAGGGTAGCTGAGTGTGTCTGGCAGAGTACTAGAACTGGGATAGTAGTAACTGATTTGCAGGAGGTGTGATGGTTAGGGCTGTTGAAATGCAGCAGTTTTTCAGGAAATTCACAGCATCATCCAGATGTGTGACTTGCTTTCGAGGAGGAAACTCGAGAAGCGCAGAGAGGTTGTTTACCTTAGTCCAATCTAGTTGATCCAGCTTGAACTTTACCTGAGGGGCTTTGATGATGTCCACTTCCTCAGAGTCAGCGGAGATGGACTCAGCGGTGACATTGATCTTTGAAGATGCCATTTCACTGTATTATCAGTTCAACCAAAGATGTTAACAAATAAGAATTATCTTAATGTGGAAAGAAATTTCCATTAAGATGTTTCGAATTTTGTCCATTTCATTCAGACATAAATGTCTTAATGAAGATTAGGGTTTTTCATGATTTTGAAACGAAATGTAAAAACCCATAAATTCTTGTATTCCAGTTTCTAAAAGAAAACTGGATACGAATGAAGAACAAGTTTAAGATTTAGATTTAAAACTTGAAGAACAACCATGAAATGGTTGTGTTTATAAAACCATGAAAGAAATGATTTTATTTTACAAAGTTCTTTTGTTTGATCTTGTTAAAACAATGAGAAGATCGAAAACAAGTTATACGCATTTGATAATAGATAAGAACATATTAACCTTGATGTTTTGATGAAGAAGATGATGAACAGTTCTTGACGTTTTTGAGAGCACAAATGCAACAGAGGATTCTTTCTTGCGGAGGAAGATTGTTCGCGTAAAAGACAAATATAAACCAAGAGTTGTTTATATATGGAGTTTTAGAGAGAGAAAACCTTGAGCGGGAAAAGGTTTTCATCATGACACGGACACGTGTTTGCATTTGATTTGAAGTTTGAACGAAACGTGCAAACGTGTGTCAGAAAGAAATCGTGCCTAGTATTATCCGTTGCAATGACGTCACAATTGTCCTTTCACATTCTTTTAGGATGTCTCTGAGGTTTTGAAAGCTCAGGGACTCTTTTAAAAAAACATGAAACACTGAATAGAAAATATCAGTGAAGGTTTAAAGAACTTTCAAAATATCGCTGTTAAGGAAGAGATATTCAGCGATGTAATTTATTTTGAAATCTTGCATTTACATGCGATTGTCAGAGAGAGAAAACATACCTGGATATCAGTTTAACCAAGTTTATTCAGAGAGAAGATGATGAAATGGATTATATGAGTTGATTTTATCCCGAAGGCTATACAAGTTTGTATAACCGTATCGCTGATCAAATGTGAACCGCTGAAGATTTACCCTTCAAAGTTCAGCATTCCAAGCTCGCTGATGAGAAAGTTGAATCTTGTCTCATCAAGAGGTTTGGTAAATAAATCAGCTAACTGATAATCAGTTGGGATAAAATGAAGTTCTATATCACCATTCATCACATGATCTCTGATAAAATGATATCTGATTTCTATGTGTTTTGTCTTTGAGTGTAGCACTGGATTGTTTGCTATAGCGATGGCACTAGTGCTGTCGCAATAGATTGGAATTTTGGAGAGCTGAAGATCATAGTCTAGTAGTTGATTTTTCATCCACAAGACTTGAGAACAACAGCTTCCAGCGGCTACATATTCAGCTTCAGCTGTGGAAGTGGACACTGAGTTTTGCTTCTTACTTGTCCAACTTACCAGCTTTCCACCCAGGAGCTGACATCCTCCTGTGGTGCTTTTCCTATCCATTTTGCAACCTGCAAAATCACTGTCTGAATAGGCGGTTAGATCGAATCCTGAGTCTTTGGGATACCAAAGACCTAGATTCGTTGTACCCTTAATATATAGAAAGATTCGCTTTACAGCTTTCATATGGGATATCTTAGGTTCAGCTTGATATCGTGTGCACATACATGTTGCAAACATAATATCGGGTCGGCTAGCTGTAAGATACAATAGTGAGCCGATCATCCCACGGTACAGTGTGACATTGACAGGAACACCCTTTGTGTCCTTATCAAGTGTCAGCGGTGGTGCCATAGGGGTTTTCATAGCTGAACTTTCAGTTAAGTCGAATTTCTTCAGCATATCTTTAACATATTTTCCCTGATTTATAAAGGTTCCTTTTTCAGTTTGCTTAATCTGAAGACCAAGGAAATATGTTAGTTCACCCATCATGCTCATTTTATACTCATCTTTCATTCTATCAGCGAAACGAGTACAATGCTCAGGGTTAGTAGAACCAAATATAATGTCATCAACATATATTTGAACTAAAATGATATGACCTTTCACCTTTCTAAAAAATAGAGTTTTGTCAATCTTACCTCTCTCAAATTTTTCAATATGGAGATAAGTAGAGAGAGTATCATACCATGCACGAGGAGCTTGCTTTAAGCCATAAAGTGCCTTGTCCAGTTTATAAACGTAACCTGGACGCTTAGGATCTGAGAATCCTGGAGGTTGTTCCACATACACTTCTTCATTCAGCTTTCCATTCAGAAACGCTGACTTAACATCCATCTGATGTACAATGAAGTTTTTGTGTACAACATATTCTAAGAAAAGACGAATAGATTCGAGTCTTGCTACTGGAGCAAAAGTTTCGTCATAATCTATGCCTTCCTCTTGTCTGTATCCCTGAGCAACAAGACGAGCTTTGTTGCGAGTTACAGTACCATGTTCGTCCAACTTGTTTCGATAGACCCATTTAGTGCCTATCACCGTTTTGTCAGTTGGTCTACGAACGAGTTTCCAAACTTTGTTTCTTTCGAATTCAGTCAGCTCTTCTTGCATAGCGCTGACCCAGTTTGGATCTCTAAGGGCATCATCTATTTTCTTTGGTTCAGTTAGAGAAATAAAGTTAACAAATAGACAAATATTACCTGCACTTCTACGAGTCTGAATACCAGCGTTGGGATCACCAAGAATTTGATCGATTGGGTGATTTACAGTCCATCGTTGAGCCGGAGCATACATCGCAGATTCAGTCTGAACTGGAGAAACTGAAGATGAGGCTTCAGCTACTTCTGGATTATCAGCTAAGAGAGGAATGTTTGCATTTGTCACTTCATTCACTGATTGTTGAGAAAAAGATGGAATGTCTGAGACATTTGGATCAACTGCAGGTATAGTGTTTATAGGAACAGCTGAGACCCATGATGTTTCAGCTTCACTATTCTGCATGTTTGGAATGATAGTGGGACTATCATCTTCTACTGGATGAGCATGAGGAGTGGGAATTTCTTCTGAATCACCAAGATGAGAAAACATCCATTGATTCAGTTCTTCTGTATCAGCGTTCGGTTTAGAGTTCGCTGAACGGGATTCGTCAAACGTGACGTGAATAGTTTCTTCTACAGTTTGTATTCTACGGTTGAAGACTCTGAAGGCTTTGGAAACCGAGGAGTATCCAAGAAAGATTCCATCATCAGCCTTAGGATCAAACTTTCCAAGGGCATCTCTGTTGTTCAGTATGAAACACTGACATCCAAAGATGTGAAGAAAGCTGATTGAAGGCTTTCTCCCATGAAAAAGTTCATAGGCTGTCTTTTTGAATCTTTTAACTATCAGCGACCTGTTTTGCGTAAAACAAGCAGTGTTGACAGCTTCTGCCCAAAACTGAGTAGGCAGGTGAGAATCGCTGAGCATTGAACGTGCAGCTTCAATAATTGTTCTATTTCTTCTTTCAGCGACTCCATTTTGTTGCGGTGTTCTCACTGACGAAAAGTTGTGAGAAATACCCTTACTCTCAAGGAAGGAATCAAGAGAACTGTTTTTGAATTCAGTTCCATGATCACTTCTTATTGAGCGAACAGTCATATTGTTCAGAGTTTCCATCTTCCGAACGAAGGTGATGAGTTCTTCAGGGGTGTCACTCTTAGAACGGAGAAACATTACCCATGTATAACGAGAGAATTCATCAACTATGACCAACGTATATTTCTTTCCAGCGATGGATTGTTTGTTAACAGGGCCAAACAAATCCATATGGAGTAGTTGTAGAGGAGATGACACTGAGGAGACTTGCTTTGACTTGAAGCTTGCCTTGGTCTGCTTCCCTTTTTTCACACGCTGAACATAAAGACTCTTTGGCGTATGAATGCTGAGGTAGACCAGTGACTAACTCTTTGGAGGAAAGAGTATTCAGTGTCTTGAAATTTAGATGTGAGAGCCTCTTGTGCCATAGCCAGTTGACATTAGAAGATGCCTTTGAGAAGAAACAGGAGTTCTCAGTGGTTGTTGAGTCCATGTTTATTACATAAACATTTTCCAAACGATAACCGCTGAGAGCTATCTTCTCCTTTTTGTCAGAGACAAAACAGGATTCCTTAGTGAAAATCACTTTGTTATCCATGTCGCAAAGCTGACTGATGCTCAGAAGATTATGCTTCAGCCCTTCAACATATGCGACTCTTCTGAAGGAGGTTGTACCATTTGAAAGTACACCATACCCTCGGGTATGTCCTTTTCCATTTCCACCGAAAGTTACAGAGGGACCCTTCTCTTCCTTGTATTCAGCGAGCAAGTTTTTCTTTCCAGTCATGTGTCTAGAGCATCCGCTATCGAGATACCAGATACCCTTCTTAACCTGCAATACAAAGGAAGATTAGTTTTTCTTGGGTACCCACTTAACCATGTATACACGTTTGTCAGTGGAAGTAGTTGGAATTGAAGGTTCAGTAGTCTTCGCAGCATTTGAAGATTCAGCTTTGTCTTTCTTCACTTTGGTTAATTTCTTAACCTCAGTGGTAGAATTCACCTTGACCTGATTTGCACCAGGGTTGGTCTTCTTTGCCTTGGGGGCAATCTTCACCTTAGCTATCTTTTCAGCTTTGGTGGCTGTAGGGCACTTACTAGCAATATGATCGGTAAGTCCACAGTGATAACATTTCCTATAACTAAAAGTAGTTCTAGGACCACTTGTATGCTGAGCTTTTAATTTTGAATTAGAAGTGCCAGTACCAAGTAAACTATTGGCTTTAGAAATGGGACGAACATTCAGTTCTTCAGATTTCTTACCAAGGACATCCACTCTGAGTCTAGGAGTAGATCGCTGAATAGATCCAGAGATCAGCTTTCTAGATCCAGAGGGGTTGGTCACTGAGGCTTTAGAAGCATTCAGCTTTGGTACTAAGGTACCCTTCTGAGGATTTTGATAAATAACAATTCCTTTACCTTTGTCTTTAGAGACAGAGGTAGGTTTTGAATAAACCATTTTCTCCTTGCCTTTTGAGGAGGTAGGAGTTTCCTCAGGGATTGGTGTAATGGACGAGGAGCACTGAGATGATGAAGTGTCAGCGACTGAGGATACGAACGTTCCAAATTTAAGCATTGAACGTTCAGTGGTTGGTTTTGGAGTATCATATTTATAACCCAGACCACGTTTATCACTCAGAGGAATCTGAGCCTTAATTATCTCAGTGATCTTTGTTGAAGAATTACACCATCCTTCAACAGTAGCTTTTTCAGCCTCTAATGCAGCGATAGCTTCTGCTCGTTCGATTTTGACTAGCTGATTTAAATATACTTGATCGTTAAAATCTTCTTCAATTTTAGAAAGCTTTTCTATTTGAAGGTGGCAGTTTTTAAGCTTTTCAGCGAGATCAAGATTTTGGTGTTCAACCACAGTTTTGCCGTTCATGGCTTCGTATAAACTTCTAGTCAAGAGACCGATCTTACGGAGACTATCAGCTTCATCAATATTTGCAATATTGGTAAAGAAAGAAGGTGATACCTGAATGGTAGATGTTGAAGTGGAGGGAATGTTTGAACTTTCTTCCTCTTCTTCAATCTTAGCCATGAGACATTGATTTGCTTCATCATCTTCAGAATCAGATGATGATGCTTCTTCATCAGAAGCAGCCCAATCATAGTCAGCCATCAGGCCTTTTCCTTTCTTCTTAAAGCTTTTCAGCTTTGCATACTTCTCCTTCAGCTTTGAGTATTTGTCATCTTTATTCCTTGGAACAAAGGATTTCTTTGTAAAAGCTGAAGGTCTCATGATTTTCTTTGACCTGCACTCATTAGCGAAATGACCTGTCTTTTCGCAGTTGAAACAAGTAGCAGTAGCCTTATCAACAAAAGCTGATGATTTAGGCTTGTCAGTTATGGAAAGAGGTTTGTTCTTTCTAAACATTTTCTTCTTGGCGAATCTCCTGAACTTTTTAGTTAGGAGAGCCAAGGATTCATCATCATCTGAAGAATCAGAATCTGATGACCTTTCAGAGTTACTCTCTAACTCAGTGATAGTGACCGAGGGTCGCTGAGTAGAAGGTTCCTCTGAGAATAAAGCAACAGGGGTGCTTTTGGAATCTTTTACAAGATTCTTCTTAAGATGGCTAGATTGCTCATGATTCAGCAACGTGCCATATAAGGTAGCAAGGGTCATTTATCTTAGATCCTTTGATAGCTTGAGACACATGGAATAATTGTCCCAGCTTTCAGGTAAACATTCAAGAAACTTTGTCAGCACTTCAAAGTTAGAATATTCCTTACCAACATTTTTCAGATCTATAATTAAACAATTAAAACGTTGGTGAACTTCAGAGAGAGTTTCATTCTTACCAGAAATGAAGCTTTCGTATTGTCTTACTAGGTTGATCTTTCTTGAGTCCTGGACTTCAGACGTTCCTTCATACTGAACACATATTGTGTCCCACATGGCTTTTGATGATTTCAGGTTCATGACGGAATGGTAGACTTCGTCAGGAAGGGCCATGGATAGTATGGATCTGGCTTTTGTATCTATAGCCACTTTCTTCTTATCTTCGTCGGTCCACTGATGGATTTCTTTAGGAATCAGCCTTTCTGGAATAGCAGGTCTATTTGCAGTGGCTGGAACTAAAGGATCAATTGTTACAGGGATGTGTGGGCCGTTCTCAAGATAGTAAGGTATAGTAGGGTCTACACCTTCTAAGAAGAGTGTCATCCTATTTTTCCACAAGTTGAAGTTGTCTCTGGAAAATCTAGGGGGTTTTGCAAGAGAACCATTGTCTATATAATGTGTGTTTGAGTTGGTGGCCATTTTCAGATAATAGCAAGGAAGAGAAATATCTTAGATTAGATCTTGTTTATGAGATTAAACAAATCCGCTCTGATACCACTTGTCGGTCCCGAAGGCCTATACAAGTTTGTAGAAGGGGGGGGGGTTGAATACAAACACACAGATTTTACTTTTCTAAATTGTTTATTGATAAATCATTAACAATTTACAGCTTGTTGCGGAGACAAGATTAAGGATAAACCTAAATCTAAACAAGTTGGAACACTAAGGTTTCTTGCACTAAGAAAGATAAGGAAATTACTAATAATAACCTATCTTGAGATAAGAGATATGAACTTGTCCAGAGTTAGCAAGTTACTTCAAATGAAGTGAGTTCATCTCTTTATATACTGCATGCATTTAATGCAAGTCAGTATATACTTTACACGTGTCATCAGCTGGTTGGTTGCATGTCATTGACCTTTGTTGACAACCTTAGTAGCCGTAAGGATGAACAGTGTAGTATCAGAGTGGTTGTACGATTTCAGATATTCGGAGGTTCTTTCTGATATTTCGTACGGAGGCGTGCAAGGGTGGTTAAGACAAAAGTACTTTGTACGGAGAACTTCATGATCAGCTTTCGTTGATTCAGCGATTATCATTTACTATTCAGTAGATGATAAAGTTCAGCGAAAGCTGAAGTCTTGTACTTGATACTTCACGTTGAGTGGACAAATCTGAGTCTTCGCTGATCCGCATCAGTTCATTAGGAGACTTGTCGCTGGTTCTTGAGCTTGATCTTCGACTTCAGCGTAGAACCTTTGTTGACGTGAAACTTGTCTTCAGGGATCATAAGTAAACAACTAACTTATCAGCGATCATCATAATGACTGAACAGACTCAGCGCATTAATGATGAACAGTTTCGCTGAATGTTTAACTTAAAGAGCGAGAGTTCCTATCAGCGGTAATGGAAGATCTTAGTACTTATCAGCGATAGTGAAACTCTGATAAATATTGTTTACTTACAATTTTCACTAAGTATATAAGAGAGGGTCATTATCAAATCACTGAGGGTTTGGATCAACAGGGTTGTTGAGAGGAAGAACCGAACTTTGCAAGAAATGAGTCGTACTTGACAGGTGTCGAATCCGTCAAAGAATAATAATTTTGTTTCTAACTTCTCCAAAATCACAATAATTTGCAATAGCGGTAAGTCAGGTCGATTCCACAGGGACTAGATGTGAATGATGTTAATTCGTACGCTTTATATAAAAAAAGGGGGGGGGGGGTTTAAAGATATTTAAACTAGACATAAATAAATAAAAACTGAGAATAATAATAAATATAAAACGACAATGAGTGTAAACCTTGAATGGATTGTGTATCATAGACTTGTTTTACAAAAGCATTTTCTCATTTTATTCTAGATTGGCCGTAAGTGTCGACATGCGCCAAACACTCCGTTTGTTCTTATTATTAAACTAGCATGAGAAGCTCGATGAACTAGTTCCTAATTGACAAAGCTAAGTTTGGTCAAGAACTCAAACTTAACTTGTCAATTGCATTAAAAGCAAACAAACACCAATCCTAACTAATAATCGAACGCTCGATCATTAAAGTTAGATTATACAATTCTACAACACTAAAATTAATCAGACGCCCAATCAATTGAGGTGTTGTGCTACCACTTCACAAGACATTGAACAATTACGGATTCCATATCTCGTGTAGCAAATCACGATTAGATTAATTGACATAAGAGATTTGCTTATATCAATAACTTAACAATGATATAATCTTTAGAACAAGAATTGCACAAATAGAAACCAAATGATATTGAATATTAACAAGTCTCAACACAATCCTAACCAAAAGGTTACACACTCATTGCATAAAATAAATATTAACTAGGAAAACAAAAGCTAAGATACCTGCGTTTTTGTTCTTCAAAATAAGTGATGAAGAATAAGAAACAAGGGGTACGAGATGCAATAGATACTAGGAGATGAGATGTGTGGGATGCTTTAAACTACTACCATGGCATCTCTATTTATAGCCTATAGAAATATCAAGGAGGGGACAAGCATGCAACATAGCATCATCACAAGGGATAAGGCAGCTCCACATGCATAGCCAAAGTCAGAAAATTCGGCCAAAAGGAGAACCAAGCAGCCAAAATCGTTTTCGGTTCACACTCCAACATGCAGAGCTCGGCGCCGATCTGCTTGGCGCCGATGGATCGGCGCGGAGGCGTCGGCGCCAGCCTCTGTCGTATTTTGCAGATTTCTCGTTTTTCGCTCGTTTCTCCGTTTCTCGATCCCGTTTTCGACGTGTTGTAATTTCCCTAGCATAAAAACACCATAATACACACTTATTTAAACAAACGTAATTATAAACGATAAAAATACTAAAACGTAACAAAATGGGTATTTTAAGCATCTAATTAATATTAATATTAGGGAAATTTGATATAAAATATATGTCGAAATACGCACTTATCAGTACTATGTTAAATGAACAAAATACACCCCAAAAGTTTTGGTGTGATGTCGTGGCTACCGCGACCTATGTCCTAAACCGTGTCCTAGTAAGAGGTATCCTAGAAAAGACACCATATGAACTTTATCGAGGTAGAAAACCCTTCTTAGACCACCTTAGAGTCTTTGGGTGCAAGTGTTATATTTTGAATACTAAAGATTATTTGACAAAATTTAACCCCAAAGCTTATGAAGGTATTTTCCTAGGTTACTCTTGGAATAGCAAAGCCTATAGAGTCCTTAACAAAACCACCATGGTAGTAGAAGAATCCTTAAATGTTAGCTTTGATGAATCCCCACCAAAGCCAAGCCCTCCTCTAGTAGATGACAACATGAATGAGGAAGAAACTCTATCTCGGAACCTTATAAACTTGAACTTAGGATCTCAATCCATTCCTAACCAAGAAGAACCTAGAAACGAACCACCTTGTTACATTCCTCAAGGAGTAGATGACCCAAACCTAAGAGAAGCTAGAAATCACCCCGTACAACAAATTATAGGTGACTTAAACCAAAGGACCACTAGATCTCAAATCCATACTCACAGTGCATTTCATGCATTTGTGTCAACCATAGAACCAACAACCATAGAAGAAGCATTAAAAGATGACGATTGGATATCCGCAATGCAAGAGGAACTAAACCAATTCACTAGGAATGACGTTTGGGACTTAGTACCTCAACCTAGTGGTCAAACCATCATAGGAACAAAATGGGTCTTTCGTAACAAGGTAGATGAACACGGTGGAGTCACACGAAACAAAGCTCATTTGGTAGCAAAAGGGTACTGTTAGTCCCAGATGGCTTAACAAGTATTGTAGAAGGGGGGGTTGAATACAATACTCAAAACATTTCACAATTTTAATTCTTATATTGAAAATCTTTCAACAAGAATTACACATAGAATCTAAAGACTGTTGCGGAAAAGAACAGATAAACTATTCTAACAATCTTTCACAAAGTATACTAAACAAAACAACTAAGAACACTTAGAGCAAAGCCATAAAGTTATCAAGCAATATGGAGATTTCTTGCACTGAGAGAGAATTCCAGAAAGCGTGGTTTGCATGGGGATATCTTCTTCCTTTTATAGTGAGAAGGAGTGTACTGAGCATTAAATGCTTGGGACACTTGTCATCACCATATTTGCTGAGGATGTTGACTCCTGAAAAGTTGATATGTCAATATCACCTTTTTCCTTGGTACTAGGTATAGAACCCATGCTGAAAGGGACCTTAACTGATAATGGATAAAAGGACAAATAGTCACTTTTATCTGGCAAAGGATATTGTCCCATAATAAATGATCTTCTTGATGTGTATGCCAAGACAATCATACCGATGAAGTTCCACCGATACAATTGACTTTGGAATTTGAAACAATCTGCAGAGAAAAAATCATTTATTTGATAACACATAGATCCCACCGATTTTAACACCCTTATCGGTGGGATGTTATTGGCCGACAAAGGGTATGTCGGTGGAGGGGTTGTCCACTGATTTGTGAGAACAAGATCGGTGGAGGGGTTGTCCACCGATTTGTGAGAACACGATCGGTGGAGAGGTTGTCCACCGATTTGTGAGAATAAATTCGGTGGACAGTGACTTGTTTAAAAGTTGAGAAGAGTCTTTCTATTTTCCACAAGTAGAATGTCTTCAAGCTTGGTTTCGGTTGATCTTCGACTTCACCGAATAGTTGATATCTTGTACAAGTCATCTTTAAAAGAACCATGCTAAAATATTCTAAGTAAAAACAAAGAGGGAACATCGGTGAGTCAATTTCAAATCTCGGTGACCCAACAGGTATAATCAACAAGAGGGCATCGATTATGATGAAACTTTTGCTCCGGTTGCAAGATTAGAATCCACAAGAATGCTCTTAGCTTATGCAAATGCAAAAGGATTCAAACTATTTCAAATGGATGTCAAAAGTGCTTTCTTAAATGGGATTATTAATGAAGAAGTTTATGTCACACAACCTCCCGGTTTCGAAATCTTTGAAAAACCAAATCATGTCTATAAACTTAAGAAGGCGCTTTATGGTCTTAAACAAGCACCTCGTGCTTGGTATGACAGACTAAAAACTTTTCTAGTTGAAAATGGTTATAAAATGGGAAAAGTCGATAATACTTTGTTTGTCAAGCAATCAAACAAAGATTTGGTAATTGTTCAAATATATGTTGATGATATCATATTTGGTTCTAGCAATCGTTTTCTATGTGAAGAATTTGCAACAAAAATGAAAAATGAATTTGAAATGAGTATGATGGGTGAATTAAACTACTTTCTTGGCTTACAAATCCGTCAACTTGATGATGGTATATTTGTAACTCAATCTAAGTATGCTAAAGACATGCTTAAGAAATTTAATTTTGAAGATGTTAAACCTATTGACACGCCTATGACTACTAATGTAAAACTGTCCCGTGATGAAGAAGGTGATAGATGTAATGAAAATATTTATCGTGCTATGATTGGTAGTTTACTCTATCTAACGGCAAGTAGGCCAGATATTATGTATAATGTATGCTTGTGTGCTAGATTTCAGGGAAGTCCTCGAAAATCTCACTATGAAGTAGTCAAACGAATCTTTCGCTATATTAGAGGCACCGCAAACCTCGGATTATGGTATCTAAAGGTTCCCGAGGTAGAAATCACGTGTTACACAGACTCTGATCTAGGTGGATCTCTGATTGACAGAAAAAACACAAGTGGAGTTTGTGCATTCATAGGTCAATCACTTGTTTCTTGGTTCTCAAAGAAACAGCAATCAGTTGCTCTATCAACTACTGAAGCAGAATACGTGGCTGCTGCAAGAGCATGCGCGCAGGTACTTTGGATGAAGCACACCCTTACAGATCTCGAGGTATACTTAACCAATGTGCCCATATTATGTGATAATTCAAGTGCCATAAATTTAAGCAAAATCCCATATTACACTCACGTACCAAGCACATTAAACTAAGACATCATTTCTTAAGAGATAATGTTAAAAAAGGCCACATCACTCTGGAAAAAGTTGACACTTCAGACAATTTAGCTGACATATTCACCAAAGCCTTAAATAAAGATGCTTTCTGTAAATTACGTCTCGGCTTGGGCTTAATAGAACACAATCTGTAATCCATGTTCAAAAAAAAATTCTTCCCGGAATTCCGTGTGTCTCAGGCCGGAATGTCGGCCAGGCATTCCGCTTCCTTTCCGCGGAAGCAACAGAGATTTTTCTGACCAAATTTGATTTAGCCACGCGGAATACCGCACTCAAAGGCCGAAACTCTGCCCCGGCATTCTGCGCCCATTCCGCGGAAGCAACAGAGAATTTTCTCGGGTTATTACACGCGGTATTCTGCGTCCCCCAGCCGGAATACCGCGCCCTTCCTGACGATTTTATAACCCTATTTTCTTCTCTTCTTCTCATTTCTTCTCTCTCTCCTTGCGCCTCCTCCTCCTCCTCTCTCACCCTCTCTTCCTCTCGTCGGAGCAACCAGACGCCGCCGCCGTCCGTCCGTCCGCCTCCGCTATCCGCCGTACTCTCTCTCCTGTCTCCTTCTTCCTCCTCCTTCACCAGGTGCGAATCTTTAACGATTGTTTTCTTAAATTTTTCTGCAAATTTTTTTAAATAAGGGTTTCGTTTTTCTCTTTCAAATTGCTTCCTTTTGCAAATCTTTTACATATCTTCCTCTCATTTGTTTAGAGGAGCAAAAATCCTTTTATTATTTCACTCCTTAAAAAAAATTCACTGTTAAAGAGATTTTGGGGGTTTTGCTCTTCAATTTTTTTGTAAAAACTGGTTCACACACAAGTTTTTCTTAAGTTTTAAGTTATGTTACCTCTACAGCTATGGGTCCTAAGCGTGCACGCACTTCATCCCGTGGTGCCTCAAGCTCGAACCCCTCTGCAGATGCACCCTCTTACCGTGATATTAGGCGACAGATTTTTGACTCCCGTCCTTGTAACCAACGGAGACCCGTGGACCTGGTAGGTCTTGACCACTTTGGCACTCTTGAGGCCTTCTCGGCCATTAACTGGGAACCATTCCTCTCCTTTGAAGGAGAAGTTTCCTTCTCCCGTATGGTTGAATTTTTTGCCGGGTACGACTTCAATGAGTCTACCCATCGTGTATCTCTTCAGCTTAATAACTACTCCTTTGACTGGGACTTGGACCAGTTTGCGGCTTTACTTGGTCTGTCCCGGTCGGATAACTGTGTTTTTTCAAGTGCTACCTCGTTTTCCTCCTTGCTGCCTCAAATAGAGCAGTCTCAGGAGACTATTTTGAACTCCGTTCTTGCTCCTGCTTATCGGGGAAATGCTCTTCCCACTAACTTAACGGATAAGCATCTCCCTGAATATTTACGCTTTTGGAATAAAATAATTATTTTTAACGTACTCGGCCGTGCCGGTAACCTTGAGAGGTTGAGCAGCCTTCAATGTTATCTCCTTTACTGTCTTCAACGCGGCATTCATGTCGATGCTACATTTATCGTTGCTCATCGAATGGTCATTTCTGAAACCGGTTCCCAATCTCTTCCTTTTGGGTACCTCATAAAAAATCTTTTTGTAAATCTCCAAATCCCATTCATCGGTCGGATGCTTCATTCAGCCCCTCCTCTAAATCATCTTAGTGTTTTGCGTATGGTTGGCCAACAAGGCCCTGCTCAAAGACGCTATGCTCAGCAACCTCCTCTCGGGCCGGCGGAAGAACCAGCTCCCGATCAGTATGCTATCCCAGCAGGTCCGATCACAAACCGCACCATGTACTCAGCCTTAATGGACTTTCGGCGTGTCCAAGATCAGCGCCATGTTGAGATGCGTCAAGGTTTCCAACAGGTACATGATCGCTTGGATTACGTTGATCAGGAACTTTGGACTATAACGGAACAGCTGTGCAGATATGATTTAGAGGATAGTGATGAGTGATGCGTTTATGTGCTTTGAACTTTAATTTCCTGAATACTCTACTGTTTTTTAACTGTTATTGATTATGTTGGGTTTATTTGCTTACATGAAATGCTTGTGGTGATTGTTTATATGCACTCTATTGTGCAATTTTTGAGGGGGAGCTTCTATTTTTAGGGGGGAGCTCTCGCCATTTTTTTAGGGGGAGCTCTAGCCCATCTAAAAATTGTTCTTACCCTTTTTGCTTCGACAAAAGGGGGAGAAGGTCAAGGTATGTGTAAGGTATAATTGCTATTGTCTATTTATTTGTCATCATCAAAAGGGGGGAGATTGTTGGTGCAAGTGATTAAAAATCTGTAATCCCACTATTTTGATGATTAACAAATAAATAGACATTTTATTTGTTCTAATAATTTTATCCAAGTTTAAAAGCTCGTGAAGATTGGAAAGCAGCATCCCAGTTCAGATCAGAGAAATGCTACACAAACGAAGATTATATCTGAAGAATTCAAGACTGAAGATGTGTTTTTATTTATATTTAATAATGGTAAAAACACTCAAAATATTACAACACTTGGATATTTTTCAAAAACTAAACCCAATACTGATTTACCAGAAACCAATACTGATAAATCAGTATTGGCATGTGAAATGATTGAAAAAAGGCTGCTGGCATGTGGAGAAATTGATTTTAATACACAGCTCAAAAGTCTCACGCATGGCCTGAGAACTTGGAATCTCTGACCGCGGTATTCCGCGCCTGTCTGGCCGGAATTCCGCCAAACCTGATTTCGGTTTTCTCAGGCCTATATAAAGAGACCAATGGCAAGGGTTTTAGAAATAGATTTTGGGAGGAAAAGAATTCCTTGGGTTGATAGCAGATTGAAGTCCTTGTGATTTCTGAGAAATTATAATCAGCAAAACAACCCAAGTTATCAAACTCTCAAAGAACATCCAAGTGCTATACATTTACAAGAGTTGTTACCATTGTGAAATATACAATCTTGTAAGCATTTCAATTGAGAGTGAGTGATCTATTAAAAATCTCTAAGCAAAAGCTAGAGATATTCATATCATTGTATCAAGGTTTGTGTTCTACCACAAAGAACACTTATAGTGGATCGTGTGTTGAGAAGTGTCTCAAAGAGTGGATTAGCCAATACGTTGGTGAACCACTTCCCAAATATCGGTGTTGGTATCATTTGTCTCTACCCTTATCTCTTTACATTGTTATACATTTATTTTGTGATTATAACTGTTAAAAGAAGTTTTTGAAAGCAAAAGATCTTAATACAACCTTTACCCCCCCCCCCCCCTAATGTTGCCTAACAAATGGGTTCTTTACCAGGCCTCTGCTTTTCATAGCGAGCCCATACTCTAGGGATAATAGGCCCCTCTTTGAGAATGGTTGGATATCTAGTATCCACTCCTTCCATGAACAACATCATACGACTTTTCCAAAGAGAAAAGTTGTTAGGATTAAACTTAGGAGGTTTTGTTATGGAGCCATTCTCAGAAAAGTTGTTTTGAAAAGAGTTTTCAATTGTTGAAGAAGAAGAGGCAGCCATCGCAGATCAAGTTTATGAATTAAACTTTCTGCTTTGATACCACTTGTTAGTCCCAGATGACTTAACAAGTATTGTAGAAGGGGGGGGGGGTTGAATACAATACTCACAAATTTTTACAATTTTAATTCTATTATTGAAAAACCTTCAACAAGAATAACACATAGAATCTAAAGTTGTTGCGAAAAAAAACAGATAAACTATTCTAACAATCTTTCACAAAGTATACTGAAAACTAAAAACAACTTAGAACACTTAGAACAAAGCTTTTAAAAGTTCTTGAGAGAGTAAGGATGCTTGCACTAAGAAATACTACCTGTAAGCGTAGTTTGCATGGGAACACCTTCTCCCTTTTATAGTGTGAAAAGTGTGATAAGCATTCAATGCTTGGGACACTTGTCATCATCAGATTTGCTTGAGGATATTGACTTCTGAAAAGTTGATATGTCTTTATCACCTTTTTCTTGGTACTAGGAATAGAACCCATGCTGAAAGGGACTTTAACGGATAATGGATAAAACGACAAATAGTCACTTTTATCTGGCAAAGAATATTGTCCCATAATAAATGATATTCTTGATGTGTATTCCAAGACAATCACACCAATGGTATTCCACCGATATAGTTGACATTGGATCTTGAAACTATCTTCAAAAAAAACCATTGAAACAAAGATCCCACCGATTTGAGCATCATTATCAGTGGGATGTTTCTGGCCGACGAGAGGAAGGTCGATGGAGAGGATGTCCACCGATGTGTGGGGACACAATCGGTGGACAATGACTTGTATGAATGTTTGAGAAGAGTCTTCTTATTTCCACAATGAGAATGTCTTCAAGCTTGGTTTCGGTTGATCTTCGACTTCACCGAAATGTTGATATCTTGTACAAGTCATTTTAAAGAACCATGCTAAAATATTCTAAGTATAATTGTAACACCCCGCTTACCACGACACAATATTGTCCGCTTTGCCCCACTGGCTCACGGCTTTGTTCTTGGCGACCTGGCAAGGACTTCGCAAGGACTTCCCAGGAGGTCACCCAACCTGGTACTACTCCCACCCAAGCACGCTTAACCACAGAGTTCCCAAGGAACCCGCATGCTTGTGGCCCCAAAACGCGTTGTGTCTGGTAAGGCCAAGGTTTACTAATATACCCAGCATCTCTCCTGCCCTCTAAAGGATGTGGGATATGCCTAAGGTGTTACACACACCCCCCTTAGGGACTCATCGTCCTCGATGAGGTTTGCCCCACCATCCCGAACGGCACAGGAGTGGCTCTGATACCATTTGTAACACCCCGCTTACCACGACACAATATTGTCCGCTTTGCCCCACTGGCTCACGGCTTTGTTCTTGGCGACCTGGCAAGGACTTCGCAAGGACTTCCCAGGAGGTCACCCATCCTGGTACTACTCCCACCCAAGCACGCTTAACCACAGAGTTCCCAAGGAACCCGCATGCTTGTGGCCCCAAAACGCGTTGTGTCTGGTAAGGCCAAGGTTTACTAATATACCCAGCATCTCTCCTGTCCACGGCCGATGTGGGATATGCCTAAGGTGTTACACACACCCCCCCCTTAGGGACTCATCGTCCTCGATGAGGTTTGCCCCACCATCCCGAACGGCACAGGAGTGGCTCTGATACCATACAGTATGGTATCAGAGCTGTAGTTTAAGCGAACTAGGTATGATGTAAGAGATACCTAGACTTAAACTGAGATGGAAGTAAGTTATGATCATTGAGTGATGGGTAGAATTACTAAGACTGGGTAGTCTTAGGGTTGACGGAAATACTCTAGTTAGTACTGTATCAATGGCAACGAGAATTCTTATGTATAATATGTTTATAATTTCAATTAGCTACTGTTATTATGAATATATTGTTACAACAGCATGCTTGTTACTTAATTGTTACAGAGACTGATTAGTGATATAGTACGTTTAGTTGTTAGATGTCAAACTAACCATTTGTATGGTTATGTTGTGTTTATCAGAGAATGGTGAATACGCCACCCAGAGAGAGAGTTGGAAACAATGAGGCAGAGGTAAGTAATGTGCACGATGCACCCAGAGATTTTCTTTCTTTGGGAGGTATGCACGCTTCAGTCCAAGGGGTGGGGTACTAGCAACGTTAGTCAGACGACGGATAGAGGAATGGAGGCAAGGATTATGGAGAATATGACTCATATGATGAGTGCTTCTATGGAAAGACAGGCGGAGAGACAGGCTGAACTGTTAAGTGCTTCCTTAGAAAGGCAATCATAGATGTTTTTAAAGTTGTTTAATGATCGGAATGTTGCTGGCGGAGCAAATCCGGTTATTAACCCTGTTAGAGAACCTGAAGTAAGGGCTCAAAGGAATTGTTCTTACAAGACATTCCTGAGTTGCAAGCCACCGGAGTTCAAGGGCGAAGATAACCCAGTTACGTGTATGAACTGGATTCGGGAGACTGAACAAGCATTCAGGGCTTGTGAATGTGGTGAGAGGTTGAAGGTCAGGTATGCCTCACTGATGTTGAGAGGCAATGCTTTACAGTGGTGGAACATGCTAACACGTACCATGACAACTCTTATATTAGAAGCTATGACGTGGGAAACCTTCAAGGAAAAAGTGTTGAAGGAATACTGTAATGAGCATGAGATGGACCGAATTGAAGATGAGTTCAGGAGTTTGAAGAAAGGAAATATGTCCGTAAAGCGTTATTCAGAGTTGTTTACGGAGAAATTGAATCTGGTGGGGCATGTGGCTCCAACTGAAGCTGATCGGGTTAAAGCCTACTTGAAAGGGCTACTGGCTGAAATGATGACGAGAGTAAGAAATTCAAAAGCAGTAACGCTTAGAGAAATGATAGAGGAGGCAAAGATTATTGAAGAGATGTATGTCAGGGATAGAGAAGAGAAAGCTCATGCCGGGGATAAGAGAAAAGAGGAAGGGCGTACGAACTCTTCACAGAATGTTAGATTGTTTGGGAGGAATATTCGTACGGATACAAAAAGGGAACCGAATTGGTGTCCAAAGTGCAAGACTAAGCATTTTGGACCTTGCCGAACAGGTGGACCTGAATGTTTCAAATGTGGAAAGGCGGGTCATTATGCTAATAACTGTCTACTTCCAAGTGCCGTATGTTTTGAATGCAAACAGCCGGGGCATGTTCGACGCGATTGTCCGAAACTGAAAAAGGATGGAGATCAAGGGAAAAAGATGATTGTTCCAAAGCCGACAGGTCGTGCATTTAATATGACGGCGGAAGAAGTAAAGGGATCCAAGGATGTGGTGTCGGGTACTTTCTTTATAAATTCCCTACCTGCAAATGTGTTATTTGATAGTGGTGCAAACTATTCTTTCATGTCCAATGTGTTTCATGATAAATTAGTTATGCCTGTCACTACTTTAGGAGATGCCTTGGTAGTTGAGGTAGCTAATGGTGGTCGGGTATTGGTAACCGAAAGGATAGATGGGTGTAAGATTCAGATTGATGAGGTACAATTTCCTATTGACTTGCTGTTAATGGAAATTGGAGGGTTCGATATTGTTGTGGGGATGGATTGGCTAACTGCAAATGAGGCGGAGATTATGTGTGCTAAAAAGATAATCCGTATTCCAAGACCTGATAAAGATGTGTTTGTATACGGAGAAAAGCAGAAAGGTGAATTACCGTTAATTTCTATGACAAAGGCGCGTAAGTGTTTAGCAAAAGGATGTGTGTCGTTTTTGGCATATGTCTTGGATGCCAAGGCGAAAAAGAAGCAGTTGCAAGATATTCGTGTAATAAGTGAGTTTCCAGATGTTTTTCCTGATGATCTTCCGGGTTTACCGCCGGAACGGCAAGTAGAGTTTCGAATTGATTTAATTCCCGGAGCAACTCCAATAGCTCGTGCACCTTATCGTTTAGCACCTGCTGAAATGAAAGAGATGATGTCGCAATTGCAGGAGTTATCCGATAAAGGTTTTGTACGTCCAAGTTCTTCGCCGTGGGGAGCTCCAGTCTTGTTTGTAAAGAAGAAAGACGGTACAATGAGAATGTGTATCGACTATCGGGAATTGAATAAGGTGACAATCAAGAATAAATACCCGTTGCCAAGGATTGATGATTTATTTGATCAATTGCAAGGGGCAGGATGCTTTTCTAAGATTGATTTGAGATCGGGATATCATCAAGTTCGGGTGAGAGATGAAGATATTCCGAAAACAACTTTCAGAACAAGGTACGGGCACTATGAGTTTTTGGTTATGCCATTTGGTTTGACTAACGCTCCTGCCATATTCATGGATTTGATGAACCGAGTATGTCGACCATTCTTAGATAAGTTTGTCATCGTGTTTATCGACGACATTCTGATCTATTCAAAGAATGAAGACGATCACGAATGTCATCTCCGTGAAGTACTTGAGGTTTTGAGAAAAGAGAAGTTATATGCAAAATTTTCGAAGTGTGAATTTTGGTTGAAAGAAGTCCAATTTTTAGGGCATGTGATTTCTGCTGAAGGGGTGAAGGTAGATCCAGCTAAGGTTGAAGCGATAATGAATTGGGAGACTCCGAAGAATGCATCTGAAATTAGAAGTTTCTTGGGTCTGGCTGGGTATTACCGGAGGTTTATCAAAGACTTCTCGAAGATTGCTTCTACGTTGACAGTTTTGACTCGAAAGAATGTTAAGTTTGTCTGGTCTGAAAAGCAAGAAGAGGCTTTCAAAAAGTTGAGGCAATTGTTGTGTGAAGCTCCAGTGTTGGCGTTGCCGGAAGGTACAGATGATTTTGTGGTCTATAGCGATGCTTCAAAAATGGGATTAGGATGTGTATTGATGCAACGAGGCAAGGTGATTGCTTATGCATCAAGACAGTTGAAAGAGCATGAAAAGAATTATCCTACTCATGATTTGGAGTTAGCTGCGGTGGTATTTGCTTTAAAGCTATGGCGACATTATCTGTACGGTACGAAATGTACTCTTTACACTGATCATAAAAGTTTGAAGCATGTTTTTGATCAGAAAGAGTTAAATATGAGACAACGAAGATGGTTAGAGCTACTTAAAGACTGTGATTGTGAATTGCATTACCATCCAGGTAAAGCAAATGTTGTAGCAGATGCTTTGAGTAGAAAAGAGTACAGCGGATGTTTAAAGGTGATTAATGCTCGGAT
Source organism: Saussurea involucrata (assembly GCA_033807775.1). Classification (NCBI taxonomy): domain Eukaryota; kingdom Viridiplantae; phylum Streptophyta; class Magnoliopsida; order Asterales; family Asteraceae; genus Saussurea; species Saussurea involucrata. The sequence goes on from CM066324.1 coordinate 114,215,202, forward strand.
TGACGTAATGTCAAGTCTGATTGGTCAATTAAAGACTGCTCAAGTTGAGGCTTTGTTGGCAGAAAATCTGAAAGAGGAAGTGATGACCAAACAACGGTTTCTTTTATCAGAAGATAGTCGAGGGGTGAAGTTGTTTAAAGGTCGTGTTTGGGTACCAAAAGTGGGTGGAAATAGAGCGTTGATTTTGGAAGATGCACATAAATCCAAATATTCTATTCATCCCGGAAGTACTAAGATGTATAGAGATTTAAAACTACATTATTGGTGGCCAACTATGAAGTTAGATGTGGCTAGATATGTAGAGAAATGTGTAACTTGTTCTATGGTCAAAGCTGAACATCAAAGGCCATATGGAAGTTTCCAGTCATTAGAGGTTCCGGAATGGAAGTGGGATAAGATTAATATGGATTTTGTGACGAAGTTACCTAGGACGCAAAGGGGTAACGATGCTATTTGGGTGATTGTGGATAGACTGACCAAGAGTGCGCATTTTCTGGCTATGAAAGAAGCAACACCAATAGAGAGGTTAGCAAAGTTGTACATTGATGAGGTGGTGTCAAGACATGGAATACCGATTTCAATTGTGTCCGACCGTGATAGTCGATTTACTTCCAGATTTTGGCAGTCACTTCAAGAAGAGTTAGGTACTAAGGTGAATTTGAGCACAGCTTTTCATCCACAAACTGATGGTCAAAGCGAAAGAACTATACAAACTTTGGAAGATATGCTTAGAGCTTGTGTGCTAGACTTTGGAGGAAATTGGGATACGCATTTGCCTTTAGTGGAATTTGCGTATAATAATAGTTATCATTCTAGCATTGGGAGAGCACCATTTGAAGCTTTGTATGGTAGAAAGTGTAGAACTCCAGTTTGTTGGTTGGAAGCTGGAGAGAAACAGTTTGCTGGACCTGAGTTGGTGCAACAAACTGCAGATAAAGTGAAAGAGATTCGACAGCATATGAAAGCGGCGCAAGATAGACAAAAGAGTTATGCTGATTTAAAGAGAAGACCAGTTGAATTCCAAGTTGGGGAGCGTGTAATGCTAAAAGTATCTCCTTGGAAAGGTGTGATTCGTTTTGGAAAACGTGGAAAGTTGAGTCCTCGTTTTCTAGGACCTTTTGTTATCACCAAAAGAGTTGGTCAACAAGCTTATCAACTAAATCTTCCACCTGAATTGGAAGGAATTCATAATGTATTTCATGTATGTTATCTTCGAAGGTGTTTAGCTGAGGAACATGATGTGATTCCTATTTCAGATGTTAAGGTGGATGAGAAGAGTCAGTGTGTTGAGGAACCAGAAGCGATTATAGAGAGATCGGTTCGGAAGTTAAGAAGTGGCAAAGAGGTGCCTATGTTGAAAGTGCAATGGAAACATCATCGGGGTAGTAATGTGACTTTAGAGTCAGAAGAAGAGATGAAAAAGCGATACCCTCAATTGTTTGCTTAGTTGATTTCGGGGACGAAATCCTTTTAAGTTGGGGAGTATTGTAACATCCCGAAATTTCCATTGTAATTTAATAAGAGATAAATTGTATTTTGGTACAATTTGGTTGAGAAAGTTTTCATGAAGGGTTAAATTGTAATTATGTGGAAGTTTGAGGTGTAAAGTGAAATGAGTTAATGACTCATCTAAATTGTGTGAGGTGTCAAGTTTTAAGAAATTAGTATAGTAAATACTGATTTTGTTGTGTGGGAGTGTTTCACGAAGAAAAGAAAAAGACAGAGAGAAAATAGTGAGAGAGAGGAAGACGCAAGAAAGGAAGAAGAAAAGAAAGAAGAAAATCTGTGGTGAAATAGAGGTTAGCAATTGATTTCTTAATTGATTGTGATTAGGAAGTATAGTTTTTAAAAAGTATGTTTAATTTCAGATTTGTGAGAAACGACCATTAAGCTGTCATTAAGCTCGTACGTGAATAAGTGCATAATCGACATTTTAAGGTGAGTTTAATTGATTCTTGCTTAAAACTTATCATGTAAACATATGTGTACGTGTTTATCAAGCTTAAATATCAATTCTGTGCTAAATGCTTAATCTGATAAGAAACAACTTAATGAGATATAGATGACGATGAACAGTAACTTTTCGTTTTAGTTGATTGCGCAAAGTATAACTTTTCGTAACAGTTGGTTGCGAAAAGTAAAGTTTCCGCAATAGTTGGTTGCGAGAAGTTTTAGTTTTCGCAACAGAAGGTTACGAAAAGTGTAGTTTTCGCAATAGAGGGTTGCGAAAAGTGTGGTTTTCGCTACAGTGGCTTGCGAAAAGTTGATGACTTCCAGTGGTATGTTGAAGCTGTTATGTAGTATGCTATCTGATCTGTATATGCTATCTGTTATATGTTTATAACTCTGTTAATGATGTAAAAATCCTGAATTGAGAAATGGTAAGGACTTATTTATGAGTCCGGAGTTGCGATTAACTATCGAGGTGATAATCCCCGATGCTAAATGGCAAAGTAGGGATAACAGTTGAGAATTATATTCTGTACTTAAAGATATAGAATCTATGTTGAATTGTATAGCTTTGATATACAAAAGAGTGAGTGATGATACACATTTATTGTGTTGCGATGGCTAGAAATTACATTTGGTCTAGTGGGCAACTTAGTACGGTCTAATGGGAACCGCATACTAGCTGGGGACCTATAATGTAATTCTAGTGGTGGAGTGAATTCTGAATCATCTGTGAGGGTTCCCGGTTGTTGTGATCACCGTTGAATAAAATCCCATTGGGAACCAGTGATTCAGGATGGTGAGGTATTGAAATGTGAGAGAATTATACTAAGGTGTAATTCGCATTTCCGGTGTTTATAAATGATGAAGTGTGAGAAAATTACATCGAGTTGTAATTTGCATTTCATGGGTTATTGAGTTTAACTTCTTATAAATCTGGTGGAATTATAAGTAGTTGTTGATGTTATTTATTTAAATGACTAGGTGAAATAGTCATAGTGGTTGAAACTTGATTTGGTAAAATGAAAGATGCAGGTTTGAGACACCTGATGTTTAGTTGTTGAGTTTTAAATTTGAATTGATTAACCTCACTAGGCGAAAGCCTAATGTTTTAAGTTGAATTGTTTTACCAGGTTCAGGTTCGGGAAAGAAGTAATGGGGAGTGAATTTCATATCAAACTATGAGGTGAAGGGATCCAGCAATTTTTTTGGAGATTTTTGGGACGAAGCTTAGATAATCTAGTTAATCTATTTATGTTGTAAGAATAGATTAATAAGATTATTTAGGAAGAAGTTAAATGTTGTATATAAAACGATGCTGTAGATCCTTGTTGTTATAAAGGTTTGGTATCTTTAATGATCATAGTATTTTAATTTGAGGTTTAAATTGGCCCTGAATTACAATTTATCTCTTATTAAATTACAATGGAAATTTCGGGATGTTACAATACTCCCCAACTTATTGTAAGATCCCACATCGGATGGGGAGGTGAACGAAGGTTGCCTTATAAGAGGAACTTGAGACCTTCCCTACAAGACGCGTTTTGGGGCCACAAGCATGCGGGTTCCTTGGGAACTCTGTGGTTAAGCGTGCTTGGGTGGGAGTAGTACCAGTGGGTGACCACTGGGAAGTCCTTGCGAAGTCCTCGCCAGGTCGCCAGAAACAAAACCGTGAGCGGTGCCGGCATGCTGTTATGCAGAGGGTACGCGCAAAGCGGACAATATCTTGTACGGTGGACTTGGGATGTTACAAATGGTATCAGAGCCAGTCAGCGAGGACGCTGAGTCCACTTAGGTGGGTGGATTGTAAGATCCCACATCGGATGGGGAGGTGAACGAAGGTTGCCTTATAAGAGGAACTTGAGACCTTCCCTACAAGACGCGTTTTGGGGCCACAAGCATGCGGGTTCCTTGGGAACTCTGTGGTTAAGCGTGCTTGGGTGGGAGTAGTACCAGTGGGTGACCACTGGGAAGTCCTTGCGAAGTCCTCGCCAGGTCGCCAGAAACAAAACCGTGAGCGGTGCCGGCATGCTGTTATGCAGAGGGTACGCGCAAAGCGGACAATATCTTGTACGGTGGACTTGGGATGTTACAAATGTGTAACACCTTAGGCATATCCCACATCCTTTAGAGGGCAGGAGAGATGCTGGGTATATTAGTAAACCTTGGCCTTACCAGACACAACGCGTTTTGGGGCCACAAGCATGCGGGTTCCTTGGGAACTCTGTGGTTAAGCGTGCTTGGGTGGGAGTAGTACCAGGATGGGTGACCTCCTGGGAAGTCCTTGCGAAGTCCTTGCCAGGTCGCCAAGAACAAAGTCGTGAGCTAGTGGGGCAAAGCGGACAATATTGTGTCGTGGTAAGCGGGGTGTTACAAATGGTATCAGAGCCACTCCTGTGCCGTTCGGGATGGTGGGGCAAACCTCATCGAGGACGATGAGTCCCTAAGGGGGGGTGTGTGTAACACCTTAGGCATATCCCACATCGGCCGTGGACAGGAGAGATGCTGGGTATATTAGTAAACCTTGGCCTTACCAGACACAACGCGTTTTGGGGCCACAAGCATGCGGGTTCCTTGGGAACTCTGTGGTTAAGCGTGCTTGGGTGGGAGTAGTACCAGGATGGGTGACCTCCTGGGAAGTCCTTGCGAAGTCCTTGCCAGGTCGCCAAGAACAAAGCCGTGAGCCAGTGGGGCAAAGCGGACAATATTGTGTCGTGGTAAGCGGGGTGTTACAATAATATAGAAAGGATATCGGTGAGTCAATTTCAAATCTTGGTGACCCAACACTTTGTCTATACCTTTAGCTCATTTGTGATCCCACACACAAGTTGCTCGTTTTGCTCTTGTACAAGTATCTAAACCATGGAAAACAAATTCACAACTTGAAAATTGACCTCCTAGCCATACACTCTTCCGGTTTACCAAAATAGCCAACGGGTCTGCACTCTGACCCGAACCGAAGAGTGCGGACCGCAATCAAACACGTGTCAATCCTTTATTACCCCTAAGAAAGTCGATTTTCCTTAAATAGTTTTTTTTACCCAGGTCTGCACTATAAACGTTTCTTAAAGAAAAACTGTCAGGTTGAGCAGGTCCTAGGAGTGCGAGTATGGACCTAGGAGTGCAAAGTGCAGACTCATTGGCTATTTGTGCAAAACCCAGAGAGAAATGGCTAGGATGCCAATTTTCAATTTCTCTTTGGCTATTTGAGTCAATTTCCCCTTAGAGAAACTAGTATCTAGTAATACTTGATGTTTGATCATTATTGTCATAAAATAACGTATTTTATTTACCATAAGTTAAGTTACAAGACTTGTAATTTTTTTCATGCGCTGGGATTTACAGGTATCCATAGATTGTGCAATCGTGCTGAGCCTAGGTAAACAATCTCTCATATCCAAGCAATGTGGATTCGATGGCTTGCAAGTATGATCCGACATGATTTAATCTAGCGTTTGACATTGAAATAATCTTCTTCTTTGAAAAAATAGCAAAATGAGAAAGATAAAATAAATGAAGAGCTTTGTAATTCCGATTTTTCTTTTTCTTTTTGTTTTTTATTTTCTATTTCCTTAACATAATTGAAAAAAGTCATTTTTTTGCTCGTTTGCTTATTGCATGCAAAAATGTCTAGGAATTTTCCATACACATTATCTTGATCATTCTATTTATTTTTCATTTACGGTATAATTTAGTGACATTGATTTGTATAGTTGGTTAATGAGAACCAAATGTTTTTCTAGTGGCTCGAAAATTCAAAACAAGATCATTGTATCTAAAGGGCTCTAAAACTGACCACTAGTTCAAACTTCGAACCCATTATCTTTTTTTTTCTTTTTTTCTTTTTTCATGAGTCTATGTTTGAAGATTTGTTTAATAATCATATTTTGGAGTTTGGTGTACGATAGACATGCAATGGAGGATTACTAGAGCATCTCCCATAAATTTCTAAAATAGAAAAATTAGAGATTTTGGAGTTCTATTTCTCTAACATTATCTCTAAAACATTCGAAGAAAATATTATACAGAAGAAAATTGTTTAAATCTTTGGAGGAATGAAAAGATGCATTAATTGTTATTTTTACTTAAGTTAGATGAGAGAATGAGGAGAAAGAACACAACTCTTTTGGTTTGTAAGATAGGATTAAAGTGTCCAATTTCTTTAACTAGATTTCATTCAGCTGTTTGATTTACAAATTGAATTAAATATCAACAAGATGAACACAACCACCATTATAGGCACCATCTCCGGCGTTTGTTTCCAATCATTGTCTCTGGCCACCATCTTCGACGGGATATGGTTGTGGTCACTATGGTGTCTTTATATAAGGCTTTAATCAATCTATGTGAGGAGAAGAGAAGTTTAGCTAGGTTATAACTATGAGCAATCCAACATATCATGACATGTATACAAAATGAAAGAAAAAGAAATCCACCCTCATAAGGCACATCAACAAATAAATGTTGAGTCGCATGCCACATCACTCACCATAGTATCCCATTAATAGTTAAAACGGTAACCCAAACATTTATATATGTGAAACTTACCATCTCAAGTACCAAAATGAAAGATCTAAAAATATATTACTCAAAATAAAAATCAAAACAAAATATGTTACATTTTTGGTACAATTTAAATTTATCCTTTAAAAAGTTCATCTACATTGTGGGCTTTAAGATACTGTGGGCCTCTCCAAATTCGGGCTTCTCCATAAACTGGGGCGGAATTACTTAAGGCCATTAGTACCCGGCTCGGGATGGGGCTCGGGATGGACTGCGGGATGGTGGGGATGGGCTACGGCTCAAGCGGGTTCGGCGGGAAGGGATGGAATCCGGGTTCCCCATCCCGTTTCATCCCGAAGGGTTTTTTAAAAAAAATATTTAATTTAATTTTTAAAAATCATGCCGTTGAACGGCTCTTTGTAAAAAAAATCTCAATTTAATCCCACTATATATTTAACCCTCAACCTCTTATTTTTCACACCTCTCAAACTCTCTCAAATTCTCTCAACCTCTTATTTTTCACACCTCTCAAACTCTCTCAAATTCTCTCAACCTCTTATTTTTCACACCTCTCAAACTCTCTCAAATTCTCTCAACCTCTTATTTTTCACACCTCTCAAACTCTCTCAAATTCTCTCAACCTCTTATTTTTCACACCTCTCTCATCATGAATCCAAACAGAACACCTACATCCCGTCGTAACCGACCGAATACACCACAATCGCAAGAAGATCAAGAGCTTGGTTTCCAAGCGTTTACACAACAAGGTTATCGTCCGCAATGGTCGCAACAAATTCCGCCACAATGGTCGCAACAAAATCCGCCACAATATCCGCAACAATTTCCCCAACAATTTCACCAACAATTTCCTTACCAATTTACACGTCCCGGTTTGATTGAACAAGGTTTTACTCCGGCCAACTACAATCTTCCTTCACCCGCAATCAATCTCGACGACGACATTGTTCCGGAAACCCAACCTTCTACCCCGAACACACCACAATCTATCCCGACACAACAATCTAACCCGGAACCATCAAATCTGAGACCAACGAAAGCCGCCAAACAAACGTGGAGTAAAGCCGAGGAACTCGCGTTAGTGTCGGCGTGGGTTGACGTTTTGGAGGACCCCGTTATCGGTAACGCACAAAGCGGTGGTAATTATTTTTATTGTTATTATTATTATTATTATTATTATTATTATTCTTATACTTAATTTTACATAAATGTAGGAAGTTTTTGGGCCCGAATCGGGCATGTGTTCTTTACTCGCTTGGGTCGTGAACCAGGTTATAGATCAACCCATCAACTCAATAGCAAGTTCAACGACCTCAATAAAAGAATTAATTGGTTTGGCGGCATCTACAACAACTTGCTCAATAATAGATCAAGCGGGATGAGTGAGGCCGATATATCCCGAACGGCACACGAACGGTATCTAGCACGCCATAAAGTTGCTTTCACTCACGAACAAGCTTGGGACGTCCTAAAAAATGTCCAAAATGGGGAGCCGTTCCAACGATGACGACAACTTCATCGCGGGGTTCAAAACGTACCCAACCTTCCGATGATGACGATGACGAGCAAATTCAACGACCCATCGGGAGAAACAAGGCAAAAAAAACATCAACGAGTAATACGTCCGGGACGAATACGGACGAAAGTGTTACTCAGTTGTTGACGACGTTCAACGACAAGATTGATGATACAATGGAATACAAAATGAAAAAACTCGATCTCGAAATCGAACGCTCAAAACTCGAACGACATAGGTTGGAACAAGAACTCGAAATCGAACGCTCAAACCGATTTGAGAAAGACTTCGAGTTTTTCATGACCTCGCATGATCACCTTACGTGAAACGCTTTGAGGGTTACTTTAGCGAGAAAAGAGCAAATTCAAAAATTTCATAATTGGTAGTGTTTTGTATTTTGTAATTTTTATTTTTAATGAATGGTACGAATTTTTATTTTTATTATTTATCTTATTTTTATTTATTAAAAAATATATAAATATTTTTATTTTGTTAAATAATTAAATGTATAAATAAAAGAATTAAAATAAATTAGGTGGCAAAAGGGTTTGAGGGAATGGGGTAAGGGTGTTTAGGGATTGAGTGAGGGATTGAGAAAAGCCGATGTGGCGCTGACGTGGAGCTGAAATCTTTGAAAGATAGAGGGATGGGTACTGATGGCCTAAGAAGCAGCAGCAGCAGCAGATCGAATGGATTTCTCTCGGCTCACAGACGCAGTGGCGTCAAGATCATTCGACAAAATCGCTGATATCTGCGATCAACTTATGCTTCAGGTAACGGTCTTTGTGTGTTTTTCTTCTCTTAGTGCTACGAGTGATTGTGTTTTGGGTTAGATTTGAGACCCTAAGTTCATATCTGTCTACTTATATAGGTTCTATCTTACTGTTTTTGTCTACCTTTTTATGCAGCTCGCTTCACAGGGCGTTGCATTTCAAGAAGAATGGTTGTATGCTGTTCATCTTCTACTTCTAGGGCACATTTACCTAAAATGGTCTGGCTCGTTACCATTAGTTCCTCCTCTCTCTATAGTCGAGCTAGTAAAACGAGATAGATCTGTAAGTTCAGGCAATTAATCTCTAATTTTCTTGTGCATTTGTTCTATCGGTTTATATGTATTGAGAATGTAGATTTTAGGGCTTTGTTTAGCATTGATTGAGCCTTGGTGGTTTTTGAAAGTTAATCAGAAGCAGTGGGTGAAACCGACCACTCCAGAATTGAGAAACAGTGGGTTTAGGGAAACATATACATTTTGATAGCTTTTGTTGCGCTTTGTTAATTAGAGTGTGTCTCGAATTGAATGTACGTGTTTTGCACTTTTACTTATGGGTGTGAAACTTGAAGATGTTTGACATTGAAGATGCAGTTTACTTTAATATGTGTGTATATAAATGTCTAAAACTGATCAATAAAGAAAGAAGTTATTGCATAACTGATTAACTGTGTATTTTTAGAGAGCTCTCTCTTTATAGTCATGGCAACTGAGGGAAAAGAATTCGGTGAGAGCCGCATGACCTCCTTTATCCTTCTCTCTCTCATTTTTATTTTCTTAGCCGAGGTGCGATACCTTTTATGTTAAGTTAAAGCCTTTTGTAGGTGTAAATGTTCCCTGCAACTATAAGACTTGGATTTTGTGTTAGCTTTTAAGCCTTGGTTTTTAATTTTATGAATTGTGAGCTTTGAGTTCTTTCTTCTCTAAATAATATCTCATCCCTCGCAAAGGTTACTCCCGGTTTCCTCTGTTATTCTTGGTCAACTACTCTAATACAAGGGGTAGTAGCATTTTGGTTTCTTAAATATTATTATACTAATAATTTCTAGTTAGTTTGTATATCGGGTTTAGTTATCAGTTGGTGTTTGTGCTAAATTCTATTGGTTGTCTTTCACGATTTTGTGTGGCACATGTATGCATGTATAGCTGTATAAATAATTTATAAGTAAAATTCTTTTGCTCCATATACCTAAGGTTCTCATAAGTCGTATCTTTCTGATATTTATTTCTAGGAAACATGCCATCTTTAGCTCCCAAATGTTTTAAGCATCCATGTACGATTTATTCCAAACAGACGATTTTGCTATGTTGGATACTCTACTCCATAAAGAAGTACATATATATTTTAAGTTATGAGACACGTTTCTTTATCCTGCAATTAAAGAACTAATCTGATTGAAATCAGTTTTGTCCCTTGTCTTGAAAACAGTTTTGTCGAAGGCCATAACTACATACTGTAAACTCAGAAAAACAAACAATCGAAGTTTATGATTACTCATATAGAATACTATAATTCAAGATGGAGGAAGACAACTACTAATATCCTCGTCGCAATGATATGGTCACATGAGTAAGTAGATATTGAGACTCAAAGATTCTATAAGAAAAAAGGATACTAGGGCGCACTTAGAAGTGTCAAGTGTGTATGTCTACAAGTGTTCCAAATTAGTTGATGGGTTTTTGTATGTGTTATCTACTATGTTAGAAATGGGATCAACAAGGTGCAACACCTCTTCCAATTGAAATTTCACTGTCTTAAAACATGGAATGCACAAAATTTAAGCTCTGATCAAGACCTTAGTCGTGCACCATCCACAAACATGGTTTAGTATTAGAGGAATAATGACGGAGGTAAGAGGAATACTAGTAACGACACTAAGAAGACGGAGGCTATTATCACGTTCGAGTATGTTGCAAATATAGAATTTTAACGGAGTCACTGTCATCGTTTAAAATTTTTAACATCATGCCTTTCCCAGCAGTAAACCATGTCAGTATCCTGATAACTAAACCAATAAGTTTGAAGGTGAAATAGATAACAATCTGGTTATTTGCCAAAATTTGACGTTTTAAAAAGTAACGAGATTACCATAAATATTACTATGTTCTGAGGAACAATTTTGATTAGTTGTCTAGGCATTTTTGTGGGCCCGAATTATTCATTGGTAGGAAAATAGTAGAAATTCTGCATAGCATACGTGTCTCCCCAACCGAAGAAGTGTAAGAAAGAAAAGAAACAATTGAAATAATACAATTGAGGTTCATACAATCTTTAATACAAGTGGTTGTGCACTTCTCTGATGGATGATGGCTCTAGACATATATGGCAAAATTGAACTTTGTACATGGGTATTATAGGGTTGATAATCCCACACTAAGGTGAAAAAAATATCTATCAAGATAAAATTCGAATGATGGCTTTTTAACTTTGCTTTTGTGTATTACATTGATAAAATTGTAGTTATAGCGATACCTATATGTTTATACATATATATATATATATATATATATATATTATTTGTTTCTTGGATGAATAGTGCTGCAATAAACCACAGAAAGCTCTGCATTTAAAATTCAGCAGATCAGGTGATGAGATATTTTGATTACATTTTGCAGAAAGATACACCAAAAGGATGTTTGATCTATTGATGTCTGCTTATTCAACTATAAGCTTTCAAGATACAGCACTTTTTTGGGGGATGAATGAGAATGATGCCACAAACTGTAAGTTTTCTGCTTGTATATTTGCTTTTTAATTAATATTAACGTATCTTAGAATAAAGTGAAAAAGCTCACATTAGGTCAAGTGGATTATTAATTAGGGTAAATTACTAAACTACCCATGTAACATGAAAACCCAGAAAACTTGCACGATTCTTGTACCGCCCGTCTGTACCCTTCTAGGTCCCATGGGATTAGTCGAGCTTGCATGCACTTTACAAAAAAAAATGTTAGTAGCCATTGTGTATTGTGACATTGCACAATGAGGTCAGTTATTAGTAAACCAGCTTTGAAATGATTGTTTTTATATATATATATATAGGGTGCGTTTCATTTACAAACCAAATAGATTGTACAAACCCTGCAAACCACTATTAGGAAACAACAGATATATTTATGGTAATTTTTATGATTCATTATTAATGATTGTGACATATATGGAAGATGATAACGTTCATTAATTATGATCATGTCTTTAGATTAGGAAACATAATAAAATTAGATATTGATTAGAGTTGATGAACGGATAATATTGGTTTGCAGGGTTTGTACAATCTATTTGGTTTGTAACGGAAACGGACCCTATATATATATATAGCAACAACGGTGGAATGTGGATGCTGCTTCTCAAATGCTTACTGTTAAGAAGCAAACTGTTGTAACTGAGCAGAAAATAGATCCGTCCAAGTTGCAGCGTTTGACCGAATATGTATTCCACCTTGAGCATTAGCGTGTAAATCTCGAATGTAATTTGTCTCGACTAAATTAGCGGTATTTTTACAAATTCTGTGGTATTTTTTGTATGTGTTTAGCTGGTTTTTAGGCATATATTCACCAAAAGATTTTCCTATTAAATATAGGCTCTAAGTTACTAAAATAACTGTTGTTATATAAAATTACAAGTGTATTTGCTTAATGCAACCTTGGTTTATCTTGATTTTAAACTTGAGAATTCAAACCCTCGTCCTTTATTTTATTTTATAACCAAATGAAAGTCATCGATTGCTTATAAGGTTTATGAATTAATATGATTTTTTATAAACTAAATAAGTTTATAAAAAACATTATATATATATATATATATATTTATTAAAAAACTACATAAAATCATAGTATAAAATATTTATTTTACTTGTGAACCTTTTGGTTTTACTTATTTAACTTTGTTTAAATTTATTTAATGATCTCATTAATTTTCTGGTTTTACCTATGAATTTTGGTAAACAAATTAAGTTCATACATGAAACAGCATTATGAACTTTAAACAAAATCAAAGTTCACCTATGAAGTTTGTTAAAATTACCTTAATTAACTTGTCCACTTTCTGATTTCACTTATAAACTTTGGTAAATAAAAATTGAACAACCAAAGTTCATACACGAAAAAAATAAATTAAACTCCAAAATTAAATGAATTTAGGGATAATCAGAATTAAAGATGAATCTAACGGATAAAAGAAAAGAATTTATCTTCCCAAAATAAAACGTAATTTGTTCCAAACATTTAAGTTTATTGACCTTTCATCAGTTTATAACCTCCAATATAACCATGACCGTTGATTAAAAAAATTAAAAAAAGAAAAAACGAACGTCTCACAACGTTGATATGTGGCCTACGTCTTGTAATACCACATCCTCGTTTTGATTTATTTTGGCTTTTTTCGGGTTGGTTTGGCTGCATTAATCAAGTTAGTCGAAATTTTTAACACCCCTATCTGCAACCGTACAATCGAACATGTTTACCTATCAAATGCTTACCCTCCATATATCACTCCTATTACCGAACAATTTGTTGCTATAATTCTCCGTTTTAAAAAAATGCATTTATAATAAAGATTTATTTATTCCCTATTACCATGCCCCTACAAAAATAAAATATATAAGTATAAATATATTAGTAATTCTTAATATCTAATTATTAATTTAACGATATTCCTATTTGAAAAGAAAAAGAGTGTATCAAGTACCCTATTGGCACCCTATAAATAGGCACATCATGCATGCATAATACAACATTATATATTATTTTATGTTTATGTTTAATAATATATAATGTTTTATTTTTAAACTAATAAATAAATAATATGCATTAAATAACAATTTTCGGTACCAAATGTTGTATTATGCATGCTCTCAGCTAGTCATATCCCTGAGAATAACTTCTCATTTTCTCCTTAGCTTTAGTTTTTGTAAGAAATGACTAGGGTTCAAAGCTCAAGACATCCCCACTCCAATCTTGTTATAGTTGTTTCTATATTATACAATAATACAAACATGCTGAACTACAATATTTTGCATATATAGGTCAGAATCAGATTATTTTATACCTAAATTTGAGTACATGGTTTGTTTAGACTTTGACCTAGGTAAGGAAGGTGGTAGTTGTTCATTTGTTCAAGTGTGGAAACAATGCAACAAGAGTATCAAACATGTTTACCACCATCGGTGGATCACCAAATACCAATGCTAGCTTCTAAGAATTTGAAGAGAATTTGAAGTTCAATGATGACGCCTATCACATTAGATGTGGAGAAAAGAACCTAATCTATTAAAATTTGAAATATATATTTTAGATCCAAGTAGCATCCAGAAAATTAAGCTTGTCATGCCTTTACAGTATCCAATCCAATATGTATTATTACCACCAAAATATATCCAAGCAAACACAACTGAATAGGAAATGGAAAACTGAAATTGTATATATCAAAATGAAAATTGAGACTACTGTATGTAGTATACTACTTATTGTATGTAATACGGATGATGCTTACGTACTGAACAAAACTGCATTGCATCCGATCGATGATATCAAATGCTATATGCGGTGGTGATGGTGGAATTCCGATCAAACTGAAATTGAAAACACAAAATAAGTTATTATAAAACTCAAACGTATTATACTTAGTTATTTTCTGGCAAATTCTGGTTTAAATCTAAAACACATCACTAAAAAAAACTGATCAAATTGAAATTGAAAATATATAATATCAATTATAAAACTCAAAATCCTTGCCTAGATCTGCAGTGGAGGTTGAACCAGAACTTGAAGAAGATGATGCAACCGAAGAGGACGCACCAGAGCTTGAAGAAGATGATGCAACCGAAGAGGACGCACCACTGGAGCTAGGACCTGGTGCGTCGCTCATGACCGGAGCAACAGAGGACGACGGTGCTCCAGCGGTGGAGGCGGTCGTTGGTTGCGGTGCACGCCTGGCATTCCTTCTGTCGATTCTGGCTCGCATAGCGTAAGAGGTAGCATCGCGCCGTGCTTGCACAAACTGACTGGTTTGCAACGGATACCTCCCCTATATATATATATATATATATATATATATATATATATATATACTAGCAGTGTGCCCGTTCAATGCATCGGGTGAGCAAAGAGCGAATATTTATCGTAAATGGAAATTTAAAAACTGCCAATCTGACCGGCATTAACATATTCACTTCTCTCACCACTTGAGGTCGTCGACATATTTATAGATGGCGTACCTAACAACACTGTTTATCAACTATTACTTAAGAATTACAACAATTTCAGCTTAATGATTTCTTGAGTCCGCATCTGTCATCTTACTAAATTGAATACAAAGTATTCATAATCTTCATTAAAATCAAATCTTTTTGGCGTTGAACAAACGAAATCTTGAACAAACAGAATCTTTGATAAATCTCGATCTCGAATCAATATATGTGTGCATGCCTCTAATCTGTTACATGGATCTCCAATCAACGTTTTCATGTTTTTATATAATCTATACTACCTTATAATATGTTTAAACGTTTCCATTGTTGCTGTCTCAACTACTGTAACTACAAACAGAAAATGACCAATATATTAGCGGGTTCTTTTCGAAATCCGTTGTAATCGTGAAAACAAATTGTGGGAACTCACTTTGAAAACTTGAAGTTGTTGGTAATGGAGGCTAGGGTTTGGCGTTCTTCGATATGGTTGTGGAGCTAGGCAATTTTTGTTTGCGTTATATTACCGAGTAGCGACTTCTTCAAACCATCCTTATCCGAGAAACTTCACCGGCGACAATGTGTAGAAGATCCAAAGTAGGGTCGTTGCGTTTAAGCGGCGCCGTCTTGCCCGACGGTGAAGAGCAATTAAAGCTTCCCCTGCTCGAACCTTGTTTACAATCACACAGAGGGATTGTGGCGAGCCACCTGTCGACTATTTTGCACAAAAAATAACCCAAATTAGAAATCATGATGAACGTAATAATATACAAAAAGGCCCAAGAAAAGGGTGAAAACGATACCTTATTTCTGAAGTTCAAATTGGAATCTGATTTCCTGAAGTCTTCTTGAAGAGTAGTGCTAGCAAACTTTCAGGCGATAGGAAAAAATAAAGGTAGAACCTCAAGTCGAGAAAGACATATATAAACACATATAAAAGGAAACAACAAGAATCTGGGAAGAAAATGAAGAGATTATATAACTTTGGTCACCTGTTGGTAGTCTTCATCGAAGCGTATCACGAACAAATTTTTGAATGGGAGGAACAAAACCTAAATCTGCATATTTCTTTAAAGAACCACATAAATCAAAAGCATTGTTTATCAAAAACCAAAAAGTTTGATATAGGAAGACGAAGGAGAGAATGGTCATCGGGTTCTTGAAAACATAAACCCCATTGAGACATCAAATTGGAGAGGGAGAAAAATAGATGAGAAGTATTCCACCCCATTTACAAAAAAAAAAGAGAGTAAAAAACTTGCTGAAACAGCAAGCCAATATACTTTATCACAAATAAATATTCTTATGGATAGCACGTTATATGATAATTAAATGTGTGAAGAATTAAGAGAGACTATCAAGTTTAGCAGTAGATTCTATCACGTTATATGCAAAATTCAACATAGCATAACTTGTTTGATTGCCTCTCTTTTGTCATGCTCAATACAAACAATCATGTATACTGACTGAAGTATACAACAACATCATACCAACCAAAAAAGCTTTCTTTAAAGAAAACCATAAAACCATATTTAGTTAATTTGACCTCCCTCCCTCCACATCTACACCATCATGCCCATTGGTTTCCTCCTCTTTCATGTTCATCCCTCGTCATATACAATCCCACTTGTTCCAACACATAATAGCAGCAACATTGGATTCAAACAAAAATAACAGAAACATTATACAACAGCAGCAACCAAACTCAATAGAGCAGCAAAATGGGGTGGATAAAGGAAAAAAACATATACGCAAATATAAAAGAAGCATGGTAAAAACCAAATCGATTGCAAACCTCAAGTAAACACTGAAGCAATATGGTGTAACGACCTGAGAAAACAATAAATACAATAGAAGTAAAAATATTAAACCAACACCTTCAGCTTGTTTTATCTATTATACCCGTTACAATCACAGTTACATCAGGAATTTTTCTTTAAAACCCAGATCAATCGACAAGATTTATTTAGCATCCCAAATCACAAAATAAATAAATTGATGGCAAATTTGTCAAAATCAAATGGAAAACTTTAGAAATAATTGAACAAACAAGTAACTTTTTTTTAATAAAACTGAAATTGTGGATATATGTTAGTAACAGCCGTTTTAGCATAAACCACCTGATTTTTCCTTCCGGGCAATAGTTCCATTTCTCACCTACAAGATCAACGAACCTGTTAGACACGTATGATGATGAGCAAAATTAAGGCCTTGATCTCCAAAAAAAAATCACACTCACATCTACATTAAAATTTCCATATTTTTCTAACCTAAGTTGATAGTAAACTTAAACAAAACATCGAATAAAAAACGTAACAATCTGAAACAAAAGAACACGTTAATTAGGGCCTTGAGTATAAGAAAACACCTTGCCAGAATGCCAGTTTTCTTTATTTCGGTATGGTTTAAAACTAAAAAACCCATTAGAATTTTTTTTAACATGACGAAGAATGTAGAGAAAAAGAAGAAAATGTAGAGATCGAGAGATGGACTAAGTGAGTGTAGATGGATGAGTGAGGTCTAACTCTTGGATGGAATTAAAAGAGCGGGAATCATTCATTCTGGAACCTTTAATTGATTTCAAGCACGAACTGGAAGACCTGAAAAGCATCTCATAAAGCACCAACAAATGAGTGTGTTTAGGGTTTAGAATTTGAAATTTGAATTGAAATTGGAAAGATAAATTAGAAGAGTGAAGCCTGGACAATACAAAGTTTCTGAAGAGTTGCAGGTCTTTGTCCTTTTGTGCCTATATAAAACAATTGAGGATGAAAAAATCTGCAGACCAAAAAGAAAACTCTAAGCCGTATGAAAATAGTGAAAAGGACGACCTCCGTCTGAAAATCGACAACCTCCATATCAAATCAATTTTGCAGAAACAGAAACATAAATCGATTTTTACAGATGAACTCGATTTTGCAAATAGAAGCCAGGAGTTGCAACAAATTGGTTTTTGGGGATGAAGATGCTGAGGTGCAGATGTCGATTTTCATGAAGATGTGGGAATGTTACCTGTTGATTTTCAGTTGGAGGCTCTCGTGGATAGAAGCTGAAGAGAAGAGAAAGTGTATTAGATTTCAGTTGCACTCTTTCATAGAGAAGGATCTAGGAGGAAGCGTTTGAAGTCTGCGAAACTGGAATGGATCTGAGTGTGGTCTTCAAAACAAAGATTTGGTAAGATATCGAGAGTGGTCTTCAAAACAAAGATTTGGTAAGATATGGAGAGTGCCTTCAAAATACAGATTTGATAAAGATATGAATTCAAAATTTGAATTCGGTGTCAGTGATTTGGGTACCGGGTGGAGAGAGGGAGGGAGTGGAGGGAATGGCTTTGGGATATAAATTTTGACCAAACAAAAAGGCAAACAACTTGTACAATGTGCATTAACATATGTAATTCATAGTTTTTTGAATTTCCAACATAAAATGGTGGTACTTTATGCTTGATAACTTGTCTTTAAGAGTTTTTCAATTTTGTGCATGAAATAGCAATACCTTGTGCATTGTGACTTGTCTTTAAGACATTAGGTGTGTATGCTTATATATGTAGTATAGATATAGATATATAAATTAAAAAACTACATAAAATCATAGTATAAAATTGACAAAAACAAAAACTAAAATGAAATATAAAAATTGAGACGTGTCACGTGTTATTGTATGGATACAGTTTTTGATAAACATTAAATGATCATAAAAAATAGTTGTTATCAATAGCTCATAAGACATGAGATTATGTGAGAAGTGTCATTTTTGCTCATAAGTGTGAGAAGTATTTTTAAGCCGATCACTTTTAATCAAATATCCTTCAATAAGTTGCGGCTTATAAGGGAATTGATTCGGTGCATCTTATCTTGGTGCATCTCATTCTAATGTTCGTTAATTTCTCATCTAACGGTTGATAACTACTTCTGATGCTTCTTACTAAACTTGACATTTTTTACTGGAACCCAACCATAGCTCATAAATATCTATATCCATACTATATTATAAAGCATTTAAGAAAAACTCTTAAAAACAACCTATAAAGCTTTGCTATTTAATGCTAATTTCTTAAAAACCACCAATAAAGCTTTATGTACCACTTTTAACGTTAATTACTTAATTAATTCTTATCTCTAATCTCCTTTAAATCCTCAAATCATGAATTAATCGATCCTTACCTCTAACCTCCTTTAACTCCTCAAATGGTCAACTTCTAAAAACAAATCATTCTTTAATCCTCATTAATTATTAAATTACTTTTTATCTTTAACCTCTTTCAAATTCTCAAATCATGAACTCTTAAAAAAAACGTCATGCTTATCTCTAACCCCTTTCGTATCACAAACTGAATCTGGCAAAAAAAAGACAGTTGTTGAACTTTAAACAAAAAATATTTATTTTACTTATTAACTTTTTGGTTTTACTTATTAACCTTGTTTAAATTTCTTTAATGATCTCATTAATTTTCTGGTTTTACCTATGAATTTTGGTAAACAAATTAAGTTCATACATGAAACAACATTATGAACTTTAAACAAAATCAAAGTTCACCTATGAAGTTTGTTAAAATTACCTTAATTATCTTGTCCACTTTGTGATTTCACTTATAAACTTTGATAAATAAAAATTGAACAACTAAAGTTCATACACGGAAAAAATAAGTTAAAACTCCAAAATTAAATGAATTTAGGGATAATCAGAATTAAAGATGAATCTAACGGATAAAAGAAAAGAATTTATCTTCCCAAAATAAAACGGAATTTGTTCCAAACATTTAAGTTTATTGACTTTTCATCAGTTTATAACCTCCAATATAACCATGACTGTTGATTAAAAAAATTAAAAAAGAAAAAACGAACGTCTCACAACGTTGATATGTGGCTTACGTCTTGTAATACCACATCCTCGTTTTGATTTATTTTGGCTTTTTTCGGGTTGGTTTGGCTGCATTAATCAAGTTAGTCGGAATTTTAAACACCCCTATCCGCAACCGTACAATCGAACATGTTTACCTATCAAATGCTTACCCTCCATATCACTCCTATTACCGAACAATTTGTTGCTATAATTCTTCATTTTAAAAAAATGTATTGACAAGTTTAGCTTATAATAAAGATTTATTTATTCCCATCCACTAAGAAAACGCCATTCTAATTGGCAATTACTTTTTAATTTAAACTCCATATTTTTATTTATTTTGTGTTATATTTTTTTAAGACTTTTAATATATACTTGTAATCTATCCTTTTTTTTACCCAAGTCTACACTATAATTTTTTTAAAAGAAAAACTGTCAGATTGAGCAGGTCTTAGGAGTGCGAAGTGCAGATTCATTGGCTATTTGTGCAAAACCCAGAGAGAAATGGCTAGGAGGCCAATTTTCAGTTTCTCTTTGGCTATTTGAGTCAATTTCCCCTTAGAGAAACTAGTATCTAGTAATACTTGATGTTTGATCATTATTGTCATAAAATAACGTATTTTATTTACCATAAGTTAAGTTACAAGACTTGTAATCGTTTTTTTTTCATGCGTTAGGATTTACATAGAACATAAAACAATAAATTAATCCATGTGGACATAAAACATCAAAAACCAACATGATCAGAAGAAGAAAGATGGACTCCAAATGGAAATGTTGTATCGAAAGGAGAAACAAGTTTAGATGGAAAACTTCAGCAATGTTAATTGTTTTATTGAAGTATAGAAAGAAGCTGACCAACTTTTTTTTTCATTTTGGATCATTATTTTAATTAAAAAAACATTAAACTTAAGTTAATTCTTTGAACCATTTTTTCAATAGATAAATCATCAAATTTTTAATAGTTTGTTACTTTTTTTAACCATAAATTTTCGGGTGAGTTACATGCACCGACTAATCCCCAGACGACCCCGGGCGACCACAAATGACCTGAAATCATTGTAGGTGAACCTCAATGGGCACAAGGGTTTTGGTAGAGTCTGGATTTGAACTCTTGGTAGATGAGATTTTCTACTACATTCTCCAAAGACTTTACCGGTGCTTCACAACACTTGGTTAAAATCAAGGTTCTAAATGGTGTGAGGCGTGGCGTGGCGGCGAGGCCAAGCCTCAAGCCATGACGTTTTCAAGGCGTGACTTATGACATCAAATTTCTAATTCATATATAATATTATATATAAAAACGTATGTTTTATAGTGTTACTCAATGAGTCAATAGTAATAAACACATTAAATTATGCTATATATCAAAAACTTGCAAATAAGATATTAAAAATGTAAATAAAAATCAAATATTTCATTACGATAAGTGCGCATTAGGCCATGACGTGCCATTGGCTTAACGTGGCGTGACACACAAGCCTTGGTGCCATGGCGGCTGTGCGACGAGTTTTTTTTAGAAGAGTGGTTAAAATTGATTGCTTACATTCTTTTAATAAAAAAAACTACTTAAAATGTTTAGAAACGTTTTAAGTCAAAATAAATTTTAATTAGTTTTACCTTTCTTAAACCCTGTCTGTTCAAACCCCTCGCCAACCTCGGTCACCTCATCGTGGCATACTGCCATCGATCTACATCTTTTTGGTTATTTTTGTTTTCGCTTATCATCTTTTTTATGTGTCTAAGTGTCTATATGTGCTCCATTAAATCAATATATCTATATCTATATAAAAACAAAAACCAAGAGTCCTGACGTGGCACCCTCTCAGGCCAGAACTCCCCATTTTCTTTTTTCTCATTCTTCCGGGTTTTACAGCTTCGTTTCTCCTCTTCAACCCGACTAGGGTTGTCTTTCCGTATTCCTCAGTTTCTGTTCATCATCCTATCTCCTCCCAAACCTCTTCATTCCTCCAAACATCATCGACTTCCCTCATCCAGACCGACTACGGTCCGAAGCAGAGGTTTCCCTCGAAGCTTCAGATATACGTTCAACTGTTCAAGGGGATTCAAGCTTCGACATTTATCCTCTTCGTCAGCCCTGTTTAGTTTGGCGAAGTTGAACCTGAAACCAAACCCAAAAGGTGGGTTTTACGCAGAGACATTCAGAGATACTTCTATCTCCCTATCCACTTCTCAACTTCCCCACAGATGTAAGTAATTAATCAAACCACCCTCTTTTCTTTTCAAAGATTCCATCTTTGATCACAATTTACTTTCAGAAGCTTTAGATAAATCCACCTCCAAGTTACTTTTTTTTGTCATAACCTTCAATTTGGGTCAATCTTGGTGTGACAGAGTATTTGGATTTTTTTAGTCGACGATGATATGGGTTATCCAACTTCAGACTTGGGTCCTGATTGAAGCTGGGGAAAGAAATTGATATTTTTAGGGGAAAGAGTGTGTGAAATTTAGGGAATTTTAAGTTATTATAGTGGTTGAGAAGTCTAGGGTTTGTCAAAGGGGGGAAAGAAGTTTTTATGAAATCTTGAGGAAGGTTGTTTTACTCGTAGTTCATATTAGCGAAAAAGGGTCCTTTAGGGACAATATGGATCGCAACACATTTGGAGCGGAAGCTTCGCAAAAATCAGGTTGCAGATACTGATATCGGCGTCTCTGTTGGTAATCAATTGTTTTTACCCAATTTTTTTGTTGAAATTGTGGAATCCTCTTGCATGAAGAGGTATTGTTAGAAAGCAAGATTGATTCGTTTCTATTTGACATGAAGCTTCCAATTTTTATTTGTTTCTATATGTATTTGTTGGGTTTGGCTTCTTTATTAAGAACTTTTTGGTTTGATTAGATAGTTTACAAGCAGAGCTAACCGAAGTCTTACTAGCTTTTAGCAATTTTCCTCTTGGAACCCTGAAGTCATTCCCTGTCCACATCCTTGGTCTATACTGCACGAGAAACCCCAACCTCCTTTCCTAAACCAACAAACCTTTACCTTTTGTAATTTAAACAGAAGAAAAGTATGGTGGCTTAATGTCTTTCTCCATCTCTCCCTGAAAAAATGTATGGTGGCTTACAACGACGGCGGCGCTCCGGCTGTTCTCCGGTTGCCGGAGGTTGCCGGAGTGTGGTTCTCATTGGGTTTTCAAATAGGTACTCAAGAACCCTAGTTTTTCGATTTGTTTTCAAATAGGTACTCAAGAATATTATTCCTTTTTGCAAGATTATGCGCCATTAAAGGGGTCCTATTATGTAGATCTGGGTTGTATCATTGTCAGCCGTAAGATCGTTTGGACGGTTGGATTGATACTAGCAGCTGGGTTTATTGTTGGATTCATTACATTGATTGTTAAAACTGTGCCTAGGCATCACAAACATCCGCCTCCACCAGATAATTACACTGTCGCACTTTCAAAAGCTCTCAAGTTCTTCAATGCTAAGAAATGTAAGTTAATTAATTTCTCTTCTTTTGAATCACTACTTGATGTTAATCTTCATCATTATTTGATCAATTGGATCTGCTATGCTATGTAGTGGAAAGTGAAGTTATCAATAAAATATTGTTAAGATTCCAAACAGAGACAATTGTTTATTAAATTAATAAAATTAAGGTGTATGGATGATTTGGTGGTATCTTTTTTATAACAATCAAGGTGTCGTTGGGTTTAATTTCGTTTAGTTTATTTCTCTACATTTGTTTTTTTGTTGTTTTAAGACCTATTCTTAATTAATGATGATGCCCTGATATGATAACAGGAGGATTTCAGCACCTTGAAAGCAATTGATGGGAAGACAGAGCTTAATATGTGTTCCTTTCAAGCTCCCAAGATTAGGCTACTTCGTAGTCTTTCTATTGAATCCGGTTCTATTGAATCCGGTGATGGTATGCAGGTAATGTCTTCTCCTCGTCTTCTCCTCTTGGACATTACTCCTTTGTCCCTGTCATATTTGTATGTTTCACATCTTCAATGACTTAGGTCTTGGCTAAAAATTTGGCAAACTCACAGTTCATCAACATGGGTTATTTTCATTCCAATTAGTAATCAAAGCTTGAAAGTCATGGAAGTAAGTATGTGCATGCACCTTGAGACTTAAAGGACCACTAGGGATTTTAAAGAGGAATTTCTCCTCTTTTTCCTGCAGATCGAGAATTATGGTGGGAAGAAGGGTTTTAGAAAAAGTAGGTGGATGAAATGACAGGTATTTTGGACATTGAACATTATATGTTTTCTTGAATTTTATATTAAAACTAAAAGAAGGATTTATTATATAAATAATATATATATATATATATGGTTGCACTGGATCAATTCCCTTCTAAGCCGCGATTTATTGGAGAGCTTTTGGTTAAAAGTGATCAACAGTTCAGATGCATTTCTTATGATTCTCACGTTAACCTCAACTTTTTACATGAATCATGATCCTCACCTATATATACATACATATGTATAGAGAGAGGTTCAAGGGACAAATTAGGTACATTAACATAATTTATGATACCACTAGGATCACATCACCTTTTAAAATAATAATTCGTTGTTAGTCAATTGGTGTTTACTATCGGTTACTATATCCTGATCCAGGTTCTATAATCTGCATGCATGCAGATGTTAGATTTTGCTGTCTTCCCAGAAGCAGAATATGACCTCCCAATAAATCTTGATGATGATGCCCAAACTCAAGTGAGGGACACAATATCCAGAGGTATAACCATTTGGTATATTTCTCAACTTTAATTCATTTCAATTGTAAATAGCTATCACATTATTTTTCATATTTGGTTGCTATGTTTAATCTGATTTACTTAGACATGTAGATCAAAATCGTTTACGAATTCACAAGCAATTGCAAGTATAGTATCTGTCCTATTGATCGAGGGGTTCCGGCATAGGGGTACTCTCGGCCTGCTGCATTTACGTGTTAACCACCATCCATCTTCTACATTGAAGTTCTTTAGCCTCCAACTATCTATCTGCTCAGGCTCAGGTACGACTTCCTTTTAGCCTTGACTTTCAGGTAATTTCAATCCATTTGATTATTTGTTTTTAGTTAAATGATCATGAATTAGGTTTTATGATTTAATCAATGTATGAGTTGGGTGTTTTTTGTTTGTTCCAATGAATTAACAGTCATTTAGTGTACTTATAAACTTAAAAAATCAACGAAAAACTGTGAATTTGCGAGTCTTCAACGGCACAGGAAATACTAAGACGATCGTGTGGCCTACATTCTTGATATACGCACACCTTTAATTGGTAATGTCTTTTTTACTTAATTTCTGTAATTTTGACTTTTACGAGTCAAATCTCTTCATGTTAAACTCATAATTGGTCAGAATTTGTTTGAATTTGGAGAAAAAAGTTGGAAGTTACATGAAGCTATAGAGAAAATTCTGGGCTACAAAACCAAATAATTTTAATGTTAATTTTGAGTTTTGAAAATTTTAGGTTTCTTTTTGTCATTTTTGGATTGAATCTGAATTGGGTTTTGATTATTTGAGCGTTATTTTGCATGAAATTGAATACCCAACATTGGTTTGTATCATATTTTCTTGAAATCCATTGGTTTTGATCAAGGCTCTGTATGTATATTTGCCTTTTCTCGATCAAAACATGTGTCTTTTTTAAACTCAAAATCACAAATGATAAGCAAATTAAGTGCTATTTTATTTGTAACTTTGTGTGGAATAGGCTACATCTGCAGGTTCACATTGCATGATAAATCATTTGGAAGGTGGTTGATCCATTGTTCAACTTCATTGTTCTAACCATTGATTGTGTACCCACCATTACTAATAGTAGAAGCTACAGAAGTATGCATGTCGGAAGACCCTTGCTGATAACCGTCCACAAATACATGGTAGATTTGCACGTAACGACGAGCCTGGAGAGATTCTGAAAACTACAATTTTCCTTCGATATGGAGACGAGGAGGAACTTTGGATAATAATTTTTACTGCATTCATGGGGGTCAATTAAAGCATTAACAGTAGTGACCGTTGCGACCGTTATTCCTGCATTCATGGGGGTCAATTAAAGCTACGAAGACTATAAATATGAAGATCCCACCCTCACTTCCGATCATCTGATCTCTCTTATCTATGGAACCACATACTGCATACTCAAGGACATTTGAAGCAAAGAATCCTCTCTCAACAGCTCGCTCACGACGCACGACATTTACACACGACGAACTAGTTTCTTACGCACGATTCATTTGTTATTTTACATTCAAGTCTTTACTTCATTTGTATTGTAATCATTGTACTTCGACACCCGAAACACAAGGATATCGCCCCTGTTTGGCGACCATAGTGCAGCGACGACCCCCAAAGTCGTCCGTAAGTT
The DNA here is from genome assembly GCA_033807775.1 of Saussurea involucrata. Taxonomy (NCBI): domain Eukaryota; kingdom Viridiplantae; phylum Streptophyta; class Magnoliopsida; order Asterales; family Asteraceae; genus Saussurea; species Saussurea involucrata. The sequence continues at coordinate 114,241,341 of CM066324.1, forward strand.
TTTTCCTCGTTGAGGTTTTTCCCGCGTCACCAAAATCTTTGTTTCTTTTACATTTAATGTCTTTGTCGCATTGTTTGTTGGAAGATTCATGTTCTTTAGTTGTTAAGCTCCACAATCAACCTTAAGTTATTCTTCTGGACGATTTAAGGCATTAACAGTTTGGCACCCATCGTGGGGCCCATCTAGAGAAAATCTTCGACAAAAGTGCGTCTTACTAACGTTTTCGTGGAGTGTTTCTTCTCTTTTCTTTTTGAGGAAGATGGCAGCTAATGGAAATCCAGAGCAGCTCATTGCCCAGATGTATCAAGAATTGGAAGCTGTGTAAAATCAAATCAACGTCCTTGTTGATCAAAGTCGAAGGGCAGTGGAGGAAATCGCGCGGCTAAGAAGTCAAAATCCGAGTGGGTCGTTCAGACCGCAGAGCGGTCCTAGACCATTCATTTAGAATCCTGGTCCAAGATCGTTCGGTCAGAATCCAGGGTCTACCCTATTCATCTAGAACCTGGGACCAGGCCCTTTCATGCAGAATCAACAGCCTGGCCCTTTCATGCAGAATCAACATCCGGGGTCGTTCATCCCAAATCCCCAGTTCGGGCCAGTCCCTCCTCAGCATCTGAGACCACCACCCATGAACAATGGGTCACAGCCGTACTTCGTCCTTTTCAATGGGGACGCTAATGGCTCGTCGTACAGAAATGGTACCAGTTCTGGTGTTGATTCATTGGCAGGCACGAATTCCGATCCTAATGACCCCGTCGCTCAGCGATTGAAGATGTTGGAGGATCAGAATGAGCGTAACCTGTCTCTGCTCGCAAAGCTGCCAGGGGTAGCCGTGTCTGTTGTTTGGGAAAAATTTCACAGGTCTCGACCATGACCAGCAAAGGTAAGACGCACGTTATGAGCTATATCTTGTATTAAGATAAGGTCCCGACAAAGACCCAAAGAACCTTCGTCGTCCCTCTTGAAAGGTAAGTCGAGAGTTCATCGCGACACTCGACCCCGACGTCGTATGCTTCGCACGACCGTCGCGCAAGACCGTGCGACCTCGATCAACTAACGTTCACTATGACTGTTACGTTTGCTTGGTGTTTAATGCAGGAGTCAACATCATTAATGGACAACGGCTATAACCGATGAAGTCATTAACGAGCATCTAATCCCTCGTTGAAGACAGCGACCGTTACAACAGTCATCAAAGCCTTTAACGATCTAATTAAAGCTCCCGAAGACTATAAAGATCAAGTTCAATCATCATTTCAAGACATCTGGGGCAGAATACGTCTTGGACAGAACAAGAGAATCCTACACTGAAGTATCACTGAACTCCAGAACAACACTGCGAACTCAAGAACACTCGAAGTGAAGCACTTTTCTCTCGAAGAATCGCTCTCGACGCACTACATCCGCCCTCGACCAGCAGTTTACACCTTGTTTTCACACACGACATACACTTGTTTTACATTCTAAACAGTTGTACTTTACATTTCGAAGTATTTCCTTCATTTGTATTGTAACCTCTGTACGATCGACACCAGAAACAAAGGACATCGCCCCTGATTGGCGACCATAGTGCAGCGACGACAACCATTGTCGTCCGCAGGTTTTTTCCTCGTTGAGGTTTTTCCTGCGTCATCAAATCCCTTGTCTCTTCGTTATTCTTATCTTTATCGCACGTCTTGTCGAAAGATCCTTTCTTTAGTTGTTAAGTCCACATCGACCTTAAGTTGTATCTTTGGTGTGATTTTTGGCATTAACATCTGTTGACGTCGAGCCTCGCTAAGGGTATCAAGCGTCGCCTTTCGTCGACAAGATCGTGATCGTCGACGTTTCGAAAAAGTATAACATCCCCGCCTTCATGCCCAAGTATTCGGGGGTGACCGATCCGAAGGAGCACATCGCGCAATATAAACAGCTCATATGGATGGTCTCGATCCTGCACATGTATCAATAAGTGTGTATGTGCAAGAGCTTTGGGGAGACCCTCACAGGTCCTGCTCTCCAGTGGTTGATCAACCTCAAACCTAAATCCATCGGGTCGTTCGCTGAGTTGGTCAACTAATTCTCCCAGCAGTTCGCCAGCAGTCGCAAGATGGAGAAGCAGACCAGTGACTTATATTATGTCGTGCAGAAGACTAATGAATCTATTTGAAGTTACTTCAATTGGTTCAACACAGAGATGATCAGTGTCCGCAACTGTGACGTCAAGACCGCGATCGAAGCCTACAAACATGGTCTAGACGATAGTTCGGGTTTGTATATTGATCTGACCAAGTATCCCCCAGAGAATTTCGAAGACGTCCGAGCTCGAACCCTAGCGTATATGAGGGTAGAGGACGACACTGCCTTTCGTCGTAAGCACACTGATGACAAGAGGTCATTGAGTGTGAGGAAGCCAGAATTCAAGACAAAGGCTGTATCCAAGGCAGAGCCCACGCGACAAATCTCGAACGTCCGATTCAAGACGAAAGCGGAGTTCAAGACCGCGACCAAATTCCCTCAGTACCCTAAGATATCCTCTTACGTATTCAAAGGGACTACTAAGGACTAGTTCGAGGCTCTGAAGACCGTCCAGGCGACCATCCGGTGGCCGAAGAAGTCCGACCAAAGCGACGATAAGAAAGATAAGTCAAAATGGTGCGACTTCCATGCCGACCATGGTCATGCGACAGATGATTGCATAGCTCTTAAAAAGGAGCTAGCATATCATGTCCTGAAAGAAAATCTCAAGGATATCATCAATGATGTCGTTACTCCAGTTAACGACAATCGACCGCCAACCCCCGAGCATGCAAAGGTCGTCAACTACATCACTAGTGGTTCCGACGTGTACGGTCTGACATATTCCGTAGCCAAACGTCACGCCAGTCAAGCACCTGACGATCGACCTATCCCGCGCTCATCAAGACCAAAAGGAGATCTGGAGTTAGAAGCCATGAAAATCACGTTCGACTAAGACGACCTCGGTGATTCGTATCAGAAGCATCATGACGGGTTGATCATTCAACTCACAATTGGTAACCGTTTAACCCGACGTGTGTTGGTCGATGGAGGCAGTTCAACGTTTAAATTTTTATCATTTAATTTTGAGCTCCAGGCCCGACCAAAGCATTAATTTAGGGGTTTTTTGTTTACCTCTTAATAGTTCTATTAAGATGCAACCTCTGAATCGTGAATAGGTGAATCTTGTTTGACAAGAAAAAGGTTTGCCTCTTAATGGTTCTAAACCCTCTGAATGATTTTGTATCTTAAACCTCCCTTAACCGTTCAGTGCCCTAATTTAATTCTGAACAATTACCAAACAACCATATTTCATTTTGTCCTATATCATAAGAACCTCTTAATTATTCTGACCACTTAATAATCTTGCACTAAACCATTCAGCAACTACCAAACAGCCCTTTGGACCCTACAGTGTTTCTTTTTGAAATATTAACAACAAAAGTATAATTAAAAGAAGATGATAACCTAAGTTACAATTTTAAAAATTAATCATTATGACAAAGGCAACTTTTTGTCAAATTTTCCCATGATTTATTATTATTTTTCATGTTTTATTTTTTCTTCCAAGGTTAATTCATATTAAATATCGTTGCTTTTTATCTCATTTTCAAATAACATATATTTAATTTATATATCAAGGTTGTTTCCATTTGAAAAAATGTATTTTATTCCTCAAATCGACACATCTGCCTTTTCCTAGGTCAAACCATGTTGACTTTTTCCCAGGTCAACCCACAATTTTGCATACCTTTGATACACCTTAAAGTTGCACTCGTTCAAAGAAATTTCTAGGTCCACCACTATCGGCGAAAGGAGGGGAGATGGTTAGACAGAGAAGGTGAAGGGGGAGATGGAGACGTATCTTATACTACATATATATACTACAAATATATATGCAAATATACACAGGAGTAGATTCAGTTGCGAACCAAAAATACATTGTGAACTGGGAGCAAACCAGAGTGTCACGTGCCTTAGACATTCATAAGATACTCATCATCAATGGTGTTAGCATTCGTAACGAATATTTAATTTGCATATCAAGGTTGATTCTATTTGAAAAAATGTAATTTATTTGTCAAATCGACACATATAACTTTTCCTAGGTTAAACCGCGATTTTACATACCTTTGATCCACCTTAAAGTTACACTCGGTTAAAGAAATTCCTAGGTCCCACCACTATTGATACTCATCATTAATGGTGTAAACATTCGTAATGAATACTGTACAAAAATCACGTACAGTACGTATCCATGATGAATGAGGAAAAATAAGAACATGTGTTGGGCTCTCAACCTTTCTTTCGTCCTTCGATTCAGCAAATGAACTCCACCCCCCTCTACGGACCTCTCTTTATATATAATATATATAAGCGAATGATCGTGTGAAAAGTTGAGATTAACATGAGAAATGGACTTGAACCATTGATCACCTTTAACCAAATGCCCATTGGCGGATGTAGTGTATATTTAGTGGGGGGATGGGACCCCATTAAAAAGAAAAAAATTTGAAATTTTTAGTTTAAAAACATGGAATTTTCGACTTTCTATCTTAATGTCCTCCCAATAGTTTCTTGTCCGGGACACTATCAACAAAAAAAATGTTTCGAAATCAACCAAAAAACCAGACATCCTCCTGAAATCGACTAAAAAACAAAAAAAAATCTCTCGAAATCGATAAAAAACTTAAAAATCTCTTAAAATCTACAAAAAAAACTTAAAAATCCTCGAAACAATGTATTTAGGCTAAAAATATATCGAGCAATTTTACGGGTATTTAAGCTACTTTAAAAGGACCCAGTAGGAAAAAAAAATCCTGAATCCGCGACTGCAAATGCCCTTCCATGAATTGTGAAGGGAATTCATCTGGTGTATCCCGGCACATCTTTTCTCGGTACATATCATCCTAATGTGTGGTCATTTCTCATCTAACGCTTGATAGCTACTTCTCACGTTAACCCAAATTCCCACGGGAACCCAACCTTATATATATATATATATATATATATATAGCAGAGAAAGATCGTGTGAGAAGTTGAGGTTAAAGTGGATCTGAACCGTTGATAACTTTTAATCAAATGGCTTCCCATTAATTGCGGCTTAGAAAATAATTGATCTGGTGCATCTCATCTTAATGTGCATCTGTTTCTCATCCAATGATTGATAATCACTTCTCAGATTAATGTTAACTTTTCATCGGAAGACAATCCTTAAACAAGTTGAAGAAAAATGACAAAAAGATAAACGGATCAAAATGCCCCTTGGACACACCTAACTTGAAAGTAAAAACAAAACCGACGATTCTGCTGGGGATAGAAACCAGAATCTCTTTCTAATTTACATCAATTAATATTTTACTTAGGCTGTAAAAGGTAAAAACGTTAATGTAGATAAAAATTTAAAACAACTTCTGGGGATCGAATTCATAAGGATAAAGTTTTCTTTAATTCTGATGTAGCTAAATTTATAGAGTAAATTTTATTGGGTTCTCTCTCCCAGCAGAATCGGTTTTTTTCCCTTTATTAAAAAAAACTTACTGATAGTATACAAATGTAGATAAGGTAAGATCTGAACCAAAAATTGACTCTGTGGCCCAATGGATAAGGCGTTGGGATCGAACCCAGAAGCAGAGACGATCCTTTTTGTTATAACAATTTATATTGTTGTACATTCCGTAATTAGTAAAATATTAACTGAAAATAGAATTTTTATTCGATCAAACCGAATTGTTTAATCCTAAAATACCACTTTCTAACTTTTACTTAGTATTGTTATATCAGTTTATATTTTACTGTTGCATATTTACGTAACTAGTAAAATATTAAGGGGCTGTTTGTTTTTCTAAAAAACCTCTTAATACCTCTGAAGTTCTGAATCGTTCAAATGTTTTACATATAGATCATTTGTTTTTTTTCAGACTTCAGAGACTCTTAAGTCTGAAATACGTCTGAAATTAGAAGTGGTAACCTAATGTCTTATAACCTCTTAAAGCACCACCTCTTATTAATCAGAAGTGAAATAAGACTTCAGATTTCAGACCTCTTAAAAAACAAAACGTCACCTAAGTGAAAAGAGCATTCTTATTCGACCAGCCGAATTGTTGAACCCTAAAATCAAATAATCAAAACCGTTTAACTTGAACGCCATTCGGTTCTAACCGTTTAACTTGAACGTCAATGGTCAATCGGTTCTATTAGATTATTAGATTTAGATTTTCTTTGACACCCCAATTTAGAGGGTTAGCAAGTGCAATGTCTTTATTTTAATTTTTGTAATTAATAAAATTTAGATTTGTGTGATATAGAATTGAAGATTAAATGCTTGCAAAATTTAAAATAGATTCAAATTGAGGGAGTGTACTTGGGGGTGTATAAGAAGGGTTATTTCATTATCCAATCCGTTTAATTTATGTATATTGGAACGGGTAATTATACATCTCATAAACCTATTAATTTAGATCTCATCCTATCTATTAAAATAGCGAGTAACGAAATTGATAATGGATAAATGGTAAAATAAAATTCCATTTTAAACTATATATTTTTTTCTAAATGTCCAACATAATACGTAAAACATAAATTCGTAAATATAACAGTTATTTTATATCTAATTTGTTATAGTAAATTGTAACATCCCAAAACTTGATCATGCGATAAAACATAAAATGAGCGTTTTTACCAAGCAAATAAATTTCTTGTCCATTACATTAGAAATATGAGCTTAACAAAATAACAGCGGAAGTCTGAACTATCCACAACCGAGCTCTAACTAAAGTCAATCATCTATTTTGGAGCCGTTCTTATCTCCAAGCCACAACGCCTCAACCTTTAGATCTTAGAAGTAGAGCCTGAAACTCGTTTACCTGAAAATGGTTTAGTTTTGAAAAGTGAGGGTTAGACCGATAGGTCTAGTGAATTCCCTCCATAAAAACATGTAATATAGAATAAATTCATTTCACGTATAAAAGAACTCTTATGCATCACATTTCCATCATACAAGGGGTTCAGGGGTTTGCATAAGCTAAACCGATTGGGGCCTGACGGGCACCCTCTCGCATACGTCGAAATCCAAATGGACTCCTCGTTCCTTCATGTAGGAGAAAACAAATTCCAACCTACAAGCTAATCTTCCATATGCCCCAAGGGATCAGAGATCCCAAGGTACCCTGACCCCACCGTGTAACCGACCCCACATAGCATACACATACATTTGAAACCACGTACGTGAAAACCTTAAGCATCATTCTTTGGTAAATAATCATGCAACTCATGAAAACATGCATAGCTTTTATAATTTCAAATCATGCTCGATAAAGGAACCATTTCAGTAAAATCAGTACGTCATAAAAAGTCGAGAGAACTCACCTGATAAGCGAATCTTCTCCTTAGCCTCTTGTCTCGCTACGCTAATACACCTAATAATTAATTCATAGAATAATTAGATGCACTACACTTTCATTATAAATTCCTCTCCTTATTCAATTCTATCCATTACTACTAGGCCCGCAACACGGTTTAGTTCTTAAATTAATCTGGCCCAAAGTCTCTTGAGTCCCAATAGTGAACTAGTTCATGTGGCGGCCCAACTACCTTCTCGGCCCAACCGCAGGAGAGTTCCGGTAGTCCACGACTCCCGGTATCACCCGACTCCCGGTACGGCGACTCCCGGTACAGACGACTCCCGGTACGGGCGACTCCCGGTACAGGCGAACCAGTGGCAAAGTCTTCGCTCGCCAAATCGATTTCTTTCATACCATAAGATTTGTGAAGGTTAATAGCCATAACATTTCCATCCCAAACTGTTACAAACGGGATTCTTAGCCTAATTCATTCCTTCGATTAACAATCCCAATACTCATTTTAAAAGAAATCCTTCAGGGTGTTCTTAGAACTCATACAGTTACTAAAACCATGAAATACAAAATGAATCTATCTTATCTAATACTACGGGTGCATAAGGTAACTACGATGGATGAATTTCCTTACCAGGTTAATGGCTCTTTACAGCAATCACACTGCAACTCCTTCCTCGTCGTTCTCTCTTTCTTTCCAGCCGCCAAAACAACGAGGAGAATGATCAGTGTGTCAACCCTAGGGAATTGGCCCCTTCTTATATTTCCCACAAATTGCAACTAACCCCTTTCTCTAAACTTTCATTTCTCCCAGTTTGACCACTTAACTTACACATAACTGAAATAGGGTTGTTACAACACTCCCCCCTTAAAAGAATTCCGTCCCCGGAATTCCTCATTGGAAGAGCTGCGGGTACCTCGCCCTCATCTCCAATTCTAACTCCCAAGAAGCCTCCGGGCCTTTATGATGCCTCCACTGTACTTTAACCAGCTTAGTCTCCTTGTTCCGTGACTTCCTCACTTTAACATCCGTGATTGCTTCAGGTTCCTCTACAAAATTCAACTTTTTGTCCACCTTAATGTCATTCAACGGCACAGCTTTAGTTGTGTCGGCTAAACATTTCCTCAGATTTGACACATGAAACGCGTTGTGGATGCCGTGCAACTCTTCCGGTAGATCCAGTCTATACGCCACCTCCCCAATTCGTTCGGTAATTTCAAACGGTCCGATATAACGTGGGCTTAATTTCCCACGTTTTCCAAACCGTACAACTCCTTTCCATGGGGAGACCTTTAACAACACGAAATCTCCGACCTGAAATTCTATATCCTTTCTTCTCTTATCCGCATAACTCTTCTGTCGGTCGCGGGCGACCTTCAGTCTTTCACGCACTTGGACTATCTTGTCTGAAGTCAGTTGCACTAACTCTGGCCCGGCTAACTGCCTTTCCCCGACTTCATTCCAACACAACGATGTTCGACACTTTCTACCGTAAAGTGCCTCAAACGGCGCTGCCTTGATACTCGAGTGATAGCTATTATTATAAGCAAACTCGATTAGCGGTAGGTGCTTTTCCCACGAGCCTTGGAAATCCAAAGCGCACGCTCTTAACATGTCTTCTAACGTCTGGATCGTTCGCTCACTCTGACCGTCGGTCTGAGGATGATAAGCGGTACTCATCTTGATCTGCGAACCCATTTCTCTTTGGAAGCTCTTCCAAAACGTAGAGGTAAATCTGCTATCGCGGTCTGATACAATTGACGAGGGTACCCTATGGCGGGTTACGATCTCGTCGATGTACAACTTTGCTAACTGCTCCAATGAGTAAGACTCGCGTATATGTAGGAAGTGCGCCGACTTCGTGAGTCGATCCACGACCACCCAAATGGCGTCATAACCCTTTGGAGTTCTAGGCAAATGGGTCACGAAGTCCATCGTGATCTGGTCCCACTTCCACATCGGTATCTCTAACGACTGGAGCTTCCCGTACGGTCTCTGATGTTCGATCTTTACACGCGAACACGTCATACGGGTTTCTACAAAGTGAGCCACGTCTTTCTTCAATCCGGGCCACCAGTAGTCTCGTCGTAGGTCTCCGTACATCTTGCTAGTTCCGGGGTGGATCGTGTACTTCGATTTGTGAGCTTCTTCAAGAATCAGCTTTCGGAGCTCTCCGAGTTTCGGAACCCAGATTCTCCCATTCAGACATTTCACCCCTCGACCATCTTCCACTAACAGGGATGCTTGCCCTACCATTCTCTCCTTCTTAAGATTTTCAGCTTCGAGCGCTTCAACCTGATATTTCTTTATTTCCGCTAACAGATTGAATGTGACCTCGACCCTCATGGCCATAATCCTGGGGGTTTCACTTCGTTCCTTACGGCTCAAGGCGTCCGCCACCACGTTTGCCTTCCCCGGATGGTATTCGATCTTACAGTCGTAGTCGGTCAACAATTCAATCCATCTCCTTTGGCGCATGTTTAACTCTTTTTGATCAAAGAGGTGACATAAACTCTTGTGGTCCGTGAAGATCTAGCACTTCGTCCCATACAGGTAATGTCGCCAAATCTTCAGGGCAAAAACCACTGCCGCCAATTCTAAATCATGCGTAGGATAACGATCCTCGTGATCCTTTAACTACCAGGAGGCATAAGCGATCACCTTACCTCGTTGCATGAGTACGCAACCCAAGCCGAGCTTCGATGCGTCACTGAAAACCACGAAATCGCCCGAACCGTCCGGTAACGACAAAACCAGAGCGCTACTCAACATATCCTTCAATTTCTGAAATGCTTCTTCTTGTTTCTCTAACCAGACGAACTTGACATTCTTCTTCGTTAAAGAGGTCAGTGGCGTGGCAATACACGAAAAGTTTTGGATGAACTTCCGGTAGTACCCCGCCAGCCCGAGGAAACTTCGAACTTCTGACGGACTCCTAGGTTGCTCCCAGTATCGAATGGCTTCGATCTTAGCCGGATCAACCATGATCCCCTTATCAGACACCACGTGCCCGAGGAACTGCACTTCCCTCAGCCAAAACTCGCACTTGGAAAACTTCGCATACAACTTCTCTTGCTTCAATAGCTCGAGAATTGTACGAAGGTGGTTTTCGTGATCCCCTTCCGATCTTGAAAATATCAGGATGTCATCTATGAACACTATCACGAACTGATCCAAATAATGTTGGCATACCCTATTCATTAAGTCCATGAATGCTGCCGGGGCGTTGGTTAGCCCGAACGACATCACCAGAAATTCGTAGTGTCCATACCTGGTCCGAAACGCAGTCTTCGGCACATCCTCTTCCCTCACCTTGAGTTGATGATATCCTGACCTCAGATCAATCTTGGAGAAGTAACTAGCTCCTTGTAACTGATCAAACAGGTCGTCGATTCTCGGAATCGAATACTTATTCTTGATCGTGACCTTGTTGAGTTCTCGGTAGTCTATGCACATTCGCATGGTACCGTCCTTCTTCTTCACGAAGAGCACAGGTGCTCCCCACGGAGATGTACTCGGCCTAACGAACCCCTTGTCTAATAACTCCTGCAATTGAGTCATCATTTCCTTCATTTCGGACGGCGTCAATCTATACGGGGTGCGGGCAATCGGTGCAGATCCCGACATCAGATCAATTCTGAACTCGATCTGGCGATCCAGGGGTAGACTTGTCAAGTCATCCGGAAATACCTCTGGGTACTCGTTTACCACACGCACATCGCTCACCCCGCGCTTCTCTTTCTTGGCGTCCAACACGTACGCCAAGAACCCTTGACACCCCTTTCTCAAACACTTAGTAGCCCTAATCATGGAGATAAGGCTGGTCTTTATATCACGGCGGTTTCCATAGATCACTACGGTATCCCCATCAGGTGACCGGATCCTGATCAGCTTTTTGTTGCAAACGATATTCGCGTCGTTCGCGGCTAACCAATCCATACCCAACACTACGTCAAACTCACCCATCGCCATGGAATATAACTTCGTAGGCACCAACCTCCCTTCTATATCTATGACACAGTCTTCTACTACTTCCCTAACATATACCCAACTATCATTTGCTGTTTCCACCTCTAGTGCTCTCTCCAAACGTCTAGGCCTCACCCCCAAACATTTCATAAAAGCATGCGATACAAAGGAGCGATTTTCTCCCGAATCAAATAACACCTTGGCACATAGAGAGTTCACTAGAAACGTACCTGTCACCACATCTGACACTTCCTCTGCCTCCTCCGCAGTCATGCGGAATGCACGTCCTATCGGACGCACTGGTTCTGCTCCCTTATCATTTCCTTTTCCACCCGGACGTTCACCATACAGAACTGATCCCCCTTTATTCAAATGTGGGCAATCATTACGCATGTGGCCAGTAGCCCCACATTCGTAGCAAGATTTTCCCCCACTACGACAATCCTTTAACATGTGACCGGGCAAGCCACACCGGTAGCATGAGTTTGAACCTGCCATGCATTCTCCCCGATGCACCCGGTTACACTTCGTACATGGTTTTCCAACGGTATCCCTACTAACACGGTTGTCTGGCCGCAACACCTTCCCTTTTCTGAAGTCCTTACCCGGTTCATCCCATTTGCGCTTTTCACCACCCTTCCCAGTCATCTGACGAACCTTTTCCTTTTCAATCATCTCGGCCGCGTTAATGGCCGCCTGAAAGGTGGTGGAGTTCCTTGTCAGAACCAGTTCTCGGACACTGCTTTTCAGTCCATGAACAAAACGCTCCACTCGACGTTCCTCCGTTGGTACATACAAATCTGCAAAGCGAGACTTCTCAATAAACTTTGTAGTATACTCTCGCACTGTCATACCTCCCTGATCCAACCCCAATAACTCTTCTTCCAATCTTTTTACTGCCGCGAGCGGGCAGAACTGAGCCTTGAACCTGTCTACAAATGCTTCCCACAACATTCCCTTCGCCATTGCCGAACCCTTTCCCCCAGTCTCAGCCTCCCACCAGTAAACTGCATCAGATTTCAACATGGACAAAGCAAACATTACTCTGTCTCCATCAGCACACTTGCATGTATCGAAGACCAGTTCCATTTCCTTCACCCATTTCATTGCCAAGATAGGGTCATACTCGCCCTTAAAAGTAGGGGGCTTGCATGAGGCAAAGGCCTTGAAATTGCATCCCTTAGCTGCTAACTCATTCATCACTTGAGGGTTTGAATTCAAGTGACTCCCAATACCGGTCACTAGTGGGCTAGACAGCTCCACGCTTTCTCGGTTCTCACTTGCTTCTTTGCTTCCCGAAGCTGACTCATTCTGCTTAGTGAGGAGAGCCTGCAAGGTCTCTTGAATCTTACCCAATTCAGTAGCTAGGTTCTCTCTAGTGACAAACATAGATCCGCGGCCTCGACCTCGTCCCCTCGGCTGAGTTACCCTCCTTGCAGAAGCTGAACTCTCCTGAAGAGAGTCTTCTTGATGAACAGGGGCTTCCACACTCCTCGTTCTTCTAGTTGCACGAGTCGTTCTCTGGTTCGGGTTTCCTCCATCCCCGGCCACTTGGGTGGCGGCCCGATGGGGTGTTCTTCCCCGACCCCTTCCACGACCCCTACCTCTTCCCCTTCCACGGGTAACAGTTGCCCTTGCCGGTTCCACCGGTCCATTCTCTTGTACCTCTTCATCTTGATTCCTTGGCACAGCAGGTGCCGACCTACTCCTCAGAGTTCTCCCAGCCATTTCACTAATACCGAAAGAAAAACAACAATTAACCTTTACTAGATACGACACAATAATTTTGCTATATAAGGTAAGTTTAAGCACGCACGTGTACCTGTAAGTTCGTAATTACACTGGCTAGGTGTAGTCCCAAACTTACCTTACACGTTTGTCCTTGGCACCTTATTTCCTAGCACATTTATAGTGATTGTTCCTAGAGGCAATCCTATGTCTCGGCTGTGTTCCTCATCTTACAGTTTAAGTTTAGGCCCTATTGGTCACCTAAATCCCTTAAACTAGGGCTCTGATACCATTTGTAACATCCCAAAACTTGATCATGCGATAAAACATAAAATGAGCGTTTTTACCAAGCAAATAAATTTCTTGTCCATTACATTAGAAATATGAGCTTAACAAAATGACAGCGGAAGTCTAAACTATCCACAGCCGAGCTCTAACTAAAGTCAATCATCTATTTTGGAGTCGTTCTTATCTCCAAGCCACAACGCCTCAACCTTTAGATCTTAGAAGTAGAGCCTGAAACTCGCTTACCTGAAAATGGTTTAGTTTTGAAAAGCGAAGGTTAGACCGATAGGTCTAGTGAATTCCCTCCATAAAAACATGTAATATAGAATAAATTCATTTCACGTATAAAAGAACTCTTATGCATCACATTTCCATCATACAAGGTTAACACAGGGTTTAGGGGTTTGCATAAGCTAAACCGATTGGGGCCTGACGGGCACCCTCTCGCATACGCCGAAATCCAAATGGACTCCTCGTTCCTTCATGTAGGAGAAAACAAATTCCAACCTACAAGCTAATCTTCCATATGCCCCAAGGGATCAGAGATCCCAAGGTACCCTGACCCCACCGTGTAACCGACCCCACATAGCATACACATACATTTGAAACCACGTACGTGAAAACCTTAAGCATCATTCATTGGTAAATAATCATGCAACTCATGAAAACATGCATAGCTTTTATAATTTCAAATCATGCTCGATAAAGGAACCATTTCAGTAAAATCAGTACGTCATAAAAAGTCGAGAGAACTCACCTGATAAGCGAATCTTCTCCTTAGCCTCTTGTCTCGCTACGCTAATACACCTAATAATTAATTCATAGAATAATTAGATGCACTACACTTTCATTCTAAATTCCTCTCCTTATTCGATTCTATCCATTACTACTAGGCCCGCAACACGGTTTAGTTCTTAAATTAATCTGGCCCAAAGTCTCTTGAGTCCCAATAGTGAACTAGTTCATGTGGCGGCCCAACTACCTTCTCGGCCCAACCGTAGGAGAGTCCCGGTAGTCCACGACTCCCGGTATCACCCGACTCCTGGTACGGCGACTCCCGGTACAGACGACTCCCGGTACGGGTGACTCCCGGTACAGGCGAACCAGTGGCAAAGTCTTCGCTCGCCAAATCGATTTCTTTCATACCATAAGATTTGTGAAGGTTAATAGCCATAACATTTTCATCCCAAACTGTTACAAACGGGATTCTTAGCCTAATTCATTCCTTCGATTAACAATCCCAATACTCATTTTAAAAGAAATCCTTCAGGGTGTTCTTAGAACTCATACAGTTACTAAAACGATGAAATACAAAATGAATCTATCTTATCTAATACTACGGGTGCATAAGGTAACAACGATGGATGAATTTCCTTACCAGGTTAATGGCTCTTTACAGCAATCACACTTATGAACATATGAATGATCACCGAATCAATGAATCACATTACAACACAATATTCAAATATATATACACAGCAAAGGAAAATGAAAGGACTAAACTAACCTACGAAGGGGACACGAGAGGTCCATAATAAATCACTATGAATGAGGTGAATTAATATCCCCCCGCAAGCGAGACGGTGGTGGTCCAAGACGAAGCAAGCGACGAAAAAACTCAAACTGAGGTTTAGGAAGACTCTTCGTAAATATGTCCGCCACTTGAAGCTTGGTAGGAATGAAACGAGTGTGAAGCTTCCCTGAAGAAACAAGTTCACGTATAAAATGATAATCTAACTCAATATGCTTAACCCTTTTGTGTGAAATTGGGTTTTGAGTGAGGAACAACGCACTACGATTGTCACATAAAATGGTCGGCCGAGCTGAAGGTAACGCATGTAATTCACGAAGAAGGTGTGTGATCCAAATAATTTATGCTGCCGTATTTGCCATAGCACGATATTCGGATTCACAACTTGATCGATAGACCGTGGGTTGCTTCTTTGCGCTCCAAGAAACAAGATTACCACCAAGAAATATGGAGTAGCCATAAGTGGAGCGCCGAGTTTCTAGACACCGAGCCCAGTCAGCATCGGAATAACCAAGTAAAGGTGTCTTGGGAGCCTTACTAAATGTAAGACCAAAAGCCAAAGTTCCTTTAATGTATCGAAGGATACGTTTGACTTCTTGAAAATGGTGAACCGTTGGAGCATTAAGAAATTGACTCACTTGATTAACCGCATAGGAAATGTCGGGCCTGGTGATTGTCAAATATTGCAAGGCTCCTACAATGGAACGATAGTGAGTTGGGTCCGAATACGGCTCACCGGTTGTAGTAAATGAGACATGTGTTGAAAGCGGCGTAGGAGCCGGTTTTGCATCCATCATTTGTGCACGACCTAGAATTTCCCGAGCGTACTTGGATTGGTTAAGAAAGAGACCATCATTAGTGTAAGTAACCTCAAGTCCAAGAAAGTAGTTAAGTTCTCCCAAATTCTTAATAGCAAATTCATTGTTTAGCCGCACAATAAATGACTTGAGAATGGGCTCGTTGTTGCCGGTAAGAATCAAATCATCCACATACACCAACAGATACATTATGCATAAATCCCGTTTGAAAATAAATAGGGACGTGTCAGCACGACTGCAAGAGAACCCGTTAGTTATTAAAAAGTTGCTCAACCGATGAAACCATGCACGCGGTGCTTGTTTGAGACCATATAAGGCTTTGTTTAATTTGCACACATGATTAGGAAATTGGGGATTAATAAAGCCCGGGGGTTGTTCCATATAGACTGTCTCATTAAGATGCCCATGTAAAAAAGCATTATTTACATCAAGTTGATGTAAGTTCCAACCATTAAGAACCGCCAACGATAAGATGATACGAACAGTCGAAGCTTTAACAACCGGGCTAAATGTCTGTGAGTAATCAATACCCGGTGTTTGGCTGAAACCTTGCGCAACAAGACGAGCCTTATGACGCTCAATAGAGCCATCAGAATGAAACTTGGTTCGAAACAACCATTTGGACCCAACAATATGATGGTTGGTGGGGCGAGGGACAAGAGTCCACGTACGGTTTTTATGTAAAGCCTCAAGTTCATGATGCATGGCCGTCACCCACTTAGGATCCTTAAGAGCATATTTATAACCTTTAGGATCTGTTGAAGCAAAAAGGGCAGCGTGTAGAGCATGATGAGTGGCATGCGACAAGTCGGCATGGTGTCGCGGTTTGAAAATGCCAGCTTTTGCACGGGTGACCATTGGGTGAGAGGGGAGAGGAGGTGATGGAGTGGGGATAGGTGAGGATGGAGTAGTAGAGGGTGGTGATGTAGGTGAGGATGTAGTAGTAGAGGGTGGTGATGTAGGTGAGGGAGGCAAGTCTGAGGTAGGAGGAATGGTTGGGTTCTGGTGGGTCGGAACAGAGTAGGCATGGTGGGACGGAGGTGGAAGGAGGGGTGTGTACCAGGGGGGTGGTGGTGGGTTGGGTGTGGACATCAATATCATGAAACGTGGATAGTTCAAGGTGTGTAATGGGTTTCTGAAGTGAAGAACCAACAAAGGGAAAATTACCCTCGTCGAATCGAGCATGACGCGAGATATACACACGGGAAGTAACCGGATCAAGGCAACGATAGCCTTTATAAGTAGAACTATAACCGAGGAAGATGCATGGTAAACTTCTTGGGGCAAGTTTATGCTCAGAATAGTCGCGTAAATACGGAAATACACGACAACCAAAAGGCCGGAATGTATTGTAGTTAGGAACTTGAGCATATAATAACTCAAATGGGGACTTACCATCAAGTATCAATGTCGGCAAGCGATTTATAATGAAAACAGCGGAGGAAAACGCATCGACCCAATATGAAGATGGAAGATGAGCATGAAAGAGCATCGCTAAACCTGTTTCAACAATATGTCGATGCTTGCGTTCAACACGTCCGTTTTGTTGAGGAGTATATGGGCATGAGAGACGGTGAAAGGTTCCATTTTCCTCAAATAAAGACCGAACTTTATTGTTGACAAATTCCGTGCCCCCATCACTTTGAAAAACTTTAATTTTTCTAGAAAATTGAGTTTGAGTGAATTTTACAAAGACCGACAAGGTAGTGTAAAAGTCAGATTTTAATTTTAGTGGGTAGAGCCAACAAAAGCGAGAGTAATCATCAACAAACACAACATAATACCGGTAATTATCAACAGACAAAGTCGGGGAAGGCCCCCACACATCACAATGAACGAGGTCTAACGGGTGTGACGCCCGTTTGTGATTAAGGTCAAAGGGTAACCGATGGCTCTTAGCGAGTTGACAAGATGAGCAAATATCTGGTTTTGGTAAAAGTGCAGTTATAGATAAATGTCCCAACTTTTGTAACAAAGTAATAATGTCAAAATTAACGTGTCCCAAACGGGAATGCCAAGTTTCAAAGGAAGCTTTGGGACGCGTAACGGAAGCAAAAAGCATTTGATGATTCGGTTGGAGGACATAGAGTCCGTGCTCACATCGGCCTCGAGCAAGGACTTGTTTGGTTCGACGGTCCTGAATGAAGAAATTAGGATAAGATAGTAAGACATCCACACAATTATCCTTGGTTTTGCTAATGGACAACAGATTTTTGGTGAGATGAGGAACAACCAAGATATCATTCAGATCAAGATTATTAAGAAGAGTGGAATGACCTGTATGAGAAATGGGGAGAGTAGCCCCATTACCAAAGGTGATAGTTTCTGTACCTGTGGTTGACGTTGGATTGGAAACCGAGTTCGGAGAGGAGGTCATATGGTCCGTGGCCCCTGAATCAACAAACCAATCCGGTCCACCAGAGGCCACATGACATTGTGAGAGAAATGCTTGAGCTAAATTATCATCATTAGGAATCGCACGAGAAGCATATGATGCAAGGTTGGGGCAAGAGTTTGCATAATGGCCATCATTTCTACATAACTGGCAGTGCGGGATGCGTCGGCCACGACCTCTACCACCACGAGAAAACCGACCACCGCGACCACGGTTGTTGCGACCGGACCGACCAGCCTGAGCAGAGAAGGCAGCCGGAGGAGTGCTGTTATCATGAAGGGACTGGACGAAGATTTCGTGATTCTCAACATAGGCTTGAAGCTCTTGAAACGACGGAGCCGGTTTAGTGGTTCGAATGGCAGTGGAAAAATTCTCAAAGGTCGGTCCGAGACCACGTAAAAACCAGTGGAGTTTGTCGGAATCTTCAACGGCATGACCAATGGCAGCAAGTTGATGACATAAGGTCTTAAACTTACGACCAAATTCTGCTACAGTCATGGAACCTTTTGATAGAAGCCGGAGTTGGTCACGAAGGATTTGGATGCGTTCCGGGGAGGAGTTGCTGTACGCAGTGGCAAGAGCCACCCAGATTTCACGAGCGGTGGTTAGACCGACAATTTCAGCAGCGGCTTCTTCGGAGAGAGAAGCTTGGAGAATTATGATGGCTCGCTGGTCGGCAAGAATCCAGGCTGAGTAAGCGGGATTAGCGGCCGTTTTTTCAGACATGATTATTTCAGCAGCGGGTTGAGGGGAGGTGCCATCGACATGTCCGATTAAGTTTTGATACATAAGGACCGGTAGGATCTGATTTTTCCAAATGAGGTAGTTAGATGAGCATAATTTGTTGGTGACCATATGCATGATGGAGCCATGAAAGGAGTCAGATGAGGAAGAAGCCATGGAAGGTGAGTGGGAGAAAGAGAGAAAGAAATGGGAAGTGAGGGGTCAGGGTAGGCCTGATACCATATGAACATATGAATGATCACCGAATCAATGAATCACATTACAACACAATATTCAAATATATATACACAGCAAAGGAAAATGAAAGGACTAAACTAACCTATGAAGGGGACACGAGAGGTCCATAATAAATCACTATGAATGAGGTGAATTAATAACACTGCAACTCCTTCCTCATCGTTCTCTCTTTCTTTCCAGCCGCCAAAACAATGAGGAGAATGATCAGTGTGTCAACCCTAGGGAATTGGCCCCTTCTTATATTTCCCACAAATTGCAACTAACCCCTTTCTCTAAACTTTCATTTCTCCCAGTTTGACCACTTAACTTACACATAACCGAAATAGGGTTGTTACATAAATGTATTAACATTACTCTAAATAGAATCATAATATAATGTTTTAAAAACAATATAAAAATTATAAAACAACACTTTTAATTGTACTTTTCTCCAACCTTGTCTTATTTCTTATTTAATCATCATGAACTATTTTACTCGATAATTCATAAAAAATATTAATATTTTGCTATATATATATATATATATCAATACTTAAATTTATATAATTATACATACATAATATATTTATATATTCTTTCGTAACGGGTAACGAAAAACCATTTATCAATCCCTATCCACCAAAATTTCGAGTAATGGATAAGTGGATAAATGGATAAAATTTTCTTTACCCGTACCATTATCCAACGATTCAAAACATAATGGGTAACAACTTTACCCTTAACCATTAACAGCCCTAAGTGTATTGATAAGACAATTTGCTATGATAGCTAGACTTGAAGTTAAAAAGACGGATGTTGGCATTTTTCTTGTGTAATTAAGGTCAAATGTGTCAAATGGTTAAATGTTCCCAACAAAAGTTAGAAATAGATAGTTGGATTGGATTTAACAGACGAAACTACATTAGATATAGACCGGTCTTTGACACAATTAGTCTGGATCGGGCTGAATTTTCGATCCTTTTACGGACCAAATTTGTTTTGTTTGACTGTTAGTCCGTTTTTAATACGATAAAGACTTGCGTGTCTTTATAAAGCTCAAAACCGATCCAGACTAGATAAAAGATCGTTTGAATTTTTTTTTTTTTTTGCCTTTTTAGATTTGTTTTATTTTTGTAAGTGGACCAGGTAAAAGCCTAAACCAAAGAGATCAAATTGGATTTTTTTTGTACCGGAGTAAATGTTAGACCATCATTATAGATACATTAACTAATCGACCCAAAAATCTGTCATAAATATAGCCCAACAACTTTTAGGGTGCGTTTGGTACGCAGACAGGATGGGACAGGACAAGGTAGGACAGGACAGGACAGAACAGAACAGATGTTCCACGTTTGGTAAGACAGAACTTGACATAACAGAACATATAACATTGACCAAGTTACCCTTACTAAATTTAAAGAATGAATAAATTATGAAATAGAAGGTTTATTTGATGTTTTAGAAGAGAATTAGATTTTATTTTGAGGTTATATTGGTAAAACGTAAGTCTGCTCCACCTTGTTCCAGCTTGTTCTATGGGGTGGGGGTGGAACAGGCCTGTTCCAGTTTGTTCCATCTTGTTCCGGTATGTTCCACATAAAGGTTCTGCCAAACGTGGGACAATGGATCCTATTCTGTTCTATCCTATCCTGTCCAGTGTACCAAACGCACCCTTAGTCCGGTTAATATTTGATTTTGCTCCCTATGATTGCCCCATAGCAATCAACCCATGATTTCTCGGCCTAAATCACCCCTCGGGCCATCCCCAACGAACAGACCCAGTGGTCCCAGACCAGACTCGATCAACGCAAGACTCGGCGGGCCTCTACAACCGCAGCCACTGTGTTCTGACCGTTTGGCCTCGTTCTTGACCCTTTTGTCTGATTCCTTTTGCCAAACACAAGTTAACCAATTTCCTAAACAAAAATCACTCAAAACCATTCGGTATCGAGGGAGAACTTTGCATTCAAAATTTTCGGTTTGACCGAAAACACCGATTCATCCCGTTTTGTCAAAACGACGAACTTCTAGTCATCTGTTCGACCTCAAATTCATTATGGACCCTCAAAACATATAAAACAATGTTACTCGATAGTTAAATTCAATAATTGGTAGGAATATTACCTTGATCTCCCGAAAAAACGTAAAAACACGTGTTTTTCTTCGACATTCGATATCTCATTCACCCGGACACCAAAATCGATGATTCCAGCATTCTTGGTCTACTTAGAGGCTAGTGAACACATCCCTAAGAGGGTTGGTCGAGGCGTCGAGCCTTTATTAAAGTGCACTCTTTAAAATCGATGTTTTCTCCATTAAATTAACAAAATGTGGTCCATCCTACTGGTAGTATCGTTACATGTGATATTACACGTTGTATGTTCAAATCCCTTTGTTGGCGATTCAGGAAGCCCGTCGGAAAACTAAATTTGTTTGCTACAACTCAGTTTTGACAGTGGCATGTTTCCTTCGATAAAAAGTTAAACTTCTACCGGTGGATTTGAAAAGTTCATCGGTAAAAGCAACTTTTAGGGGCGTGTTATATTAAATTATTCGGCAAAAGTTCATTTATGTCAGCAAGTTTGGGAAGTCTGTCCACAAAAGCTTAAGTGAAGAAATTATTAATTAAAAGAAAATACTTTTGCTGGCTAGTTAGTGAAATTCATTGGTAAAATTGCGATTAAATATTATCAAAAAATTATTAAATTTTGTCAATGAGTTGGGAAGTCCGTCGGTAAAACTTTACGTTTGTCGACAGCAGTTTCTTTCGGCAAACAATTCAACTTTTCTCTGCGGCTTTCGTCTAAGTCGCCAGTAAGAGCTTGTTTTACCGATGGATTTCCGAAACCCGCTAATAAAAATTTATTTTCTTGTAGTTGTTATCATGTCAGATCAGGTCCATATTTGTTCATGACCACGTTGGATTGGCTTTGACCATACCAAACTTTTTTAGACTGTTCTTGAGCCGGTTCGTTTGCAACTCTAGTCACAACTAGACTATGAAGGAATGTGAAGTTGAATTGGTGCGTTTTATAATAAATATCGGGACATTTTGCAAGGTGCTTGCAAATTCTGAATTGTTTTGAGGATGTTGATTTCATTTTTACTACATGTAAATCCAAAAACGGAAGTATTAAGTTGTTATGATATTAGTTCATAAATATTCTATATGAAATTAATA
This sequence comes from Saussurea involucrata, assembly GCA_033807775.1. Lineage (NCBI taxonomy): Eukaryota > Viridiplantae > Streptophyta > Magnoliopsida > Asterales > Asteraceae > Saussurea > Saussurea involucrata. The sequence continues at coordinate 114,263,561 of CM066324.1, forward strand.
GAATATGTATAGTATATTTTGTTAATTATTATAAGGATTTGTGTCCTTAATTATAGCATGTAATTAGGTAACTGATGCTAGCTTGTAGCCTTTAATTACGTACTATAATTAAGGACACAAATCCTTATAATAATTAACAAAATATATTATACATATTCTATTAGAAATGTATAAATAGACGATATGAACTTACACTCGTGACACACAACTAACAAGAGAAAGCTTATGCAAAAGACGATGATCATATGTGATTCAACGCGCTTGACCATTTTGTCGTATCTTTCTTATTATTATTATTATTATTTGTTATTCTTACAAAGACATATGAAGAGAGGATTTGATGGTAAGTGAAACAATCCTTGTATTTATTGGAAGATAATTTAATTCCTTGAGAAAAAATAATTACAAAAGGTCCATTATATAAAAATCAAGCTACGTAATTAAAGGCTACAAGCTAGCATAAGTTACCAAATTACATGCTATAATTAAGGACACAAATCCTTATAATAATTAACAAAATATATTATACATATTCTATTACACCCCCGCAGTAGAAACGGGAGGTTTGTGTACGCTGAGATTTGTCCCGAAAATCTTCAAATAAAACCAAAGGAACACCCTTTGTAAAAATGTCGGCAATCTGGTAGCGAGACGAGACATGTAGAACACGAACATGCCCTTTTGCAACCTTTTTCCGGGCAAAGTGAATATCCATTTCAATATGTTTAGTGCGTTGATGTTGAACAGGATTGCCAGATAAATATATTGCACTAACATTATCACAATAAACCAACGCAGCATTCTGAATAGGACAATGAAGCTCTAACAGTAGGTTTCGTAACCAACATGACTCGGAAACTACATTTGCAACACCTCTATACTCGGCCTCCGCACTTGACCGTGAGAGAGTTGGTTGGCGTTTGGCCGACCAAAGAGACCAAGTTATCACCAAGAAACACAAAATAGCTCGATGTGGACCTGGTATCCGGACATCCACCCCAATCCGCATCAGTATAAGACATAAGAGTGGACAATGGAGAGGGATATAGATGCAAACCATGATCTAGTGTACCTTGAATGTAACGTACAATGCGTTTGAGTGCATGCATATGTTCCTCCCGGGGGTCATGCATAAACAAACACACCTGTTCGACAACATATGTGATGTCGGGTCTTGTAAAAGTGAGGTATTGAAGGGCCCCGACAAGACTTCGATAAAGAGATGGGTCCTCATATGGAGTACTAGAATTAGCACTAAGCTTCGGTTTAGTGTCAACCGGAGTGGGAGAAGGCTTACACGAGGACATGCCCTCCCGATCAACGATCTCGGCTGCATATTTTCGTTGAGATAAAAACAAACCACCTGCATGACGAGTTACCACGATGCCCAAGAAGTAACTCAAGGGGCCCAAGTCTTTCATAGCAAATTCCGAGCTAAGGAGTGCAATGATTGACTTACGAAGGACATCGGAGGAAGCGGTTAAGATAATATCATCAACATACAAAAGAATGTAAGCCATAGCAGTACCTTTTCGAAAGATGAAAAGAGAATTATCTGATGTGCTATGAGTGAAGCCAATAGTTGATAAATAATCTGCAAACCGCTTGTACCAAGCTCGAGGGGCTTGCTTGAGCCCATAAAGAGATTTCTTCAATAAGCAGACATGAGAGGGTCGATCAGGGTCCTTGAAACCCATAGGCTGATGCATATACACAGTTTCCTTGAGTTCCCCATGTAAGAAAGCATTTTTCACATCAAGTTGGTGAATAGGCCATGATTTTGAGAGAGCCAAACTGAGAACTGTGCGAATGGTCGCCGGTTTGACCATCGGACTAAAAGTCTCTCCACAATCAATGCCAACCTGTTGACTTGCACCGTCACCTACATAAAGAGGCTTTATGCCTCTCAAAAGAACCATCAGAATTTTCTTTTGTAACACCTTGAATTTCGCGTAAGCAATACTCGACCTTTTGACGTGCTTACCGTGACTATAAGTATTTTTGTGAAACGAAAACATATAGATAGGTATTCGTATATATATATATATATATATATATATATATATATAGATATATATATATACATGCGCGTATATCTTTTATATATATATATATAATTATATGTACCGGTTAGACATACTAAAGGTGGCAAAGGTGGCAAGATTTGCCCTACACGAGTCTTAGAAGGGCCTTGGTCACGATTTAGCCGTATACGCCTCGACGGGAGGGGGGGGGGGGTTGCATGGGAAGTTTCTGCTCGAAAACTTAAACCGAACAGTAGCCTAGGAGTAGGGCAGCGACTATGCCCGACAACAATGCCAGGGCATAGTCACGATGGTCATTATCGCTGAAGGAGACCGAGGTGCGAAAATCGAACAGGAAGCAGGTGGTCGGGGGCGACATTGCCCCGCGACAATGCCCAGGGCAAAGTCGCAGGGGCATAGTCGCGACTTGGGGGCCGGATTCTGTTTCATAAGGTCGATGTTGGACGACTTTTTGCGCATTCTCTCTTTGTTCCAGCAGAATCGATCTCTCTCTCTTACTGGGCGATTTCTCTCCATCTCCTCACTTCCTCCTCTCATCAAATACTAGGGTTACAAAACCATGTTAGAAGAGATTAGTTGTTGAGGTTACTTTGAGTGCTTGGAGTTATCTCCTTTCAAAATCTTAGAAGCCAAAACTACTTGCAATTTCTAGGGTTTTCTCATATAGAGACTTTAACTCTCAACATCCCAAGGTCTTCCTCAAGATTCAAGCAAAGTCCATTTCTAGGGTTTTTCCAAGAAGTTGGGTTTTCTCAATTACAAACCTTCTAAGGTGAGTTTCTTGACTCACTAAGTGTATAATAGTTTATATGTATGCATTTATTGAATAACTTGCTTATTAACTTGTCGTTTTAGTGCTATTATGATATTTGCCCTAATCTTTCATTTTGAGAAGATTAGAGTCTAAATATGAGGACTGTTTTAATTAGGGAAGGAATTGGATGGATGGGTGGTGTAGAAGGATATTTTGAACATATACACCCTTTGATTCTCGTGATTTCCAAGCTTAAAAAGGGAGTAAAAGTTAGAATTGTAGTATTGGTAACCACATGATGATTACTTACGTAAAATGTTATTTTATATCGTAGTTGTCCTAATATGGTTATTTGAAATGAATGAGGACTTGATATTGTGTTGATATTGGATGGTGATGTCTTAATGGACTAAAGACCTAGTTTTGGTTGATGTCTTAATGGACTAAAGACCTAGTTTTGGTTGATGTCTTAATGGACTAAAGACCTAGTTTTGGTTGATGTCTTAATGGACTAAAGACCTAGTTGGTTGATGTATTAATGGACTAAAGACCTAGTTTTGGTTGATGTCTTAATGGACTAAAGACCTAGTTTTGGTTGATGTCTTAATGGACTAAAGACCTAGTTTTGGTTGATGTCTTATTGGATTAAAGACCTAGTTTTGGTTGATGTCTTAATGGGCTAAAGACCTAGTTTTGGTTGATGCCGCATGATGAATGATGTGACGTGCGATTGATCGGTAACGGATTCCTATACACCTTATCTAAATATATATATATATATATATTGTGTAAATAATTCTTTTAATAGAATTGTTATTTTGGCTAGGCTTTTGGCTAACACTTCTTTTGGGTATTTGTGTTTAAGCAGGCCTACCTAGCGGTGGTTCTTCCCAGGGTTGAGGGAAGAATAGGGAAGAGTGATAGCATTTTTGGACGGACATAGTGGCGAACTTTTGGTGTAAAGATTAACATACTTTTGGGGACGGATTAGCAACACCCGCATTTAATCTGAATAGTCTTAAGTCTAGATTAAGAGGTTGTTGAACCTATTCCGTTTGATTAAATTGTAATGTAAACGCCATATTACTATTTCCCCTTTTGGGTGATTGTCTATGTCATTTAGTTTATTTCCACAAATTATTTAGGCTTAAATTCACCCCAAATTTTAGGGTGTTACAAGTTGGTATCAGAGCAATGGTTTAAGCGAACTAGGTATTAATGTGTGATGCTTAGACTTAAACTAGATTGACTTAAGCGGTGAGCTGTGAGGTGGGTAGAACTCGTAAGATAAGACGGTCTTAGAGTTACGAATAATGCACTAATTGAGAATTTCGATTGTGGTAATGAGGATTCTTATGTGTAACTTGTTCATAATTTCAATTAGCTACTGCTATTATGAATTCGTTGTTACGTAAGCATGCTTGGATTGCTATAGTTGCGATAATTGATGAATGTATTGGTAAATTCGGTTGTGTGAATTTCATACCGTGATACTTACCTTTATTTGAAATGTTTGGCAGACGACTAATGGTTAACACTCGTAGTAGGCTGGAGGGCCATGATGCTACGCTATCCACGGCTGACCAAGCTTGGGTGACGGCTACTGGGAGACCTCCACTTAACACTGACTTGTTGGGTGGTGGACCCGAACATATACCCCGATGAAACTTGGAGACGTCTGATCCCATCATGGAGGAAGTAACGGCTGAGACTAGAATGATGGATCGGATGATGACGGCCATGAATCGAGCTATGGCATAACAACAAGAGCAGTTCTTGAAATTATTAGAGGATCGGGATGCGAGCAACTGTAAGCACGAGACCGTTGCCGAGAACGTTCTGATTGCCGGATCTGGGGGAAATGAAATTCCCACCGATGGATTGGGAACGTTGGAAGCCGGGCAAGCGGGGAAGACTTGTTCTTTCAAAACTTTTCTTAGTTATCGACCGCCCGAGTTTAAAGGTACGAATGATCCGGTTGTGTGCATGAACTGGATAAGAGAAATGGAGCAGGCTTTTCGAACTAGTGAGTGCGGGGAGAATCAAAAGGCTAAGTTTGGTTCACAAATGCTAAGAGGGGCGACCCTCACTTGGTGGAACATTTAGTCCACTTCTATTGAGGCTTCCGTGTTGGCCAAGCTAAGTTGGCCTACGTTCAAAAAGAAAGTACTGGAGGAATACTGTAATGAAAGGGCCATGGACCGGATTGAAGAGAGTTTCTGGAACTTGAAGAAGGGAAGTATGCTGGTGAAAGAGTACAACCGATTATTCATGGACAAGCTGGGGTTGGTGGGGCACCTGGTCCCGAACGAGAAAGAGAAAATCAAGGCTTACATCAATGGCCTTCCTTCGGACATGATGACAATGGTCCGAGTATCTAAGGCCTCTACCCTTCGTGAGGCTATCGAGGAAGCCAATTGGTTGAAGACGCGTACAATCAAGACAGAGAAGTGAGTAAACGGGCCCCGGAGAAGAGGAAGTGGGAGGGGAGTTCGACATCCTCCAAGAAACCGAGACCTTTCAACAGCAACTACCGAGGGACCGATTCTAGGCACGAAGCTAGATGGTACCCCAAGTGCCGAAGCAAGCACAATGGTCAGTGCATGTCGAGCGGGGTAACTTATAATAAGTGTGGTAAGCCAGGGCATATCCGAAGCGATTGCCCTGACAAGGAAATCGTATGCTATGAATGCAAAGAGCCGGGCCATATTAGAAGTGAGTGTCCGAAATTAAAGACTGGTGGAAACGGAGGAAAGAAGGTGGACCCTCCGAGGGCGAAAGGACGAGCATTTCAGATGACGGTTGAAGAGGCGAAGGCCTCGACGGATGTAGTATCGAGTACGTTTCTCCTAAACTTCGTGCCTACGCGTGTGTTATTTAACTCGGGTGCGAGTTTTTCATTTGTATCGATATCTCTTTGTCAGAAGTTGTCTATGCCCACTAGTTGTTTAGAGGAGAGTAGAGATAGCCGATGGGAGACAAGTAGTGGTCCGAAATGTTTTGCGGGGTTGTACGTTAGAAATTGAAGGAAAGAAATTCCCAATAGACTTGATGCCAATAGTGATCGGAGGATTCTATGTGGTGGTTGGAATGGATTGGTTATCCGAGAACCAAGCCAAAATCTTATGTGCAAAGAAGTTGATTCGTATACCTCCTTCGGATGGAGATGGTGTGGTCATCTATGGTAAACAGAGAAAAAGAGACGTAGCAATCATCTCCATGTTGAAGGCGCAAAAATGCTTAGTCAAGGGGTGTACGTCCTTCCTAGCATACGTAATTGATGCTATGTTAGAAAAGAGAAAGATTGAAGACGTGAAAGTGGTACGCGAATTTCCTGACCCGAAGACTTGTTGGGTTTACCACCGGATCGCCAAGTGGAGTTCAAGATAGACTTAATCCCGGGGGTGGCTCCGATAGCTAGAGCTCCCTATCGTTTGGCTCTGTCCGAAATGCAAGAAATGATGGCACAACTCCAAGAACTTTTGGAAAAGGGATTTGTGAGACCAAGTTCATCTCCTTGGGGAGCTCCGGTCCTATTCGTCAAGGTTCTAAATGGCGTGAGGCGTGGCGTGGCGGCTAGGCCGAGCCTCAAGCCTTAGGAGCCATGGCGAAGCCATGGCGTTTTCAAGGCGTGACTTATGGCGTCAAATTTCTAGGTCATATATAATATTATATATAAAAACATATGTTTTGTAGTGTTACTCAATGAGCCAATGGTAGTAAGCAAGTTAAATAGGGTTATATATTAAAAAACTTGCAAATAAGACAGTAAAAACGTAAAGAAAAATCAAATATCGCATTACAAAAACTGCGTGTTAGGCCATGGCGTGCCACAGGCTTAACGTGGCGTGAAACACAAGCCTTTGTGCCATGGCGGCTGTGCAGCGAGTTTTTTAGAACATTTCTATTCGTCAAGAAGAAGGATGGTACCATGAGGATGTGTATCGACTACCGTGAATTGAACAAGGTAACCGTGAAGAACAAGTATTCACTTCCTAGAATCGACGATTTATTTGACCAACTCAAAGGAGCAGAGTGTTTTTCAAAGATCGACTTACGGTCGGGTTACCATCAAGTGAAAGAAAAAGAAGACGATGTTCCAAAGACGGCCTTTAGGACGCGATACGGTCATTACGAATTCTTGGTGATGCCTTTCGGGTTGACAAATGCGCCGACGGTGTTCATGGACTTAATGAACCGTGTGTGTCGACCATTCCTCGATAAGTCGGTTATCGTGTTCATTGACGATATCTTGATATATTCTAGAGACGAGGCAGATCACGAGCAACATCTTCGGGAAGTGTTGGAAGTCCTAAGAAAAGAGAAGTTGTACGCCAAATTTTCCAAGTGCGACTTTTGGTTGGAAGAAGTTCAGTTTGTGGGTCATGTAGTCACAAGAGATGGCGTGAAAGTAGATCCTTCCAAAATAGAAGCAATGATGAATTGGGAACCTCCTAAGAGTCCATCGGAAATACGAAGCTTCTTGGGCCTAGAGGGCTATTATCGAAGGTTTATTCAGGATTTCTCCAAGATTGCTTCCTCCTTGACGCGCTTGACGCGAAAGAATGTAAAATTTGTGTGGACGGAAGAACAGGAAAAGGCGTTCCGGACTCTGCAAAAGAAGTTGTGTGAAGCCCCGATTCTATCCTTACCCGAGGGATCGGAGGACTTTGTGGTATATAGTGACGTGTCAAAGTTGGGTTTGGGTTGCGTACTGATGCAAAAGGGGAAAGGTAATCTCCTATGCGTCAAGACAACCGAAGGAACATGAGACGAATTATCCCACTCGCGATTTGGAACTTGCGGCGGTAGTGTTCGCATTAAAATTGTGGCGATATTATCTTTATGGCACGAAGTGTACGTTGTACACGGATCACAAGAGTTTGAAGTATGTCTTCGATCAAAAGGAATTAAATATGAGGCAACGAAGATGGTTGGAGTTACTCAAAGATTACGACAGCGAGTTGCTCTACCATCCGGGTAAGGCCAATGTGGTTGCCGACGCCTTGAGTCGAAAAGAGTATAGTGGAAGTTTGCGCGCCAATCTCTCAAGAATCGACATAGTGTCAAGTTTGGTGGAACAGATTAGAGAGGCTCAATCTGAAGCTTTGAAGGAAGAAAACCTCAAAGAGGAGGTAATGGTGAAACAAAAACAGCTTTTAACAGAGGATAGCCAATTGTTCAACGGACGCGTGTGGGTGCCTAAGATCGGTGGAAATCGGGAAATACTCATGGATGAGGTGCATAAGTCAAAATACTCTATTCACCCAGGGAGTAACAAGATGTATCGGGATTTAAAGTTACATTATTGGTGGCCAGTGATGAAGTTGGACGTGGCACACTATGTGGGGCAGTGTACAACTTGCTCGCAGGTGAAGGCTCAACACCAATTACCTTATGGCAGTTTGAAACCTCTCGACATCCCCGAGTGGAAATGGGAGAAAGTCACCATGGATTTCGTGACCAAATTGCCAAAAACTTTGAAGGGTCACGACACCATTTGGGTAATAGTGGACCGGTTGACGAAGAGCGCACATTTCCTGGCTATGTGGGAAACTTTGCCCTTGGACAAATTGGCAAGGATCTACATTAATGAAGTAGTTTCGAGGCACGGTGTACCCGTATCTATAGTCTCAGATCGGAATAGTCGGTTCACGTCAAGATTTTGGCAAGCTTTACAAGAAGAACTTGGCACAAGAGTAAATTTAAGCACGACATATCATCCACAAACGGATGATCAAAGCGAGAGGACTATTTAAACCTTGGAGGATATGTTAAGGGCGTGTGTAATCGACTTTAGGGGCAATTGGGATACTCACCTACCGCTAGTAGAATTCGCCTACAACAACAGTTATCACTCAAGCTTGAAGGCGGCACCGTTTGAAGCTTTGTATGGGAGGAAGTGTAGGACTCCCGCGTGTTGGCTAGAGGCAGGAGAAAAGCAATTTGCCGGACTGGAAATTGTACAAGAAACGGCCGACAAGGTTAAGGTCATTAGGGAACGGCTAAAAGCGGCCCAAGATCGACAAAAGAGCTACGCAGACAAGAAACGGAGGCCAGTTGAGTTCCAAGTGGGAGAAAGAGTAATGTTAAAAGTATCACCTTGGAAGGGATTGATCCATTTCGGGAAGCGTGGGAAGTTGAGCCCCCGTTTCCTTGGGTCATTCACCATTCTAGAACGTGTGGGTACGCAAGCCTACAAATTAGATTTGCCACCGGAGATGGATGGAATCCACCCCACCTTCCACGTGTGTTACCTACGAAAGTGCTTAGCGGAAGGAGAGAGCGTGATACCACTGTCGGAAATTCGGGTAGATGACAACCGTTGTATCGAGGAGCCCGAAGCTATTTTGGATAGAGCAGTTACGAAACTTCGACACAAAGAGGTAGCCAAGGTCAAAGTACAATGGAAACACCACCGAGGGGCAAATGTCACGTGGGAACCGGAAGAAGAGATGAAGAGGAAGTACCCTCACCTTTTCAGTTAACGACAAATTTCGAGGACGAAATTTTCTTCAAGGAGGGGAGGATTGTAACACCCCGAATTTCGCGTAAGCAATACTCGACCTTTTGACGTGCTTACCGTGACTATAAGTATTTTTGTGAAACGAAAACATATAGATAGGTATTCGTATATATATATATATATATATATATATATATATATATATATATATATAGATAATTATATGTACTGTTTAGACATACTAAAGGTGGCAAGATTTGCCCTACACGAGTCTTAGAAGGGACTTGGTCACGATTTAGTCGTATACGCCTCGAGGGGGGGGGGGGGGGGGGGGTTGCATGGGAAGTTTCTGCTCAAAAACTTAAACTGAACAGTAGCCTAGGAGTAGGCAGCGACTATGCCCGGCGACAATGCCAGGGCATAGTCGCGATGGTCATTATTGCTGAAGGAGACCGAGGTGCGAAAATCGAACAGGAAGCAGGTGGTCGGGGGCGACATTGCCCCGTGACAATGCCCAGGGCAAAGTCGCGGGGGCATAGTCGCGACTTGGGGGCCAAATTCTGTTTCATAAGGTCGATGTTGGACGACTTTTTGGGCATTCTCTCATTGTTCCAGCAGAATCTATCTCTCTCTCTTACTGGGCGATTTCTCTCCATCTCCTCACTTCCTCCTCTCATCAAATACTAGGGTTACAAAACCATGTTAGAAGAGATTAGTTGTTGAGGTTACTTTGAGTGCTTGGAGTTATCTCCTTTCAAAATCTTAGAAGACAAAACTACTTGCAATTTCTAGGGTTTTCTCATATAGAGAATTTAACTCTCAACATCCCAAGGTCTTCCTCAAGATTCAAGCAAAGTCCATTTCTAGGGTTTTTCCAAGAAGTTGGGTTTTCTCAATTACAAACCTTCTAAGGTGAGTTTCTTGACTCACTAAGTGTATAATAGTTTATATGTATGCATTTCTTGAATAACTTGCTTATTAACTTGTCGTTTTAGTGCTCTTATGATATTTGCCCTAATCTTTCATTTTGAGAAGATTAAAGTCTAAATATGAGGATGGTTTTAATTAGGGAAGGAATTGGATGGATGGGTGGTGTAGAAGGATATTTTGAACATATACACCCTTTGATTCTCGTGATTTCTAAGCTTAAAAAGGGAGTAAAAGTTAGAATTGTAGTATTGGTAACCACATGATGATTACTTACGTAAAATGTTATTTTATATCGTAATTGTCCTAATATGGTTATTTGAAATGAATGAGGACTTGATATTGTGTTGATATTGGATGGTGATGTCTTAATGGACTAAACACATAGTTTTGGTTGATATCTTAATGGACTAAAGACCTAGTTTTGGTTGATGTCTTAATGGACTAAAGACCTAGTTTTGGTTGATGTCTTAATGGACTAAAGACCTAGTTGGTTGATGTCTTAATGGACTAAAGACCTAGTTTTGGTTGATCTCAAGTTACCAATTCGTTTATTTGATGTTGGTCATTGTGGTTACTCAACCAAATATAGGAAGGCATTGAAAAGGAAACTCTTTTCATTGTTCTTTGTTGGATTTTCTTAAAGAAAAGTCATGAAATATTTGAGGCTTGGAAATTCTTTGGAATGCTCAGTAACGGATGTCGAGTCCACCAAATACCGTTTTGACGCGTTACCCAGTCTTTTATACCCAAATATTTTGCCACGTTTGGGTAAATTTCCGACTAATATTGGGTAGATGGGCATGGCATGTCTTCAGTACCCATAGTACCAAGGTCAATGCACCAGGGGAGGGTGTTAACCAAAGAAAAAAACCGTGTTGGTAGAACAGCTTTATGTGTGTGTGTGTGTGTGTGGCTTGACTGGCTTCTTTACCGCAAACCACACATCTATCTTCCAAGAAACTCCTTACATCTGGTTACATAATTACAGATGTATGTATGGATGTGTATGTATGTGTGAAGGAATCATTTTGTGAGAAGTTACTTGTTTCTTTCTATGATCATGTGAAGTTATGTTCTGAATATTTACTTTGTGCAGTGTGTTAGTGCTTAAATGTGATTGTACCAAGTAGAGGGACCATTTTTGTAATAGGGTGATAGTTTACCCTAGGTATATATAGTTTGCTAATTTCCTCTTTTGGAATTAGGTCACTCTCTAGCATTTCACACATACTAGAATTGTTCTTCATTCATGTTGTGAGCTATTTTGATCCATATTGAATATAGAGATGGCTTCTTTTATGATTATCATTGCATGATTACTTGTCTCTGGGATCTCAATTGGTATCAGAGCTTGTGAATCATTGATTTGATTAGGATTGAGTGAGTTATTTCCATTTTTGAGTGTTCTTCATTTTTCTACAATTTTTTGATTGATTTTAGCCAATAGAGTTCTTCTATTGGATTGGAATTGATCAAGGATTGTTCCTAGGTTAGTCTTGAGTGTTTTATTCCGCAAACACACAAGGATCGAAGCTCAGATTGGATATTTTTTCTTCGTTTTCACACCTCAAGTTTCTGCACACTGTTTTGGATCGAAAACCTATCTTCTGTTGTTTTTCGGTCAAAACTTCAAGTTCTAAAGTTGTTCAGAATAGCCTCGCGAGTATACCCACCATTTTTCAGCCTATTCCGACCTGTATTGAAGATTCGACCTTGGATCTTCATACGTATCGCAACCAACAGTTGTTCATTGATATCGCAAGTGAACAGTACCTTATCGCAAGGGTCAGTTGCGACTTGGCTTCCATATCGCAACAGTCTATTGCGACTTACCTCATATCGCAATTTATTACTCTTTGAACAGTACCATATCGCAACCTTCAGTTGCGATACGGGTGAATTTTTACTTGTTGCGATATCTCTATTGCGACTTCAGTTGTTGCGACTTCAGTGCATTGCGACATAGGTTCTTTGCGACATCAGTTTATTGCGACTTGGTTTGGGTTGCGACATTAAGTGTGTTGAGACATAAACTTGAAACTTTAAGTAACTCCTAATCAGAATAATCAGATTTTAACGATCAACGACAAGTAATCCAAAATGACTGCAAGAGATATGTTGACCATAGGTTCAAAAGATAAACCGCCTGTTCTATTCCCAAAAGACTTTAAAATTTGGAAAGACAGATTTCTTGACTATGTAGAACGACAAGAAAATGGAGCTCTAATCCATGATTCCTTGATGAATGGGGTTCTAGGAGAAGTACGTGAAACAGACCCAGATGGTAACAACGTAGTTATTCAACCAAAGGACTACACTGGTGACAATTTGTTAAGACACAAAGCCGATAAAGCGGCTAGGTCATTGGTTATGCAAGCTTTAACCAACGACATATATCGCAAGGTTGATAGTTTGAGTGAAACAGGTAAAGGTATGTTTGATGAACTTATCAAATTATATAAAGGATCAGAAGTGGAAAATCAGATGAGAGTCTCAAACGTCTTCAACACGTATGAGAATTTCAAGCAAAAGGATGGTGAGAGTTTAGATAAAGCATATGATCGTTTCACAACTATCTTAAATGATCTCAACAGCTACAAGGTATCAAAATCCATCATGGAGACTAATGTGAAATTCTTGAACGTGCTTCAGCCCGAGTGGAAGAAGTATGCTCATCGAATGAAACAGAATTCTCGACTGGATTCTCTTCCGTTACAACAGATGTTTGAAACCTTAAAGCAAGATGAAGATGATGATGAGCTGAAAAGGAAGAAGTTGTTGAAAAACGAGAAGAATGGTAAGAAGGAAAAGAAAACAGCGGGGTCTGAGAAGAAAGAAGAAGAGGATGAGCTTGATAGTGAACCGTTAGCATTGATGTCAAGAAAGACTAAGGGTAAGAGTGTTCAGAGAGAAGAATATGAGTTAGACCAAGTTGACTTGGATGAGGCAGAAAGATTAAGGCAGACTATGATACTTCTCTCCAAGGCCTTTCAGCACAGATTTGTAAAAACTCCTGGAACAAACACCCAACGTTACTCATCTGGTTCTAAAAACTTTGAACACAAGAATCGGATTGAGTCGAAGAAACCGTTTGATGATCACAAGGAAGATGGTAAAAGGTTGGAAGTGAAGAAGTATGGTGATAAAAAGGATGAAGAGCAGAAGTGCTACAACTGTGGGAAGACCGGTCATTTCTCCAAAGAATGCTGGAAACCGGAAGTAAAGAATTCTGACTACTACAAGCAGAAGGCACTGTTAGCAGAACAGAAAGAGTCAGGAGTTGAGCTTCCAGTAGAGGAAAAGTATTGGTTGGACCAAACAGATGATGAAGGAGAGGAAGACACAACTGCTTTTGCTAGGATGTGCTTGATGAGCATAAATGAGAGAGGATTAGGGGAAAATTCTCATCTTCTACAATTCTCTCTCAATCAATTTTTTTTGTGTGTTAATCATTGTTATCTGATTCATTCTCAATTGGTATCAGAGCCTAACAGGTTTGAATTTGTGCATCATTCATAGGATTTTTATCAATTTTGGAGAAATTGACAAGTTTTTGAGTTTTTATTGAAATTTTTCAAAAATTTGGAAATTGTTAGTGTTTTGGATCGATTGGTTTACACATACTTGTTCTGAATGTGATTTGAAACAATTTTCAATTCATAGAATCAATTTTCATTATTGAATTAGTGATTTTTGAAAATCAAAATACCAACGGTGGTGATGTTGAAGGTTTAGAAAATTGATGTTGGATTTTTAATGTTTGCTTTGGTTTGATCAATTTAAAGCTTATAGATCAATTTCTTTGTTGGCTTAGAGTGGATTACAGCTTTAAGAATCCAGAAAAAGACACTAAATCGAGATTTTGAGTTTTTTTTTTCCAGATCTGAAAAACTGTTCATCGTTAAGGTTTCATAGAGTTATGATCGATATGGATTTTTGATGTGTTTTAATCGCATTTAATGTCTCATATGGATTTGTATTGAAATTTCTAGCACACCGAAACCTTCAGAATCGAAAAAGGATAGGAAATCGAAGTGTTACTGTGAGTTGAAGTCTCGCCGGAATCTGCATATCGCTGCCGGAAAAACGTGAAAGTCGCCGGTGTTCTTCGATATCGCAAGTTTTTGTCGCAAGTGAAGTTGCGATATCGCAACCCTCGTATCTCAACCTCGCAATCCACCATATCGCAACTTTATATCGCAACTGTTGCGATATCGCAGCCTCTTGTCGCAACGCACTCTTCGCCGGAAAGTCTCAAGTCGCCGGAAAGTTCTTGGGTCGCCGGAAAACTTGCTAAAAACGTTGCATGATCTCGTTTCATAGTGGAAATCCATTGTTTTGTGATCTAAGAACCTAAAGGAACAAAAATAAATCGATATTGACGTGTGAGAAGGAAGAAAATCGAGTTGAAAAACTCACAGGTCGATCTAAGGTTGAAGATGAACAGTACCAAAAGTTTCAGGGTTTGACACTTTTGGTCCCTGGACTTAAGGTTTCATGGTTTGTTAGTTTTGGCCCTTGAACTTAGAGTTTTAGGTTTTGACTTTTTCAGCCCCTGTAGTTTATGTTTTAGTTTTGATCATTTTTAGTCTCTCATAGTTTAACTATAAGTTTATTTTTTAGTCCCTAGACTTTAAACTTTTAGATTTTTATAGTTTTAGTCCCTAGACTTGTAAGTTTTAGATTTTTTCATTTTTTAGTCCTTTGATTCTTAATTTTCTATTTTAGTCTTTTGAGTTTTAATTTTAGCCATTTTGTCATTTTTAGTCATTATTTTTCACTTTTCGTCTATTTTATCAGTTTTTGCCTGCAATCAATCGTAATTGATATATCTTTCTCGTGTTTTGCAGGTTTATCGATTTAAAATCCAGTTTTCCGCATTAATTTTTGGAGACAAATTTACAATTTGTTTTTTCAAAATTTATTTTTGAAATATTTTTCTGACTTTAATCGAATTTTTTTTCTCTGATCGTTCAAACGCACAAATTCTACTTCTCATGAAGTATCTGTTAACGATCCGACATTTTAATTTTTCAGGTAACAATGTCTCTAAAGGAAGAAGATGAGGTAGATTCCTGCACTATTAATCACTTTGCTAATCAGTTTAAAGTTTTCCAACTAAAACTTGATGAACAGAGTGAGAAACTCAAAAATGCGCATAAGACTATTGAATCTCAAAGAAAGGTAATCATTGACCATAGCATGTTAAATGATGATTTGAAAAAGGAACGAGTTGAGATCGAACAATCTCGAACTTCTTTCCGAAGAAGAATGGATGAAATGGGAGAAAAGGTAAGAATTGCTGAAAATAGGAAGAATGAGCTTGAACAAATGTTGCACTCTTATAAAGATATTAACAACGAATTATCTGCAAAAGCAAGTGATCTAGAAGCGAAACTGTATAAACTTGGTCAATCTGAACAAACCATTTTTCTAAACACGCCAAAGAATTTCAGATATTACAACTCTAAATGGGGTGTGAGATATGAAATCCTCATTATTTGGAGAATGCTTTGAAAAAGGCACCTTGTTTATACAAGTTTCAATGGCTTAAGTATCTAAAAGATTTTAAATTCAGAATCAACTGGCTTAATGAGGAAGAACAAGGAGTTGAGGAAGAAATTAAAAGAAAGACAACTGTAACCATGCAACTTCCTTATATTTATGATCAGGCAAATAGGAAGGCAATGCAAGAAAAGAAAACCTTGCCTAATGACTATTTTGAAAGCTATATTGTCCAGCCACCAAAGGGAACTGTATCAAAACCCGTTTTTGAAGGAAAAATATATTATCCTCCTTTGGTACTCGAACAGAAGCTTGTCGATCTTGAATTGAATATTAAAAGCAAAATTGAAGAAGTCAGAAATGACGATCAACTTGCTTTTGATATTGAAAAGGAAGTGATGCTAACTGTTTTGATAAATAACATGAAAGACAAGTCTGAAAAGGTCGTTTCTCTTTTGTCTTCGAAAAACTTAGAAGAAAAGAAATCTCTTGAACTTAGATGCTTGAATCTCTCAAAACAAGTCTCCGATTTTCAGAAAATGTCATTTCTTGAAAAAGAAAATATTGAGAAAGAAAGAGAGAGATTTAAATTCGAAAGAATATCTTTTGAAACTGAAAATGTTTTTCTTTCAAAGAAAATATCTGATTTAGAAAGCATTTTGATCAAAGAGAGAAATGATCTTGAGTCCAATAGAGAATACTTTCAAAATGAAATCTCAAGACTTATGGGAAAATTGACAAGTTTATCCACTGAAGCTATGACAGAGTTTGCT
Organism: Saussurea involucrata; assembly: GCA_033807775.1. NCBI lineage: Eukaryota > Viridiplantae > Streptophyta > Magnoliopsida > Asterales > Asteraceae > Saussurea > Saussurea involucrata. Next base: position 114,280,034 of record CM066324.1, read on the forward strand.
AGCAAAGTTTCCTTTGATTTAGATACTTCCTCATGCAAAGCCTTCATGGGCAATACTCTAAATAGAAGCATGATGGTGGATGACTTTGATGATTTTGGTCCCATTGATATAGAGGAACAACCTGTTAATGAAAATTCTTGTGATTTCCTTCATAACTCTTCTTCCAATGACATTAAGGTTGATCATGTAATTGACATTCCTTGTGAAAGGAAGGGTAAGCAAGCACAACAAAAGGATGTTAAATTTGACTTTAGTGCTAAACTTCCAGATCATTCTGACTTTTTTGTCAAGGAAGAGGAACCCAAGGAGAACTTCTTCGAAGGGGAATCTTCTAAAACCGTTGAGAAAAAGAAAAAGGAAAAGAAAAGAAGAAAAATAAGCGAAAATCTAAATCTTCTCGAGCTCAAAATTCCTACGCTTACGATTCTTATTTTGATTCCATTTCAGATCGTTATTTAAGAAACAACTCGCGGGTAGAGTGGAGAATAAAGGAGTCCACACATGATGTGGCCCAGAGAAAATCATCTACTGTCGCTTTTAATTCCAAGAAAAACACTTTTGTTTCTAATGTTAGTGATCGTGTTGCTTCAAACAAACAAAAACTTGTTATTCCGTACAAGATTTCTTCAATGCAACAACTATTTAATTTAGCACATGATCAAATTTGTTGCTCTTCATGTGGTGTAGATGATTTTATCTGCAAGTCTGATTATTTTTCGTGGTTTGGTTATAATTTCTATGGTTCAAATCGTTCTTATTCAAATAAATATTATAATCACTACAATTCAAAGAAAAAGGTTAATTCTCCTAACCCGAAAGGACCCAATTGGCAATGGGTACCTAAAACTGTTTGAATTCCATTTTCCAGCTCCGTCATGTGTGGTATTTGGATAGTGGTTGCTCTAAACACATGACAGGAAGGAAGGAGCTGTTGAGCAACTTTGTGGAACACGATGGAGGGAAAGTTAAGTTTGGAAATGATCACTACGCTCCAATCATGGGTTATGGAGATATTGTGACAGACAACGTCAGAATAACTAAAGTGAATTATGTTGAAGGCTTAGGACATAACTTGTTTAGTATAGGTCAGTTTTGTGATAAAGACCTAGAAGTCCATTTCAAGAAGACTCGGTGTGCAATTCTTACCGACGGAGGAAATGAACTTCAAGTTGGTTCGCGAAAGTCAAATCTTTACACCATTGACTTATCAAAGGTTAAGCCAAAGAATGATGTGTGTCTGATGACTAAGGCAACTATGGAGAAGAGTTGGTTATGGCATAGACGACTATCTCATCTCAACTTTCGTTACATTCAAAAGCTAACGTTGGGTGATTTAGTTATAGGTCTACTAGTTTTGCAATTTGAGAAAGACAACTTCTGTATTGCTTGTGAGAAGGGGAAGATAAATCGCGCTCCTCATCCACCGAAACCCGAACCGAGCACACACAAACCTTTAGAAATCCTACATATGGATCTCTGTGGTCCAATGAAGACTCAGAGCGTTAGTGCCAAACGATACGTGTTATTCATTGTCGATGATTATTCGAGATACACTTGGGTCAAGTTTCTTCGATCAAAAGATGAAACCCCTGACTTAATCATCTCGTTAATCAAGCAGCTTCAAGTGAATCGTCAACAAAAAGTTCAGACTGTTAGGTCAGATAACGGGACAGAATTCAAAAACAAGACTCTTGATGATTTCTTTAAATCATTAGGAATATCTCATCAGTATTCTGCGGCGAGAACACCTCAGCAGAACGGAGTCGTTGAAAGACGGAACCACACACTTGTTGAAGCCGCCAGAACGATGTTGTCCTATGCTGATCTACCTTTGTTCTTGTGGGCTGAAGCTATCTATACGGCATGCTATACACAAAACCGTTCTATTATCCATCGTCGGTTTGGTAAAACTCCATATGAACTGATTAATAATAGAAAACCTGTAATACACTACTTTCGTGTGTTTGGATGCAGGTGTGTTGTGCTGGATGACAAGGACAACTTGAACAAATTCAGTCCAAAGGGTATTGAGGGCGTTTTCATCGGATACTCTCTCACGTCAAAAGCATACAGAGTCTATCTTAAGTCATCCAGAACTGTGAAGGAAAGCGTAAATGTCAGATTCGACGAAACTGAAGAAATGGTTTCTGTGCAAAATAGTACAGAACCCGCAATATCTGGAGTACTAGCATCTGGACAAATTTGTCCTATGGTGACTAGATTTTCAAACAAGGATCAAGCATCCACTTCTAACTCTAAACCTAATGATCTTGATTTAATGTTTGAATATTTTTATGATGATTTTTTCGGTAGTGATAAACCTACTTCATCTATATCTAACAGGAGCAATGTTGCCACACCACCAGCTCATGCTACACTGTCAGGGCCTTCACCGGTACTGACTACTCCTACAACTGATGCAACATCTCCTGCTTCGTCTTCAAGTAACATGCATATGGCATCTCCACAAGCAACACAACATATATCCATGAAGGGTGCTTCTTCGTCAGGTACAACTTCTAACGCCAATGGTGAGGATTCTGCAACTCAACGTGAGTCATCTTCTGAAGCAATTCCGGAGGCAGTTCCTGTTGACTCTTCTGTCAATGAACCCGCCCCACAACCGAAACCCACCTTGACAATAGAGTTGAACTTTGACAAGGAACCCACCCATGTAGACCCCAATTACGGAGCTATAATTGTTCATCCTCATGCTTCAAGATGGACTAAGAGTCACCCCATTGAACAAGTCATTGGTGACGTCTCCGAACCTGTAAAGACAAGATCTGCAACGGTAATGAAGTCCTTTACGCGCTCTTTCTAAGTCAAGTCGAGCCTACAACGGTTAAACAAGCCTTAGAGGATCCGGATTGGATCATTGCTATGCAAGAAGAGCTGAATTCTTTTGAAGCATTGAACGTGTGGCGACTAGTTCCTAGACCCAAGGGTAAAAAAGTAATTGGTAACAAGTGGGTCCTGAAGAATAAGAAAGACAAAGATGGGATTGTTGTGAGGAACAAAGCACGCCTTGTAGTGAAATGGTATAGGAAACAAGAGGGAATCGACTATGATGAGACGTATGCACCGATAGCTCGCTTAGAGGCAATCCGGATGTTTCTTGCATTTGCTGCTTTCAGAAACTTCACTGTCTATCAAATGGATGTGAAGACTGCTTTCTTGAACGGTGTTTTGAAAGAAGAAGTATATGTTTCTCAACCGGAGGGTTTTGTGGACAAAGATAAACCAGATCACGTCTACATTCTTGACAAAGCTCTCTACGGTCTCAAGCAAGCCCCTCGCGCCTGGTATGAAATCTTATCTAACTACCTACTTGGTGCTGGCTTTCGGAAAGGTAAAATCGACACAACTCTCTTCACTTTGCATAAAAATGGTGAGATCCTTCTGGTACAAATTTACGTTGATGATATTATATTTGGTTCAACTGACCCTGGATTGTGTACTTGGTTTTCAGGTATAATGATGACCAGATTCCAGATGAGTATGATGGGAGAGATTAATTTCTTTCTTGGATTACAAGTCAAGCAATTCTCAACAGGAATCTTCATCAACCAATCAAAGTATGTGTTTGACATCTTGAAGAAATTTAAGATGGAAAACTGTACCTCAATTGGTACACCTATGGCTCCTGGTTCTAAGATAGGTCCGGATCCACATGGTGTAGATGTTAAGAATTACAGAGGGATGATTGGTTCATTAATGTACCTGACTGCGAGTCGTCCAGATATAATGTTTTTGACATGTCTATGTGCACGATTTCAGGCACAACCAAAGGAATCACATCGTAGTCCTGTTAAAAGAATCTTTCGATATCTGAAGGGGACACCGTATCTTGGTCTGTGGTACCCGAAGGGAATGAGATTCGAACTCACTGCATATTCTGATGCGGATCATGGCGGTTGTATGCTAGACCGGAAGAGCACATCTGGTCATGTGCAATTCTTGGGAGACAAACTGGTAAGTTGGTCTTCAAGGAAACAGAACTGTGTTTCAACATCAACCGCGGAGGCAGAATATGTTGCCGCGGCCAGTTGTTGTTCACAGGTTCTGTGGATGAAGACTCAACTAATGGACTACGGTTTCAAGTATGAGAACATTCCCATCTACTGTGACAGCAAGAGTGCGATTGCAATATCTGCTAATCCGGTCCAGCACACAAAGATGAAACACATCGATATCAGGTATCATTTTATTAAAGATCATGTTGAAAAAGGTACGATTGAATTATACTTTGTCACAGCTGAGTATCAACTTGCCGATCTCTTTACGAAAGCCTTGGATGAAAAACGATTTAACTTCTTAGTATCCAAGGCATGTTGAACATGAAAGTTTAATATTCTATATTGATCATTTAATTGATGGAAATATGTGTATTTCAATCTAGTTATTTCTATCTAGATTGATACATTCAAATTTTCATCACATTCTATTCTCAATATAAGATATTTTATTTTCATGTATTTGTTGTCCTCATTGTTTATTCTGTCTGTCTCTTTACATTTCTTGTTATGATATCTGTGTCTGCATAAGGTGTGTTCATAGTCTCAGGGGGAGTACAAAATAAGAAGTATGCACAAGTCTAGGGGGAGTGTGCATCTTTGATATTGTTGTAAGTGTTGAATTCATATGCTCCTCACTTGACGATCACAAGGTATGTGCTCTAATTTGTTTTTAGACACAAACTCTTAAATGATGAAAATCAATTTTTCAAAACATTCTTGCATCATTTAAGGGGGAGTGAAAAATATTTCAAAACCTTGCGTGCTTAACCAATTGGAAGTTGGACATCTTCCAATGTGACATAAATTTTTTCAAAAATTTTAATCTGAAAAATGTCTAAGTCTCATTAATATCGCAACACACACTTGCGATTTCACATGTGAATAGTGAGATATCTCAGCCTTCTATTGCGATATCTCAATGGGCTTAAGTATTTTCCATATCGCAACAGTACACTGCGATATGAGGGCATGAACAATGCCATATCGCAACTTTGTACTGCGACATGACCATGTGAACAGTAACATGTCGCAACCCTCTGTTGCGACATGATCAAGTGTCATATCGCAGCTTGTTCACTGCGACTTGACGACACGTGGCAGGTCAAAACTTCGGACCAATCTCATGTTGCCACGTGTCCCCGATTTCAAAATCGTATAAATCAAGGGTTTTTGACTTTTCAACTTTTATCTCAACACAAAACCCTTAAACCCTTTCAAAAACTCTCTCAACTGACTTTTGGATTCAAGATCGATTTCGTGTTTCTAGTCCGTGGGTTCATCTCAGATCATCATCAAGGTATCATATCTCGATTTTCATTGAGTTTCGTCTATTAAATCTGTTGTTTAAGCCGATTTTAGGGCTTTAAAGTTCGATATTTTTTTTATCTGCCAAAATCGATGTGTGGTGTTGTTTGTTAGGGTTTTTAGTTGATTAGGGTTTGTTCACGTCACTGGTGCGAGTTCCGTAGTGTAGGTCTTAACTTTTTTGAGCGAAAAACAAAATTTTTTAGGCTTGAACACTTAGTTTATTTTTGTGTTCTTTCATGTCGCAACCTTAAGGCATTCATACATTCATGAATGTCGCAATCAACTAACCTTCAAATATTCATCAATGTCGCAGTGGCCTAACATTCAACCATATCACAACTGCTTGTTGCGACATGGACCATATCGCAACCTTGTGCTGCGACATCTCCATGTCTTCACTTCGCATTGCGATATCGCAATGGCCTGCGACATGCTTTTTCATGTTGATTGCGACATGCCCAACACTTGGGATTTTTTTTGACAAAATTTTTCAAGGCAAAATCAAATTTGGCTCGTTTCTAAACTGTTATGTGGTTCAGATGGCTGATCATGATGGCAATGCTTCGGATGACAACACCATCATCCGTTCGCATCGTTCATCCCTCTCGTCCATAAATGCTCATGACCGAGATGAAGAGATCTACCCGAGGGTGAACTTTGTGAAATTTCTTGATAACAACCATCATCTTGACTTTGAGGTGCCCTTTGATTGTCAAATAATCATAGAGATACTCCGCGGCCATCCTCTACGAACCACTCTCACACGTGTCGAGCTGGTACCTGCTATTTATCTTCAACAATTTTGGGGTACACTTCGGTACAATCCTACCGCTCGAAGACCACATTTTTTTGCCAAAATTGACCATTTTGATGTCACATTCACTCTACGAGGAATCAGACGTGCTTTGAACCTTCCTTACTCCGATAACTTTGAAGATCCGGTTCCTGAAGAACAACTATATGCCGATATCCGAAGTCTTGGATATCAACCACCAGACAACATTGTTCTTACCGGTTCATCTCAGTTCAGACGCAATTACCTCCCGAAAGTATGGTACATCCTATGCTCTATCTTTAATCGTTGCATGACCTCGAAACATACAGGTGTTGACAAGACAAACCTGCCGACTCTACGAATGTTTCATGCCTGCACTTTTAACCGGAACATCGACTATGCTATTCTAATCTGGAACGATCTTATCGATCTAGTCGCAGAACAGGCCAAACCGAAAAAGAGACGTAACTTCGTGCCCTTCCAGAGATTCTTACAGATACTTGTTCACCAAGCAATGGTTGACAACAACCAAATACCCCGACGTGCTGATCATCCAAGAGGACCGAGTCAGTATATGCATCACCTACGAATGCCTACGCCCATAAACTTCACTCATACTGCTGTTATCCGCGAAGACTTACTTGCTTTTGCTGACCAACAGTCCCGGGCAGTTAGATAGTATAGGCTAGAAAACGCATTGATGGTCCAACCAGAACCGGAGGGACCTCCCCACGATGCAAACCTACTAGGAGATGAGGGTCCAAATGTCGAGGGGGTTCAGGAACATGGGGATGTTCCTGAACAACGAGAGGTGAGGAGAACAAAAAGAAAGAGAGTTGGGAGAAGATCACGGACTGTTGGCCAAGCATCCTATTCTAGACCAACTCAACCACCACCTCAACGTCCTCCAGTTAATGTCTTTGATGATGATGTTTCATGGGACGAAGCCTATGCTGCTGCCTCATCATCTGATGATGATGAAGCACCAATATCTAACCCATTTGATTTTGATGATGATGACGACGATGATTCCGATCATGACCTTCAGGCAAATCTAATTCCAAGGCATACAAGTAGAAGACCTCGTGTCGTAATGTCTGACACCACTGATACCGCGGGTCCGTCAAATGTAAACGAAGAAGTAGAAGGAGAAGTAGAAGTAGAAAAGATAGTTAGTGGTGAGGAAGGAGGGAGAAAAGAAATGAGTGAAGCTGTGAAAGAGCCGGAAAAAGTTTTAACTGCCGGTTCTCCCCAAACCGATCTAAGCCGGGTAGCCACATCATCTACCAACGAGCGTACGTCGCCGTTGCATATTGAAACAGACATGGTGGACCCAGCCATGCATTGCACAGCCCCACCAAGCCACTCATCGGTCTCTCAACAGACCGGTGTTTCATTGGGCAGAGGGGAATTAGCACAAACTCTATCGGCAGCACATTCGGTGTTTGCTGGTATTGAAACAGGTAGGCTCCCGCCCCGACCACCGCCATTCTTTCAAAGAACATCAAGTCTAGGACCATTTGGACAAACATCTTTTCCTAGGACACATATGATGGCACAACACCAAGTTGTGGGCTTCCGTGCCCCAACCGGAACACCCAGAGCTAGGCAACCATTCGTTGGTGCCTCGCGAGGACAGGGTGGAAGTCCTGTCATGGTCAACACTATGACAGCCATGAACACAGGCAGTACGGTTGCTTCAACCGCTACTATAACCGGTAACCTAAGTGGTCCGGATCTTGCCTACGTGTTTCCATCTATTCCACAGGATCAGATAGTACGCATGCTCGGACCGCCTCCACATTATATCACTTTACCGTGCTTGCGTCTGCATTAGGTTCGATCAACACTGCCCTAGTTCAACACAGAAACACTCTGCAACGCACAATTCAACATGAAGTGAGCAGAGCCATCAAAGGAAAAGGACCTGCAGAATCGTCGTCAATCCCTCAGAATCAACCATCCGACACACAATCCGACCCACAACCACCTCCAGTTCCATTACACCAAATCCCAGAAGATCAGCTCAAATCAGAATTGTTATCCCGACTCCTAGCCAAAAGTGACACTAGTACAACTGAAGACGTTGACTTACTTTCCTTACTACATCAACATATCCCACCTCATACCCAAACACCAACCCAACTACCTTCCAATTCTGACTTCCAGCGTCTAACTGATTCTGTGACAGATATGACGAATGCTATGATGAACGGATTCACCTCCATCTCTAACAGGCTTAAGGTAGTTGAAGAGAAGTGTGGAATTCAGGCTCAAGCTCCACAGACACGACGACATGATGATCAGGATGATCCTGATCAACATGAGGGGGAGAAGAGAGCGAGGGTTAGTGTATCCAGTGCTACAGCTACTGCAGATATTGGGGGTTCAGGTCTGTCAGTTGGTGAAAGGGAGACAGGAGCAGGTGGAACGGACACTGAGATGGTTCAAGTGGATGAAACCCAGGTTCTAGCTGATGTCTTGACTGGGGTTGAAAAGCCTACGGTCGAAGAAAATAGAACCGAAGACGAAAGGATGGCAGATAAATTCGTTAGAGACTACATCTATATTGATTCTGAGGAAAAACCATAACAGCTCAACTACAAGATTAAAGAAGAGATGATAGAAGCCTTGGATGAATTGGATTTTGACTTTGAAACTGAGGATCAGAATGATTTGGATATCGGATCTAAAGAAGATGATCTGACTGCGGTAGAAGATGCTCCGACACAAGTTGATTCAGCAGGTCAAAGTTCAGGTACTTTAGCTCCAAAAGCACCGTTTGTACCTGATGGAAAGATTAGAGACAAAGTACTTGAAGCTGAACTCCGGCACTTCCAAGCTATCATTGATGATGAACCAAGGTATGTAGCCACTGGAGAGAGAGAGTATCAATCTATACTCCCTTTCTAGAAACCTTGAGGAAAGAACTGTATACAAAGGAAGTTCAGAGGATTAATTTTGAGAAGGTTTACGGGATTGAGCATTGGCCGTCACTGAAGAAGATAGAATTCCTGTATGTCATGAAGAACGAAGACAAAGGATCAGAAGCCGTCAAGTCAGATAATATGATCATGAAGGTGCTGAAAGTTGAATCTCTGAAGTTGTTTGATGTCTTCTATCCTCAGTTCACAGTCTTGAGATCAGATGGGTCTGAAAGCGTATTTTCTGAAGATGATTTCAAGAGTCTGAGACTGAATGACCTTCTGAGCCTTTACAACCTTCTTGCTGTCCATCCAGAGAGAAAGCGTCCAGAAAATAGAATTCCATACAGTGCTGCCTTCCATTGTGTGAAGAAGTTTATGAAGAACATTCTCAAGTTTTCATACTTTACTGACTTCCAGATGGGGTTGGAATCCCGTCAGGAAAATGTAAACTTGAGAAGACCGAGAAGAAACTTACCTGATATTATAGGTATTCCCGCTTATACAGTACTTAGCAAGCCAGAACTTGGGGTTATCTATGTTGAAACTGACTCAAATAAGAAATTTATGCGAGTCTCTGAAATGAACAAGTTCTGTGAGGGTACTTTGAAGATCATCTCGGTTCATTTGGAAAGCAGGCTACGTCAGGATGTGAATGGATTAGTAAAGCTCACAAAGAAAGAAAAGGATCTGATCAACGAAGTGTTGAAAGCCATCTCATACCGGAAAGACTACCGCCTTGAACTGCGCAGATTTGAGATCATGTTTGGTATTCGGAAGAAGTATGTGCCTCCGGTGGACGCTTAAAATCTTTTGCCTCTACTTTGGTACTGTAACGTCCCAAAAATTACAGTAAATTTTAACTTTTAAAAATAAACATTTTATTAAATGAAACCTCATTAAATATCCAAAACCGTTTCGCTTGCAAACTTAACAATAAATATTCTCATTAAAGATAAACAGCGGAATTAAATTGTTTAAATGATAATTCTAAATCTCATAAATATAATAACCCTTCACGCGCGCCAGTGTGTACCCGTCACGCCTTGGAGCCACTAGTACCTGAAACCACATTTTATAGGAAAAGGGTAAGCACGAAACTTAGTGAATTCAACACCACATATAATCCAATTATATAACACTACCCCTAAAACAGGTAGATACACTTAACCAAGCATGCAAGTCTAAGAATGCATCCTAAACAAGCATACTCACACCAACTCACCTAAACAGGCATCCATCGGTCCCACCGATGACACACGATAACCGTGCACGCATCCCTCGGTCCCACCGAGTTCCTACGCCACTCGTGTACACAATCCTCGGTCCCACCGAGTCCTCGGTCCCACCGAGTTAACACAAAGTCCAAGATCCATACTAGACACACCACTATCTAGTACAACACAACAAGTAATAACACTATCACACACGTGCTACAGCAATGTAAATATAACCGTCATTATACGTAGTGAGTGAACTCACCTTGAAAGCAACGTAGAATTCGTGAACGATCACACGGGCTATCCAACTCCAAAGTCACTTCTCGACACCTAATTGAATGCTATAAAGTGTTAACACGAGGCCCGGACCCTTAATTAAACACATAAGATTAAACGGCGATAAATCGTCTTTTCGGCCTAAACTGCAGGTCTGTTCGGGACTTGCTTAGCCCTCTCTAGACCCACAAATTCAGAGATTAAAATTTACAAACAGCTAGATCCAGGTCTTAGCTTTCCAGGGACATATTAAACGCGGTCTAACGATTTTTCCACAATTTTAAACGATTTTTCTAAGAATGGAACGCGAGTCTGCCGCATTCAGACCTGCTGTAAAAACAGCTATTTTACACCTAGCTAGAGGCCGAACCATACTTTCGCTAAGACACGAAAAGTGTGCCCGACACAGACAGTGAACCGTGGGCACCGGATTCACCTCAAACCGAGCTACGACGAGAAGGTTACGGGCGAAATACGAACTGGACAGAACCCTTTTATTCACATAAAATCATAGATATCGATAGAGTTAAGCAATGGCGGTTTAGGGTTTTGTCCAGCGGTATTAGGGTTTCGCCGGGGTGGCGTTAGGGTTTGACACAACCACCACCCACTGCCACCTCCGGCGGCAGGTGACGGCGGCGCTCCGGCGGGAGCCGTACACGCGCATCGTACCTACGCACCATCCCCACAAAAACTCACCCACTCCCACCACACACACCTACCTCCACGACCACACACCGATGCACACAGCCACACCCTAGCACCACCACCACCGTGGGGAGGGTGAACCACCGCTGCCACCGCCGGCAGCGGCCTAGGCCACCTGCGGCAGTGGCGGTTGCTTTGCAGCCGGCGACGGGAAACGAAAAGGGAGGGAGAGAGAGATACCTTGCTTACGAGAGACCCGAGAGCGGCGAGAGAGAGAGAGAATGATTCTCTCCGGCGAGAAGCAACGACGACGGGGGGGGGGGGGGGGGGGGAACTACGACCGAGAGCAACGAGAGGGAGGGAGACCTTAGGGTTTTTCCTTTATTCTTTTCTTTGTTTTCTAACCAAGAAACCGAAAAACAAATAAGAAATAAGGGGGCTCGGTTTAGATGCATGGGCCGACCCCCATGCTAAGGTTTTGGCCACTAGACACTTTTGGTCCCTCAACAACTCACAAATGCTCTTTAAACACCCTACTAAAATATTAACACTTAGGGTCAACAGTGCTAACTCTCGGTAACTTAATTGATCCCGAAAGAAAATGAATGAAAATTAATTATTTAAGCAACGAGAAAAATTTAAAGGAAAATATTTATACGTACCGGAATACGGGCTTTACAACTCTCCCCCGCTTGGATTAGACTTCGTCCTCGAAGTCCACGCCTGCAAACAGCTCCGGGTAGTTTTCTCGCATCTCAGCCTCGGGTTCCCAAGTCCATTCAGAACCCTTCCGGTGCTTCCACTGGACCTTCACCAATCCAATGACTTTGTTCCGCAGAGTCTTCGTCTTCCTCTCGACGATGGCTATTGGCTTCTCCACATAGTTGAGCCGCTCATCAATCTGAATATCTTCGAGGGGAATCACCGCCGACTCATCCACCACACACTTCCTCAGTTGGGAGACGTGGAAGGTGTTGTGAATCAAGCTTAGCTCGTCCGGTAACTCTAATCGATAAGCTACCTTCCCCACGCGCTATGACCTTGTAAGGTCCAATGTAACGGGGTCCTAGCTTTCCCCGCTTGCGGAACCGAATCACCCCTTTCCAGGGTGACACCTTCAGGAGAACATAATCCCCAACCTGAAACTCTAAATCTGATCGCCTCTTGTCGGCGTAGCTCTTCTGCCGACTCTGAGCAGTAACCAACCGATCCTGAACCATCTGAATCATCTCAGTCGTCTTTAACACGACATCGGTGCTCCCCAATACCCGGTGACCAACCTCGCCCCAGCAAATGGGCGTCCTGTACTTCCTACCATATAATACCTCGTAAGGCGGTCTACCGATACTGGAATGGTAGCTATTGTTGTAGGAGAACTCAGCTAACGGAAGATACTGATCCCAACTACCCCCAAAGTCAATAACACAAGCCCGCAGCATGTCCTCAAGTGTCTGAATAGTACGCTCACTTTGCCCGTCGGTCTGAGGATGAAAAGTCGTACTAAAATGTAGTCGTGTACTCATCTCACTCTGAAACTTCTCCCAAAACCGGGAGGTAAAACGAGTATCCCGATCCGAAACAATTGAAACTGGCACCCCGTGCCGGGTCACAATCTCTCGGATGAAAATCTCCGCGAGCTTCTCCGCCGAGGAGCTCTCTCTGATGGCCAAGAAGTGAGCGCTCTTAGTCAGACGATCCACAATTACCCAGATAGCATCATTCCCTCGCTGAGTTTTGGGAAGTTTAGTGATGAAATCCATCGTGATATGTTCCCATTTCCATACCGGAATCTCTAAAGGCTGTAATTTTCCATGCGGTCGTTGATGTTCCGCCTTGACCTTTCGACAAGTCATGCACACCTCCACACATTTGGCGACATCCCGCTTCATGCCGGGCCACCAGTAATCCTCCCGCAAGTCTCGATACATCTTTGTAGCTCCTGGATGAATCGAAAACTTGGACTTGTACGCCTCGTCCAACAGTATATGTCGGTTCCCACCAGTGAATGGAACCCAGACTCTACCGTACCGAGTCAATAAGCCTCGACTATCACGGACAAAATTCGGGATTTCTCCCGAAACCCTCTCGCGTTTGGCATTCTCATCAAGAACTGCCACTTCCTGGGCACTACCTATCGACTCGAGAAGGGGTGCAACCACTGTCAATCGTTGACACAAACCTCTCAGTAGTTCACTAACCGGATGTCGACTAAGTGCGTCCGCGAACACATTCTCTTTACCCGGGTGGTAAAGTATCTCGCAATCATAATATTTGACCACATCGAGCCATCTTCTCTGACGCATATTGAGATTCTGCTGATCCATCAGGTACTTGAGGCTCTTATGGTCAGTGTAGATCGTACACTTGACACCATATAGATAATGTCTCCAAATTTTGAGGGCAAACACCACTGCTCCCAACTCTAGTTCATGAGTCGGGTAGTTCGCCTCATGAGGCTTCAGCTGCCTCGAAGCGTAAGCTATAACCTTGCTGCGTTGCATAAGCACGGCACCCAAACCCTGGTGTAAAGCGTCACAGTACACCACCAAGTCCTCCATGCCCTCGGGCAAGGTTAACACCGGAGCCTCGCATAATCGTCTGCGTAGCTCCTCGAAGGCCCTCTGCTGCTCCTCACCCCAGCTGAAAGCCGTAGATTTCTTTGTCAATCGGGTCATAGGCAACGCAATCTTGGAGAAATCTTGGATAAATCTCCGATAGTACCCCACCAACCCTAGAAAACTCCGTACCTCGGTGGGAGTTTTCGGCACTTCCCACCGCATCACCGCTGAAATCTTGGCCGGATCGACCATAATACCATTCTGATTCACGACATGTCCTAGGAATTGGACCTCTCGTAACCAGAATTCTCACTTGGACAACTTAGCATAAAGCTTCTCCTGCCTCAAAACATCTAAAACCTCTCGCAAATGCATCTCGTGCTCTTCCTTTGTCTTCGAATATACGTGAATATCGTCGATGAACACAATCACCGACCGGTCCAACATCGGGCTACATACCCGGTTCATGAGGTCCATGAACGCTGTTGGTGCATTGGTGAGCCCAAAAGGCATCACCACAAACTCATAATGGCCATAACGCGTGCGAAAGGCCGTCTTCTCCGTATCCTCACTCCTTACCCGCATCTGATGATATCCCGACCTCAAATCAATCTTAGAGAACCACGAGGCTCCCTGAAGCTGGTCGAACAGATCGTCAATCCTTGGCAGGGGATAACGATTCTTCACCGTAAGCTTATTCAGCTCACGGTAGTCAATGCACATCCGCTGAGACTCGTCCTTCTTCTTCACAAATAATATCGGAGCTCCCCACGGTGAACAGCTCGGCTTAATGAACTCCTTCTCAAGAAGTTCCTGCAACTGAGCGTACAGCTCTTTCATTTCCGGTGGAGCCAGGCGGTAAGGTGCCTTGGCTACCTGAGCAGCACCCGGAATTAAATCAATCCGAAACTCTACCTGTCGCTCAGGAGGTATCCCCGGTAATTCGTCGGGAAACACGTCAGTAAACTCCCTCACGACTGGCACATCCTCGGCAGTCTCCTTCACTCCGTCAACACGCGTGTCTATCACGTACGCCAAGTATCCCTGCCCACTATGCTGAAGATATCTCCGAGCCCTCGCAGCTGAACATATCGCCGAAGTCCGTCTAGGCGAGTCTCCCTGGACCAACAGTTCTCCCCCGCTTGGGGTTCGAACTCGCACTTGTTTGTGACGACAAAAAATCTCCGCATCAAACGTATCCATCCAATCCATGCCCACAATAACACAAAGCTCACGCATCGCAATCGGAATCAAGTCGATGGGAAATCCCACACCCGAGATTTCCAATGTGCATCCCCGATACACATCCGTGACTGTCAAGGTCCTATCATCAACCACCTCAACTACAAGAGGACACCCTAACCGTCCTATAACTCGGCCCAAACTCTCGCTAAAAGTGCGAGACACAAACGAATGAGTAACCCCACTATCAAACATTACAACTGCAGGTCCGAGTTAACTAGGAACGTACCTAACATACAATTTAACAACATATAAATACATACGGCATAGAAAGGAAAGACAAAAAGAGAGAGTGATAAAATGTACCTGTCACCACCTTAGGCGTCGCCTGCGCCTCGTCCACCTTCAGCTGGTGGACTCTACCTCGGGCTGCCTCTGTCCCCGGCTGGCCCACTCGACCGTCAGTAATGCGCAGTGGGCCATTCGCAGGAGCCCTCTGTGCCCCACTCCCATCAGCTGCTCTAGCGTTCGGACAGTTGGCCTTCACGTGGCCCGTCTGCTTGCAGTTAAAGCAGACCATCAACGACATTTTACAATCCCGGCTGAAATGACCGGACTGCCCACACTTGAAACATCCATCAGTCCTCTTCCCACTAGTATCCCTGGGCTTAAACCCACTGCTCCTTGAACTCGCGCATGAATCCGTGAACCTCGACTTCTTCGGTACCGCAGAGATTGGCGGCACCGCCTGTGCCGCCTTTCTCTTCTTCGCTTGAGTCTCTAACTCGAGTTCCCGTCTCCGGGCAGCCTCCATCATCGCAGTAAGTGAAACATACTGCGCAGTGCTCACGAATTCCCTAATATCGGTACGTAACATGTCCTTGTACCGAGACATCTTCATGTCCTCCGAAGCAGCATACTGAGGACAAAACAGCGCCATCTCTGTGAACTTCCGGTTCATTTCCTTCACAGTCTCTGTCGTCTGGGTGAGCTCCAGGAACTCCTTGGCAATCCGCTCCATCTCTACCGGAGGTACGTACTCTGCACGGAATCGAGTGACGAACTCCTCCCAGGTCAAAGTAGTGCGCTCGGCAAGCGTCAACGCCGTAGCACACCAATCCTTCGCTCCATCACGTAGTAAGTTCACAGCGAAACGAACCTTCAAGTTATCGGGGCAGCCACTGGTCAAAAATGCGCACTCCATATCCGATATCCAACGCATGCTGATGATCGGATTCGGGTCTCCCTTGAACTCAGGCGGAGAACAAGCAGAGAGATCCCGGTACTGAAACTCCCTAGCACGTGGTTGTCCACCCGCCGGTGGTGGAATCGCCGCAATGCGTTCCTCCATCAGAACTACCACCTCGTCGCGGATGGCGGTGATAATCTCGGGGATCGCCTCCCCGATCGCATGTGCCACCTCGGCAGCAATCATCTCCCGGATTTGTTCCGCAGTGATTCCGGCGCCAGTCTCTGGCTCAGCAGTGTTGTTCCTCCTAGTGATGGCCATTTCTGGGGTAGAAATTACAACGAGTTATTAGCACATAATAACTCACACTAACCACACTCACACTCAACTCCTTGGATTCCTCGTGACTTTCCCCGACTCGAGCATTGATCCTGTGCTTCCTGTAGTAGGAGCTCTACTACTACCATCCACACCTATCATTGCCCGTTCCGAGTCCCATCCCGAAGTGTCCAAGTAGTTTCTCGCCAAAAAACTATACACATATTCCTGCACCGACATATGTACACACTCTTCCTAGCTCCCTAGGAATTCCATCCCAAAGCACTACCCTTGCTACCACTGAATCCCTACTAGCCATAATGAGTTGCCTCGCGAATACCCAGTCGCATGCAGCGCGAAACAAATAGACATTCGAATACGAGATTCTATCCTAGAACGGTTGGACTCAAACAAGAGCTGTGCAATAGAACTAAATCAAATATTCTAAGGCTATATGATTCTTACTGCATACAACCTATAGGGCATTCACTTAACAACCTATTATAACTAGCATTAATTCCTACTAGCAAGCAAATCATCATACAGTACAGTGTAAACAACATAGGCAATCTAGCATGCATACCCTATGATCTAGAAAGCAATAAATACACTAAGTACTGTACCTTTTCCTTTGGCTCCGGCTGACTGTACACACTGCGCCCTCAATCACCGTTTCTCAAACGGGTTTTCCTTTCTTTTATTTTCCAAAAATTTTAAGAGAAGAATTTCATAGCCGCAACTTGAGATCAAACACACCGAGATGTGTTTGATTCACTCAAGCTGTGCTCTGATACCAAGTTGTAACGTCCCAAAAATTACAGTAAATTTTAACTTTTAAAAATAAACATTTTATTAAATGAAACCTCATTATACCTCAGGATGTGAATGGATTAGTAAAGCTCACAAAGAAAGAAAAGGATCTGATCAACGAAGTGTTGAAAGCCATCTCATACCGGAAAGACTACCGCCTTGAACTGCGCAGATTTGAGATCATGTTTGGTATTCGGAAGAAGTATGTGCCTCCGGTGGACGCTTAAAATCTTTTGCCTCTACTTTGGTACTGTAACGTCCCAAAAATTACAGTAAATTTTAACTTTTAAAAATAAACATTTTATTAAATGAAACCTCATTAAATATCCAAAACCGTTTCGCTTGCAAACTTAACAATAAATATTCTCATTAAATATAAACAGCGGAATTAAATTGTTTAAATGATAATTCTAAATCTCATAAATATAATAACCCTTCACGCGCGCCAGTGTGTACCCGTCACGCCTTGGAGCCACTAGTACCTGAAACCACATTTTATAGGAAAAGGGTAAGCACGAAACTTAGTGAATTCAACACCACATATAATCCAATTATATAACACTACCCCTAAAACATGTAGATACACTTAACCAAGCATGCAAGTCTAAGAATGCATCCTAAACAAGCATACTCACACCAACTCACCTAAACAGGCATCCATCGGTCCCACCGATGACACACGATAACCGTGCACGCATCCCTCGGTCCCACCGAGTTCCTACGCCACTCGTGTACGCAATCCTCGGTCCCACCGAGTCCTCGGTCCCACCGAGTCCTCGGTCCCACCGAGTCCTCGATCCCACCGAGTTAACACAAAGTCCAAGATCCATACTAGACACACCACTATCTAGTACCACACAACAAGTAATAACACTATCACACACGTGCTACATCAATGTAAATATAACCGTCATTATACGTAGTGAGTGAACTCACCTTGAAAGCAACGTAGAATTCGCGAACGATCACACGGGCTATCCAACTCCAAAGTCACTTCTCGACACCTAATTGAATGCTATAAAGCGTTAACACGAGGCCCGGACCCTTAATTAAACACATAAGATTAAACGGCGATAAATCGTCTTTTCGGCCTAAACTGCAGGTCTGTTCGGGACCTGCTTAGCCCTCTCTAGACCCACAAATTCAGAGATTAAAATTTACAAACAGCTAGATCCAGGTCTTAGCTTTCCAGGGACATATTAAACGCGGTCTAACGATTTTTCCACAATTTTAAACGATTTTTCTAAGAATGGAACGCGAGTCTGCCGCATTCAGACATGCTGTAAAAACAGCTATTTTACACCTAGCTAGAGGCCGAACCAGACTTTCGCTAAGACATGAAAAGTGTGCCTGACACAGAATGTGAACCGTGGGCACCGGATTCGCCTCAAACCGAGCTACGACGAGAAGGTTACGGGCGAAATACGAACTGGACAGAACCCTTTTATTCACATAAAATCATAGATATCGATAGAGTTAAGCAATGGCGGTTTAGGGTTTTGTCCAGCGGTATTAGGGTTTCGCCGGGGTGGCGTTAGGGTTTGACACAGCCACCACCCACTGCCGCCTCCGGCGGCAGGTAACGGCGGCGGCGACGGCGGCGCTCTGGCGGGAGCCGTACACGCGCATCGCACCTACGCACCATCCCCACAAAAACTCACCCACTCCCACCACACACACCTACCTCCACGACCACACACTGACGCACACAGCCACACCCTAGCACCACCACCACCGTGGGGAGGGAGAACCACCGCCGGCAGCGGCCTAGGCCACCTGCGGCGGTGGCGGTTGCTTTGCAGCCGGCGACGGGAAACGAAAAGGGAGGGAGAGAGAGATACCTTGCTTACGAGAGACCCGAGAGCGGCGAGAGAGAGAAAGAATGATTCTCTCCGGCGAGAAGCAACGACGACGGGGGGAACTACGGCCGAGAGCAACGAGAGGGAGGGAGACCTTAGGGTTTTTCCTTTATTCTTTTCTTTGTTTGCTAACCAAGAAACCGAAAAACAAATAAGAAATAAGGGGGCTCAGTTTAGATGCATGGGCCGACCCCCATGCTAAGGTTTTGGCCACTAGACACTTTTGGTCCCTCAACAACTCACAAATGCTCTTTAAACACCCTACTAGAATATTAACACTTAGGGTCAACGGTGCTAACTCTTGGTAACTTAAATGATCCCGAAAGAAAATCAATGAAAATTAATTATTTAAGCAACGAGAAAAATTTAAAGGAAAATATTTATACGTACCGGAATACGGGCTTTACAGGTATAAAGGGGGAGATTGTTAGTGCTTAAATGTGATTGTACCAAATAGAGGGACCATTTTTGTAATAGGGTGATAGTTTACCCTAGGTATATATAGTTTGCTAATTTCCTCTTTTGGAATTAGGTCACTCTCTAGCATTTCACACACACTAGCCACACACACTATAATTGTTCTTCATTCATGTTGTGAGCTATTTTGATCCATATTGAATATAGAGATGGCTTCTTTTATGATTATCATTGCATGATTACTTGTCTTTGGGATCTCACAGTGATTTCTATTTTGATTGTGAAACGGTGAAATGCATCCTCCATTGACGTTACATAGCACCCAATGTGTGCTGAAGTAAGTGGAAGAACCTGTTTGCCCTTTTCTTCTATGTTAAACAATTCACAAAATGACTATACACAGTTATTGGGATTTGATGCAAATTCCTCATCTCTTACTTAGGGGTCGTTTACTAAACGCTTACCCGGTCACTTACCTTACCGGATGAATATGGCAAAGACCCATAATCTTACAAGGTAAGAGCGATGGCAATTGGCAAGGTCCGAGAGTCTTACCCGGTAAGTGAGGATGACCACTCTTACCTGGTCAACGCTTATCGGGTAAGATTGAGAGTGTTGTAAGCACTTACCAGGTAAGCATTCGCGTAAATAAAAAACAATTATTGGGTAGCTCTCGTATGAGTTCACATGCCTCAACGTTAATGCTCAAGGGTACTGTGATTTATCTTTTTAACAAATTTAGGATAATATGGGTCATACAGGTCTTGTGGTTATACCTTTGTTCATATTAGGCGGTGATGCCCTGAAACTAATAGATACCATTGGGTGTTGTGTTTGGTGTAGATAATCGAACAGTTTCAGAAATGCCATATGGACCATCCTTATGCAAAATTCTTTGGTGAGTGCACAGATCTCAAGATAAAGCTCGACAAGTGTTTCCGACAGGAAGTAAGCTTTCTTAGACCATGAGTACCGCCTGCCCAATGAACCCACTGAACTCAATTGCCACCTCAGCGCCACATCAGCTTTTCTCTTTCCTACCCTCCTTACCCTAAAGTGGAGTACCGCCTACCCACCCTACCCGCTGAACCCGCTGAACCCACGAACCCACTTACCCGCTAAATACATTCAGTTTCAATTAAAAAAAAAAATCTTCATCGGGTTCATGAACCCGCTCCCTACCCGCCCCCTGTACCCCCTTACTCGCTAACCCGATTGCCACCTCGGTCGAACCCGCCTGCGTACCCGAGGGCGCTACGGGTGGCCTTAAAGACAACAACTAACCGGGTGTTATCTCATTTATTCTTTTTTTTTCTTCTCATTTGTTTTTTTCTTTTTCTTTTTTACTGGCAGAAAGCTGTGAAGAGGAAGGCAAATTTTGAAGAGAGTAAGAAACTGAAGGAGAGGCTACAACTTACAAGCTTATACGAAAGAAGCTGCTGAGAGTAAGAATGTGATGTAATCATGGAGCTTGTTTCAGTTGATTTTGTGGCAAGTATTAAATCATACCCTTTCAATTTGTTTTAACAGCATACACACAAGAAATAGAATTCCTCTGTTTCATTTCATTACAACTGTCCTTTCAACTATTTTTATTTACCAAATGGCCATTAAACCTTTGCTTCTACATGTGAGGCATGCACACATAGTAAAAGAGTTCAACACATGCTGCCATTTTATCCTTCCTTAAAGAGTAGAGTAGAGTAGAAGAGAACTAACTTATATGTTTTAAGCACAAGCTATTAGAATAAAATCCCAGAGTGCAAACATATAGAGAGACCAATCTTACCATTTGCTAAATGACATAAACACCCACCCTCCTTCCTTTGTCCCAAAGCACTCTGGTCCCTTAATTCCTTATAATGTAGTTAACCAAGTTTCCATCAACACTTTAAACATTAATTACTTTCTAGGAAAAGCGAGCCACAGTTGAGCTCTCTTGATGAAGTCCCTGAGTCAGGATGTGATCTTTGGCAGTGAGGAAACTCTTGTGCATCAGGTCCCTGTCACGTATCTAGCTCCAAACAGATTTGGTGACATGCTCCACCAAAGTCAATCTGTTGCTGATACCCCTCAGCTCTGCAAGAATTTCCACCATAGGGTGGGCGTTAGCAGATTGGGGACCATTGTCTTTAAAATTTCTAGAAGACCTATGTGTTGGATTAGATTTTGGTGACTCTTTCTTGTCATCTTCAACAGGTCCAGCACTCTAGCTTCATCAATGTCTGGAACCACCACAGTAGGGACCTCTTCTAGTAACTTTGTCTGGTTTGTCGGGTTTCGTAGGAATTCCTTTCTTTCCAAATACGTATATAGTGTAAAATAGACACATAGGTTAAGGGCCATTACCATTTGATCATTGAATATATATATATGTATATGGGTTGCTATTAGATTTAGATCTACAACCCACCTCAAGCATCCATCAATAACATCCATGCATGCATCATTCATAGAAGTAAATGTGACACAGCTACTAAAAAGGATATTCTTTTCTCCATCCTTTTTCATTCGCTTGATCAATACGGTGTCTCAATAAAGTTAGCTCTCGGGAGATCCACTGATTTGATCAAAAATGAAAGCAACATTAGATGCATCAACCAACTAAGAAACGACTCTAGCAAATGGACATTATATGAGAAAAGCTTTGCAATAGGATCGGTAAAAGAGTGGGGTATTTCACAACTTACATGTGTTACAATGTCCTTGTGCAGACTCTGAGCCTTCTCTTCAAGTTCAAACTGTCATTCGGGTCAATTTCGTCAATTTTCTTATAATCTATGTATGCATATATTCTAAAAGGTAATTATTTATCATGATGAGTTACTCCAGATAAAGAAAGATGATCATGAGTAAGTGAGCCATGAAAGGTTCAGAAACAGTTAAAAAGGTTCAATTCTTGACATTCTTCCTGAAATTAAAAAGGTTCAGAAACAGTTAAACGTTTACAAAGGAAATGGAATAAACTTCATACTCGTTAGAATGAATCTTCATCAAGCATTATCGTCAACAAAAGGAACACGGTAGGAAAAGTAAATCTACCACAAGTATTTAAATTAAGATAGATAGATAGATAAAAGTGTTAATAATATTTAGCAATATCTTTAAGGTTTAATGGCAGTTGATATTGAAGATGAGTAATTGAGCAGGTGCTATATATGTTTATTTTCCCTTACCTCAGTGAAGTCACCATCTGACAGCCAACTGATATCTGTTTCCAATGCTTGCTGGTTTCACCATTTTCACCAACCAAACATTTCTTTATGCCTGAAAAAGCATTATATATATATAGCAAAGATAATTAACTGGCACACATAAATATTTATGCAAGTAACACATTTAAGCTGATAACTCATAACAAAACAGAATTTTATTTATTTATAATCTAATTAAGAGGACGAACCTGTTACTTGCATAAGCTTACAACTCCTTTGAAAGAGAGCATTTACATCTACCTTAACTCTCACAAAACTTCCAATTACCTTACTCTTGAAAGTCTCAGGTTCTTTTTCGAATTTCTGCACTAAACTCCTTCTCAAGTATACAGGCCTAATGTTTTCAGGAACAATCGATGCAAAATGGAAGTGCAGGATCTCTTTCTTCTCACCTATTTTATCTCCATTCTTCTTTTTCATTTTTGATTTCGGTGTGCTTTTCGCCTTGTCTTTCTTCTCAGATGGCTCTGGTTTGGATCTTTTTTTTTTCCTTTATGTAATCATACTTATCTGAATTGTAATTCTTTCCCAACTTCAACCGGGCCTTGGCAGATGTTAGATTTTCAAGACTCAACTTTTCGGTACCCTTAATACTCTCCCAGTATTCCTTATACATATTCTCATAAGTGTCCCGTTTGTTGAAATCTCCCGTTTCCTGCAAAACCACACAGTCAACTTTTCGGTAGCAATAAAAAAAATCAGTCTTTTGAGGGATCAAAACATATCCCATCAGAGTCAACATCCTTGTTTTCTTCCACAAGCAGCGCAAGCTTCAAGCAGTGTTCACAGAATCCTTTCTTCCCATTGACATGAAAAAAGTCTGCAGACTTTATACAATGTGTGCATACACCTTTTGGACAACAATAACATTGGAGATCAAGTCTTGCATCTATGATGATCTGGAGACAAAACAAAATCAAATTATTCCTATTTTACGAAATAGAAAGATATTAAACCTATAACGGAATTTGATACAAGTGGCTTACCACATATGAACGGACTTTTAGCTTTCGTAGATGAATCATCTAGTTTTACACATTCAGGATGATATGATTTGAAACAATCCCTGCACATTTTCACAAAGATTCAAACAAAACTTGATCTAAATTAAAAGGGAAAAAGGGAGATGTTCAATGAAAACAGCATGTAAAGCTACCCATTTTATGTTCTTGAACTAAATGTATTAAAAAAAGAGTGTTGAGAAACTCACTTATGATCACAGATAATCATATCACTACCATCTTTGCAGAAGAAGCACCATACTTCACAATAAACTTCTTTTTTCCAAGCTTTTCTCCCTCTCTTTTTTATCCCTTCCATCAACACAAGGTTTGTTCTTCAAAGAAACCCTTTTTTTTCTCCCTTCTTACAAACACAACTCCAACACAATCACTTGTGAAAGACAATCATCTTAACAAACCCATTTAAAGAAAATACATAAGAATCAAGCAGAAAGAAAAGAAAGTTCATTACAAATGTTCTTTCAACATGCATGCTAGTCACCTTTAAATATTTCTAGTCTATAACCATAATTAGCTGTCTAAGCTTTCTTTTAGGCAGGCAGCTTTTACAATTACTGAGGGGAAGCAATATACCAAAACCACATGTCGAATGAGGATTGCCCTAAATTACGTGTTTTTATGAAGGGAAATTGACTCAAATAGTCAAACCAAATTAAGAAATTAGTCTCCCAGTCAAATCTCTCCCAATTTGCACAAATAGCCAATGAGTCTGCAATCCGCACTCCGCATGCTGCAAGGGACCGGTCAAGAACTACTGAACTAGTTATGACTGATGTAGGATTGGTTAGTTAGGGCATGTCCCTGGTCCAGGTTACTGGACAGCTTCAGGGCTGAAGTGGATTTTTTTCAATGATTTGAATCCGCCACTTGGCAACCACTTATTTGCCAACGGTCTAATTCACTGTGATGGCCGTATAGTCTTTTTCTTCCACATCTGACTGAGTTTTTTGTTTTTATTTACCAACTTGCCATCAAACTATTTACCAAAAGTCTTAAAATAGTTGAACTAGCATTACATAAAAATAGTTGAACTAGCATTACATAAAAATATATAAAAAAATATAGTTTGTATGTAAATACAAAAAAAAGGTTAGGTGGACTAGGCCCTAAGGATCGGTTATGTAGCAATTGGTATGCATACATGATTGGACTGGACAAGACAGAACTGGACACTCTCTAGTGTTTAGTACGACTAGAACCGGACATGACAGAACCAAACAAATTCCCCCCAAAAGTTAGTAATGATTATATATATATATGTTGGAAAATTTATACCAATTAATTTTGAATTGAATGGAAATTTATGGACAAGGTTTTTTGACTCACTATTTGCTTCGGTTACAATCAATGAAATTATGTTACATTATGTGGTCTTTAACCTTCAGTGGGTTACAAACGTGTTCTATATATAAAGAACAAAACCTTGAGTTTGGAAGAGAGAAAAATGTTAGAGACAAGGAACTAAAAGGGAAAAGAGTATACTATTGAAAAACCGATGAAATAGTTCTCAAGTTCAGGCATGAAGGTGAAGTCCGACAGAATTTGATTCTGTTTAGAGTCGTTGTATCCTGGGAAATCGACGTCCTGGTTGGGGACGAATCGGTTTTAAGGAAACCGTGTCCAACACGGGCCTCGGCTCAACTCTCGGTTTGTTCCATATTTCTTTAATTTATTTTATAACTTAGCTTTGGTGAAACAATTTTCCTACAATCTTAAAACCGGTTTTATCTTTCTTTGTTTCACCGAGCAAATAGTGGGCTCTGTTATGGTTGTTTTTCTACGCTTTTGGCTCTTGCAACGTTGGTTGTTGTCTTAAAAAAATGTTCACATTTTTTAAAGATGTTTATAAGAGTGAGAAACTTGTATAAATACAAGTGTGCATGATTTTCTTAGTGGAAAAAAAAATTAATGTCGTAAAACAAGAATATCCTTGTGAAGGATGATACTTAGCTTCCGAAACCCAATGTTGTGTGAGTGGTTTGGAATGAAATATGTGGTACTCGTTGATGATCATTGCTTAAGAGTGACGAAATTTGGATAAGCAGAACCATGATTTCTACGAGATATAGCTTAAAGAATATTGTTCTTAAACGTTTGGTATCCACACGCAAGTTCGTTGAAGATGGATACTCTTGGCACTCCATATTGAGGGAGGTGCTTTAATTGTTAGGAGCATTGGTTTCTTGGACAATGATGCATCCAAGATGAGATGTACAAATTAATTCTCAAGACAAAAGTCCTAATATGAAGATATCAAAAAGAGAAAAGTTTGTAAACATAAACTCCATTTGATTTGTGGCCGCTGGAATTTCGGTTTTTTGCAATAAATAAAAATAGTTTATCTATTTTCAATCGTTAAGAAATAAGGTTTGTTATAGTGTGTGGTATTTTAACGTAACCAAAATTTGGACAAATATTGATTTCACTTCAATATTTATTTGACATTAAAGTGGGTTTTAATATATGTTTAATCTCAATTAATATCGTAACCGACCAATTTTGAAGGTGGTTTTAATGACTAAATAAAATTTTCAAAATTGTTTCTAGTTGAGTCAAATCAAATAATAAGCCTATAGAATTTTATTTTATAGAAACCAAAGGTAGATCATCGGTTTAGTATATGATAAAATGATCATGGTGGTGAAAATATGTTGATTCCCAAACTAACATTGTTAGTAGAATACATAACTCAGATGTTGAGATTTAGAAGTGGGAAATACACCATGCTACTGGCTTGTAACTTTTAAAAGTACGCCCATGAGAAAGAAAATCAAGACATATGGAAAGGTTAAATACCTTGAAATGTGGGGGTGTCTTGACAAAGGAATGAGGATCGGTATGAAGATGGTTGAATATGTTTCTATTGGCTATTAAACCATAACAATGCTACCGATTCCATACTTAAAGAATATTTCATTCAAATTCAATAAATTTTGATCAAATTCATCAAACAACAACTTTTAAAGATTGTTGATGAAAATAAAAGTGCCAAGTCAATGAGCAAAAGGTTGCAAACTTGTGTTATCAAGTATATGACCTAGATGAGACTCTAATACTAGGGCGTCAAAAGTTTGACCAAATCATGATGGGGTTTGGATTTATAGTTGTATCTTCACGTTATGTTGATGATATACTTGTCGTTGAAGATGACTATATGTTAATGAAATATGACAACTAGGATCCTTGAAATGGGATGCCTAAGGTTGTCACTAATAAGGAGTTGATATAAGCACATGTTTTAATTGGTGGTGACAAGAACCCTCATGTATGGTGCATTGACAATTACATCTGGTCAGTGTTATTGTGAATACACCGATACATGTATGTGTACTTGATACATTGACCAGTGCAAAATAAATGTCAAATACATTATGTGGTGACTATGGTATAGCCTCCATCTCTATCAATGATGGAAAAAAATGTTACTCTATGATGATGTTTAAGAGTATGCTAAACCGATTGAGTAGATACTTAAAAATCATTCGAGTCATGAGATATGTAAGGCAAACTTGTGAATACAATTTGTCTTTTTTTTTGTATATCTTGTAATGATGAAACGTTAGCGATTCATACCAGATTTCAGATTATAATGACTCCAAGCAACCGGTTGGTTTGTGATCACACTTGGAAGAAAAATATAATCTAGAAATCCTAAAACTCATGATTAGCTATAGAGTCTAAGCTTATACCTATTATGGGAAAGTATGAAGAAGATCCTGAATCGCTAGATTATAAGAGGATGTAAACTCATACGACTAATACTCTCAACTAAGGTTATCTTTGTTGACTATGTTAAGTCAAAGGATAACATTGCAGATCC
The DNA here is from genome assembly GCA_033807775.1 of Saussurea involucrata. NCBI lineage: Eukaryota > Viridiplantae > Streptophyta > Magnoliopsida > Asterales > Asteraceae > Saussurea > Saussurea involucrata. Next base: position 114,307,594 of record CM066324.1, read on the forward strand.
GCTAACAAAATAATGAAAATGGAGAGCTGATGAATAAGTCGTCTAAAGGGAATGTGACCGAAGCCCATGGAAATGTTTGTGCGAAGGAAACCCAACCTAGCTGACTGGAGATCCCAAGATCTAGGTTCAATGGGACAACCTAATTGTACGAACTAAGTCAGATCACTGTGGGGGTAATCACTGTCCATTCCTTTGATAAACAGTGAGTGGTATCAGGTTAAGCATTTGGCTTTTAATGATCGATGTGAGATCACCTATGTGAGAAGAAGTGGAGTCGCTTCTAAGGGAATTATGAGGGCTTAATTCTTAACAGTTCTCGCAGAACCAGGCAAGTGTTCATGACCATAACGAACACACCAATGAGGACTTTACTATGTCAGGAAGAATCTTGTGCGAAGCGTGTTAACGTTTACATAAACGGCGGAATCCCTGTCCATTCCTTTGATAACTCAGGTTAAGCATTTGGCTTTTAATGATCGATGTGAGATCACCTATGTGAGAAGAAGTGGGTCGCTTCTAAGGGAATTATGAGGGCTTAATTCTTAACAGTTCTCGCAGAACCAGGCAAGTGTTCATGACCATAACGAACACACCAATGAGGACTTTACTATGTCAGGAAGAATCTTGTGCGAAGCGTGTTAACGTTTACATAAACGGCAGAACAGTTCAAGGACATCGTGTCTACTGATCTGTAGTAGACTAGATATGCTTCATAAGGGAAGGTTCAAAGGCTAACGCCTACCTATCCTTTGCAAGATTCAGACGTTGAACTTGAGTACCTTGATTTGTGAGATGTCTGTAATAATTTCCATTCATGTGGGGGATTGTTGGAAAATTTACACCAATTAATTTTGAATTGAATGGAAATTTATGGACAAGATTTTTTGACTCACCATTTTCTTCGGTTACAATGGAATTATGTTACATTATGGTGGTCTTTAACCTTCCGTGGGTTACAAACGTGTTCTGTATATAAAGAACAAAACCTTGAGTTTGGAAGAGAGAAAAATGGACAAGGAACTAAAAGGGAAAAGAGTATACTATTGAAAAACCGATGAAATAGTTCTCACGTTCAGGCATGAAGGTGAAGTCAGGAAGAATGATTCTGTTTAGAGTCGTTGTATCCTGGGAAATCGACGTCCCGGTTGGGGACGAATCGGTTTTAAGGAAACCGTGTCCAACACGGGCCTCGGCTCAACTCTCGGTTTGTTCCATATTTCTTTAGTTTATTTTATAACTTAGCTTTGGTGAAACAATTTTCCTACAATATATATATATATATATATATATATCATATTATATTATTAACACAAATAAATTAAATAGTTTAATTTATAAACATTTTTACACAATTTTCATATACATAAATACATACATATATAATTTGGTTCCATACTTGAATGAAACTTTTGGGCTAACTAACGGTAGTTTGAAAAAATCCAATTCATACAAAAGAAAAATTATGTTTTATTTGGTTTGAAAAAAATTTATCAATTGGCAAATGCACGGTGAAGATGGTGGATAGTGATGGTGGTGGTTATGGTGTAGGCGGAGGTGGTGGCAGTGGTGATGGTAGCCGACGGTACTATTGGTGGCGATGGTCGATGGTGGTCAGTGGATGACGGTGGTAGTAGAGGACATGAAGATAGTAGATAGTAGCGGCGGTGGTGGTCAACAGTGGTAGAGGAGGCAGTTGTGAACGATGTGATGGAGGTAGTGGTGGTGGTTATGGTGGCGATGGCCAACGGTACTTGTGGAGTTGGCAATGGGTGGTGGTGGTCCATGGCCGACAGTGGTAGTGGTGGTGGCGATGAACGGTGGTGGTTGGTGGTCGACGGTGGTTTGGGAGGTTATGGTGGTAGATGAGGAGGTGGGGTGGCCACGGACAGTGGGTTTTGGTGGCTGACAGTGGTTGTGAAGGTGGTAGAGGAGGAGGTAGAGGTGGCCAACAGTGGTTGTGATGGTGGTAGAGGTGGCCAACAGTGGTGGTGGAGGTGGTGATAGACGGTGTCTGTGGAGGTGGTTGTAGAGGTAGAGGAAGAGGTTGTTGTAGTGGAAGGGAAGATGGAGGTGGTCGGTGGTGGCTATCGGTGGTAGTTGTGGCCACGACTAGCGGTGGTGACCACTAAAGCGAATACCATATTAGCTTCTGTCTCATTCCTGTCCCATCGGGTTCCACCTATTTTGATGGAACAAAAAAAATCCTTTTTTGTCCCAGTTGTCCCACCTTGTCGTCTCCCATGTCACACCAAACCTTGTCCTCTCCCATGTCACACCAAACGTGGGACAGTCAATTCTTGTCCTTGTCCCATGTCACACCAAACGTGGGATAGTGAGTTTTGTTCCGTCCCGTCACATGCACCAAAAGCAACTTTAAGGGATCGGTCTAACCGATCACGACTAGAGTTCAACACATGCTGCCATTTCATCCTTCCTTAAAGAGTAGAGTAGAAGAGAAAAAACTCGTACGTTTTAAGCACAAACTATTAGAATATAATCCCTGATTTCAAACATATAGAGAGACCAGTCAGTGTTACCATTTGTTAAATATAAACCACCCACCTATTGTTCCAAAACATCTGGTCCCTTAATTCCTTACAATATAGTTAGCCAAGTTTCAATCGAACCCTTTAAACATTAATTACTTTCTAGGAAAAGCGAGCCGGAGCACAGCAGTCATCGGTTTAGCCTTTTCTACAGTTTGGCTTGTCTTGTGAATCTTACATTCTGATGCAGCTCGGGTTTGACTCCAGTTCTTAAGCACCGACAATGAGATGGGCCCTACCTTTTCGCCACCTGGACTTGTAACATACCATTGAGAGCTTTCAGTGTCTTCAAGCTCCTCCTTGCTTATGTCAAGATCACTACATTCAAACAATTGAGTTGGATTCTTGACAACAGATGGTTTCTTTAAGTTGTCTTGCCACTCCATGGAGCCAAAAAACTTCTGCATTTTCATTGCCATTGCATATTTTTCAGATGCAGGCACTTCATGTTTGCTCTCTTCTGCAACAAATAATGTGTACATCAATAATATATGTTGCTTGTACAATCAAACCAACCCAAACCAAACAAACCCAATATCTACTCCAAATAAGCAAACCAACATTTTATAGACGAAATGTAAACAAGATTACTTAGAAGAATGTAGGTATCGTAAGTATGAAAGAAGTATGCAAAAAGAATTCTTTCTATACAAAGCATTTTTCTCTCAAATATAGGAAATGCCAAAAGGCTGCAACGAAGTTCGTTCTTAGTACCTATTTATTGCAAAGATTTTTTTAGCCGATTAGTGTAAAAAACATCCAATTCTTCTTATCCCCTACCCATTTGACGGATAGCATGTAGACATTGTAACTATTGATGACATAGATGTCAAGTTAAATTGCAATTATTGATTACTTACAAAAATGTCATATCAAAATCAACCTATGCACTTGGACTGAAAACCTGTTTATTAGGTAAAATGGGTATAAAATAGACATAATTGAATGTTTGTTGCACTAATTGGGAAAAAAATCATCGTCAAACTTGGTTGCATTTTTCCCTCTATAGGAAAAGATATGAGGCAAAGCATTTATTATACCTGAAGCAATGCCAATGTCTTTAAAGTTTCCAGATGACGTATGTGTTAGACTAGATTTCGGTGAATCTTTCTTGTCATCTTCAACAGGTCCAGCTTCATCAATGTCTGGAACCACAGTAGGGACCTTCTCCAGTAACTTCGTCTGGTTTGTCGAATTCTGGAGGAATTGCCTTCTTTCCAAATACTCAAACAGCGTAAAATAGACACACATAGGTTAAGAACACATTACCATTATAGGGGTTAAATCATGTGAGAACCAAAAATAAGTTGCGAACCGTAAGAACCTGACTAAGCCGTAATTTGGTTTTGATCCTATGGTTTTAGAAACATAAAGATTCATTCATCGGTTCTCACGGTTCTCAACTTATTTTTGCCTATAAAATGTCCATAGATTAAAATCATTTTGCGGCTTAGATTGGTTTTCACGGTTCTCAACCTATTTTTGGTTCTCATTTGATTATCGTCCTACCATTATATGTATATATGTATGGGTTGCTATTAGATCTACAACCCACCTGAAGCATCCATCATTAACATCCATGCATGCATCACTCATAGAAGTAGATGTGACACAACTACTAAAAAAGAATATTCTTTTCTCCATCCTTTTTCATTCGCTTGATCAATACGATGTTTCAATAAACTCAGCTCTCGGGGAATCCACTGATTTCACCAAAAATGAAAGCAGATGCATCAACCAACTAAGAAACTTAAGAGGTAATATATATATATATATATATATTCTGACACCATGATTGCAAGACTCTAGCGATGGATAGGACCAGTAAAAAAGTTGGGTATTTCACAACTTACATGTGTTACAATATCCTTGTGCAGACTCGTAGCCTTCTCTTCAAGTTCAACCTGTCATTCGAGTCAATTTCGTCAATTTTCTTATAATCTATGTATGCATTTTCTTATAATGTACGTACCTCTCTTGGACTGCATATATTAATTTAGTTATTATATGTACAAGGTAAATATTTATCATGATGAGTTACTCCATGGTCACAGATAAAGAAAGATGATCATGGGTAAATAACCCATGAAAGGTTGATTGTGGAAAATGATATAAAGCATCAAAGAAATATACTATAATTAATGCGCAATTAGACTTACCAATGTAAGCTTTTTAAGTACGCCGGATTTCACTTTGTTTTTCAATTCTTGACATTCTTCCTGAAATTAAAAAAGGTTCAGAAACAGTTGATTTTTACAAAGAAAATGGAATAAAATTCATACTCGTTAGCATCTTCATCAAGCATTATCGTAAATAAAAGAAACATGGTGTGTTACCTCAGAGAAGTCATCATCTGACAGCCAAGTGATGCAGATATCTCTTTCCGATGCTTGTAGCACAAAGCCATTTTCACTAAGCGAACATTTCTTTATTCCTGAAAAAGCATTATATATAGCAAAGATAATTATTAGCACACATTTATGCAAGTAGGGCCTAAGCTGATAACTCATAACAAAACAGCATTTTTAATCTAATTAAGAGAACTAACCTGTTACTTGCATAAGCTGATAACTCCTAGCAAAGCAGGCATTTACATCTTCCTTAACTCTCACAAAACTTCCAATTACCTTATCCCCAAAAGTATCAGGTTCTTTTTCCAATTTCTGCACTAAACTCCTTCTCAAGTATACAAGCCTGATGTTTTCAGGGACTATCGCTGCAAAATGAAAGTGTACGGCCGCCTCTTTCTTCTCCGCTATTTTATCTCCATTGTTCTTTTTCTTCTTCTTATTGACCACCAACTCCTCATCCTCTTTAACCATCTCCTCCGAATCATAACCTAGTTCATCATCATCATCATCATCATCATCATCTGATGACACTTGATTCTCCGCCAAATGAGTTTCCAAAAGGTCATATATTCTGTTCAGTTTCACTGTTTTTCTTCCAAAAATAGACTGTAACCATACATCACACTCTACTATCTTGTTCTTTTGGATAAGGTTTTTCTCCTTACTATATCCCTTTATGATCTTTTCCAGTTCTCGTTGAGACAATGCATGAATTACATCTTTCCCTGCATTTGTAAGAAATTGCAGCAGCCGTGTTGACCCCCACCCCATGAATTCATTCTTTTTTGATTTTGGTGTTCTTTTCGACTTCCCTTTTGCCTTGTCTTTCTTCTCAGATGGCTCTGGTTTGGATTTTTTCATTTTCTTTTTCGAAGCATGTGGTTCTATCTCATCTTTTTCTTCATAATCTGAACATTGGTACTCATCACTGTCATCATACTTATCTGAATCGTAATTCTTTCCCGACTTCAATTGGGCCTTGGCAGATATTAGAGTCTCAAGAGTCAACTTTTCAGTAGCGTTAATAATCTCCCAGTATTCCTTATACAGAGTCTCATAAGCATCCCGATTGTTGAAATCTACCGTTTCCTGCAAAACCACACAGTCAAAAAAGTGACCACATATTATGACAAAAAACCCAGTAATTTTCAGTCTTTTGCGGCGTCGAAACATACCCCATCAGAGTCAACGTCCTTTTTTTCTTCCACAAGCAGCGAAAGCTTCAAGCATCGTTCGCAGAATCCTTTCTTCCCTTTGACATGAACAAAGTCTGCAAACAACTAAGAAAGACATTCGGTAAAACTTCTGGGTGAAAACCAAAACCCCGAAGCATCCCAAAAGGATCATTAGAATGATAATCCCCACAGATCGGAATTTTGATAGAGTCTACGGAGGTCGGGAAGCTATGGCGGCAGGACTGTAAGTCGAGAATGATTTTTTGAATTCTCGATCGACAAATTAAAGAAGAAATTGTCTTCGTCGCTTACTGGTCCATGAGCGGATTCGATCTCTGGTTTCAGGTCATTTTTATTTCCATCATTCTTGTCATTCTGTATATGAACAAAGCTACCTGAAACCCCTGCGGTGACTGCTCACTGCCGGTGTCCTCTGGTCGCCGGTTGCTTTTCCGTCTTACCTGCACGCAACCTGTCCGACGAAATGCCAATGTTTTCGAGGATGAGAGAAAGACCAGACAATCGGAGGTATGGTGGGATCGATGAACTGGGAAAGATAGCCACGACCTTCTTCTTCACCAACTTCCCGGTTGATTGGAGAGAAAAGGAGCTTTGGAACTTCTTCTCTAAGTTTGGTGCTGTGGTAGATGTTTACCTTGCTAGAAAAGTTAATAAAGTTCGCAAGAAATTCGGATTCGTGAGGTTCATCAAGGTGAGAGATGTGCAGGCCTTCGAACGAAAGCTAGGCAGCCTATGGATCGGTAAATACAAACTTTTCTTCAGTGTGGAAAAATTCAAGAGAAAACCTCTGAAGACCGAGAAATCGCCGGATTTCAAATCCCATGAAGCCGACTTCTCTTGGAAGAAAAGTGGAAGAGACGCAAGAACCTTTGTCGATGTGTTGAAAGGGAACCTAGGCTCCATTCCATCTGCCAAAACTCTAGAAGCTGTTCAAGCAATCGCACAACCTAGGGTCATTCTAAAGTCAAGCGACAACCTGGAGGTAGTGAAATTCCTCGAGTCTCATTACGTCAGCAAGGTACGATCGATACATGCCCTTAACAACATCGTCGAATTAAGTAATCTGGATGGATGGGGCAACGTCAGCTTCAAATATTTAGGAGGTTTATTGGTTCTAATCAAGTGGCCCGACACATTCAACATCGGAAATCTTCATTCAATAAAAGGAATGGACATTTGGTTCTCCTCTATTGAACCCTGGACTCCTGAGTTTGCTGTGGAGGAGAGAATCACCTGGCTATCGATCGAAGGAGTTCCTGCTAAAGTCTGGTGCCCGAACTCATTCATCCTTATCGCTGCTATCTGGGGAGAGGTTTTAATTTCAGAACCCCGATGGAATGCCGACACAAATCTCAGAAGAGGCAAGGTATGTATTCTTACAAAAGAAGCAAGCTCCATCAACACGTCAGAAGTAATCTTAGTAGATGGGAAACCGGTGAAAATCAAAATTTCTGAAAGGGGAGACATGATCCCAAGCTGGGAGATATCTAATGGTACAAAAGAAACACGGGAAGTAGAAAGTGAAGATGAGGATGAAGTAAATAATGACTTGATAGATGATTCTGAAGAGGACCTGGTAGAGAAGGAGGGAGAATTCGTTCCTGATTCAATTTTGGAGGAAGATGATCGGAAAGTAATCAAAGTATTGAAATCACTAGATAGATGCTCCAATTCGGCACCGGGGATGGTGGAATTTTGTTCCACCGGCGGCCAGGGAAACGTAAAGACACCTATTGATGAGCACCTACAAAACGATGGCGGCTTGAATATTATCGACAAAGAAGGCTGCTCTGTCCAACATGCCAAAGAAGAACTGGCTCAAAACCTTACTCCCATCTCTTCATACGGTAATCATGGGAATTGCTATAACACATCTAGCAAGTTACATGTGCAAAAAGACAAAGTGATTGAGTTCCCCCTCAACCCAAATTTTGAGGAAACCCACGAAAGCACCTCCAAATCTAAAACCCCTCACATCAATTGTATCAACCTCTCTGATCTCTTACCTAATCCAAAGTCTGACTCCTTCAAAAAAAGCTCCAAAAAGAAACCTAAGGCATCAAAGGACAAGTCGCAGGATGACATCTCTATTCTCGAGGCAGCGGATTCAGAGATTTCTAGATGCAACAAGAGGATTCTAAGAAGTGCTTGCAAAGAGAAAATAAAAACGGCTTTGAGCCCATCAGATAGGATCTTCCTAAGAAAGCAACCTGAAAGGACACATGTTAATGGAGGAAGTGCTTCTACCGTGGGGGGATTGGTAAACCTTCGCCTCGGGAGATTAATACCCATGGGAATGAATCTGTTATGGAGGAGACCAGGAATTCTCAGGAAGGAATAGAGTTGGCTAAACCTAGATTACAGCCCCATGCAAGTGCCCTTGCAGTCAACGTGAACGGTGAGCTGCCCCCAAAGACCCTGGCACCACTGTTTGCGTCTGTGTTGAACTCGTTTAGGCCTCACAGGGGAGTATCTAGTGTTGCTAAGCCGTCGATTAGACATTCAGCTCTAGCTTGTGGGGAATACAGCGATGCAAACTCTGAGCTGGGTAAGGTTGATGCAGAACCCCAAATGGAAGATGTGGAGGGTAGGAATCTTTCTGTTTCCCATGATTAATATAGCTGCTTGGAATATTCGAGGTTTAAATTCCTCGCTTAAACAGAGGGAAGTTAGAGATTTTATTCATGCTCGACAAATTAACTTTTGTTCGGTTATTGAGACACATGTTCATTCTGATGGTGTCCCAAGTATTTGTAGTAGGATTTTTGGTCGATGGTCTTGGATGTCAAATGCTATGCATTCGGCTACTGGTACTCGCATTATTTTTGCATGGGACTTACGTTATATGGACGTTATGCTTCTAGAGGCCCATGCACAATATGTACACTGTGAATTACGGCTGAGAGGTGATCCGGTTCCTATTTTCGTTACTATTGTTTATGGTGCGAACAATGGGTTAGAACGGCGACAACTTTGGTCAGGTATTCGTAGATTCAAAGTGTTTTTGGGTGACAAGCCTTGGGTTCTTATGGGCGACTATAATGCTATTTTGTTCCCCCACGATGCGGTGGGTGGCTCGTCTCGGCGGAATAATGATATGAGTGAGTTTCATGCCTGTATTGAAGATGTGGAGGTGTTTGACGCTCGTTATAACGGCATTCACTATACGTGGTGTCAAAAACCTGCGGGTGGAGAGGGTATTATGAAGAAACTTGATCGCATTCTGATCAACACTGAATTCATTGATCGGTTTCAAGATGTGGCAGTTACTTTCTGCCCGCGAGGGCTTTCGGATCGTTCTCCGGGTGTTATTTCTTTCAAAGGAGGCAGGAGGAAGAAAATAAAAGGGTTCAAATTTGACAACTACATTTCTGAACACCCATTGTTTTTGCAGGCGGTTCAGGCAGTTTGGGAGGGCCATGTTCATGGCTCTTTCATGCAAAGGGTGTTGGCTAAGCTGAAATTACTTAAAAAAACCCTTTCGACAGATTCGGTCTTCTTATGGTAACCTAGAAAGTCGTTCGATAGCATTAAAAGTTGAATTGGATGTGATCCAAGAAGCCTGTGATTTGGAACCGCATAACATGGCTTATCGTGAGGACCTTGCCCACCTTCTTCTAGCTTATCAACAAGCTAGGATAGATGAAGAATCGGCAGCTCGACAAAGGGCAAAAATCAGGTGGCTTAACGAAGGGGATGGCAACACCAGTTTTTTTCATAAGGTGGTTAAGGAACGTCGAAATTCTAATTACATTCATTCGGTTATGAAGGTTGATGGCACTGTTGTGCATGGGGAAGAGGTGGCTAGTGCCTTTTTTGACCTTTTCAAAGGTATTTTGGGTACAAAGGATGATGCAGTTGTCCCTAGTATGGAGCCTTCTCTTTTCTCTAGGTCGTTATCCCTTCATGAATCATTGGAAATGATTAGACCCATTTCGGATTTAGAGATTAAGGATGCGCTGTTCCATATTGGCAATGATAAATTCCCTGGATCGGATGGATTTTCTGCGAAATTTTTTAAAGCTGCGTGGAGTGTGGTGGGTGCGGATGTTTTGGTGGCAATCCATAATTTTTTCTACTTGGGAAATTTCCCAAAGGAGCTTAACCACACGAATTTGTGCATTATTCCGAAGTCTGCTAGTGCCACGAAAGTGAGTGAGTTTCGGCCTATTGCGTGTTGCAATGTTCTATATAAGTGCATTAGTAAGATTATTTCTGATAGATTGATGCCCTCGCTTGAGTTCTTGATCAGTCCTAGCCAATCAGCGTTTATCCCGGGACGAAGAATCTCTGATAATATCATGATGGCTCACGAGTTGGTCTCGGGGTACCACACTCATGTGGGTGAACCTCGGTGCGCGTTCAAAATCGATATTAAGAAAGCATACGACACTGTTGATTGGCGGTATTTGATCGGGATGCTTCGAGGTTTTGGTTTTCACTCAGTCATGATCCGTTGGATTGAAGAGATGGTAACAACGACCTTTTACTCTATTGCTTTGAATGGAGATACTGAAGGTTTCTTTAAAGGTGAAAGGGGTATAAGGTGATCCTATCTCGCCTTACCTGTTTACGTTGATTATGGAGGGGTTTTCTATGATTTTTAAACAATGTATTGCTGAAGCTCAGGATTTCAGTTTTCATTTTGCATGTGCGGAGATGCAAATCACACACTTGTGCTTTACTGATGACCTTTTTGTTTTCACAAAGGGGGATGTGGCGTCGATGGAAATCCTTAAGAAAAGCTTTATTCCTTTTTTCAGCTAAAATCAGGCCTTTCTCCAAGCTTGGACAAAAGTGAAGCTTTCTTTGGTAATGTGGCGAAGAATGAGCAAAATGCTATCTTATCTTGCCTACCGTTCCGTGCTGGTTCTTTTCCCATAAGGTACTTGGGTGTCCTGCTTTCGCCAGTTCGCTTAAAAATAGCTGATTTTAAGTACCTTGTTAATAATGTTCGCAACCGTATTCATAATTGGAAATCGAAACACCTTTCGTTTGGGGGTAGGTTGCAACTTATTAAATTTTTCCTAACTTCCATGCAACTTTATTGGTTATCTGTTTACCAACTACCGTCGGGAGTTATTCATGACCTTGAGGCAATGTTTCGAAATTTCCTATGGACTCAAGGTGAGACCTCTCGTAGCCGATGTCGTATTGCTTGGAATGACATATGTAAGCCTTTATATTGCGGTGGCCTTGGAATTCGAAAGCTTGCTGTTTGGAACAGGGCTTTATTATCAAAGCATATTTGGGACTTCCTCCGTAAGCGGGAATCGTTATGGATTCGATGGGTGACTACCCACAGATTTGGGACGACTAACTTTTGGAGGGTGCGAAAACTGAATTCTTGGTCGTAGATTCTCAGAAAGCTGCTGGATTTGAGGCCCCATGTTCGTTGATTCTTTATGAATTCTATCGGGGATGGGCGAGATACAAATGCTTGGGAGGACTCGTGGCTCCCTTTGGGTTATATTGCTAAACACATTTCTTACCGTATGATCCATGCAGCAGGCTTTCACGTTGATTCCACTGCTGCGGATGTGTTTGAGGCTGCTGAAAGTTCTTGGCCTATGTCGTGGACCTCTTGGTGGCCTGCTTTAGCTTCGGCTTCTAAACCGGTTCCTCGGGTTGGTGTTCGTGATATGATCGTGTGGATAAACGTAGAGGGTAACGCTACCCCCTTCTCGGTTAAAGAAGCTTGGCGCTCTCTCGATGTCCATGGCAATGTTATTAGGTGGTGTCCTTCGGTTTGGTTTTCGGGGTTCATCCCGAGACATGCTTTTTGTGTGTGGCTTGCGTTTTGGGGACGGCTTCCAACTCAGGACCGAATTCTTATCTGGAAGCATGATTCGCCAGACTTGGTTTGTCCGTAATGTGAGGTACATTGTGACTCTCATTCACACCTGTTTTTTCAGTGTAGCTTTTCGAGTCTTGTGTGGCAAGTCATAAAGGAGGATGCTGGGATGAGGAATTTTGGTGACGATTGGGACACTATTGTGTTGGGTATCTCCAACGGGTCGTGCGTTCCTCGGCATACCATGCAGAAGCTGGCTATTGCAGCTTCCGTCTATTACATTTGGTAGGAACGCAACAAAAGATTTTTTGATAAGAAGAAACGAACGGTGGAACAGCTTATAAAGATGATTCGTGAAGTTGTTAGAATCGGTTAGCATGGAAGAATAGAGTGCGTTTGAGTCCCATTGATTGTAATGTTTTGTTCTCTTTTATGTTGGTGTCTGGTTTGGGCTGTGTGGTGCCTTGGGGGTCTCCCCTCGTGTGTGGCTTTTCTTGTGGGGGTTTTTGGTTTGTCTTGGTTGTTTAGTGTGGCTGGTAGTTGGGTCTTGTTCTCCTTTTTGGTGGGGCTTTTGCCTTGACCTTGTTTGTTCCTTAATTTATTGCCTGGGTTTCCCTTTCAAAAAAAAAAACAAAGTCTGCAGACTTTATACAGCGTCTGCATACACCTTTTGGACAACAATAACATTGGACATCAGCGCTCCTACCGCAAGTCTCGCATTTGTGCAGATCTGCGGACAAAACAAAAATCAAAATATTCCTAGCTTACGAAATAGAAAGATATTAAAAGTAATGCAAGTTCAACATAACATTTTAGAACATAAGTATAAAAGGACAATCTGTAGGCATGAAATGAATATATATATATATATATATATATATAGGGTCAAGCTCAGGGGAAAACCTCAAAAAACGGAAAACTGAAGAACACCCTAGAAGCCATTCATCTGGACATTATGCATTTGTCCATACAAGTAATTTGTAACATGCACACGTGCATAAAAACAAAAAAAAAACATAATTTACTTCTATGCACAAGTGCATACCGTCCGGATGAAGAGCCATCATGGTGTTCAGTTTTCCGTTTTTTTTAGGTTTTCCCCCGAGCCTCCCTCTATATGTGTATGTGTGTGTTGATCTATTCTATATAGATAAGGTTTAGAGCTTACCACATATAAACCGACTTTTAGCTTTCGCAGATGAATCATCCAGTTCTACACATTCAGGATGATATGATATTGATTTTAAACAATCCCTGCATATTTTCACAATGATTAACCAGATATGATCAAAATTGAAAGAGGAAAAAGTTTTTTCCATGAAAGATCAACAGCTTTTAGAAAAATTGATTTAGAGACTCCATGCATCAAAATTTCAATTCTATATACAACCTAAAAGACCGATATACCCTTAAGTCAAGAAAACATACATTCTTCAAATCATTCAATGAAAACAGCATGTGAAGGTACCCATTTTATCTTCTTGAACTAAATGTATTAAAAAAACAGTGTTGAGAAACTCACTTATGATCACAGATAATCAGATCGCCACCATCTTTGCAGACGAAGCACCATTCTTCAGAATAATCTTCCTTTTTCCAAGCTTTTCTGGCTCTCTTTTTCATCCTTTGTTCTTTAAAGAAACCCTGTTCTGTAAAACCCTCTTTTTCTCTCTCCTTAAATACGCAACTCCAACACAATCACCTGTGAAAGACGATAATCTCAACAAACCCATTTGAAGAAAATGCATAAGAATCAAGCAGAAAAAGAGAAAGGTGAGGAGGGTATTGTACTGATGATCAAAACAAAACACTGGTCAATGTAACGGAATACGGAAGGGCAGAGCATAAAAAGCTTTGTTGAAAAGCAAGAGAGAGAGAAAGAGAGGATATTTTTTGGGTGCTAATTACACCCAAAATTACTAAATGCACCTGAAAAGTAGGGGTGCTAATTGCATTTAATTCCGTGTCCAATCATTTTTTATTTAAATATATAATATAAAAATATATATTATTTATTTGTTTTATATAATAATTATTTATTTATTTGTTTTATATAATATATATATATATTATTTATTTGTTTTATATAATATATATATATATTATTTATTTGTTTTATATAATATATATATATTATTTATTTGTTTTATATAATATATATATATTATTTATTTATTTGTTTTATATAATATATATATATATTATTTATTTGTCTTATATAATATATATATTAGAAATATAGAAATATATATATATATATTATTATTCTTTTTGTTTATATATAGGGGTGTCAATTTTATACCGAGACAAACCAATCAATTTCCATACCAATCGTACCAATTTCGTAACGAAATGCATACCACATGTACCAAAAAGATAATTTTTGAAGTTAAAAGATCAGTTTCGTAATTTTTGACATACCTTAGGGACCAAAACTGTAATTTACTCTTTACTCTAATATCAATAAAAATGTGGTACAAATAGTAGGGAACAAGTATCCTTCTGTCATATCTAAGTTCACATAATGGTTATCATTAACGTATCCAATGAGAATACGTTCAAGATTGGGCTCATTTCGAACGTATCGAAGAGACGATTATAATGGTGTAACTTGAACCGTCTTTTACACTTTCAACCTCTATACTTATTTATTTACTTTACTTTATACCTTTTACTTTCATAATTTAAATTTTACATTTAACGTTGAACCGTCTTTTACAGCTCATGGTGAACCGTCTTTTACGACTCAAGGACCCCTTAGACGTACTTATTCGAACGCATTAACATTTGTTGACTTGGATAAAATGAGCTACCAAGATCCAGCAAGACATAGTTCTTTTGTGGGAAAGAATTATAATGTACATCCATACGTTAATCAATTTCCAGAAATGTTTCATCGTTACATCACACATGTACATGATGTGATAGGGGATGGAAATTGTGGATTCCGAGCAATAGCTGCCTGCCTCGGTCTTCATGAAGATGCATGGCCCACAATTCGGTTTCAATTGATGGAAGAGTTAGACGCATACAAGGCAGAATACCTCGACATGTTTGGAAGTGAACATTGGAATACAACTTATAACTTCTTTCGATCAGATCAAGGTGCACCATATGACCACTGGATGACAATGCCTGAAATAGGTGTCTTGATTGCTTGCAAATATAATGTGATATTACACGTTATGTCAATGACAGGCTGTTCGACGTACTTACCGCTTAGATCTACTCCGTCGGCGTGGTATCAACATGTTGTTTATACAATTGGGTATGTCAATGATAACCATTATGTGAAACTAGTTTTAGCAGAAGGATATCCGTTTCCTACCATTACATCACATTTCTTCGGTTACAGTTATTCGTGTGCTGCTGCATGGGCTACCCCGTATACAGATCGAATACAGAAGTACACTCGTCTTTTACGTGTTAATTGTACTACAGATAATGTTATTTTAGAATAAGTAAAAATGTAATAAACATTATGTTATGCTTTATTTATATGTAAAATCTCAATGTTTATTTTTTATTTTTCTAATTATATAATTATTCAAAAAATATTTATTTATTTTTAAATATAAATTAAAAAGTAAAAAAAAAAACTCAAAGTGTAAACCTTAAATTATAATAGACATAATAAAAAAATATAATATATAAAAAAAATTTATTTTTTACTAATAGATATTATATAAATATAATATAAAAAAATAAAAATAACATTATTAATCTATATAATTTAAAATCAAAACAAAAAAGATAAAAAATAAAAAAAAGACAACAAAAAAACAAAAATGCAAAAAAAACAAAAAAAACCTAATCATTATATTACCTTTTTGGGTGTATTTAGCAAAATCAATGGTGTATTTAGCCTACCCCTATTTTTTACAGAGTTGGGACGAGTGGGGTTTTTTAGAGACCAGTAGGGCTCTAAAAAGTAAGCGTGCGTTTGGTTCGGCGGATTTTGATGAAATTGGACGGAATTGAAATGGTCAATTTCATTGACCAAATTCCATTGTGCTGTTTGGTTTGCAATGGAATGGAATTGAATTCCATGAATTCACCCTACTAAGGAATTCACCATTCCATAACAAAATGGATGGAATTGAATTCCATTCCATCCAAATTTGTCTAAATGACCAAAATACCCTCATTTAATTTAATACTTTAGTTTTTTATTTTATTTTTAATTTTAATTTTAATTTTTAATTTTTAATTTTTAATTTTAAATTAATTTTATATTTTATTTTTTTATTTTTTTATTTTTATTAATATAATTTAATACACACTACAAGAAAATTGAGTTTTAGAGAAGGAAATTTTAGAGAATGATGTAAAAGTGTATCTAAAAATAACTTTTAGAGAAGACTTTGGTCGACAAAAGTGAAAAACGTATCTAAAAGCCATACAATTTTCAGAAAAGCTTTTTAAGGCAAATTAGACACTATCATATTTGTATCTAAAACTATTAGAGACGGTTTTTAAAAAAAGCTTCCCAAAAAATAGGTCCCAGACCTTTAGTAACGGTTATGGAGCGTATCTAAACTTTTAAGATTTTCTTTTAAAAATAAATTAAAACTTAAAGGAAATTGTGTTGAAAATATGAAAACAATACGCGTCCTAATTTTTACAATTTTTTTGCAACTCGCCTCTTTTAGAATCGTAATTTCTCCAAAATGGATACCAAAAGCTAAAATTACTAAAAAAAATTACATTTATCTTCAACAGATTTTCCATTTTGAAGAATCCAACATTAATTAAAATATTAAAATATTCTATTTATTTATTAAAATATTATTTTTTTCTAACATATTTATTTTCAAAATTTTCTATTGGACATCTCAATTTTTAATCATTTTTGGAGTGATCTCCGTATTTTGAGAAAAAAACCTTCTCTCTCCAACTTTCTTCATTTGAAGGATAGTTTTGGAGAAGCTGTTGGAGCAAAATATTAGCCCAAAATCCGCATTTTCTCCGTTTTCCAGATTTTGGAAAGCTGTTGGAGATGCTCTTAAACGCCATCAGAGCCTATTCTCATCTTATTCTCATCTGAGTTTTCAGTAATGTTCGTCTACCGATTCTCAAATTAGTTCATCAAGTCATTCTCCTCAAAATCTCATCGTTGGCTAGGTAATTTTCAGTTCTATCCTATCGTTTTTTATGCAAAATTGATAAATTTGATTCAATTATTTACCACAATAAGAATACATGGTTTTTTCAATCAGCATACTTTTGTGAATGAGTATGAATAGAGAATCCATGGGTGAAGATCGAAAAGTAGATTTCTGATTTCTAAAATTTACATCAAAACTGAACATTATTTTTGGCTGGTTGAATACAAAGTATTTCCAGTTCGTATTGCTCTCAATACGAAAAGAGCATATTGTATAGGTTTGTAGATGCTACTACATAGGTTTGTTATTTGAATATTTTTATAAATATTAAGTTTTGTATATACAGAACTTGGTATCATTTTGTGGAGACACAGAGCAATAAGCAATTATACAACAGTTTTCAACTTTTCATCAACCAAGAAATCACATACATGTAATGTACCATGTTGATTTCATCTTAATTCTAGTTGAAACATGAGATTAAAAAATATTCATATTTCTTGCCATCTAGGTTGATATATTTAATAATGCACACCAACTGTTTGATGAAACGCTCACCTCTCAAAGTTGCATTTGCCGATGCTTGGGTTTAATTTTTCATTAGGCTGATATTGTTTTTTGGTACTATAACCCAATTCCGTACTTGTACTTGATTCTGGTGGTTTATTTTCTCATTTGGTAGTAAATTGATGTATATTCAGGCTGGGTTTTTACTTGAATTTGAAACTGAAAATTAAGAGTCAAACATACCAGGAGTGTGCTAATATGATGGAAGGTTATTTTAGAGGGTAGACTAACATTCAAACAATTTTAGTTGAAACTTTCATGTGATGGAGTGTGTTATTACTCTAGTTTCCATTGCTATTATGAATCTGTATTTGGGGTTCAATGTTGAACCATTAAGACACTGAAACAAATCAATATATTTGACATGAATTTTTTGCCAAACGTGCCAAAAGTACCATCATTCTTTATACATGATCTTGGAATTGTTACTTACTGGGTATGTTGAATCTTAGTTAGCTCCAGTTTTGATAGCTTTAGAGTTTTATCATACAATTTTGTGAAGTTTTGAATATCAAATTTTGTTTTTCATTGCTTTCTAGTTGACGTAGGTCTTATTTGTGTTTCTGATTTGATCAGAGTTAAGCCTGATTCAATGGATTTGCTTCTCCTTCTCTGCTTCATTGCCCGTTGCAGGTACTACTTCATCTTGATTTTGATTCATCTCTTTATGCATTTTATTTAATTTTTATTGGCATTCGGACGTGGGTGGGATGGGAAGGGTGTTCAAGAATGGTCTTTTATTGCTTAGTTGAACAACCAGAAGAGCCTGCTTTCACTAAGTAAATCTTTTATGGCTTATAGTGTTCAGTTTATGCTAAAGTTACTTCTGATGGTTAGTGTGAAAGAAAACTACAAATATGATTATAGAGTCTTCTTTACCTTTTAGCAAGTACAATGGTTAGTTTGCAAAGAAAACACAAGTATGATTATTTGAAAGTTCACTTGGGAATTGGATGTAGTCATTACCATTGTTGCATTATGTTTTCTAGCATTTTGACATTTCATACTTGCATCTCTAATGTAACAGTTTTAAATCCAGAACAAAGCCGACATGATTACTTGGAGTTTTGGTTATGTTTTCTTGTACTTTTTGAGAAGGAGGTATGTTCTAGAAAATTATTTGTTTATGTGTTGGTGCAAGTACATTTGATTTTTGGTGGCTCTAGAATATATGACCTGCAATATGATTGGTTTTCTGGTTTGGTGCAATTAAACTTAGTTTTGGGAATTTTGATTTTCTTTTAGCAAAAGGAGTTTGTATTCTCTCTCTCTCAACTTACGAAAGATTTATAAATGTGATCTTGGTTCAGTCTACCAATGTTGTTTCTTCTGAAAAAAGAATTAACTTGTTAGGTTTTGTCTGCAGTCTTCCATGGCAGGGCCTCAAAGGTGCAACGAAGAAGCAAAAATATGACAAAATATGTGAAATGTCTATCGTAAAACAATAGTGTAGGGTCTGACAATCTCAATTACAAATGTCTATCGTAATCTATGCTCGCTTACATTTATTCAAAATTTGACATCCTGCCGCATTGCGCTGATACACAACTAGTATATATATATATATATATATATATATATATATATTGATTATGGAAGTATGTTTGTATCTTTCAAAGTGGGAATCTTGACAGTGGGGTTGTTGTATTTATGTTGTGCAGATGTTTAGGGAGACTAAGATACCTGAACCACCAATGTTTCAGCCTGAGTTTCCTCCTCAAGGTTTGTACATTTCTGATATCTCCCATGATGCATTTATTGATTCGTTCTTAAATTATGAAAACTATTTGCATTTAAATTTTCGTTGTTTGATTCTCGAACCCACAAATTGCAGCCTTCGGATCATGATTTTGGTCGTAGAAAGAAACCAGTTTGATGCTTCATTTTCTTCTTTGTCTATTCCACTTCCATCATCATCTATTTATTGGAACCATGATTTACAGTGAATGGGATGAAAAAAAGACCAGAGTGTCTAACAAAATAGCTAAAGGGGAAGAGACCTCTGGTTCCACCAACAATACACACAGAGGTTCTTATGAAGGAGGAAATGGCCGAGTTGCGCCTAATGGTGAGGATGTTTATATCTGGTCAATCGCTTCCGAGTTGCGCCTAATGGTGAGGACGTTTATATCTGGTCAATCGCTTCCGAGTTGCGCCTAATGGTGAGGACGTTTATATCTGGTCAATCACTTACGAGTTTTTCATCTTCACTACACGTTCAAGACCATGGTTCTGAGACTCAAGATTGTTAAATGTTCCACTGTGATTTCATTTTTTATTATGAATAAATTTGGACGGATACAAATTGACTTAACGTTAGGTTTCTTTTAATTAAAATTATCGTTTTGGGATTTTTCAAGAATCTGTTCTTTATTAATTTAATTTAATATTATTTATTTGTTATATTATAATATATATGAATATATGAATATGTAGCTGAAATATAGATGAAAATAAATAGGAAATATACTCTTTAGAGAATGAATTGAATTTTTAAAACAATAACTAAAGATGACTTTTAGAGAAGTTTCTGAGTTTATGTATCTAAATATCATATTTAGAGAAGGTTTTGGAAGTGTTACTAAAGGAAACCTATAGAGAAGGTTTTCAAAGTGTTACTAAAGGCAACACCTTTAGATAAGTTTTTCCATTTCCTTCTCTAAAAGTGTTTTTTAGTAACTCTTACAATCTGTCACAAAAGCTTGAAAAGCGTCACTATTAATGACTTTTAGAGAAGCTTTTTGAAAAAAACTGGCCAACTTTTAGAGAAGCTTTGAAAATGTATGTAAAGCCCCACAAAAGCGTCCCTAAAGGCTACCCCAAAACGCACCCTTTGAAAACCGTCCCTAAAAGCTTTACCTACCCTTACATAGAGAAGCTTTTTGACGGAAATGAAAAGTTTCTCTAAAGGCTTTAGAGAAGATTTTCAGACTTTTAAGTACAAAAGAAAACCTTCTCTGAAGGCCATTTCTCTTGTAGTGACATTTAGTTTTTATTTTTATTTTATTTTTTATTTTTGGGTTGTGTATATTATATTTTTTACACATTAAAGTATTTAATAATTATTTTATAAAAAATGGTATTTTTGTCATTTGTCGAAAATTCATTCAAATTCCAAAGCTACATTCTTTGAACCAAACAGACATATATTCCAATTCCTTTGATAGATTTCATTCCAATTCTGTCAACCAAACAGGTGGTCAAACCTGACAACATTCCATTTCAATTCCTTCCAAATTCCAATTCCTTTGACAGATTCCATTCCTTCAGAAATCATTCTGCGAACCAAACGCACCCTAAGTGATTTGTTGACAAAAATATGCGAATCCTCATAATATGGTTTGATTTAGTAAATTTTGATGATTCTAAATTAACCTCTTTTTAGTTGTTATTTCAATATTTTTTTATTGGATTTTGTTTATATATCAACATCATATTTTACTTTTTACTTTTCCAATGTTTTAAAAGTTATCCACAAAAATTGAGAATTAGACCATGCGCATCGGGAGTGTGGGTTGGCTGGGGTTGGCTGGGGTTGGGATGGAACACCATCGCACCCCTTGGGGTTGGAGTCCTCCCGGGTTGGGCAACCCGGCTTGGGTTGAGATATTTTGCAAATTTTTATTTTTTTTTTGAAATATATCCATTAATATATGAACGTTGGGGTATTTTTTTATTTTCTTATTTTTTATTTATATCCTATAAATACTAATATACTTCCCCACTTATTTTTTCACACCACTAAATTTTCTCTCAATCTCTCAAACTTTTCTCTACTACAAAAATAAAATGTCTTCTTCATCAGTGAACTCGTCGGAAATTTATGAGTCGTCTTCGTCATCGTCGGACGGGGAAATTAATCTACCCGCGTATCGTCAAATGGATTACGATATTTTTCGTGGATTAATAACCAATGTTGTAGAAAGGCTTTTCGATCAAGATGAAGAACCAAGTTCGCCTCCAAGACGGAGACGGAGGGGACCGGATCAAGTTAGAGATCGTGAAGCTGCACACGACCGACTTTTTGCAGATTATTTTGCGGAAAACTGTAATTACAGTGACGAGTTGTTTAGGAGACGGTTCCGCATGAGTAGACGACTATTCCTACGAATAGTGGAGGATCTTGAGCGAGAGTATAAATATTTTCAACAGGGCTGGGATGCTAGAGGCAAAAAAGGGTTATCTCCTTTGCAAAAGTGTACCTCGGCAATTCGGCAAATGGCGTATGGGATATCCGCTGACGGCTTTGATGAGTACTTGAAGATAGCGGAGTCAACTGCACGTTTATGCATACAAAAGTTCAGCAAATGTATCGTCAATCTTTATGGTAAGCGTTACTTACGTAAACCTTCTTATGATGATATTCAACGTTTATACGCCGCACATGAAACTAGGCACGGGTTTCCCGGCATGTTAGGAAGCTTAGATTGTATGCATTGGGATTGGGACAACTGCCCAACTGCATGGCGCGGGCAGTACGTCAGAGGTGATCATGGTCGGCCGACTATTATGCTAGAGGCAGTGGCATCACAGGATCTTTGGATTTAGCATGCATACTTCGGGGTTGCCGGGTCCAACAACGACCTAAATGTGCTAAACCAGTCGCCGTTATTTAACGATGTACACAACGGGAAAGCACCGCAGTGCCCGTTTCAAGTAAACGGAGTACAATACAAACACGGCTACTATCTTGCATATGGGATATACCCCGAATGGGCTACCTTTGTGAAATCATTCCAATGCCCTCTGGATCAAAGACGATTAAGGTTTAAAGCCGCGCAAGAAGCGGCAAGGAAGGAGGTAGAACGTTGTTTTGGTGTGCTAAAACAACGCTGGCACATAATACAACACCCAGCAAAATCGTGGCACCCGAATAAAATACAAAAAGTAATGTACGCTTGCATCATATTACACAATATGATATTGGAAGACGAAGGTAACGCGATTTGTCGTTTCGATGAAAACGCTAATCAAGTTGATGAGGAGGACGACGAAGAGATTAGCGACCAACAATATGACGCTAACGTGTTAGAAGTCCGACACCGAGAAACGCATCATAACCTTCGGGCGGATTTAATCGAACACATTTCACGGCTTCCAAGACACAACAACCAAGGCAACGAGTAGTATTTTTAATTGAAATTTATGTATTTTTAAGTTTTTTAGAATTTATTATGTAAGGTTAAAATATTAGTTTGATTTATAAATTATAATATTATATATTATTACAAATTACTTATAAAATATTAATTATTTAAATTAATGGTAACAAAAATAAAAATAAAAATAAATAAAAGATGGGATGGTGGTGTGGGATGGATGTGGGGGTTTGTGGGTTAGAATGGGTTGAAAGGGAAAAATGATGTGGCGCTGATGTGGCAGTGAAAAAGTGTGGGTTAGATGGGGTTGGATGCTGATAGTCTTACACCGAAGATTTTTAACTACACTTTTGGTTTATGTTGTTTCTTATTTATAATAGATTTAATCTTTACAGTTTAAAAATTACAGTTTCACCATTGAAATATGTAAAAATAATTGGATTTGGTCCCTCCCTGTCATTAGAAGAACCCGTTAAGTGAGGGCATTTTCGTCTTTTTTGCAATTTTATCATATTTTGCTTTGAAAACTATCATTAACAAAATATATATTATTCTACAATATATTATATTATATTTAATTTAATATATAATATAACAAACAGATGTCGGAACCAGCCGTTCACCTCTTCCATCTCCGGTGAACCAGCGTCCTCCCCCAACCTAACTGCATATCTCCTCCAGCCAAACTAGTCCTAAACCCTAAGATCAAAATCAAACTCAAATCCACATTCAAAGCACACCCTAAAATCAAGATAAAAGAAGTCTTTGTGGATATATATGATGTTGGGTGGGGTAGGTTCGCCTTCAAATTATTCTTGAAAATCTCATTTGTTAATGGTGGAAATCTTCTTCTGCAACCAGTTCATGTTCTCTCTCCTTGGCTCCTCCCATTGAGTAAGATCTATTCGTTGCTTTCAAACGATTTATCCTTCGAATATTGCAAGGAATCTTGCTACTACCGTTGCCTTGGCGTTGATCCCTTTTCGTTGCTAGCTTTTTCAATTGTCTTCTGCCCTTTTCGTCAAATTTATGTAACTACTAACCCGTCAACCCAACCCAACTCATCCGACAAGAGGTAGGTTGGGTTGAGATTTTGTAGATCATCATAAATGGGTTGGGTGTATAAATGTTGAAAACCACTCAACCCAACTCATATACATTCATACTAATTATCATGAAAAATAAAAATACTATTTAAATATATATATATATATGAACCTATTTTACATATATTCATATAGGTGGTTCATACATATGAATCCTTAATGGTACGATTGGTACACAAGACACGACAAAACCGAATAGAACAAGAATCATTGTCTCATGTTTGACAAAACTTTTATGTGGAACAGACACGAACATGGTGGAACAAAGTGCAACATGCATGTCTCATTGTCTTCTAAAACGTCAAATACACGTTTTATTTTATATTTTATTCATTTTCTAAATTTTATTTATTGTATTTTATCTAATGTTATCTGTTGTGTTCTGTCCAGTTCTGTCTACCAAACATTGAACAACCGTTCTATCTTGTTTTGTTTTGTTCTGTCCTGTCTCATCTTATCATGTTCTATCCTGTTTGCGTACCAAACGCACCCTAAATGAGTATATTCATTGTTCACATATGATTTTTTTCCTTAACCTCCTCTTCCAAATTAATATTAAACCAACTCTAAATAAAAGCTTGTATTTAACTTGTAACCTACCAAAAATAATTGCCAAGTTTATTGAGAAAAGAGAGAGGCATATAATTTCAATTTTGATTCTTTTATTTTAGGGAAATTAATTAAAATACCTCAAGTTTGACTCTATGTTACCAAAATACCCTAAATCTCTACCAGTTTATCAAAATGCCCTAAATTTCCGCGGTGGGCCCTGCGATCGCGGGCCCAGCCCACGTGTCACCCATGTTTGGCCAAAATGTCCCGCGGAGGCCCCCCCCCCATTATGGTCGCGGTGACAAGTTTGGTCCCTGCCCGCGGTGGGTCCCGCGATAGGCCAAAATAAATTACATTTTTGGTCCCTGTTTTTGTGTGTGTCTTTGGATGATCAAAAAAAAATACAGTCTGGTCAAAAGAAATTTTAGCAAAACCAAGTTTGACTCTATGTTACCAAAATACCCTAAATCTCTTCCAATTTACCAAAATGCCCTAAATTTCTGCGGTGGGCCCTGCGATCGCGGGCCCAGCCCACGTGTCACCCATGTTTGGCCAAAATGTCCCGCGGAGCCCCCCCATTATGGTCGCGGTGACAAGTTTGGTCCCTGCCCGCGGTGGGTCCCGCGATAGGCCAAAATAAATTACATTTTTGGTCCCTGTTTTTGTGTGTCTTTGGATGATCAAAAAAAAATACAGTCTGGTCAAAAGAAATTTTAGCAAAACCAAGCTGCATGAGCACGAGATTTTGGAGCTGCATTCGTGTCCACACACAAGTTCGACGATTTTAGCTTACGAAATCGTCAATCGACACCCCCCCTGCGCATGGGTAGGAGTTAGAGTAAACCCATGCAAGGAGCTTGTCAACTCTTCACACTTCTTTGGTTATAAACCAAAGAAATTTTAGTCTCTCTTCCTACGTGGGACACTTTCCCACACTCAAATTGGTTTTTGCTAATTTCATCCAATTACTCAACTTTGAGTATCGATATCTCATTCACACGTACTCCGTTTTGGACGCATTATATATCGCTTCGAAGCTCTCATATAAGAGAACATAAACCCACTAAGAGTTAATTATATATATATATATATATATATATATATATATATATATATATATATATATATTAAATGTGTCCAAAGTTCCCTAAAAACTACCATATATATATATATATGTGTGTGGGTTTTTTATCCACCAACCCTTGGGTTTTTTATCCACCAATATATATATATATATATATATTGTCCAAAGCTCCCCTAAAAGACCTACCAGATCACATTGAAGAACCCATGAAGCTTTTTTGTGATAACAAAGCTGCAGTAAGCATTGCAAATATGCCTGTTCAACAAACCTGCATGCCATTTGTTCCTACGACGGAGCAGATTGCAAGTATTCTCACCAAAGAATTATTCAACCTTTCATTTAAGTCTATAGTCAGCATGTTGCAACTTATAGATGTTCATACACCCATCTTGAAGGGATGTCCAATATTAGAGCGAACAAAATACTTAGTTTCCCAAAACTAGAAAAGGTGTTGTAAGTTCGAACATTTCTAGATTCTTTAGAGATAGGTTCCTATTTTAGGAGATCTTGTAAATTATAGGCCTATAAATCCATGTATTATTTAATGAAAGAGAATGTATTTTTTTCTCTCCAAACAAAAGTAAGCAATGCAATTCTCACGAGTCACGAAAAGAACGGTTGGTGAATAATCGAATTAAAATACGAAGAAAAAAAATGTTCCCTCTGTCCTAATAGAAAAAAAAACAATCAATTGATATCATGAGAAAAAATTCATCCAAAAATATGTGTAGGATAATGGTTGATTAAATGCTATGAAAACTACCACATATATATATGGTTTTTAGGAAACTTTGGACACATTTAAATATATATATATATATGTGGTATATATAATTAACTCTTAGTGGGTTTATGTTCTCCTATATGAGAGCTTCGAAACGATATATAATGCGTCCAAAATGGAGTATGTGTGAATGAGATATCGATACTCAAAGTTGAGTAATTGGATGAAATTAGCAAAAACCAAGTTGAGTGTGGGAAAGTGTCCCACATAGAAAGAGAGGCTAAAATTTCTTTGGTTTATAACCAAAGAAGTGTGAGGAGTTGACAAGTTCCTTGCATGGTTTTACTCTAACTCCTACCCGCATGCAGGAGGGGTGCTGATTGACGATTTCGTAAGCTAAAATCGTTGAACTTGTGTGCGAGCGCGACTTGTGGACACACATGCAGCTCCAAAATCTCGTGCTCACGCAACTTGGTTTTGCTAAAATTTCTTTTGACTAGACTATTTTTTTTTATCATCCAAAGACCCACAAATAAAGGGACCAAAAATGTAATTTTTTTTTGGCCTATCGCGGGACCCACCGCGGCCATAGTGGGGGGGTTCCGCAGGACATTTTGGCCAAACATGGGTGACACGTGGGCTGGGCCCGCGATCGCAGGGCCCACCGCGGAAATTTAGAACATTTTGATAAACCGATAGAGATTTAGGGTATTTTGGTAACATAGAGTCAAACTTAGGGTCTTTTAATTAATTTCCCTTTATTTTATGCCATATTCTTTACACATTGAAAAGGACAATAATTATGTGTGTTGTGGGATAGAGGTATACGGATTGGATTAATTAAGGCTATAAAATAGGAAATGATGCTCATTGCTTTTCATTGATTTCTTTAGAAAATATGTGTATTTTATTTAGAAATTTGTCTTTAAATTACCTCTTCATTGTTATAAACTTTAAAGTATTTGTTGCTATTACACAAGGTTCTAAATGACGTGAGACGTGGCATGACGGTAAGGTCAAACCTCAAGCCTTACAAGTTACGGCGAGGCCACAGTGTTTTTTAAGGCGTGCCTTAAGGCGGCATATACATACGTATACACATAGATACACACTTGTGTGCTAGTGTATAGAATAATAACGTAGAACAAAACAAATTCATGTAAAGTAATAAAAAAAAAAGACAATTGATACCAAATCTATAGAGCTTATGGAAAATCATATCAAGAGTGTAAAATCGGGAGTAATTTATTGAATCTCTACTCATTACCTTCTTTAATTTTCCAAGAATTCACGTTCGACTCTTCGTGTACGAGAATGGAAGTAAGTATTTACCAATTTTGGGTTTTTAGTTTCAAGTTTCCTTTAAATGTGTATTTAAGTCTTAGGTTGCATAAACAATTATCATCTGTTTATATATTAAAATAATCTCACACCTTACAAAATGTTGTGTCGTAACGCGTTGTAACGCATCGTAACGCGCCATAACGTGCCATAACGCGTTACAATGCAAGTCAA
The DNA here is from genome assembly GCA_033807775.1 of Saussurea involucrata. NCBI lineage: Eukaryota > Viridiplantae > Streptophyta > Magnoliopsida > Asterales > Asteraceae > Saussurea > Saussurea involucrata. Next base: position 114,335,236 of record CM066324.1, read on the forward strand.
GCCTTAAGGTGGAGCCACAGGGGTTAACGTGGCGGCGACCCCAAGCCTTGACGCCATAACGCGCCATAACGAGGCCATAACGAGTTATTTAGAACCATGCTATTACATAGTAATGTGTTACTTTTTGAAATCAATATTCGCATTCGGTTACAATCTTTGCGTTGAACGTTACCTCTACTTCCCTTAACTTTCTCTTAGGTGGCGTTTGGTTCGCAGAATCTAATGGAATTGGAATGTTGAATTTCATTGACCAGGTTTCATTCCCTTATTTGGTTCAATCTGTTTGATGGATGGATTCTTTGAATTCCATCAAATTTCATGGATAAAGGAATTGAACATTCATTCACAACACCTTGTGATTTTGATGGATGGAATCTTATATTTTCATAATCCCAAATATACCCTTCAACCCTAAATATAACTTAATTAATTTAATTTAATACTTTTATTTTTTATTTAATTTAATTTTTTATTTTGTTTAATTTATTTTATTTTTTTGAGTTATACTTTTATTTTTATTTTTTAAAATATTTAATATTTTATTTATTTATTTATTTTAATATTGTTTATTCCTTTTATTTATTTATTCATTTTATTTTATTTATTTATTCAAGGTATTTTTTGTTTTATAAAAATTTAAATTTTCAAAAAGGGCATTCTGGTCAGTTATCAATATTTCATTCCAATTTTGAAGCTACATTTTGTGAACCAAACAGACATATTGCAATTCCTTAATAGGTTTCATTACAATGTCTACCAACCAAACATGTGGTCAAACAAACCTGACAACATTCAATTCCAATTGATTTAAAGTCAAATTCCTTTGACATATTTTATTCCATCAAAAAAACATTATGCGAACCAAACCCCACCTTATTGTTTTAATCTTTAGATTTCAGTAAAACAATCTTGTTATTTACATTTTAGTACTTCAATCCCCTACACTTTACATTATGTTAATTACGTTTCCAAATAATTTGCTTTCAATCTTTTATATTTCTATAGCACTCTTGTTTGCAAGCCACTTTTTCTTTCTCGTCTTTAAAATATACAACTTACTCAGTTACTTGTAGTATTTTCTATTTCAATCATTTATAGTCTAGTACTTGCATCTTTTTGTAAAAAAAACATTGAACAAAAATGAGTTAATCGCCTTAACTTAGGGTGTAAGGGAAAGTTAAGACCGAAACTAATGTGAAAATAAATAGTTTCTTCCATTATAACATTTTCTCTAACTATTCATTCAGGTTAATAGTGCTTGAATGAAGATTACATATGATTAATTGATAATTAATTATATGTATGAAAATGAGTTAGTTTTCATAGTTTTTTTTTAAGTATATAATATTTATATACGGCAAATGAATAAATAAACAATAATATTTATATAGTTTTTTTTGAAGTATATAATATTTATATACGGCAAATGGAATAAATAAACTATAATATCTATATAGTTTCTTTTAAGTATATAATATTTATATACGGCAAATGGAATAAATAAATCAACTATGAAAATGTGTTAGTTTTCATAGTTACGACAAATATGAAAACTTGTTTGAATATGAGAAGGCTATAAAGAGTAATAGTACCCGACAAGTGTCATTCTAGGTGGGGTCGGTCCTAGGGTTTTTGATATCCTGTGTGCAAATGCTAAAAGATGCTCCTATGCTATTTTAAGCAAATGAAACGAAGAAACATGGGATTTCTAAAGAATTTGGAACAAACAATATTCAAACAATACTAGTCGAGCATAGATAGATTAAACCTCAATTGAGATCGTGCTTCCTTCTTTTTGGGTTTTCCTTTTTCAAATTGTAATTAGCACACTAGAACTTTTACTTAAGTATCTAGAACTTAAAAGACAATGAAACTCTTATAGTATTAACTAAAAAGGTAAATTCTAAAATTCATAATCTATGATACTAGGCATTGCAAAAGAACAAGAGTGTTGGTGCAAGTGTGCTACATCTCTATAATTATTTTTGATATGGGAGATTGTTGGTGCAAGTGTGCCACATCTCTACAATTATTTTGATGATTACAAACAAACCGTATTATATTGTTTTCTAACAATTTAATCCAAGTGCAAAGCTCCTAAAGAATAAGAAGCAACATCTCAGTCCAGTGGAAAACACGAAGATTTTATCATAAGAGTTCAAGACTGAAGAAGTGCAAATATTATTCTTAATATTTCATAATGGTAAAAACACTCAAAATAATATACCACTTGGATATTTCAAAAACCAAACACAATACTGATTTCAAGTTAATAAATCCGTTGGTTTTTAGTATTAAATAATTTTTAATATTAAATTGAAAATAAAAAAAAAGAAAAAGAAAATCAAACCACATGTGACCATGTGATTTGAAACGTGAGGTTTGATAAAACGTTGTGTTCTCGAGTTTTGGAAGGAAAAAAAAAGAAAAGAAGGGGAAGAAAAAGAAGAGAATAGAAAGGGAAGGGAAGGGAAAGAAAGAAGAATTTAATTTTGTGTTCTTGAGGTTGAAGGAAAAGAAAGGAAAGGGAAGGAAAGAAAATAAATTTTCAGGTTCTTGAGTATGAGAGAAAGGAAAGGAAATTTGTCGCTTTTACCAATATACCCTTACTTATTTCATTATGGAATGTATTTAATGGGTATATGTGTAATTTTATAAATAATTGCAATAATTTTAAAATTTCTTTCTTTCTTTCCTTCGGTTTCCTCCCATTTTTGGGCGGAAAGTTTTGAAAGGAAAATCAGCAATATTTTCCTTCTCTTTCCTTTCTTTTCCCTCCTTAAAAAAACTCGAGAACGCAACATATTTTATTTTCCTGTTACTTTCTTTCCTTTTCCCTTCCTTTCCTTCGTAAAAAAAACTCGAGAACATAGCGTAAAAAAACTTTTTTATTATTAAATTAAAAAGAAAAACTTGCACGCCTAGTGTCAAGGTTGAAAAATGTGCATAAGATTTCTTTTGTTCCTATATATAGACATTGAATGTTAAGAAGAGAAATATAAGTTTTGGGTTAATAATACTTGGGTTGATAGCAGATTGAAATTCCTTGATTTCTGAGAACTATAATCAGCAAAACAACTCAAGCAATTAACTCTTAAAACATCCAAGTGCTATGCATTTTACAAGAGCGATTACCATTTAAAAATATATCATCTTGTAAGTATTTACTTTGAGAGTGAGTGATCCATTCAAATCTCTAGCAGAAGCAAGAGATAAATATACTGTTGTACCAAGGTTTGTGTTCTACCATAAAGAACATTTTTAGTGGATCGTGTCGAGAAGTGTCTCGAAAAGTGGACTAGCCAAGTTGGTGAACCACTCTAAATATCGATGTCGGTATCAATATTCTCTACCCTTATCTCTTTATATTTCCGTTGTGCATTAAAATTTCTTGTTGTATTTGAAAAAGAGATTTTTATTTGAAAAATATTTAAATACAACCTTTACCCCCCCCCCCCCCAAGGTTGTCTAACAATTGGTATCAGAGTGGGTTGCAAGTATTTTTAAAACCCTTGTGTTTTCAAAACTTGTATTCGATTTTTAAAAGATGACAACTTTTGAGGGAAATGTTTTTCCAAAACCTCCACAAATTGACACCGTAAATTTTGGTCTTTGGGCTAATTTATTTGAGTGCTACGTTCGTGGCAAAAGTCAAAAAAGTTGGGACATCATTAAGAATGGAAAATTTAAGCCCACCAAAACTAAAGATGGAATAACTAGTGATAAACCAATAGCGGAATGGTCCGCCGCAGATGATGCTTGGATTTGTTTAAACTTTGAAGCCAAAAATATTCTATTTTCCGCATTTACCAAAGATGAAATTGAGCGCGTTTATTCATGTGAAACCGCTCACGATATTTGGGAAAATTTGAACAATACTCATAGAGGAAACTCTCAAGTTAAGAGTTCAAAAATAAATATTCTCGTACATGATTATGAAATGTTCGAAATGCCAAAAGATGAGTCAATCGACTCAATGTTTAAACGTTTTAACCTTATCATGATGAGCTTGAAGGGACTAGGACAAACTTATGAAAACGAGGACTACATCCGAAAGATTCTTAGAGCACTTCCACCGGAATGGATGCCAAAAATCACTTCCTTGGAGGACTCCCGAGATCTTTCAACCATGAAGCTTGATGATCTCATCGGCAACCTTAAAGTGCATGAAATTGCACTAAAAATAAACAAAGATCAGGAGCAAGATAAAAAGAAGTCTTTAGCTCTTAAAGCTTCAATTTCAAGTGATGAGAAAGAGAAGAAAAAGAAAGAGAAAGCTAGCTCCTCAAAGGACCAATCGGAATCTCGACGAAGTAGCTATGTTGGTAAGGAACTTCTCTAAATTTTTATCTAACAAGAAATTTTCCAAGAATGACAGGTTTCAAAGAAAAGGAGACTACCGACGTGGTGGTGAAAACCGAAGCCGAAAATTCCACAAAAGGGAAGACAAAGTAAATAAAAGTGGTGAATCAAGTGATGATGAAGAAGCAAAGAAAGAGAAAGGCTATTGCTACTCGTGTGGAGATAAGGACCACTATGCAAACGAGTGTCCTAAAAAGAATAAATTCAAAAACTAGAAGGAGAAAGCCTTCATTGGAGGTGCGTGGAGCACAAGTGAAGATGAAGATGATTATGAAACCATTTGTCTCATGGCGGAAAGCGACGATGAGGTAGATTCTTGTTACTCAAACTATTCTAGCAATAATGATAATGATAGTGATGATGATGATGATCTTAATATGCTAAATGATTCGTTTAATAAAATGGTCGCGCTTGCAAATAATTATAAAAATGAGTGTGCTAAATTAAATGAAACTTTGTTGTTATGTAAAAAGGAAATCCATGACTGTAAACAAAAAAATGCATGCGATTTTAAAATCAAAGAGGACTTAAATAATAAAATCACTTTGTTAGAAAAGAAAATATGTGAAAAAGATGTTTGTAATTCTTGTGCTATTTTAAATGAAAAAAATTGCATGCTTTGAGAAAAGAATAGTAGAAAATGATTTATGTGCAAAATGCGATATACTCAAAAATGAAAATGCATGTTTAAAAGCAAAATGTGATTTACTTGAAAAAGATGATATGTTAGCTCATGTCTTTCAAAGTAGCAATGAGAAAGTGCTTAAAATGTTAAATATGTCAAATCATATCAATTGTAGAAAAGGTATTGGTTTTGATTCATGTAATGATACGTGCTCGTGTGTGCAAAATAAAAGGTGTGTTGAACCACCTAAATCTGTTGAAACGAGAAAGGTAGTAAAACCTTATGTGCAAAAACCTCCATATGTGTCCAAAATGAATAATATGAATTATATGCTGAGGAAACCTTACGCTTGTATGTATAATAGCAAATTTTCTAGACCGAAAAATAATGTAAATGTGCATGCTCCATTTTATGTCTATGATAAATATGATCGTAAAATTAAAATGGTAAAGAAATGGATTCCCAAAGGGTTGTTTAGTGTTGACAATCCCGGTGGGATGCGTTTGTGGTTTTAGATTGTTGTATCCCGTTTGTATGTTGACGTATTTGTGTATATTTTACGGCAACATTTTTTTATTTTTTGGTAGTTTTTTTAATACTAACATTCAAAGGACCCATAAGAAATGGGGACCATACAAGTTATTCTCTATTATTTGTAGATAAACCTCGACATGGATTGGATACTTGTGGTTTTAAGATTGTGGTTACAATCAACAAGAAGGTATAGATTATGATGAAACCTTTGCACCGGTTGCAAGGTTAGAGTCTATTCGAATGCTTCTAGCTTTTGCAAATGCTAAGGATTTTAAATTATATCAAATGGATGTTAAAAGTGCGTTTTAAATGGTTTTATAAATGAGGAGGTATATGTTTCTCAACCTCCCGGCTTTGAGAATTTTGAAAATCCGTCGCACGTTTATAAATTAAAAAAGGAGCTTTATGGTTTAAAGCAAGCTCCACGCGCATGGTATGATAGATTAATTTTTTTTTAATTACAAGTGGTTATGTTATGGGTAAAATAGATAATACCTTGTTTGTAAAATATGCTCAAAATGATATTGTGGTTGTGCAAGTGTATGTTGATGATATTATTTTTTGATTTCACAAACGAAAATCTTTGCAATGATTTTTCTACAAAAATGACAAGTGAATTTGAAATGAGCATGATGGGAGAATTAAAATTCTTCTTAGGATTGCAAATAAAACAGAGTGAAAATGGCACTTTTATAAGTCAGTCAAAATATTAAAAAGACATGTTGAAAAAGTTTAATTTTGAAAATGTAAAACCCGTTGAAACTCCAATGACCACTAATTTAAAATTATCTAGTGACGAGGAGGGAAACGATTTTAATTAAAAAATTTATCGTGGAATGATCGGTAGTTTACTTTATCTAACGGCTAGTAGACCGGATATTATGTATAGTGTATGTTTATGTGCTCATTTTCAATCTTCGCCTAAACAATCTCACTATGAATCCGTCAAGCGTATTTTTAGATATCTTAGAGGTACAATGAATCTTGGATTATGGTATGCAAAGAAACCCGAGTTGGAGGTAACGTGCTTCACCGATTCCGATCTTGGTGGCTCAATTGTTGATCGAAATAGCACTAGTGGAGTATGTGCCTTTATAGGTCTCTCACTTGTGTTATGGTTCTCCAAGAAACAACAATCTGTAGCGTTGTCTACTACCGAAGCGGAATATGTAGCCGCCGCGAGAGCATGTGCTCAAGTTCTTTGGATGAAACATACCCTTACCGATTTTGAGGTACATCTAACCAAAATTCCTATTATGTGTGATAACTCAAGTGCCATAAACTTAAGCAAAAACCCGATTTTACATTCTCGAACCAAACATATTGAATTACGACATCATTTTCTGAGAGATAATGTTCAAAAAGGCCAAATCGTGCTTGAGAAAGTCGATTCCGAAGATAATTTGGCCGATATTTTTACTAAAGCGCTAAACAAAAATTCGTTTTTCAAACTAAGACTTGGTTTAGGCATGCTTGAGTATAACCCTCAAATGTTACTCTCAAATATATGCATATTTTGAGGGGGAGCATCTCTCGAGGGGGAGCACCCTTTTTGCTTCGACAAAAGGGGAAGAGAAACCGAGTATGCTCTCGTGTTTAACGGTTGTGTTTGTCATCATCAAAAAGGGGAAGATTGTTGGTGCAAGTGTGCTACATCTCTATAATTAATTTTGATATGGGAGATTGTTGGTGCAAGTGTGCCACATCTCTACAATTATTTTGATGATTACAAACAAACTGTATTATATTGTTTTCTAACAATTTAATCCAAGTGTGAAGCTCCTAAAGAATAAGAAGCAACATCTCAGTCCAGTGGAAAACACGAAGATTTTTTCTGAAGAGTTCAAGACTGAAGAAGTGCAAATATTATTCTTAATATTTCATAATGGTAAAAACACTCAAAATAATATACCACTTGGATATTTCAAAAACCAAACACAATACTGATTTTAAATTAATAAATCCGTTGGTTTTTAATATTAAATTGGAAAAAAAAAATCAAACCACATGTAACCATGTGATTTGAAACGTGAGGTTTGATAATCAAAAAAAAACTTTTTTATTATTAAATTAAAAAGAAAACCTTGCACGCCTAGTGTCAAGGTTGAAAATATGCATAAGTTTTCTTTTGTTCCTATATATAGACATTGACCGTTAAGAAGAGAAATATAAGTTTTGGGTTAATAATACTTGGGTTGATAGCAGATTGAAATCCTTGATTTCTGAGAACTATAATCAACAAAAAACTCAAGCAATTAACTCTCAAAACATCCAAGTGATATACATTTTACAAGAGTGATTACCATTTAGAAATATATCATCTTGTAAGTATTTACTTTGAGAGTGAGTGATCCATTCAAATCTCTAGCAGAAGCAAGAGATAAATATACTGTTGTACCAAGGTTTGTGTTCTACCATAAAGAACATTTTTAGTGGATCGTGTGTCGAGAAGTGTCTTGAAAAGTGGACTAGCCAAGTTGGTGAACCACTCTAAATATCGGTGTCGGTATCAATATTCTCTACCCTTATCTCTTTATATTTTCGCTGTGCATTAAAATTTATTGTTGTATTTGAAAAAGAGATTTTTATTTGAAAAATATTTAAATACAACCTTTACCCCCCCCCCCCCCCCCTAAGGTTGTCTAACAAAGAGCTCAAATGCCCCGATAAGGCAATATCACAATATGTTGTGCATCTTTTGCACGGTGCTCAAAAGGGAAGTGATGCAATGTTGTGCTCACGTGCTCTAAAATTTCAATTTTCAATATGCAACTATGCAAGACCAGACTTATTACCAAAAGACAAAGGACACTTAGGCCTTAACCTAGTGAATCATGAACCCACACTAGAGTTTGTCACACAGCAACGCATCAAGTTTAATCAACAATAAATACATAATACATTATACAATGAATAGTTGAATAGTTGAATACATGAAATAATTAAATATTAGAATTTAGAAACAATTTCATACCTGGGACTTTGTATTCGCAATAGCGTTCGGTCAGTGAGCTATTACGCACTTAGGCTCATTGGAGAATTTTAAGTGAGAAATAGATGAATCTCACTAAACCCTAAACCAATCTCCCACTTCCCAGATTTGAAGGAATTAATACAATCGAAATAAAATCAACAATTGATTAGATGAAAGTTTAAGAACCGATAAAGAATTGAGATTTGAGAGTTGCCTTTGCTTGAATCTTAGAATCGTAGATCCCAGTAGAGACCGACCTGACCCGAGACCTTTTGTCACCGGTTTGGGCCCATCGATCCTTAATTGGTTACGATTTTCATAAAAAAAACAAGGCTCGGCCCGAGGCCGGTTATGGGACTAGACCGATTTTTTATTTAAAATTTATTTTTAAATGTATTTTTAGGTATATTTAAAAATAAAAATAAAAATAAAGTATTTGTTAGTGTATTTGATTGACCCAATTGTAACATAACGTATTTTTAGTGTATTCGATTGACCCAATTATAATAAAAATCTATTTGTTAGTGTATTTGATTGATCAAAATCTTCAAAAAAATTATAAGTAAAAATTTAATTTAAAAAAAAATCGGTCTGAACCAATTCTCATAACCCCTCCCCCTTGAACAAGATAGAACAATACATTTTGTACAAAAATACCCTTACAATTAAACCTAATCAGACTCACACCTCCTCCATCCCATCGTCGCCTCCATCAGATCATCTTCACCATCAGATCGTCTTCTCCAGAGGTTTGCTTCCGATTTCTTCTTCTTCTTCTTCTGATTTCCCCTTCTACGATTCTTTTTCCGATTTCTTCTGCTTTCGATTTCTTCTTCTTCTTTCGATTTCTTCACCGTGTTCTTTCTTCTTTCGATTTCCACAGGTGTCTTCACTGTGTTCTTTCTTCTTCTCCACAGGTTCGTCCTTCTCGACTGCGATTTCCCGTCAGGTAATCTCCTTAGGTCTGAAAATCGATTTATGTTGGTAATTTCTTTCTCAATCGATTCCTCAGGTAAATTTCTCCTTTAATCGATTTCTCTGTTTTTGTTAATCGATTCCTCTAATCGATTTGTCTGTTTCCGTTAATCGAATCCTCTCATCAATTTCTCTCTGTTTCTTGACTGCTTCTATTTTTTTCCTCTATCAAGACTGAACTACAAGCATTAATCCAACACCAAATTTCCACAATCACTTTTTAGTAAAAAGAAGTGAAGTTGAGTAAGCTTGTTGAACAAATTAATGGCAGACTAATCCAATATCAACATATGATTAGTGGAACTAATCATCATCATGGGTTATGTTAAAAATAAGATTGAATTCCAGTTGTTAGAGAAATTTGAGTGTTTATCAATAGAGTTTGATACTTTGATTTTCTAGTGTTCGTTTTTTACGAAATGTGTAATTGAATCAGATTGTTGATACATCATACATGATTGTTTTTTTTTTTTGGAAAGGCACATCATACATGATTGTTGCTTTGTATAATTGAATCTGATTGTTGTTTTGTTTAGTTGCAAACTTTGTTAATACTTAATATTGACTTAGATTGATTATTTAGAAAAAAAGATATTTAACAACTGATCAGGGGTAAATTGGTCATTTTAACCGGGTCTGTCCTGTTCTGTCCAGTCATATAATGTGGTCATTTTAACCGGGTCTGTCCTGTTCTGTCCAGTCATATAATGTCATATCAAACGCTGGACACCTGTTTTGTTCTATTTTGTTCTGTCATGTTCTGTCTGCGTACCAAACGCACCCTAAAAATATTTACCTTTAACTTCAAGAGTGTTTTTATTTTAAATATTACAATATTTATTATATTATTTAAAGTGTATCATATTTTATTGGATTTTTTATTTTAAATATTACAATATTTATTATACTATTTAAATGTATCATATTTAATAAAAATATTAAAAAAAATTCTAAATATTTAATTTCAAACTTTTAAAGTTATTTAAAGGTGGAGAATTGCTGACGCAATTCCTTATAACCAGTTTTTAGTAATTACTAGGGTTCGATACCGCGCTTTGCGCGGTAGTGATAAAATCTTTAGATAATATTGAAGTTAAATGGAGTGATGATTATATATATATATAGAGGAAGGTTCACGTGAGGAGCGCGTCAAAACGTGAGAACGTGAGGAGCACTCCCGTGCTTCGGATCACATATGATTTACACTGCTAAAAAATCGGAACTTCTCGAAAATTCGCGCAAAAGTGGCGCGAGGCGTGGCGCGATGCTGCAGGTCGCGGATCACATGTGATTCAACACTGTAAATCATTAATGATTCATAACTGTCAATTCGAGTCCAGATCAGTTGTGAATCACATGTGATTTGCAGCTGTAAATCATATGTGATCCGAAGCACGGGAGTGCTCCTCACGTTCTCACGTTTTGACGCGCTCCTCATTTGAACCCGCCCCTATATATATATATATATCAAAATAATAAGAATCAATATTACAGTTGATATGAAGTTGTTCGTAATTCTTAGTTGTTTCTTTTAATACATATAATTAAATAATAGCTAAGAAGTTTTATATCATCAAACTTTGCAATTGACTCAAAATGATAAAAGAAGTGAGACTATTGATTATAATAATGAGGTGTATAATTAGTATCGTTATGTCATGACTCGTAATATATCGATTTATCTCTAACATATACTCCCATATAATAATTAATTAAACATTTTGCTAATAACTATATCAAAAAATGTAAAATTTGAGGGGGAAAAAGAAGAAATTTGGGATTTTTCTTATAAAGTTACAAATTAAAATATAAAAAACTATGTAGACATAAAAGAATGAGAGAAAAATCCACAACAAAAACCAAGGTAACAATTGTAAATAAATTGAAAGAAAAACCAAAAACTTATATAACAACAATATGTAATCACACAAACATTAAAAAAAATGCAAAATTTAAATGAAAAAGAAGAAATTTTGGGATTGAGATGCTTACAAAATGGTATCTCATATTGTTTTTCTTATAAAATTATAAATTGAAAATTAAGAAACTATGTGTACATAAAAGAATGAGAAGAAAAAAAATCCACAACAAAACCAAAAACTTATTAAACAACATGCAAAACACGCAAAACATTAAAAAAATATATGCAATTTTCTTATAGAAAAAAAATAATGATATTGATTGGGAAGAAAGTAAATTTAAATATAACTCACATATATCATTACCTAGAAATTTTATGGAGGATGGACTAAAATATCGACAAAAAGTAAATTCTACAAAGAATAAACAACAAACAAACATACAAACCTAGTAGAATATAATATAGAACATAAGAGTTGTTAATTTCATGTTATGGAGCATTAGGTTGTAGTTTATATATCAGTTTGTTGTAGTTCCTATAATTAATAAATGGAAAGATGAAGAGACTAAAATTAATGTCTCTAATAAGTGAGATAGTTTAGAAATTAAAGCTAATTAAATTGAAAATGAAATTGCCAAAGAAACCTTCATAGAATGAAATACATAGTTTTTATTTAAGGGTAAAATGGTCATTTGAGAGAAGCTTTTTATTTAAAAAAATCAAAATTATGAGAAAATAGAGAAATGTGAATGTATGCTTCTCATTATGCCACATAAGCAACTCCTCATCTTGCTTTTATATATATATATATATATATATATATATATATATATATATAGATTTATATATTAACTCAATATTCATTTATACAATGAGTTTTTAAATATGTTGAATATATATATATATATATATATATAATCCTTCAATGTTATGTGAAAAAAATTAGAATAATATAAAAAAAATAAAAAAAATTAGGTGTAAAACAAAGAAGATGAATAGACTATTTAATTAAACATTTTGCTAATAACTATATCAAAAAATGCAAAATTTGAGGGGGAAAAGGAAGAAATTTGGGATTTTTCTTATAAAGTTACAAATTGAAATATAAAAAACTATGTAGACATAAAAGAATGAGAGAAAAATCCACAACAAAAACCAAGGTAACAATTGTAAATAAATTGAAAGAAAAACCAAAAACTTATATAACAACAATATGTAATCACACAAACATTAAAAAAAATGCTAAATTTAAATGAAATAGATAAAAATTTTGGGATTGAGATGCTTAGAAAATGGCATCTCATATTGTTTTTCTTATAAAATTATAAATTGAAATATTGAAAACTATGTATACATAAAAGAATGAGAAGAAAAATCCACAACAAAACCAAAAACTTATTAAACAATATGTAAAACACGCAAAACATTAAAAAAATATATATGCAATTTTCTTATAGAAAAAAATAATGATATTGATTGGGAAGAAAGTAAATTTAAATATAACTCACATATATCATTACCTAGAAATTTTATGGAGGATGGGCTAAAATATCGACAAAAGGTAAATTATACAAAGAATAAACAACAAACAAACATACAAACCTAGTAGAATATAGTATAGAACATAAGAGTTGTTAATTTCATGTTATGGAGCATTAGGTTGTAGTTTATATATTAGTTTGTTGTAGTTCCTCTAATTAATAAATGGAAAGATGAAGAGACTAAAATTAATGTCTCTAATAAGTGAGATAGTTTGGAAATTAAAGCTAATTAAATTGAAAATGAAATTACCAAAGAAGCCTACATACAATGAAATACATCGTTTTTATTTAAGGGTAGAATGGTCATTTGAGAGAGTTTTTTATTTAAAAAAATCAAAATTATAAGAAAATAGAGAAATGTGAATGCATGCTTCTCATGATGCCACATAAGCAACTCCTCGTCTTGCTTTTATATATATATAGATTTCAAACAAGTTTATGTTCTAGAAAACAAGGTAGGAATGAAATCACCAAATCCCTTTCTTCCTTTATTTCAAACATTTAGAGCTTTACAATTTATTATCATTTAGAGGGATAATAAATTATAAACCTCTAAATGTGTGTAAACTTTATAAACATTGAAAGTCATAGGTTTTCTTGATGAAATTGTTTCAAATTGTTTATTTTGATGAAAGTGTTTCATATTATTCATTTCTTGATAAAATTGTTTCATATATTTGTGTTTTTAGGTAAAAACGACAAAGTTTCATCAAATGAGAAATGAAAAAAAATATGAAACTACATAAAAAACACAAATATATGAAACAATTTCATCAAGAAATGAATGATATGAAACAATTTAATCAAAATAAACAATTTAATGAAACAATTTCATCAAGAAAACCTATGAAATCCAAAGTTTACACGAAAAAAAGTTTACACAATAGTGGATCTCTTAATTTTTATATAATATCTTTTATAGAGGTGGGTTCAAACGAGAACGCTAACTATTTAAGAAAATATGAGAAAGATCGTTAATTTACAGAGAATGACCGTTAATATACAAAATCATATATTATTAATGCGACTTGCCCTGCGACTTTAAGTCGCGGCAAAAGTCGTCTGCATCCAATTTTTTGCAGTTAATGTAAAATCATGTGATTTTGCACATGAGCGGTTGTTTTCGTGTTTTTTAAAATAGTTAACGTTCTCATTCGAACGGATCTCGTCTTTAATATATATATATATATATATATCTATACTACATATATAAGCATTTAAGCAAAATGTCTTAAAGACAAGTTTTTAAACAGTGTGTACAACAAATTAAAGCACAAAATTTGAAAAACTCTTAATTGCAAGTCTTTATGCATAATGTACAACTCCAGGCCTTTTTTGTTTACACACAAAGTCTGACCACACCCACCCACAGTACTTCGGTACTTCCTCTTCTACACCATACCCATAGTACACTACACCCATACTCCCTTAATTGGAACCCTCTCCATACCTGCAGTACCTCTTCACGTCGACCCCTCACCACCATCACTACCATACCAAGAGTAGTTCACGTACCTCGTCTCCATACCTGCAGTACTTCTTCACGTCGGCCCCTCACCACCATCACTACCATACCTAGAGTTGTTCACGTAAGACACCATACCCACCTCTTCACACGCTTCATATAAATCAAGAGTTGGGGTTCATGATTTGGCGCTCTCTCCATCTTCAAAGCTTTCCTCCCACCACTGTCGTACTCAATCTCCATCTAAGACGATATATGTATATGGTTAGGGTTCCAATTAATGTGTTGATTAATAAATCACTATCGCTCCATCGTACCGGTTTTAATCGGAGGTAATTTCATTTTGTTTTTCGTCTACTGTGTGTTGATTCATTTATGTGAATTGATTTCTTTCTATCTATTGGTTTCTTTTTGTTCCTTAAATCTATGGGTGATGATCGATTTTGGGTTTTTTTGACCTAAAATCGATTTTTTAGTTTTTGTTTCAAAAACTTCTTCGATAATTTCAAAAACTATAAGCGTGTATATATCTTAGGTCAGAAAGAAAGTCAAGTTCTATTCTTTGGTGATTCGTAGTCTATTAACAGGGGATGGTCTCTTACTAAGTAACAGGTTTGTGCTTCAATTTGTACTATTTGATATTTCCTATTTCCATGTTGATATCCTCCGTTTAACATGTAATTTCCATTGTCTTTTTTTTTTCCTTCAAGATGTTCAAAGTTTGAACTACATTGTGAGACGTCTTCTACCTATCCAAGAAGAGTGTTATCAAACTTCAGAAAATTGCTGATACATATGTAAGTGTTCTGTTTTTCTAAAACAAAATGCACCAGACAATTTGTCAAGGTAATCAACGGTACCCTAACTTTGATCCTTCTTGTTAATATTCCTTCACACAAGTACTTATATTACACAATCATCTTGCTTGCTTCTGTTTTTGAATGTAGTTTTGATGGATTATAATTTTGATGCTGCTAAATAAAGTTGCTGCTGTTTTGGGTTAACTTAAAGGGTGCTCGTTTCCTGTTTAGAGGTTGTTGGTTTTTTGTTTACATTTGTGCAACTGTTTGTTTTTTGGCTTAAAGGGTTTTTTGCTTTTAGTTGGTTCTGCTCATTGTAGTTCCATCTTCATAATATGTAAAGCCCGTGTCCCGGTACGTTTATTGATTAATTTTAATTATTTAAAATGTTTACCTTTATTTGTTTTTGGTCAGTGGTTTGGTGTCAAAAAGGACCAAAATGTTAGCATACGTGTCATTTTGGTGTAGATTGTGAGATAAGGTGTAGTTGAGGGGCTAACTGTGCAAATCTTGGAACTTTTGCATGGGTCTCGGCCCATGACTGAAATTCCTATCTCGTTTTTCTTTTCCTTGTAAGCCAAGCAAACCAAACAATCCCATAACCCTAATTGTCCCTTCCCTTGGTCTTGTGTTGTGCGGCCGTGAGAAAGAAACGAGAAGAGAGAGAGATAGAGAAGAACCGAGAGAAGGAGAGTTAGGGAGCGAGATCGGCCGGGAGCACCACCATCCCGCTGTTGTTGCAGCCGCCGGAAGTCGCCGCTCTCGCTGCTGTTTCGTCGGAGGAGTCGAGGGAGAGAAGAAGGCGTCGTTTTAAGGTAAGGTCTCCTCTTCGTTCCTTTCGTTCTTCATGTAGTCGTCGAACCCCCGGGAACACCACCACCGCCGCAGCAGCCTTGGCTGCCGCCGGCGTGTGGCCGCCGTGCACACCAGCGCGGTGGCTGTGATGGTGGGTTAGTCATGTTCGATGTGAGGGAAAGAGGGAGTGATTGGCTCGAGTGGTTTGGTCGATTAGCCGTGGGTCTCGGCGGTCCCTATTGCCGGAATTTAGTAAGCTGTCGCCGCCGGCCGCCGCCGCTGCCGCCGGTGACCACCACTGCCGGAGGTGGCAGTGGGTGGTGCGAGGGTTGTCCAGCCCTAGTTGCAACCCGAACCGTTAAGCCGAACGCGAATCGTTTTATAAAATCGTCATTTTATGTAAATTCTAAGTGTGCTGTCCAGTTTTCGTTTGATCATAACTTTTCCGTCGTAACTCCGTTTGAGCCGAAACTGGCGCCCACGGTTCAAGTTCGGGGTCGGGCACGTTTTCCATGTTTTAGCAGAAAACTGGTTCGGTCTCTAGCTGGGCGAAAAAGTGGTTGCAAGTTCAGTGATTCGTCATTTCATGTGAAAATTTCTGGAATCTGCCATTGCCTTGTGAAAGCCATAACGTTTTGCTCGTAACTCGTATCTGGGTGAAACCAGGGTCAAAAGTTCCCTTTTTGAGTCTATAAACTTTTCCGTGTTTTGTGCGAAACCCAGTTCGGGACGTAGCAGGGGTCAATCTGTTGCTTTGCGCTGAAAGGTGCTGATTTTCGCTGTTCGGGGAACTGTTTTTGTAAAATCCATAATAAATGGTAGAAAAATCGTTAGGAGGCGTATAATATGTCCTTGGAACTCTAACTCATAGTACTTTCTGACCATGTAATAATATTGAGGATTTACTGGGTTTAAGGAGGTCGAAACAGGTCCCGAACAGACCTGTTTGGCGAGACCGGGAAGTAGTTTTAGTGACGGTTTAAGCGGGTGTCGTGTCGTAGGGTCCGGGTCTCGTATTGATACGTTTTAACGTGCGTTTAGGTGCTGGGAAGTGACCGTAATTGGGAAGCTTGAATTTGTATTGTTGAGCTAGGCGCGCATTCGAGGTGAGTTCTCTCACTATAACTAATGTCGGTTATTTTTACATTACGTTGTGTATGTATGTGGTAGTTCTAATTGCTTTTGATGTGGGGTTAAATAGTGGGGTGTCTAGTCGGACCTTATTGTTGTGACTACGCGGGTGGCGTAGGAGTTCGGCGGGGCCGAGGGTCACATACGCGGGTGGCGTAGTAATTCGGTGGGACCGAAGGTTGTATACGCAGGTGGCGTATGAACCCGGGGGTGCCGGGTTGCGTTTGCACGATATCTAATAACGGTTGTTTTATCATTGCTGTAGTACGTGTGTGATAGCTTTATGTGATTGTGTTGTGGAACTAGATAGTGGGGTGTCTAGTTGATACTATGTTGTCATGTTAACTCGGTGGGACCGGGGATTTGGCGGGGCCGGAGATGTTATCATGTGGTCGGTGGGACCGACTTGTGCCTTTTAGGTGGGTGGGTGTGGATATACATGTTTATGATTTGTTCGTAGACTTGTATGCTGTTTATGTGCAATTATCTGTTTATGGTGGTGTGGAAATAACTGTGTTACTTATGGTGTTGAATTCACTAAGCTTCGTGCTTACCCTTTCCCAATAAACTGTGGTTTCAGGTACGGGCGGCTCCAAGGCGTGACGAGTACACACTGGCGCGCGAGGAGAGCTGGTTGCTTTATGGTTTTTAATAATTAAACGTTTATTCCGCTGGTTTTTATTATGAAGATAATAATTATGAGTTTGCAAACGAAACGTTGGGATCATTTAATGAGTTGTTATAAATGAAATGTTTATTTAAAAATTTAAATTTTGCTTGTAATTTTTGGGACGTTACAACTTGGTATCAGAGCACGGCTTGAGTGAATCAAACGCATTTCGGTGTGTTTGATCTCAAGTTGCGGCTGGGAAAATTTTCAAATTCCTTATTAAACCTTTTTGGGAATAAAAGCAAAGGGTAAAACCCGTTCGAGGAACGGTGATCGAGGGCGCAGTGTGTACAGTCAGCCGGAGCCGAAGGGAAAGGTACAATGTTTAGTGTTTTATTGCTTTCTAGATCATAGAGTATTCATGCTAGATTGCCTGTTGTTGAAACTATGCGGTATGTTGGACTGCTTGCTATTAGGAATTCATGCTAATTACGATAGGTTACTAAGTGGATACCCTCTAGGTTGTATGCAGTAAGAGACTTATAGCCTTAGAATATTCGATTTAGTTCTATTGCGCAGCTCTTGTTTGAGTCCAACCGTTCTAGGATAGAATCTTGTATTCGAAGGTCTATTTGTTTTGCACTGCATGTAATCGGGTATTCGCGAGGCCACTCTTTATGATTAGTGGGGATTCGGTGGTAGCAAGGGTAGTGGTTGGGATGGAATTCCTAGGGAGCTAGGAAGAGTGAGTATATATGCCGGTGCGGGCATATGTGTGTAGTTGCGGCGAGAAACTACTTGGACCCCTCGGGATGGGACTCGGAACGAGCGATGATAGGTGTGGAAGGTAGTAGTAGAGCTCCTACTATCGGAAACACAGGATCAATGCTCGGGTCGGGGAAAGTCACGAGGAATCTGAGGAGTTGAGTGTGAGCGTTGTTAGTATGAGTTATTATGTGCTAATAGCTTGTTGTATTAATTACCTAGGATGACCATCACAAGGAGGAACAACGATGTTGAACCGAATGCTAGTATTGAACTCACTATTGAGCAGATGCGTGAGTTGATCGTGGCGGAAGTAAAGCATGCTATTAGGGAGGCAATCCCCGAGATTATTACCGCCGTTCGTGGTGAGGTAGTAATGATGTTGGAGACTGCTCGGGGACAAGGACTCGAGTTAGAGGGACATACTAAGAAGAGGAAAATGGCGCAGACCGTTGCATCAGAATCGGCGGTTCCAAAGAGAACGAGGTTCTCGGACTCGCTCTTGAACCGAAGGAGCGGTGGGTTTAAGACCAAGGATGGTAGCGGAAGGAGAAATGACAAATGCTTCCAGTGTGGCCAGGTGGGGCACTACGGTCGCGACTGCAGGGAACCACAAAGGGTCTGTTTTAACTGCAACCAGATGGGTCACGTGAAGGCCAGCTGCCCGAATCCGAGGGCTACTGATGGGGATGAGGCACAGGCCACGCTCAAAACGGTGACTGGTACGTTCTTAGTTAACTCGGTGTCCACTGTGGCAATGTTTGATAGCGGGGCTACCCATTATTTCGTGCCTCACACTTTTATTGAGCGTTTGGGCCGTAGTATGGGACGGTTAGGCTGTCCACTTGTGCGTGAGGTTGATGATGTAATGTTTGTTTTAAGTAGACCATTTCGGGTCAAGAGGGAGGATTGTGCTAGAATCATAGGCTTTTGAGCCGACTTTGTTTTGAGAAAAAGCCGTAAGATGATTTGACGTGAATTCCAACTTGCCCTAAGAGGTTTAAATGTTCGGATGACGTTAGTGGATCGGAGAAATTTGGAGGAGTAGGAGTCGAGACGTAGAATGCCGACTGAGTCATGCACAAAGTTTGATTTTGAAATAGATTGCATTAACAAATTCTTGTGTTTCAAATCATTTTATGGATGATGTTTTGGAATTTTGGGAAATGTTCAGCACACACACAAGATTTTGAAATATGGTTTTGAAAGTGTATGAAACCGTTTTATCACGGGAGTACAAGCTTTGTTAGAATTTGTCTCATTTCGTTATTTTTTTCAACGGTTCTTTCGGGTATGATGATATCCGTGTTTTGTGGTGTTTAAAATGTTGGGCAAGTGACTACGGCTTGTGACTTTAACCTTGGAACTCCTCCACATATGTTAGAGTTGAGACGGAAAGTTACATTCCACGATGTCTGTATAAAGCTATTTGAGTGATTCGGTTAAAATAAGTTTTGTTTTACGGCATGTTGAGTCGTGTGGGTTTAATTTCACGAGGTGCATATACTATTTGTTTATGTGACCATTTGGGGAAATCTTAAAAATCAATTTAAAGAACCCCACCTTTTGAGATTTTATGAGGTTTTAGTCGATATTTTCAAATGGTGGAAACGGATTGGTTTTTATCTTAAGTTTGAAACTTACACGAGACAATTGTGTTTTAACAAAAAATATATTTGTAAACCGTTTTATCGTTTTGTATGACTAGCCGACGTGCGTAAGATTTGTTAGTAAACCCTGTGCCACGACATTTTATGTTGAAAAAGAGGAATTTTGGGGTCAAACGTCGTGGGACTGATTTTGAAACTATGTGCACGCTTTTGTCGCACCCGGTGTAAGGTCGAGCGGTTACTTTAAATACATGTCATGAGTCAATTCATACTAGAACCGTGACGGTTCATTTTCAAAGAAATTATTTATTTCGCTTACGTTTGTGAGTAAATTAAGCTGCAATGAGATGATTTTCAACATGATTTTCATATGTGGGACGAGCGTGTCCATTTTTGCGTAATTACCGACCTGGTAATAGTAGTTTTCTTGCTTACGGTCTTTTTGAAATGAAAAATCTTGACGTTGAGAATATTTTGTAAATGATTTTGTAAACCATTTGGGAAGTGCGTTTATAAGTGTTATGTGTCATTTTGAGAATTTTAAGGGTGTGAGTCCTTTTGGAAAACGCTTTTGTTTAACTCGTGTCGAGTTTGGGACTAATGTTATTTAAGAGTATTGCTTGCTTAAACTTTATGTAAACGCGTTTTTGACCGACTTATGGGTCTAGCAAGCGTGGAGCAGTTAGCTCGGTTCTGACTTTGAGATAGTCATGGGTCAATTGTACGATTTTTAATGGCTCGATGTGAAGTTTTGTTGATGGGTTGTTTTGTCGCACAGTTTTGCACTTATTGCACGTTGCGTATCTACATGTTGGGTGAGTGAGTCAATCCGGGATAGGCACTTGTGGGTAGGCTGTTTTGCTTTGGATCCTTAGGCACGTTAGTCAGTCGCTGGTAGTGGTCGGTTGGGTATCTCGGGGTGAGGCCCCGGTGTTCAGGTGTTATATCCTAGGCTTTCTAGTAGGTGCTAGGAGGATATAGTTGTGGGCACTTACCTGGGAGGTAATTCCGATGTGAGGGGCCCTGAGGCGTTACCTGAGAGGTAGGCGTCAGGGTGTATCCTCGGTTCAGATAAATTAGCTTTGTAGAGCGAGTGTGGGGGATACGTCGACGGTGGGAGGTTGGGTATTCCACGCGTGTTGGTAATGTAGGCCGGGTAGTATCGGTTAAGGGAATGACCTACGCGTGTGTTAGTTGACTTGATTGTGGGGGATATCTATTTGTGTTAGTGTCTAGGATAATACCACGCTTATGTGATTTATTATAATCGGTTGGACCGATGTTCGACGGGTGGCCGATGTTTGTTATTGTAATTGGTTGGACCGATGTTCGACGGGTGGCCGATGTTTGTTATTGTAATCGGTTGGACCGATGTTCGGCGGGTGGCCGATGTTTGTTATTGTAATCGGTTGGACCGATGTTCGGCGGGTGGCCGATGTTTGTTATTGTAATCGGTTGGACCGATGTTCGGCGGGTGGCCGATGTTTGTTATTGTAATCGGTTGGACCGATGTTCGGCGGGTGGCCGATGTTTGTTATTGTAATCGGTTGGACAGATGTTCGGCAGGGGGTCGATGTTTTGTTAATATAAGTTATTGAAAATCTTTAGGGGTACTTTTAGAATAGTAAGAGCTTGACTTTTGAGTCGAGATGTATGGAGTGTTCTTCCGATCATATTTTTTCAGCGTTCTTGAAGGAGTTTTGTGGTAAGAAGGGGAATAGAGAAATTTAGGTTCCAATTAGTGAAAGGGTTCCGAGTGGACGTGGGAATCTGAGGCAGTGATGCGGGAGGATTACCTGGAGCTGTTCACGGGCATAGACTTCGAGGACGAAGTCTAATCCAAGTGGGGGAGAGTTGTAAAGCCCATGTCCCGGTACGTTTATTGATTAATTTTAATTATTTAAAATGTTTACCTTTATTTGTTTTTGGTCAGTGGTTTGGTGTCAAAAAGGACCAAAATGTTAGCATACGTGTCATTTTGGTGTAGATTGTGAGATAAGGTGTAGTTGAGGGGCTAACTGTGCAAATCTTGGAACTTTTGCATGGGTCTCGGCCCATGACTGAAATTCCTATCTCGTTTTTCTTTTCCTTGTAAGCCAAGCAAACCAAACAATCCCATAACCCTAATTGTCCCTTCCCTTGGTCTTGTGTTGTGCGTCCGTGAGAAAGAAACGAGAAGAGAGAGAGATAGAGAAGAACCGAGAGAAGGAGAGTTAGGGAGCGAGATCGGCCGGGAGCACCACCATCCCGCTGTTGTTGCAGCCGCCGGAAGTCGCCGCTCTCGCTGCTGTTTCGTCGGAAGAGTCGAGGGAGAGAAGAAGGCGTCGTTTTAAGGTAAGGTCTCCTCTTCGTTCCTTTCGTTCTTCATGTAGTCGTCGAACCCCCGGGAACACCACCACCGCCGCAGCAGCCTTGGCTGCCGCCGGCGTGTGGCCGCCGTGCACACCAGCGCGGTGGCTGTGATGGTGGGTTAGTCATGTTCGATGTGAGGGAAAGAGGGAGTGGTTGGCTCGAGTGGTTTGGTCGATTAGCCGTGGGTCTCGGCGGTCCCTTTTGCCGGAATTTAGTAAGCTGTCGCCGCCGGCCGCCGCCGCTGCCGCCGGTGACCACCACTGCCGGAGGTGGCAGTGGGTGGTGCGAGGGTTGTCCAGCCCTAGTTGCAACCCGAACCGTTAAGCCGAACGCGAATCGTTTTATAAAATCGTCATTTTATGTAAATTCTAAGTGTGCTGTCCAGTTTTCGTTTGATCATAACTTTTCCGTCGTAACTCCGTTTGAGCCGAAACTGGCGCCCACGGTTCAAGTTCGGGGTCGGGCACGTTTTCCGTGTTTTAGCGGAAAACTGGTTCGGTCTCTAGCTGGGCGAAAAAGTGGTTGCAAGTTCAGTGATTCGTCATTTCATGTGAAAAATTCTGGAATCTGCCATTGCCTTGTGAAAGCCATTACTTTTTGCTCGTAACTCGTATCTGGGTGAGACCAGCGCCAAAAGTTCCCTTTTTGAGTCTATAAACTTTTCCGTGTTTTGTGCGAAACCCAGTTCGGGACGTAGCAGGGGTCAATCTGTTGCTTTGCGCTGAAAGGTGCTGATTTTCGCTGTTCGGGGAACTGTTTTTGTAAAATCCATAATAAATGGTAGAAAAATCGCTAGGAGGCGTATAATATGTCTTTGGAACTCTAACTCATAGTACTTTCTGACCATGTAATAATATTGAGGATTTACTGGGTTTAAGGAGGTCGAAACAGGTCCCGAACAGACCTGTTTGGCGAGACCGGGAAGTAGTTTTAGTGACGGTTTAAGCGGGTGTCGTGTCGTAGGGTCCGGGTCTCGTATTGATACGTTTTAACGTGCGTTTAGGTGCTGGGAAGTGACCGTAATTGGGAAGCTTGAATTTATATTGTTGAGCTAGGCGCGCATTCGAGGTGAGTTCTCTCACTATAACTAATGTCGGTTATTTTTACATTACGTTGTGTATGTATGTGGTAGTTCTAATTGCTTTTGATGCGGGGTTAAATAGTGGGGTGTCTAGTCGGACCTTATTGTTGTGACTACGCGGGTGGCGTAGGAGTTCGGCGGGGCCGAGGGTCACATACGCGGGTGGCGTAGTAATTCGGTGGGACCGAAGGTTGTATACGCAGGTGGCGTATGAACCCGGGGGTGCCGGGTTGCGTTTGCACGATATCTAATAACGATTGTTTTATCATTGTTGTAGTACGTGTGTGGTAGCTTTATGTGATTGTGTTGTGGATCTAGATAGTGGGGTGTCTAGTTGATACTATGTTGTCATGTTAACTTGATGGGACCGGGGATTCGGCGGGGCCGGAGATGTTATCATGTGGTCGGTGGGACCGACTTGTGCCTTTTAGGTGGGTGGGTGTGGATATACATGTTTATGATTTGTTCGTAGACTTGTATGCTGTTTATGTGCAATTATCTGTTTATGGTGGTGTGGAAATAACTGTGTTACTTATGGTGTTGAATTCACTAAGCTTCGTGCTTACCCTTTCCCAATAAACTGTGGTTTCAGGTACGGGCGGCTCCAAGGCGTGACGAGTACACACTGGCGTGCGAGGAGAGCTGGTTGCTTTATGGTTTTTAATAATTAAACGTTTATTCCGCTGGTTTTTATTATGAAGATAATAATTATGAGTTTGCAAACGAAACGTTGGGATCATTTAATGAGTTGTTATAAATGAAATGTTTATTTAAAAATTTAAATTTGCTTGTAATTTTTGGGACGTTACATAATATGTTCATTTCCAGTGAACTTGAATATATTTGGTTAGTTGCTCGTTTAATATGAATTTCATAGTACTTGGTTTTAGTTGTTCACAAATTTTACAACTGGCTTAGGTACCAATGAGTAGCATATTCTATATTGGCTATACATTCTACTTACAATTGGGTAATTTGAAGTTCAAGAAATAAATTTAAAAATGTTAAACCTACCCTTATGTTTTGTTGCATCATTTTGTAATCCCTTGACATCACACTCACAAAATAGATAAATTAATGAGTGGACTTTTTTGGTTCTTCCTATTACATGCTCCAATAAAAAGATTTTCTACAAGTTGGAACCAATGATAATGATTTTTGAACCTTAATGTTCCTACACACTCCTCTTGCATTGTCTTAAGGAAATGAAGCGGTTAGCATTTCATGAGTCCTAAGATCGTAAATAGTTATTACAGTGTTTGATGCTATGAATTTTTTCCTTGCCATTTTAGAATTATTGACAATGGAAAGGTATAATAGAAACCATTAGTTTTTGGTCTTTCCTAAGCATTTTTTGGAATATATTTTATATGTAGATGGGTATGCCCATCTTATGTCGTATTTGGTTCTTTTAATAATTCTCTTTCAGGAGGTTTTGTCCCCTTTGTTTTCTTGTCATTGGGTTCTTACGAAATTCTCCAAGTCATCTACACATTTTTTTATGGTCTTTGTTTCTCAACTCTTTTACAAAATTAATTATGGGTTTTTTGTGTCAATTATCTAGATGAATATCTTATTTACTTGGGTTAAAGGAGAAAGCATATGACATGGCAGGTGGTATGTCATTTATGTGTTTTATGTTTCATTCGTTTGATCTTTCTTTGTATTAAATTGCTCTTTAATCAACTCATAATGACATGTTCATATTTTCTTCTCTATATTGAAGTACCTCTACTACAACTGCACTCGCAATATGATCTCTAGATTCTGCTGATGGTTTGTCCTCTGATATTCTTTTTACTTCTTTACTGCTTTGTTTCATTCTTGTACATTTCATATTAAATATTCTTGATTCCAATACAATTGTGTTTGATTTCTTGATTTTGTATGTTAAAAATATTCAAGTAATAAAACTTTGTGGTTTAGTGTTTCTTATTCTTCTTGATGATATTTGCCCCAAATGGCTTATTATTTTTCAGCAGCATCTGCATTGGATGACTCAATCTGGTTAGTCAGGTTTCGTCCTTTTCAGATTAGAGCTTTAGGTGCATTAGGACAGGTTTATGAGTTGGTTTTACCATAGTTTAACAACTGTTGGAAATTCCTTATGGTTTAATTTTAGCAGGTGCTTCCCAAAATGGTTTATTTTGTTTGTTCAACCTTTGATCAGATGTGAATAGTGTATAAGGTGCATTGGATAGATATTCTTGATTTATTGGCTGCCCTTGCATTTAAACCCCTTATTTTGTTCATGATCAGCCTTAATGATGGTTTCTTACACATGGTGGCTGTTGTTTTTTGGTTTATTTCTCATCAGAAACTGGGTTCATATATTAGTCTCACTTGGAAGTCTCTTAATCGTTGTGATTGGGTGTTTCTGATTTTTCTCTAGAGTATGAGCACCTGTTTTGGTTGATTAATTTGCCAATGGCCTATGGGCTACATAATTGTTTTAATTATTGTGGATGTTGTTTATTCCTTCTTGTCGCTGTTAATGATGCTTCTCTTATTATATGTTGATTTTTAGCTATGGAATTGGATTGATTTTTCGTCGTTTACAGTTAAATTTTATACCCCGTTGCATTGCACGGGTACACTGATAGTATATATATATATATATATATATATATATATGTGTGTGTGTGTGTGTGTGTGTGTGTGTGTGTGTCTATGTGTGTGTGTGATGCATTTCAATTGCAAATCGAACAATTCCAACAAATTTTGCAAACTAATCCTGACCATCCAATTTAAATAAATTTATATTTACCATTTTTAAATAATTCAAACAATCTTAATTACTTTAATTTCATTATTATTAAGGGTAACTCCGAATTTAAGACCATCCACACACCTGCAAGACCATACTTCTTTCTAAAGTGCCACGTCAGCTTTGCAATAACACCTTCTACACACATGCAAGACCAAACTCCTTTTTAAACTAATAAATTATAATATAAATAATATAGATTTAATAAACATATTAATATTTAATGTTTAAATAAACAACAAACAAATTAATTTAATTGATAAATGTTTTGTTTAATATATAATAATGGTTGAAAGACCTTGCAATATTAGCAAGATCATGTAAGTCTTGCAAGGTCTTGCAAGACACATGGCGTGCCATGTTATTAGTTCCAGATGGCTTAACAAGTATTCTAGAAGGGGGTTGAATACAATACTCAAATTTTCACAATTTTAATTCTATTATTGAAAAACTTTCAACAAAAATTACACATAGAATCTAAAGATTGTTGCAGAAAAGAACAGATAAACTATTCTAACAATCTTTCACAAAGTATACTAAAACAACTTAGAACACTTAGAACAAAGCTATAAAGTTCTTGAGCAAAGAGGAGAGTTTTTGCACTGAGAAAATCTTCCAGTTTTCATGGGAGCTTCTTCCTCCTTTTATAGTGTGATGAGCATTAAATGCTTAGGACACTTGTCATTTGGAGATTGACTTGTAGGTGATGTTCTCTGAAAAGTTGATATGTCCTTATCACCTTTTTCCTTAAAACCAGGAAGAATGCCCATGCTGATTGAGACGTTTTCTAAAAATGGATAAGGCGCCAAAAGGTCACTTTACCTGACACTGGATATTTCCCAAAAATAGAAGATCTTCTTGATGTGTTTTCCAATGCAGATCCACTGATAGTGCTCCACCGATATGAGTGCCCTGGTGCTTTCAAAAGAGAACCTATGTGAAGATACATGAGATCCCACCGAGTTAGAGCTTACATCGGTAGGACTCACATCTGGCCGATCAATAGATATATCGATGAAGAATGTCCACCGATGTGTGACATACCATCAGTAGGACTTGAGTTGGCCGACCAAGGGATGGTCGGTGAGAGCTGTCCACCGATGTATAAGGATCATCGGTGGATAATGACTTGTAGAATGTTGAGAAGATTATTCTTCATTTCCGCAATGAGAGTATCTTCAAGCTTGATTTCGGTTGATCTTCGACTTCACCGAACATTTGCTATCTTGTACAAGTCATTTCAAAGAACCATTCTAAAATATTCTAAGTACAATTTTAGGAGAAACATCGGTGAGTCAATTTCAAATCTTTGGTGACCCAACAATCTCCCTCTATTTGAATTTAAGCTCTATACTTAGAATTTTTAAGAGTGTCTAAGAATAAAATGCATTTTGACCCTTTTACTCTTTTTGGGTTCTTTTCACATAGACCATTCTTTTTGTTTTGTTTTTTTGATATATTTTGCTTTGTATGAGTTTGTACAGCATAAACAATATTTACAAGTATGAAAAATAAATATGTGCAACACATAAATTCAAATAGATAAAAAGTACTTGTATTTCAAGTGAAATTTTCATACATTCGAAAAAGAAAAGATTACAAGTACTTGTAAGAAAGAGAAACACCTAGATCACTTCTTTAGTTTTTGAAGTCGGCACCTGATCTCGTTGGTGATATTCTGGTAGTGTATCTGAGCTTCGGGGATGTGTGGCATGAGGTTGGAAATGTCATGAAGAAAGATGATGTCGGCGAGATGAATCTGTGAGAATCTGAAGAATCGTCGGTGGTCGAGAGCATCATTGAAGAAGAGACCTGGAATCGGTGCGATGCACAAGGTGGTAGATGGATAAGCAATAGAGGTCGGTATGGACAAGTTGAGATTATCCACATAGGGTTTTTTTTTCCTTTCGAGGCCATTTCTTTGAATACCGCGTCTTTCACCGATTTGGATTTAGTCATTGGGAGTCGAACATCTTCTTTCAACGATAGGAGAGATGCTCGTTCGTCGGTAGAGAGCACAATGTTATGTTTCTTCTTTATGACTTTCATCTTGTTCATCAACCCATCGATGAACTTAATGAATACATCTTTCTTGGGGTTAGAACAATTTACCAGAAGCCTAGAAATTTCGAACCATTCGATGAGACCGAATTGCCGAAGATTATAATCACTGATGCTCCTTGAAAGTCCATCTTCCCTTTCAACAATAAGCCTGACGTCGGAGGGGTTGGTCTTTTTGTACCACTTAATCTCTTCCTCCTTTTCTTCTTCTATAGTACCCAACTCAGATTTTTGGGCTAGAATGGGATCGATGGATTTTGCTTTGATTGCTTTCTCTTTTGCTACATTCAAAGAGAAAGCCTAAGAATCATCTAGGGCCTTTTGAGCAAGTCTAGCCTCCTCAATTTCTTGAGGAGTTAGACCCAGATCGGTGGTGGCTCCTTGAGTGAGGTTTAAGTTTCAAGGTTTGGGCATCGGCAGGTCTGGCCCCAAACTTGGCCAATTATTTCCTTTTCTTTTCATCCTTGGCCTCATCTTCTGCAGAAATGATTTTCTTCCCTTTATCCTTAGGAGTAGTGGCCGAAGATGATCTTTCCCCCTCAATTGTTGCCGTCGGTGTGGGTTTTATCACCGATGGAGTTTCGGTCGATGTCGGTGTAGGAGACGATGTTGGTGCCGAAGATACTATCGGTGTAGGAGTGGTAGTTGGTGTAGATTCGGGGACCACCGATGTGGTGATTTTTGATTTGAAGAATCTGATGGTGGATTTGTCGGTGGGATCAGATGGAGGCCTGTTGCAGCCAAGATGCCTCACAGAAGGCTTTTTTGGAGACTTTGTGTAATACCCGAGTAAGTCCGTTAGTTAAAATCCTTTTTCGTTAAGTTTAGTTAACTTTAAAGTTAAATGTTTTGGTTAAGTTTGGATCAAGTTATAAGTTAAGGGATGTGTTGGTCATTAGTGAGTAGTCCAGGGTCCATTTGGTAAGTATGGGATTAATATACACCCTTAAGATATTTCATTCAGCAGTATCATCTAAATTTTATCAGTGTGTGTGTTCCTGAGGCGAGAAGAAGCGGAAAAAGGATTCGTACGGTTAGGGCTTCGATTGATTCGTTTGGAGTCGTTATTGAGGTATAGTTTCTTCTCATGTTATGTTGTAATTGGTTTTAGCAAATTCCCATCGGTTTAGAAAGTTTGATTTTAGCGATTTGTGTTAGTTTCAATTGAATCTGAGAAATTGGAACCGACAGTGTTCTTGAAGAGTCTCGGGGAAGTCCCGGTAGACTCCCGTTCTTTAGGACTCCCGGTAAAGGAAGTCCCGGTATAGTTAAGTCCCGGTATTATGAAATACCGGTACTAGAGAATCCCGGTACTGGAGAGTCCCGGTACTGGAGAGTCCCGGTACTGGAGAGTCCCGGTACAGTGGAGTCCCGGTAATTTTGGTAGTGTCCGGATATATTTTCTGAATGTATTAATGGATTAAGTTCTCCGAAAATTTCCTGGGGGCGGCCCCCAAACCCCGCAAGGGCGTTGCCCCTTGACCCCATCCGCTAACCGGGTAGCGGAACCCCCGTGTTAAGTCGCTGTAGGTGATCATTTGAGGATAAGAGTTTGACAAGTTATTGGGATTCTCAATCTGTTAGAGAGTCTTATGTGTGCTATGTGGTAAAGTGGTATATGTATTTGAATTGTTTCAGATACTAAGAGTTTGAAGTGAAAGACTGAATCCATTGGAAAGGCTTGGAAGTATTTTGATAAGCTAAACAGGTGAGTTTTACTTTAAAGTATTTTTACTGGAATACATTATGTGGATAACAAATACTTGATAAATTGTATGAATATGTCATACGTGGGTGATTATAATATATCGAGATATTATAATTACGTGAGTATTATATGAGAATATAATACGTGGCCGGGCTTTGGACCGGTGTGTTAAATTGGCTCGCAACCAATTAATTTGGCCATTTGTGGAGGAATAAGGTGGAATGAGAAGTATGAGTCTTGAATGGTATGTATATACGAGTAGTATTTGAATGTATATGAAAGGTTTTACATAAATGGTTTTGATACAAAGGTTTACTAAATTGACAGGGATTTCTCACTAGACCATTAGGTCTAACCCTCATTTTTGTTTTAAAAATATGTATTCCAGGTGGCGGATCGAGTAAGAACAAGTGAATAGGACGATCGATGGATAGTTTTGTGAAGACTTTGTATATGAAGTTATAGATGCATTTTTGTACTCATGACTTGTTGTTAGTCATAATGTAATGTAATTCACGAAAAGTTTGTACAATTTTTATTAGTATGGTTATCAAGACTATGGGACCGAATGTGGAATATAATGTATTTTTGTTGAAAGTATGTTATGAATTATATGTTATTTGTATATATGGAATCAGGGTTGTTACACTTTGGGAGGCTTTTCTCCCCCTCAGCAACGACCGAAGTTTCCAAGCCCAAGTGAGCAAGGATGCTATCTACCGATGCATGAATATTCTGAATTCTGCCCCGATCAGAAGTATCAAAAGCAAAGTCACCTAAGTCAAAATCCCAATCGAGATTGTTGTTGAGGGAGTCGACCTTACGATGAAGCTGTTGTAGGGATGCGGTGATAGATGAGCAAAGATCATGATGCCTAGTCTCTCGAGTGATAAGTCGGACAAGTTCAGAATCCTTGACATCGGTAGAGGCTTTGATGGAAGCCACCGACATTGCCAAATCGTTGTGGGAAGAATTCAGATTGTCTACTTTCTGTGCGAGAGAGACCATATTATCGGTGATGGGGCGCAGGAGATCCCGAAGAGTTGACTCCAGAAGTTGAGGTTGCCGAGATTCCAAAACTGAGACCCGGTCAATTAGCTGAGCAATGATGGCAAGGGTGGATTGTTTGAAACTTTCAAACTGACTAACTGAGTGCCAACAAATCTACACTGTCGGGCACCCTCCTGAATTTCGGCAATGAGACTTCTTGATAGACGGAAGTCGGTAGTGGAGGAGGAACCAACTTGAGGAATTTGGAATCTTAGAGTAGTTGGTGACAGCGGCATATGGGGGAGTAATCGGTCCCCTTGTATCGGTGAGGATGAGGGTGCATCACATAGAGGATCGGGGAACAACATCAGTGGTGGTGGAGGTGGTGAATCAGATGAAGACGAGCTATCCATAGAAGTCTGAGCGGCAGGTGTTGGAGATCGGAGATTCCGTTGGTGAGGGTGAGTGTCGGGGAGTAACTTTTGTCGGGGAGGATTGTTTTGGGCAAACATGTATCGGAGAAGGAGACCTCGGTGATTGGTTTGTCGGTGAAGGAGATGGATCGGTGGCCATAACGTCGTCGGTGGCATCTGTTCGGGGTGAACCGGTATCCTCCAAAAGAAAATCAATAAATGGTCCAATGTTTTGAGGAGCAGGTGAACCCTCTTGTGCATCATCGATCTCTAGATCGGGTGATAGGCCATGTAAAGTGAACTCAGTTCCTTCGAGGGGAGAGACCCCGAAGTCATCACCACCACCCAAAGAAGTGGGTGATGTGGAAATAATAGGGTGCTCCTGAAATTCAACCGAAGCCTTTTGAGAGGCAACAAAGGAGTCGGTTCGGGGTTGTGCAGATTTCCCTGGCCGTGTAGGGACAACTTCAGCCACCGACTGTGGAGAATCGGTAGACCGCCTAAGGGTTGTGGCCGAAAGTGTCCGAGACCTCTTTAGAGGAGATCTCGAAGGGGTTTTGGAGTGTCTCCGCTTCAAAGAAGGGGTTGAGACTTAGGTAGTCTCCGAGGGATCTCTCGGAGACATAGCCTCGGAATCAGACACGGAGGTGTCGGTGGCCCGAGATTTTTTCTTTTTGGCGCCAACCGACTTTACTCGGGGTCGGGGAGATGGGGCCACTACAGCTGGGGTTTCCACAGGAATTTTCGGATGTCGAAACCCGGGAATTTCCGCATCTCCCCAGTGGAGATCGGGAGAAAGAGCAAAGGAGATCATACCTGGTCGGAGAGGCTCGTCGGAGGCAAGAGGGCGTACATCAAGCGTCTTTTGGCCGACAACTGAAGAAGTCTAATCATATTTGAATCGGGGATTTTCGGCCTTTCTATCGGCATCCAAAGCCGCACCGATTTTATGTTGAATGAACATGGAAATAAATCGAGGGTAAGCAACTTGGCATCGTTTGGGGGGCTTGATGACTTCCACTAGTTCGGTAAAGAAATATTGAGCGGAATTTATCTTTCGTTGATAGATCAAAGCATGAGCAAGGGAAGTGATGTAGGAAGCAGATTGGTCATGTCCACTGGTTTTTCTGGACAGACAGTATATTACATGGGCAAAGAAAAAGTTCCAGATACCCCCTATCTTTCCTCGTACAAGAGTACCTGGTCCTTTGGAAGATTTGGAAGGCTTGTCATCTGTTTGATGAATATAGCAAAGAGCACTTATCACCTCTGCATGGGCGGTGGTAAGATGCATGTCTTCCTAATCAGTAAAGGTATCAATTTTTAAGGCATGCCGAACATCATCCATGCCAAATGTGAGATCGTGGTCGCCTTCTTCATCAGTGAGAATCGAAGCATGAATTTCTTCGTTTGAAGGATCTTAAACAACGGTGAGCCAGAAGTTGCCAATGAGCATTTTGCTCATTTTAGGGTTGCAGGTGAAGGCATGAAGAAGAGGAGAGCGAGTTAAGAACTTGGTTACCGTGGCGAACTCAAAATGAGCGGGATCGGGCTCAAACCTTGCAACGTGATTGCAAGGGTTGAAATTTAGGTCTTCAAAGCAGGTGGGAGATTCTTTGACGACCTTGGTGTGCTTGGTTGTCTTGGATGAGGTAGAAGACGCCATTGTTGAAGAAGAATTGCAGGTTTGAGAAAGAAGGTGATCTTGGGAGTGTTTGCAGGTTGCGTAAAAGAAGGAGTGAAGAAGAGAGTTGATATTTATAGGGTTTTAGGATTTAAAAAAAAATTGTAGGCGAGAATGGTTAGAGTGGAAATCGAAAGGTTGGGAATAAAAGTGAATAAAAAATAGGGTTTAAGGGTAATGATGAAATTAGGTGAATGTGTGGTCATAAGCCGTTTCAAGGAATGGGAAGGGTCAAAGAAGTCTGACACAAAGGAGTAAGGATGATCTAAGCATGGGGAATCGTGTTGGATAAGATTTGAAAAAGGTTTCGGTGGAGAGGCGCACCGATGAGTATCAGTGAACGATGTGATGGATTCATCGATGATGATACTTGTCGGTGGGAAATGTACACCGATTTGCAGAAGTATCGGTGAAAAAGGTTTACCGAAGTAGGTTTATTAACGACTTCGGGAGAGAGAACCCACCGATGTGTAAAGGAATCGGTGTGTATAGGGTACACCGATGGTAGAAGGAAGTCGGTGTGCAAAGTTCGGTGAGATAGAACGTCGGTGGCGTGAGTGAAAACCCACCGATTCAATGGTTTCGGTGAACATAAAGAAGATCTGTAACACCCTAAAAATCAGGGTAAATTTAAACCTTAATTCTAACAAGGTTAAACATAAAATCTGCCAAACTTTTATACATAACAGAGAATTAACCTTGAAGATTCATATATACACCAAGGAAAAGTAAAATAACCTATTAATCTAATCCTGTCAACTAAGATCAGATTAAACCAGTTATCTATCATTTATTAAAAACTCCTCACTAAGGCTAACTTCTCCACTTTCCACAAAAGTATATACTCGAAAACACTCGTCCCACAGCCCTTTACTTTCCCGAGCTAGTACCTGACAAGAAAACATATTTTGAAATGATTAGGCTAACGCCTAGTGAGAACATTCGGTTTCAAAATAATACTTTTAAAATCATTGTAAACAAGGCATTATAAACCTGGTTCACCCTTTTCTTACCATACGTTTCAACATCTTACGATGACGGGGTTAAACCCGATTCCATGAATATGACCAACACCAAGTCAGTCATGATATCATGTTCCTGAGCCCACTACGAATCTCCACGGATTCTAGATTAATGCTCATATCCAAGAAATCACAATTACACATGTCAATTTCTTGGAAAGGAAGTAGAGATTACAATTAAGTCATGCCTATCTCTTTCCTTTCTTAGAAATCGGGAATTACGATTAGTCCACGCCTATCCCACGATTTCTCATCAATGTGAAATAGGAATTACGATTAATCCACACATATTCCTTATTTCACCTAAACGGGAATTACGATTAGCGTCACGCCTATTCCACGTTTATCACACATAAAACGAAATGGGATTTACCATTAAGCGCCCGGTCTAATCCTCATTTCAACCAACGGGAATTACCATTAAGAGCCCGGTCTATTCCACGTTTGTCCCAAATCACGGGAATTACGATTAGCGCCACGCCTATTCCACGTGATTACAAAACACTAGTGCCTATGGATCCATTACACTTCTTTGTACTCGTGCAGGTTATTGCTTAATATAAAATCATTTTCAAATAACGTTAATGAAATTAAGCAATACCATTAATTTAAAAATAACCAATTTTGCTTCGTATCAAAACTCATTCAGGAACATTCATTATAAAATATAAATAATGTTAATGAATTTAAGCAAAACCATTAATTTAGGATAACCGATTTTATTTCATAAAATCATTCATCAAAACCCATCCAAAACATTTCATTATAAAAAATACCTCACCATAATTTAAATACGTTATAAAAGGGTAAGGTAAGAATGAACTCACGTTCCTCGATATAAATTTATATACCCAATTGCCCATTAGAACAATTAATTAAAACTTGTATAATCGTCCACCCAAAATTCATTCAGGAAATATTTCTTTATAAAAATATACCTTACCGTAATTTGAAATACATTTATAAAAAGGTAAGGTAAAAATGAACTCACCTGACAGCAGTAACGTCACTCTTACTTTACTTCTTAAAGCTGTAAGGATTTCCGTCACCAAACTTCACAAAGTCTGTAATACTCAAATACATATTGTACATGTATCAATTTACTGAATAAGACTCTTAAAAGACTAAGAATCCTAAATAACCCAACATTCTCGTCATTTATCGCAACCCACTAATTGCGATAACACTTGTCGCAATCCACTACTTGCGATACTACACTTATCGCAACCCATTGTTGCGATATTCATCACTGCTCATTCCTATCTCAAGTAACTGTAAACGTATTTAAGCCAAAACTGACACTTTTAAGCCATATTATTTTTTTACAAATTTGCAGATATGCTTAAGGTTATTGATAGAAGAGACTTATGAACTCAGATCTTTCACATCTTTCAAAAACTTCAAAACCCAATTTTAACCCAATAACAATCATTTCTATACATATCTAAACATAATTATATGTAGAAGCATACCTTAATCTTTCAGTTCCACTCTTAAATCACTGCAGAATTTCAACCCTTCTTCTTCAAAAGAAATCACTGATTTCTTTCTTCTTTCACTCTTAAATTTCGGTTCTCACTCTTTTATTTCCTTTCCATTCGAACAACACATTCATATATATATATATATATATATGATGATTTTCTTATAATATTAATATTATATATTTTTATTTTTATTTTCATGAAAATGGGGCGGTAGTGGAGGAATATTTTATCAATTTACCAAACAGCCCTCTCAACTTTCATCATTTGACAACTTTCACCCTCAAACTTATAATTTAAAATTAAAGTTTACCCCTTAACTTATAACTCCGTAAAACAAATAACGTAACTTACTCGGGGATAAATTCTAAAATTAATCTATCAAATAGTTATACTCTAATTATTCAATAAAACCAAACGTAACACTTTATATAAAAATCGAGACGTTACAAGATCGGTGGAGTAGCGTCGGTGGAATGACTCAGAGAGTTTATAGAATCCACTGATTAGATCTCTGTTAATGCTATAATATGTTGTAATCAAGTCTTTTTATATATTAGCTTACTTTCCTTTAGTTTGACTTTGTAATTGTCAAGGGTATATAAACCCTTTGTAAGCTTTTGCATAAACACAGTTCTTAATAGAGATGACATACTTTCTCTCACTAGAATTTTTCTCTCTATCTTGAATGATCTTGGTTTAACAATTGGTATCAGAGCAGGATTCGAGATTTAGAAGAGTTTTTCAGAGATCAATCACGAAAATTTTGGTGAATTCTACAAGAAAATTCGATAGATTCTCTTGATTTATCAAGAAAATCTCATTTTCTTGAAATTTGATCAAATTTTTCTGATTTTTGATCGAATTGTTCTGCGATTTGGTTCTTTGGATTCGGTTTACTGTTTAGTGCATCTTTCTTTCAAGAATCGAGAACTAATTCGAAGGATTTCAAGATCAATTTTGCCTTTTTCTGAGGTTTTGGACTGTTCGAAATTTTGTTACTGTTCGATCTTCCAGATTCTGATTCAGAGGTTTTCAGAGGTTTGTGTATGAAGAAGAGGTGTTCGAATTTATATTTCGAACTGATCTGCCCAGTTTGATTTCAGTGATTTTGAGGATTTAAGTGATTTCTGTCGTTTTTGGAAGAATTTCGCAAGATCTAAACTTCTCGCAACATTCATCCTACTTTTTGCAAGCTTCATCGATTTGAGTGTTGTCCTTCGTTCAAGTCTACATCTCGCAAAGCTTTTCGCATCCTTAAGACCCGAGTTTTAGAGCTTTTCGCAACCCTCTGACCCGAAAACCTTACTTTTCGCAAGCTTCTGTTGCGAAAAGTGATCTGTCAGCCTTCCATATTTGCCCAAGTCTACTTTTCGCAACCCTTGCTTGCGACTTTCTCTACTTTTCGCAACCCTTGCTTGCGACTTTCTCAACTTTTCGCAATCTTTGCCTGCGAGTTTTATACTTCTCGCCTCTTCCAGTTGGGAGTTTCTGACTTGTTTACTTTCAGACGTTTTTCAGTGTTGACTTTCTGTTGACCATGGCTAACCAAGAGGGTTTTTACAAGAACGATATAATGATGTCGTTGGGTTCGAATATTCGTCCTCCGGTGCTTATAAATGAAAACGAGTTCTCGCAATGGCAAGATCGTTTCATCAATTTCGTGGAATCGCAAAATAATGGTGCAAACATTATGCGATCATTGATGGAAGGTCCGTTTGTCAAACCGTATGTGAATGTTCCGGCAACTGCAACTACTCCGGCTTCAAGATTTCTTAAGAAACCCGAAGATTATACGCCGGAAGAAAATTTGCGATGTCAAGGAGATAGGGAAGCCAAGTCTTTTCTCATTCAAGCTCTTCCAAACCACATATATAATAGAATTGATTGTTATAAAAATAATATAACAATGATGTGGTCTCAACTTGAGAAAATCATGTTAGGTTCCGCGGTTGCAACTCAACTCCGACAAACGCGATTTATGAACAATTTTGAAGGTTTCAAGGCCAAGGAGAACGAGTCGTTAAAGAGTATTTTTGATCGTTTTTGGGGGGTGATAAATGATCTTTATAAGATAAAAGTCACCAAGACGGAATTGGAAGCTAACTTGAAGTTTCTAAATGCTTTACAACCGGAGTGGAACAAATCTTGCCACCGTCTTAGAAACGATGTGAGGATATCTTCTATGCAAATTCAAGAATTGTATGAAATTCTCATGACGGATGAGGAAATGGTTAAAGCAAAGAAGGAGAAGTTAGACAAAAAGAGTAAAGGGAAAGCCGTTGACCCGATAGCATTACTTGCTAGTCAACTTGCCGAGAAGACTCTTTTGGAGAATGCTTTCGATGGTAATGTGGACGATGATGGGGAGGAGCTCGAAAAAGAAATGATACTTTTAACGCAACATTTTCAGAAAAGGTATCAGAATCGTTCGGGAAGTAATAATAATTTTACGGTTTACTTCGGGATCAAGGAAAGTTAATCAAGAAGGTGGAAGCTATGTCCCAAAGGTCGATACTACCAAAGTGTTTGAAAACAAGAAGGAAGATGAAAAGAAGGTAGTTACATGTTTCAAATGTGGAAAAACGGGGCATATGGCAAGAGAATGTAGGACAAAGGTGGTACGTGATACTTCTTATTATAAGAAGAAGTTGGAGCTAGCGGAAAAGAAGGAGAATGGCACTATTCTACTCGTGGAAGAGGAGTATTTCTTGGATTATTCTGATGATGAGTCTCAAAATGAAGAGAGTGCCATGAATTGCTTTATAGGAGATGATGCGAGTGATGATGAAAAGGATGACGATGAGAGCACAACGGATGAATCTGAGGTACCTTCTAAATTCGATTATGATTTTTTATCATCTTAGATGAATAATGTCGTAAATGCTATTCGCACGCTTCGATCAAAACGTCTATCTGAAAAAGAAATTAATAATGATCAATCAAAATTAATCAAAACGCTTAAAATAAATATTCAAGATGAAAAGATGATTTTGATTGATACAAACGAGAAAATGCAAAAGAGAATAGAAGAATTAGAAGAGATAAATAATTCTTGCATTGAATCTTTGAAAATAATGACCGAAGAGAAAGATAATTTTTCCGACAAAATTACAGAATTAGAAGAAAAATTATATGTAAGAGGTCAATCGGAACAAACAGTGTATTTAAACAAACCAAGGAGTTATAAATCAATAAAAGAAAAATGGGGACTTGGTTATGAAAACCCACATTTTTTAGATGATGCAAAAACAAAAGTTCCCACTTTATATGAATTTGACTTTCTACATCTTGGTAGATACGCTCCCCAATTCAAGATTAATTGGACAAACGAAGATGAAGTTTCAAAATTAGAAGAAGAGTAAAGGAAATTTACTTGTAAAATGCAACTTCCATTTGTTTATACTCGTGAAAATGCGAAGTACATTTCTAAGTCTAAAAATTCTAACAAAGATTCTCTATCAAATGATTACTTTGATATATATGCTAATAATACTAATAAGGAGAATAAATCGGAAGTATTGTATGATACTAAAAGATATATTCCTCCTTTAGTATTAGAAGCTAAGATCATTAGCCTTGAAAATAAAATCGTTGATCTTGAATCTAAGTTAGAAATTTTAGAAGATCAAAACATCTTATATGAGCTAGAAAGTGACATATTTTCTACCTGTAGGAATTCTAGCCTCAAAGAAGATGTAAAAGTCAAACAAGTTTTTGTTGATAAAGATAAAAGAAATGTACAAGCAGATTCAAAAGATGATAAAATGGATGTTGATCAAAAACAAAATTTTTCTTCTTCTAACATTGAAACTGATTCTAAGTCTTATAAATCTGAAAAGGAAAAAGAAAATAACTCCGAGGAAAATGAAAAAGAAACTGTTTCAAAGATTGATTTTTTAAATAAAATTCTTTCTTCTGAATCTGTTATTAAATCGGAGAAAATAGATGATTCTTTTACGATAAATACAAACTTTTACAAAACCAAACGTCGTAAAAGAAGAAGGTCAAAGAAAAAGTCAAAGGGTCAATCTCCTAATTCTGAAAATGTTTCTGATTCTTCTCATTCTACTTTTTCAGATAGGTCTATGAAAAAGTGGCGAAAGCAAATCTGGATTGTCAAAAGTACACCTCCAGAATCTTCAACTTCTGCTACGAGTGACATAGACGTTGATGTTTGTAATAAGAATTCATTTGCTTGTAATAATAAGAATTGTAATAATTCTTTGCGTTATTCAATAAAGCAAATGATTCAAATTTCAAATGATGGTTTGTGTTACTCATCAAGTTGTCATTCTGGTGGTAATTTTCATTCTTACGACACGGATTTCACTAATGAATTATTTTATAATTCTCATGCATATTATAATAATAAAGACGTTAAAAAGAAAAGGACTAACAAGAATGGACCCAAACCTTTATGGGTACCTAAATCTGTTTGATGTGCTTATGTGCAGCCAAGTCGTTTGTGGTATCTTGATTCGGGATGCACCAAACATATGACTGGCAATAAGTCTTTATTATCTAACTTTAAGGAAAAAGCATGTGGACGTGTCAAGTTTGGAAATAGCGAAACTTCATCTATTCTAGGTTATGGAGATGTAGTTCAAGGAAAGGTAACCGTGAAAAGGGTGAACTATGTTGAAGGTCTAAAGTACAGCTTATTCAGTATTGGTCAATTCTGTGACAAAGATTTGGAAGTCAGTTTCAAGGCCAAAAGAGTTGCTGTAAAGAATGATGACAGAAAAAAATTACTAGTTGGAAAGAGGAGATCCAATTTATATACTATTGATCTCACAACTGTTAATCCTTCTTCAGAAGTTTGTCTTCTTTCAAAAGCAACAATTCAACAAAGTTGGCTTTGGCATAGAAGACTTGCTCATCTTAATTTTCGGTATATGGATAGATTGGCGAAAGGTGAATTGGTTCGTGGTCTTCCATCACATAGATTCCAAAAAGATCATCTATGTCAAGATTGCGAAAAGGGCAAAATGAAGAAAGTTCCTCACAAGCCGAAACCTGATTTCTGCACAAAGGACATTTTTGATATATTACATGTTGATTTATGTGGACCAATGAAGACGAAGAGTATCGGAAAGAAAAGATATGTTTTGGTGGTGGTTGATGATTTCTCAAGCTATACTTGGGTGAAATTTTTGAAATCCAAAGACGAAACTCCAGAAATCTTAATCAACCTCATCAAGATTATTCAGACTAATAAGCAAAAGGCAGTGAAAGTTGTCAGATCCGACAATGGCACAGAATTCAAGAACAGTATTCTTCAAGCGTTCTGTGAAGAAAATGGTATATCTCAACAGTTTTCTGCCGCAAGAACCCCTGAACAGAATGGTATTGTGGAGAGACGAAATAGAACCTTGGTTGAAGCTGCTCGAACTATGCTTGCTTATTCATGTCTTCCTTTATCTCATTGGGCTGAAGCAGTGTCAACGGCTTGTCATACTCAAAACTGATCTATTATTCATCGTCGTTTCAACAAGACTCCTTATGAGCTAATGAACGGGATCAAGCCAAACGTCAAATATTTCCGAGCTTTTGGGTGCAAATGTTTCGTGTTGAATGATCGGGAAAATCTTAACAAGTTTAGTCCGAAAGCAGATGAAGGAATTTTCTTGGTTATGCTCTAACTTCAGCCGCATATAGAGTGTATCTTACTTCTACAAGAAAGGTGGTGGAAAGCGTCAATGTCAAGTTTGATGAAACTGAAGAGATGGTTTCCGGCCAAACAGGACCAGAACCCGAATTATCAGGAATTTTAGCTTCTGAACAAATCAATTCAGAATTTGTTTCACAACGACAAATCAGGATCCAAATTTTATTTCTAACAATCTTTCTGATCTTGATTTATTATTTGAGCATTTTTATAATGATGTGCCTTCTACTAATACTGATGTTATTTCTAATGTGTCAAATCAGGAAACTGTGAACGCATCTACTTCTAATTCCGCTGCAACTAACTCTGTCAATGATGTAGTTCCAGTCGTTCCTGAACACGAGGCAACTGTTCCTGAAAATCAAACAGTAGTTTCTGAAGAACCACAAGTGACTCATGAAGTTGTGGAGCTAGTGACAAACGATGAAATCAATACATCACAGACTCAAGAAGAAACTGATGTTGTTCAACCTAATGAAAAAGTGATCCAAATTCCGATTGTTGATCATCCGTCAGTTCCAGAATCTGAATCTGAGAGTGTCGTTGAGTTATCTCCTCCAACTCCAGAAGTGATACTTGTTTCTTCAAGCGAAGCAGAAATACCTGAACCTCCTTCTTGTGTTTTGGAAAGTGTTCAAGAGACAGTTGATCCTCTCCCTCACACAGCAAAATGGACACAAGCACATCCAATTCATCAAATCATTGGTGATCCATCTTCAAGTGTTTCTACAAGATCCAAGTCCGCGACTCCAAATGAATGCTTATTTGCTTGTTTTTTTAAGCAATGTTGAACCTTCGAAGGTATCTGAAGCATTGAATGATCCGGATTGGATTATTACCATGCAGGAAGAGCTAAATCAGTTTGAAGCATTGAAGGTGTGGAGACTTGTTCCAAGGCCGAAAGGAAAAAGCATAATTGGCACTAAGTGGATTTTCAAGAATAAAAAGGATAAAGATGGCATTGTTGTGAGAAATAAAGCTCATTTGGTTGCGAAGGGTTATCGACAACAAGAAGGTATAGATTACGATGAGACATTCGCGTCGGTTGCAAGATTAGAAGCTATCAGAATGTTTCTTGCTTTTGTAGCTTATCGAGAGTTTACCGTATATCAGATGGATGTCAAGACAGCTTTTCCGTACGGGGGACTTAAAGAAGAAGTTTATGTTTCTCAACCAGAAGGGTTTATTAGTCAAGATAAACCTGATTATGTGTATCGTCTTGATAAAGCTTTATATGGTCTGAAACAAGCACCGCGCGCGTGGTACGACGAATTGTCAACCTTTTTGCTAAAATCCGGATTTATCAAGGGAGCTATTGACACAACTTTATTCATTTATCGTGAAAATCATGATATCTGCTTAGTACAAATTTATGTAGACGATATTATTTTTGGTGCTACTAACAAATCTTTGAGTACATGGTTTTCTGATCTCATGGCTTCCAGGTTTAAAATGAGCATGATGGGGGAAATTAATTTTTTCCTTGGACTTCAAGTCAAGCAATTACCTGATAGGATCTTTATCAACCAGTCAAAGTATGTCTTTGATATTTTGAAGAAATTCAAAATGGATAAGAGCACTACAATTCGCACTCCGATGGCTCATGGTGCAAAGCTTGGTTTAGATCCAGATGGTAAAGAAGTTGATGTTCGAGAATACCGAGGAATGATTGGATCGTTAATGTACTTAACAGCTAGTAGGCCAGACATAATGTTTTCTACATGTTTGTGTGCCAGATTTCAAGCAAAAC
Organism: Saussurea involucrata; assembly: GCA_033807775.1. Taxonomy (NCBI): domain Eukaryota; kingdom Viridiplantae; phylum Streptophyta; class Magnoliopsida; order Asterales; family Asteraceae; genus Saussurea; species Saussurea involucrata. The sequence goes on from CM066324.1 coordinate 114,378,267, forward strand.
CCAAAGAATCTCATCGGATGGCAGTCAAGCGAATTTTCAGATATCTGAAAGGAACTCCATATTTAGGTTTGTGGTATCCAAAGAGTTCAGATTATAAACTAACTGCTTATTCTGATGCAGATTATGGTGGAAGTCAACTGGACCGGAAAAGTACATCGGGTCATATACAATTACTAGGAGATAGGCTGATTAGTTGGGCGTCAAAGAAACAAAATTGTGTATCAATTTCAACGGCCGAAGCTGAATACGTGGCCGCCGCCAGTTGCTGTTCTCAAGTTCTTTGGATGAAGACACAGTTACAAGATTATGGGTTGCTGTACAAGACAATTCCGATATATTGTGATAGCAAATCAGCAATCTCCATCTCAGTAAATCCGGTTCAGCACACAAAGACTAAACACATTGACATGCGATATCATTTCATAAAACATCATGTGGAAAACGGTACAATCGAATTATATTTCGTACCTACTGACTATCAACTTGCCGATATTTTCACCAAGGCATTGGATGAAAAACGCTTTAATTTTCTTTTATCAAAACTCGGCATGTTGAACTTGAAAGTTTGAACCTTCACAAATTTAATTCAATGAAGTGAAAATATTTCTATTTTCATTCAATGAATAAAATGTGTGTCAAGGGTGATTTTACAAGTAGTTTTGTGATATCTGAGTTTTATTTGCTTCAACTTTCGCTTCTGAAATAAATCGAAAGGTCAACAAAACATGAATGGAAGTTTGATTCATGCACAAAACTGTGTAAATCTAGACTTATATAGAATACGATGCTCACAAAGCCTATTTGTCAGGATGAAGAATGGAAATGAAAATATGAGGGAAGCACAAAGTTTTATAACCAAGTGTTTGAGATGCAATAAATAAATAAAAAATCATTAAGTTTGAAAGTCTGTGCCTGTGGCCTATCTGGTTTGGGAGATTAAGTCCCAAGGGGTACTTGATACCTAGCCCCTAAGATCAACTGGTCTGGGATTGGCTGACCCAAATCCTGCTATAGAATCAGATAGAAAGCCATGTTCTACTGGTACAGATGGGATTAGGATATATCGATGTAGCCTTTCTGGTTTGGGAGAGTAAATTCCAAGGGGTGCTCGACACCTAGCCCCTAAGGCCAACTGGTCTGGGATTGGATGATCCAAATCCTGCTATAGAACCAGATAGAAAGTTACGTTTACGATGTATCTTAGTCTTAATAAACTTTTTGACAAAAAGATGCCAATGTGCACAATATGAAAAGATGCCAATGAGCACACATCTCTTAAATCTTGGGGAAATTACAATGTCGCGATAAACTTATAAATTTGTGGAAATTCTGATTTCAGTCATATAGTGTGAGTAAGAGCAAAGTATTCTTATAAGTTGAAGATGTGCATTTGATCGTTGCTAATCATATTTCACATGTTAGCACACCAAATAGATTTTATAAGTGGTTGAAACTGAACAAATTGTAACTTGATATGCAAACATGACTTGTTTCTGAATCCGAAAGCATACATTTGATGTCATTTGTTTGAAAAACATGTCTACTTTCACTAAGTTGAATTTTATTTGTTCGGTGTTCAAACATTCTATAGTTAGTAGTTATGTTATATAATTTAATGTATTTCAATTTCCGCTACTGATCGTTTAGTGAAATTTTTCATACCGTCGTGTGTGGAGTAAATGCTGTTTTTTAGGGGGAGTGACTTCGAAAGCTAAGCAAATTTTGAGGGGAGAGAGATTTTATGGATTATTATTTTGAAGGGAAGAATTTCATAGGTTCTCATTTTGAGGGGGAGAAATTTCAGGTGCCTGATTCATATCTGACAATGCATCAATATCAAATCAGATAAATTGGTCAGGTATGAGTTAATAGATATATATTCAGGTATGTTCTCCAAATGCTATTTTGAATTGAAAATATCTAATGCATTTGTGTAGGGGGAGTGAAAGAATTTTAAAATTGAGAAAGTTCATTTTTTTTTTGAAAAATTCAAAATTTTTACAAGTCTACATTGCACAACCGTTGCTTGCGCAAAGTACACTTTGCGCAACCTTCAGTTGCGCAATGCTCAATATTCAGTATTTTGAATTTTTTAAAAATAATGAATTTTAAAAAAAAAGGATTTAAATATTGGGTTTGACTTAATTTTGACCTTATTCCTTCCTGTTTTTCCTCTGAGACTTTTCGAGAGCAATTTTTTTTTTGCGATTTCTTCATCTGATCTTCGATTCATTAGTGTGTTCTTCGAATCAGGTAAGTTTTCGAACTCTTAATCATTGATATTATATCATTTCGAGTTCAATTTCTTGTTAGATTTCATCCATTACATTTTAAAGTTCGATTATGCGACTGTTCATCTTCATCAGTTTTCGATTTCTAGGTCTAACATGAAATTAGGGATTCTTATGTGGTTATTTGGAGTCGATTTATGCTTAAATGTATATAATATTCCATTTCGACTCTTTTAGATAGATTATATTAGGTTAATTTTGAGTTTTGATCTGTGTGTGAAACTTTTCGCAAGATTCATAATCTGTACATGTGAGAATCTCGCAACCTTCTTCTGCGAATTTTACACTTTTCGCATCCTCAGGACCCGAAAAGTTCACTTTTCGCTACTGAGGCTTGCGAAATACTCACTTCTCGCTTGTGTTGCTTGCGAAATACTCACTTCTCGCTTTAGTTGCTTGCGATTTTTCCCATTTCTCGCTTCAGTGGCTTGCGATTTTCTACACTTAGTGATTTTTCAATTTTTTTAAGTTTTGTTTCTTTTGTTTTTATTAACCTTCTAGTATAGTTTTATTACTTTGTTTTTCACTGTTTCTTACTGATTATTCTTACTCTATATGAATATTTTACAGAGGATAATATGGCTTCAGATGATGAGCAAGATCATCAAGTTCAGGAAGGTGAAAATGAGCTTTCAGATCATGTTTCTCGAGACAGACCTCTTCCATCTACTAGATCTTCAGGTGCTGAGTTATCTGCAAGAAGAAGTACTCCGGACGATGTATTTCCACGAGCAAGTTATATTCGATATCTTTCGAATAATCATTATGTAGATCTCGACCGAATTCGTATAGATCCGATTATTCTATCGATTCTTCGAGGTCATCCGATCAGTTATGCGTTAACAGCTCGGCATGGAGTTCCTAAAGTCTATCTACAACAAGCGTGGCACTCAATACGGAAGATAGAAAATGTTACACCTCCTCGTTTTGTGATTGAGATAGATCAATTTGAGACGTTTCTGGATTATAGACGTCTTCGGTTAATTTTCCGTCTTCCAGAAGCTAACTCAAGACCAGGTTTTACAGAATTTGAAGACTTTCCTTCAGAAGAAGTTGTGTTAGCTGGTATTCGGGAATTGGGATATGTTGGTAATTTGACGATGGTGAGTGATTTTGAGAAGAATCGTCTTCCACCAGTCTGGTATGCATTATTCTCGATTATCATCAGATGTTTGACAGCTAAGCATTCTGGTACAGACAATGCAGTCTTCATTTCTTACGTATTTTCTATGCCATCATACATGATCTTCATGTTGATTATGCTCTTGTTTTTTGGACCGAGCTGAGTGAGATTGTACACTCAAAGTTTACAAACAAGCATCGTAGCTTCCTGCCTTTTATACGGTTTCTAGAGCTTATCGTTTGGAGTATGTTAAGAAGTAACAAGGAGATTCCACGAAGATCTAACTGCCTATTGCTCCTGATTTTGCTATGGGATACATTAACAAGTTAAAACGATCGTTTGATCATTTCATGCCTATTCCTCCGGAGCTAATTCAGAAATATGCTGATCCAGAAGATGAAGAGGTTATTGACTACTGTGAAGAGCATGGCATAGAACTTCAGCCTCAGAATATTCAGAATGAAACTACTCAAGAAGATCAAGAACATCAAAGTGAAGAAGAAGTTGAATCAAGCAGTTCTGAAGATGATGATAGTAATGAAGAAGCAAATGATGAAGAAGAAGCAGATGATGAAGATGAAGCAGATGATGACAATAATGATGGAAATGGTGGTGGTATGAATTTCGGTGAATCGGTGTTTAGAGAACCTATTGTTGAGGCCGAACATTCATCTGTAAGAGATTTTTTTAAGGAAACACGGTTGATACTTCAGAGACTATTCCGATAAACCCAAACGTGGTGAATATTGAAGTAGATGAGCTCGATCTTCGAGCTTCCAGGGCATCAGTTCAATAAGTTATCACTACAGTTCAAGAAGTTACTGATTCAGTTCAAGAAGCAACAAATACAGTTCAAGGAACGTCAGGTATCATGACAGGTGATGAGTTTTTAAGGCAGATGTGAGAACGGATGGATAATCAAAGAGATGAACAGTTACTTAGAACGAAGGCGATGCTAAAAGGAAAAGGGAAGATGTCAGAAATTCCTGAAATTCCTTTTTAGATTCCTCTAAGAAGACCGACTAGAGTTGTTATTCAGGAACCGTCATCTCAACCGTCAGGTCGTCAGGTTTCTCAACCGCCTGTCATTCCTTCTGTTCAAGTTCCACCTTCTTCTCATCAAAATCTTGCAGATATTTCGTTGACGGAACTTTCGGATGCTTTTTATGCACGTTTATTGTCGGTTTCACCTCCGGAGCATCAAGACAAGGATTTTATTACTCTTCTTCGGGATTTCCAACCGAATCAGCCTCAGCCTTCCTCTACGACTCAGACTTCCGAACTTGAAACTAAAGTTTCTTCCTTGACAGAAGAATTTCACTCATTCAGATCTGAAGTCCATACTAGCTTATCCGATATTAAAACAGGTATAACTTTGATGACGGAAGCACTTTCTACACTTTCTAATCGGGTAGCAAAGCATGAAGAAACTTGTCAGACTGCCGCTCTTTCGTCTCTTAAGCGAAGACATGACCAAGATGATTTAGATCATCAAGGCCAACCGTACCAGATATTGTCCGCTTTGTCCACACACCTGGACTCACGGTTTTAAAACGCGTCTGATAGAGGAGGTATCAAGTCCCTTATAAGGCAACCTTTGTTCCCCTCCCCAACCAATGTGAGATCTTACAATCCACCCCCCTTGGGAGCCCAACGTCCTCGCTGGCACACCAGTCCGGTTGCCGGCTCTGATACCAAGTTGTAACGCCCCAAAATTTCAAGAAAATTTAAAATTTTTTTTAACGCGCATATTTAATAATAAGTCTCCATTTATTAAACCCAAAATAATAATTCCAACCACGAGCGTTATTAAAACATAAGTCAACAGCGGAAATTAAATTGTTTATTCAATAACGGGAAAATGTTTAATAAGCAAATCCTTCGACCCATCCATCTTGCGCGTCAGTGTGTGCCAGTCATGCCTTCGTACCACTTGTACCTGCAGCCACTGTAAATTGGGAGGGGTAAGCACGAAGCTTAGTGAATTCAAACACAACAATTAACAATGGTTATCTCATATTACCCCTAAAGCAAAGAGGATCACACCACCACATACAAGTCTACGAACAAATCATAAACAAGTATAATAACCACCGCATAAAAAAAATCCCCGGGCGGATGTCGGGTCTACGGCCCCGCCGCACGTTTCCGCCTACTGCGGGAAACACCCGTTTTACGCCTACTGCGTATGACATCCTTTTTACGCCTACTGCGTAAACGCCCCTTTTACGCCTACTGCGTAAAACACCTCCGTCCCCGTCGGGACTCGGCCCCGCCGAATAATGTAGCACATAATGTTAACTAGGCTTCCCACTACCTAGCCCCCAACCATCCCGCATACAATTTTCACACACGTGCTACAGTAATAATAAACAACTATTAATTAATTGTAGTGAGAGAACTCACCTCGGGTGCGCGCCTAGCTAAAAATAGTAAGTAGCTCCACACAACGACGATCACTTTCCGGCACCTAAACGTACGATAAAATACGTCAATACGAGACCCGGACCCCACGACGCGACACACCCCAAACTGTCACTAAAACTAACTTTCGGTCACACCGAACAGGTCTGTTCGGGACCTGATTTGACCACTAAAACTCCAGAAAAACTCAGATTTATTACACGGTTGAAAAGTGCCCTGAAATACCTTTCCGAGGATATATTACACGCCTCCTAACGATTTTTCTATAATTAATTATGAATTTATTAAGTTCGCCTACCGGAACTGTCCGTTTTCGGACCAGTTCGCACTAACAGCTCCGAACAGCCCGGTTCTGGGCCGATTCAGCCTTTCGGCGAAACACGAAAAACGTGCCTAACTCAATTTAGGAAAAATGGCCACTGACCTCAAGTTAAAACGACTTACGAGTAAAAAGTTACGGTCCACGCAAAACAGTGGCAGATTCCAGGAAATTCACATAAAATGACGAACCACAGAACTTGCGACCACTTTTTCTCCCAACTCGAGGCCGAACCAGTTTTCCGCCAAAACACAGAAAACGTACTCGGTCCCGAGCTCGAAGCGTGGGCGCCAGTTTCGGCTCAATCGGAGTTACGACGGAGAAGTTATTACCGTCACAAAACAGGGGCTGGACCATTTTACGCATAAAAGAAAGATTTTAGAAACAACGGTTTAAGTTATACGGCTTAACGGTTAAGTTACGGTTTAAGGGTTCGATAGGAACAGAGGTCAGGTCACGCCACGCGCCACCCACTGCCATCTCCGGCAGTGGCGGTCGCCGGTGGCGACCGGCGGCGGCCAGCGGCGGCCGGCGGTGGTCTTTCTTTTATTTTTTTGATTACGATAGCACGCGACAAAAACCCAATCATTCTCCCCTTCTCTCTCGACCAGCCTCCGCACACGCACCCACAACGGCAGCCACGGCCGTCCATCCACCACCGCCACAGCGGCGGCGAACGGCGGCGGCGACGGGAACAAAAGAAAAAACGAAACGAAACGAAACGAAACGGTGGGGGGAATTACCTTACGACGACGCCGCGTTGATGTGCCCGGTTCTCACTCTCACGAACTCCGGCGAACAGCAACTCCGGCAGCAGCAAGCTCCGGCAGCAGGTCCCTCTCTCTCTCTACGTCTCTCTCTCTCTCTCTCGTTCCTTCTCGGCTCTCCTCTATCTCTCTCGAACTCCCTCTCTCACTGCCGCACCTCTCCAACACTACGAAAGGGAAAATAGGGTTTCTTTGGCTTGGCTTGGAATGCAAGGAAGAAAACGAGAGGTATGGGGGGGGAGGGGTTCGGCCTTTACTTGCATGGGCCGGACCTTGCCCAAATTTTCACATTAGCCCCCCAAACTATCCCTATTTTACTAACTTCACTAAAAGACATGGATTTTAACATTTTTGGTCTTTAACGACATCAAACCCCGAACCAAAACAATTAACGGTACACACTTTAAATTAATTAAAAAAATAAAAGAAACACGTACCGGGACACGGGCTTTACAACTCTCCCCCGCTTGGACTAGACTTCGTCCCCGAAGTCCACGCCTGCAAACAGCTCCGGGTAATTCTCCCGCATCTCGGCTTCTGGTTCCCACGTCCATTCCGAACCTTTCCGGTGCTGCCACTGGACCTTCACCAATCCAATGACTTTGTTCCTTAGAGTCTTCGTCTTCCTCTCGACGATGGCTACCGGCTTCTCTACATAGTTGAGTCGCTCGTCAATCTGAATATCTTCAAGGGGAACTACTGCAGACTCATCCATCACACACTTCCGCAACTGAGAGACATGGAACGTGTTGTGGATCAGGCTCAGTTCCTCCGGTAGCTCCAATCGGTAAGCTACTTTCCCCACACGCGCGATGACCTTGTATGGTCCGATATATCGGGGACCCAACTTTCCCCGCTTGCGAAAACGGATTACCCCCTTCCAGGGTGACACTTTCAAAAGAACGTAATCCCCGACTTGGAACTCCAAGTCCGATCGTCTCTTATCGGCGTAACTCTTTTGTCGGCTCTGAGCGGTGACTAACCGATCCCGCACCATCTGAATCATTTCCGTCGTCTTTAGCACAATATCGGTGCTCCCCAGCACTCTGTGACCAACCTCGCCCCAGCAAATGGGCGTCCGACACTTCCTGCCATACAACACTTCGTACGGCGCTCTACCGATGCTAGCGTGATAGCTGTTATTGTAGGAGAACTCAGCTAGTGGAAGATTCTGATCCCAACTACCACCAAAGTCAATCACACATGCTCGCAGCATGTCCTCAAGTGTCTGAATAGTACGCTCACTCTGTCCGTCCGTCTGAGGATGAAATGCTGTACTGAAATGCAACCGCGTACCCATCTCATTCTGAAACTTCTCCCAAAATCGGGAGGTGAAACGAGTATCCCGATCCGAGACAATTGAGACTGGCACCCCGTGCCGAGTTACAATTTCCCGAATGAAAACCTCCGCAAGCTTATCCGCCGAAAAGCTCTCTTTAATCGCCAAGAAGTGAGCGCTCTTCGTCAGGCGATCCACGATCACCCAGATAGTATCATTCCCTCGCTGAGTCTTGGGAAGCTTAGTGATGAAATCCATTGCGATTTGCTCCCACTTCCACACCGGAACCTCCAACGGCTGCAATTTCCCATGCGGTCGTTGGTGTTCCGCTTTGACCTTCCGACATGTCAAACATACTTCCACACATTTGGCTACATCCCGCTTCATGCCGGGCCACCAATAGTCTTCACGCAGGTCTCTGTACATCTTGGTAGCTCCGGGATGAATCGAAAACTTGGACTTATGCGCCTCGTCCAATAGTGTCTGGCGATTCCCACCAGTGTATGGAACCCAAATTCTACCATAACGGGTTAACAGTCCCCGACTATCCCGTACTAACTTCGGAATTTCTCCCGAAACTCTCTCTCGTTTAGCATTTTCCTCCAACACGGCCACCTCTTGAGCGATACCGATCGACTCCAAGAGTGGTGCAACTACCGTTAATCGCTGACAAAAACCCTTCAAAGATCCCCCGGGCGGATGTCGGCTAAGTGCATCCGCGACTACATTCGCCTTACCGGGGTGGTAAAGTATCTCGCAGTCGTAATCCTTGACCACATCAAGCCACCTCCGCTGACGCATATTAAGATTTTGCTGGTCCATCAGGTATTTAAGGCTCTTGTGATCGGTATAGATCGTGCACTTGACACCATAAAGATAGTGTCTCCATATTTTTAAAGCAAACACCACCGCTCCCAGCTCCAAATCATGAGTCGGGTAGTTCGCCTCATGAGGCTTCAACTGCCTCGACGCGTAAGCGATGACCTTGCCGCGTTGCATAAGCACGGCACCCAACCCTTGGTACGAAGCATCACAGTAAACCACCAAATCTTCCATGCCCTCAGGCAAGGTTAACACAGGAGCCTCACATAAACGCCTGCGTAGCTCCTCAAACGCCTTCTGTTGCTCTTCACCCCAACTGAAAGCTGCAGTTTTCTTCGTCAGTTTCGTCATAGGCAAGGCGATTTTGGAGAAATCTTGGATAAATCTCCGATAATACCCTGCTAAACCGAGAAAACTTCGCACCTCGGTAGGAGTTTTCGGCACCTCCCACCGCATAACTGCCGAAATCTTGGCCGGATCGACCATGATACCATTCTGATTCACGACATGTCCTAAGAATTGGACCTCTCGTAACCAGAATTCACACTTGGAGAACTTAGCATAAAGCTTCTCCCGTCTCAAAACTTCTAACACTTCCCGCAAATGCACCTCGTGCTCTTCCTTCGTCTTGGAATATACAAGAATGTCGTCGATGAACACGATCACCGAACGATCCAACATCGGGCTACACACCCTGTTCATGAGGTCCATGAACGCTGCTGGTGCATTGGTGAGCCCGAAAGGCATCACCACGAACTCGTAATGGCCGTAACGCGTGCGAAAGGCCGTCTTCTCCGTATCTTCGCTACGCACCCGCATCTGATGGTACCCGGATCTCAAGTCAATCTTAGAGAACCACGAGGCTCCCTGCAACTGATCAAACAAATCATCAATCCTTGGCAAAGGATAACGATTCTTCACCGTAAGCTTATTCAGCTCCCGGTAGTCAATGCACATCCGCTGAGATCCATCTTTCTTTTTCACGAACAAGATCGGAGCTCCCCACGGTGAACAACTCGGTTTGATGAACTCCTTCTCCAGAAGCTCCTGCAGCTGCTCATAAAGCTCCTTCATTTCCGGTGGAGCCAAGCGATAAGGTGCCTTGGCCACCGGAGCAGCACCTGGAATCAGGTCGATTCGAAACTCCACCTGTCGCGCGGGAGGTATCCCTGGCAACTCATCGGGGAATACATCGGCGAATTCCCTCACGACTGGCACATCCTCGGCCCTAATCTTCGTCTCATCGACACGCGTATCCACCACATACGCCAAGAACTGTAGGGACAGCCCCGTGCCGGGGAGAACTGTTGATTCAGGGAGACTCGCCTAGTCGGGTTACGGCTATTTGTTCTGCGGCGAGGGCTCGGAGATACCTTCAGCATAGTTGGCAGGGGTTCTTGGCGTATGTGGTGGATACGCGTGTCGATGAGACGAAGATTAGGGCCGAGGATGTGCCAGTCGTGAGGGAATTCGCCGATGTATTCCCCGATGAGTTGCCAGGGATACCTCCCGCGCGACAGGTGGAGTTTCGAATCGACCTGATTCCAGGTGCTGCTCCGGTGGCCAAGGCACCTTATCGCTTGGCTCCACCGGAAATGAAGGAGCTTTATGAGCAGCTGCAGGAGCTTCTGGAGAAGGAGTTCATCAAACCGAGTTGTTCACCGTGGGGAGCTCCGATCTTGTTCGTGAAAAAGAAAGATGGATCTCAGCGGATGTGCATTGACTACCGGGAGCTGAATAAGCTTACGGTGAAGAATCGTTATCCTTTGCCAAGGATTGATGATTTGTTTGATCAGTTGCAGGGAGCCTCGTGGTTCTCTAAGATTGACTTGAGATCCGGGTACCATCAGATGCGGGTGCGTAGCGAAGATACGGAGAAGACGGCCTTTCGCACGCGTTACGGCCATTACGAGTTCGTGGTGATGCCTTTCGGGCTCACCAATGCACCAGCAGCGTTCATGGACCTCATGAACAGGGTGTGTAGCCCGATGTTGGATCGTTCGGTGATCGTGTTCATCGACGACATTCTTGTATATTCCAAGACGAAGGAAGAGCACGAGGTGCATTTGCGGGAAGTGTTAGAAGTTTTGAGACGGGAGAAGCTTTATGCTAAGTTCTCCAAGTGTGAATTCTGGTTACGAGAGGTCCAATTCTTAGGACATGTCGTGAATCAGAATGGTATCATGGTCGATCCGGCCAAGATTTCGGCAGTTATGCGGTGGGAGGTGCCGAAAACTCCTACCGAGGTGCGAAGTTTTCTCGGTTTAGCAGGGTATTATCGGAGATTTATCCAAGATTTCTCCAAAATCGCCTTGCCTATGACGAAACTGACGAAGAAAACTGCAGATTTCAGTTGGGGTGAAGAGCAACAGAAGGCGTTTGAGGAGCTACGCAGGCGTTTATGTGAGGCTCCTGTGTTAACCTTGCCTGAGGGCATGGAAGATTTGGTGGTTTACTGTGATGCTTCGTACCAAGGGTTGGGTGCCGTGCTTATGCAACGCGGCAAGGTCATCGCTTACGCGTCGAGGCAGTTGAAGCCTCATGAGGCGAACTACCCGACTCATGATTTGGAGCTGGGAGCGGTGGTGTTTGCTTTAAAAATATGGAGACACTATCTTTATGGTGTCAAGTGCACGATCTATACCGATCACAAGAGCCTTAAATACCTGATGGACCAGCAAAATCTTAATATGCGTCAGCGGAGGTGGCTTGATGTGGTCAAGGATTACGACTGCGAGATACTTTACCACCCCGGTAAGGCGAATGTAGTCGCGGATGCACTTAGCCGACATCCGGTCGGGGGATCTTTGAAGGGTTTTTGTCAGCGATTAACGGTAGTTGCACCACTCTTGGAGTCGATCGGTATCGCTCAAGAGGTGGCCGTGTTGGAGGAAAATGCTAAACGAGAGAGAGTTTCGGGAGAAATTCCGAAGTTAGTACGGGATAGTCGGGGACTGTTAACCCGTTATGGTAGAATTTGGGTTCCATACACTGGTGGGAATCGCCAGACACTATTGGACGAGGCGCATAAGTCCAAGTTTTCGATTCATCCCGGAGCTACCAAGATGTACAGAGACCTGCGTGAAGACTATTGGTGGCCCGGCATGAAGCGGGATGTAGCCAAATGTGTGGAAGTATGTTTGACCTGTCGGAAGGTCAAAGCGGAACACCAACGACCGCATGGGAAATTGCAGCCGTTGGAGGTTCCGGTGTGGAAGTGGGAGCAAATCGCAATGGATTTCATCACTAAGCTTCCCAAGACTCAGCGAGGACGCTGGGCTCCCAAGGGGGGTGGATGGTAAGATCCCACATTGGTTGGGGAGGGGAACAAAGGTTGCCTTATAAGAGGAACTTGATACCTCCCCTATCAGACGCGTTTTAAAACCGTGAGTCCAGGTGTGAGGACAAAGCGGACAATATTTGGTACGGTTGGTCTGGGATGTTACAGATGGTATCAGAGCCGAGAACCGGACTGGTGTGCCAGCGAGGACGCTGGGCTCCCAAGGGGGGTGGATTGTAAGATCCCACATTGGTTGGGGAGGAGAACAAAGGTTGCCTTATAAGAGGAACTTGATACCTCCCCTATCAGACGCGTTTTAAAACCGTGAGTCCAGGTGTGCGGACAAAGCGGACAATATCTGGTACGGTTAGCCTGGGATGTTACAGGGAGAGTTCAAAGAGACAAAGAGTAGAAGAAATTGTACATGTTGAATCTGCTGAAAAAGTTGTTGAAGATACGGCAAATGAGGATAGGGCAAACGAAGAAAGAGAGAAAGAAGCTCATCCAGAAAGTATAGTTGATGAGTTGTTAGATGAAATAGATTTGACGGCAATGGCTTCCGAGATTAATTATGTTGTGCCAGAATTTGTGAATAATCTGCAACTCGTGGTGTATGTAGATCCAGATTCTGCACCGGTGTCTATAGAAAATCAGGAAACTTCTCACGTGCATGAATATGAAGATTATGATGATATGCGCAACTTCTTCTCCAACTATGTCGAGATAGATTCTGATGATGACGTCCATAGAAAGTTTGATAAGTTCTGGAAAATAAAAGAAGAAGATCAAGATGATATAATCGTCATCTCAGATACTGAAGTGGATGTAGAAGTTGATGAAAAAGACATTAACATTGTTAATATGCTATATGGAGATCTTTCTGATAATGAAGATGTGAGTCATCAATCTCCTATAGTACAGTTACCTGTTCAAGGTCCCGAAATTTCTGTTCATCCATTTCCTTCAGTTGTTTTTGACTCTCCAGCTCCGACCACCACTATTCCGAAAAATACTTTTATTCAGGGTGAGTCGTCTAGAGCAAATCAAGAGGTTCCTGATCCGTTTCTGAATGTTCCACCTAGCATTCTTCAACCAGGTCCAGCTTTGGATAGACAACAACGTTTGCAAAGACTTGAAGAAAAATTTCAAGTCACCAGAATGAGATATGCTTTTCTTGAAGACTCAGAACGCAAGTTTTATGTCAAGAAAAGAAGGAGAGTTAATGTTCATGCCATTCTGGGGATTGAGAAAGAACCGGCCTGGTATCAATACGAATATATGATGTTTATCAAATGTATTCGTAAAGGAAGACTTCTGGTGTTCTCAAAGCATGGAATCATAAGGGTACTTAAGGTGGAGATAGCTAGTTTCGTCAGAATTTGGTATCCTATATTTTACGTTGAACGTCAAGACTGTCAGAGATATCAGTTTTCTGAAGCAGATTTCAATGATCTTTCTATTGATGACTTTGAGGTAATGTATCATCAATTTCGAGATATGCCTGTTCGTACTGATGATATCCTCAGGGCCTTGGAAGCAGTCAAGCGTTTCTTACGAAGACAAGTTAGATTCTATAGATGCTTTGACTTCTAACTTGCTATCGAAAGCTTCCAGCCAGTTGTTAATGTAAGAAGACCTGATAGAGATTTACCAAATATTGATAGATATCCACTATTCACTATTCTTGAAGATCCTTATGGTGTCGTGTATAGAGATCAATCTGGTGTTAGACGTTTTCTCAGATTTGATGAGATTGGTAAGTATTCAGATGGTACTTTGAAAATTATCCGATTACAATTAAATCAAAGATTGAAGGAAGCTTTGGAGAAGCTTTTGGAGACAAGAAGAAATTTGTACCAGGTTGATAATGCTGAGATCAGACTTTTGAGGAGAGCATTAGAGACGATTGATACAAGATTGAACTTTCGGTTGACTCTAAGACGTTTGGAGATTTTGATTGGCAAGAATCGCCAACACAGAAGATTCGAGCGCCCTTGATTACAAAGGGGGAGATTGTTAATGCTATAATATGTTGTAATCAAGGCTTTTTATATATTAGCTTACTTTCCTTTAGTTTGACTTTGTAATTGTCAATGGTATATAAACCCTTTGTAAGCTTTTGCATAAACACAGTTCTTAATAGAGATGGCATACTTTCTCTCACTAGAATTTCTCTCTCTATCTTGAATGATCTTGGTTTAACAATCTCAACATCGATGAGATGAATTTTTTTTACATATCAAGATACAACATTCCAAGTCACTTATTAGAAAGTTGAACCTGGTTTCATCTAAGGGTTTGGTAAACAAGTCTGCAAGCTGAAGATCAGTTGGAAGGAAATGCAGCTCAATGTCACATTTGGAAATGTGATCTCTGATGAAGTGATATCTGATATCTATGTGCTTTGATCTGGAGTGTAGAACTGGATTATTTGCAATGGCTATTGCACTTGAGTTATCACATAGAATTGGTATCTTGGAGTAGACTTGAGTGTAGTCCCTTAATTGATTTTTCATCTACAGGATCTGAGCACACCAGCTTCCAGCAGCTACATATTCAGCTTCAGCAGTTGAGGTTGAAACTGAGTTTTGTTTCTTACTGGACCAGCTGACTAATTTTCCACCAAGAAGTTGGCAGCTACCTGTGGTGCTTTTCCTGTCAATTTTGGAACCTGCATAGTCTGAATCTGAATACCCAATTAGTTTAAAGCCCGAGTCTTTAGGATACCAAAGACCCAGGTGCATGGTACCTTTTAGATACCGGAAAATCCGTTTTACAGCAGCCAAATGAGATTCTTTTGGATTGGCTTGATAACGGGCACATAGACAAGTAGCAAACATAATGTCCGGTCTGCTAGCAGTTAAATAAAGAAGAGAACCAATCATCCTTCGATAATTCGTTACATCAACAGATTGACCATCCGGATCAGCATGAATTTTCAGAGGTGGTGCCATGGGAGTTTTCATAGGAGAGCTATCTAAAAAGTTAAATTTCTTCAGAAGGTCACGAATATATTTACTTTGATTTATAAAAATCCCTTCTGAAGTTTGTTTGACCTGAAGGCCCAAAAAGAATGTAAGCTCTCCCATATCGACTCATAATGAGAGAGGCAAACTCATCACAAAGTGATTCATCAGTGGCACCAAAGATGATGTCATCTACATAGATTTGAACAAGAATGAGATTACCTGAGGTCTTCTTGATAAAGAAAGTGTTGTCAACTTTACCTCTGGAGTTTTTATTCTTTAGAAGAAAGTCAGCAAGTGTGTCATACCAAGCACGTGGAGCTTGCTTGAGACCATAGAGAGCCTTGTCTAATCTGTACACATAGTCTGGATGAGTTGGGTCTTCAAACCAGGTGGTTGTTTCACATAGACTTCCTCTGCAAGTTCCCCATTAAGGAAATCACTTTTGACATCCATCTGAAAGACCCTAAAATTTTGGTAGGCAGCATGAGCCAGAAAGTTTCTTATGGCTTCAAGTCTTGCAACAAGAGCAAATGTTTCATCATAGTCAATGCCTTTTTCATGTCTGTATCCTTGAACTACCAGTCTGTCCTTGTTTATGATAACTGTACCTTCTTCATCCATCTTATTCTGGAAGACCCACTTTGTTTCAATGATTGTTTTCTTTGGAGGTGTAACACCCCAAAATGGGGGTCAACAAAAACTTCCATAAAACGGAAGAGTGATATATAATGCCATTGCACGAGCTATCAAAAGGGAAATTACATATGCCTGTTTACAAACAAAATGTAATATCGAAAGCTAAATGACAACCGACTAATCTAATCTCTATCACAGAAATAAGATTACAAAAGGTGTCATAATTAGTCTAATTTTGATCTTCTATCTTTGGCATCTCAAAAGTATCCCCATACTCACAAGTCCCCAACTATGCCTTCTTAAGGACGGCACCACTAGAACTTGTAATACATATTCAACAAGCAGCAAGTGTTAGGCTTTAAATGCCTAGTGAGTTAAACATATAATAAAACATGCAATTATTTCATATAAGGGATATCAACTTGGTCATTCACAATTTGGACTCTATGGGGGAGACCCAAACACCAACCCGAGTTACACCATAATTGAAGATATACCTTGGCGTCTACCTCCAAGGTAACGCCTCAAGGCCCGGCACATCGGGACTACCTCCAAGGTATAAATCCCGAAGGCGTGGATCGCTACAAAAACCTCCAAGGTAGGTGCCCAAGATTACATCTTCCTAGTGCCTACTTAGGGACTCCTCCAATTTGTGAACCCAACACATATAACTACTCCAAGTAGTAAGCAACAACATACATTACTTCCCAAAAGGCGGTCCAACCATCCCATTAAGCATGTAATTTACAACATCCACATAGATCTCAATTTATCCATATACATACAAGTAACAACAGGAGTATTGTCATCTAGCAACGGAACATGTAAGGAAATTGCATATTGAGCCTCTTTCATCATTAAGCCATGGTCTCATCATTAAGACATATATTAAGCCATTAAGCTATAAACCTTAACAATCGGATTTAACCATTACCAATTGAATGCTATCATGCAATGTACAAATCCAAGTAAAGGGAGTTGTTACATAACCTTTATCTTACTCTTAGGCCCTTAAATCTCCTCTTTGTGGGAATAAGAGCTTATTGCCCCCAAAGTACACTTCAAAGTAAATTATTAGAACAAATCAAGTAATAATGTAACTCGTGTATTAACTATGTTTTTGAGTTCAAGATACTCATATCTATGTTTTTATCCATCTTTTACAACATATATTTCTTTATGATAACATCATTTTCTTAAAACCCCAAACATGTCTAAAACCCTAATTTTGACCTAGATTGGTCAAAATTACTTTTAGATGAAGATGTAACATGTATAACAAATGTAAAGCTTAGAGGGTGAAGAGGACTCACCTTAGAGGGCTTCTAAAGAAAACCCAAACCCTAATTGATAGAGAGGAAATCTTTTGAACACTTGAGTTCTCTTGATGGTGAGAATTACTTAATAACCTAAAGATGGATGAGATTTCTCATAAATGTGGTGGATGGAATCCAAACATGATGAGAGATGTTAAGAGAAGAGAACTTACCTACTTGGAAAGAAAAATCGCCCTAACAGATGGAGAGAGAGTTCTGCAGCTGAAAAATGTGGTAAATGCTCTTAAAACTCTACTAAAAACGATTTCTGGAACAGGACCCCGTCCCCCACCCGCGACCTTGCCCCAACGACTTTACCCAGGGCATTGTCGTTGGGCATTGTCGCCCTCTAGGTACAACTTTCTGTTCGAATTCGCAAAAAGGGCAGCTGGTCGCGATTGTGCCCCAGCGACTTTGCCCATGGCATTGTCGCTGGGCATTGTCGCCCTCCCCTCCCCAGCTGCTGTCCGTCACCCTCTTATGTCAAAACTGATCCTTGCGAGAGTATTCAAGTCCGCAAATGGTAATTTGAACGACAAGACGAGACCCAAACATGAGCCTCTAAGAAGCCTCATGCATGCACACGAAGTTCTACATTTTACAAGATCTAAAAGAATTGGGACGGTACACCAACGGTATAATGGGAAACTAAATTTTACTTACGTGAAATTTTCGGGTGTTACAATCCTCCCCAACTTAAAAAATTTTGTCCTCGAAATCTTAGGCTAAGCAAACAAATGAGGGTATCGGCGCTTCATGTCTTCTTCCGGTTCCCAAGTCACGTTGGCACCCCGGTGGTGCCTCCATTGCACCTTGACCTTGGCTATTTCTTTGTGTCGAAGTTTCGTGACCACTCTATCCAAGATAGCCTCGGGCTCCTCGATGCAACGGTTGTCATCCACCCGGATCTCCGATAATGGTATTACGCTCTCCCCTTCCGCTAAGCATTTTCGTAGGTAACACACATGGAAGGTTGGATAGATTCCATCCATTTCCGGAGGTAAATCTAATTTGTAGGCTTGCGAACCCACACGTTCTAGAATGGTGAATGGTCCAAGGAAACGGGGACTTAACTTCCCACGTTTTCCAAAACGAATTAATCCCTTCCAATGGGATACCTTCAACATCACCCTTTCTCCTACTTGGAATTCTATCGGTTTCCGTCTCTTGTCAGCGTAGCTCTTTTGCCGATCTTGGGCTGCTCTCAACCGCTCTCAACCGCTCTCTAATGACTTTGACCTTATCGGCCATTTCTTGTACGATCTCTGGCCCGACAAATTGTTTTTCTCCTGCCTCTAACCAACACGCGGGAGTCCTACACTTTCTCCCATACAAGGCTTCAAACGGTGCCGCTGTCAAACTCGAGTGATAACTATTGTTGTAAGCAAATTCCACTAACGGTAGATGAGTATCCCAATTGCCCCCAAAGTCGATTACACACGCCCGTAACATATCCTCCAAGGTTTGAATGGTCCTTTCGCTTTGTCCATCCATCTGTGGGTGGTATGCCGTACTCAAATTCACCCTCGTGCCAAGTTCTTTTTGTAAAGCTTGCCAAAACCTTGATGTGGACCGACTATCCCGATCGGAGACTATGGACACGGGCACTCCATGTCGTGAAACCACTTCATCAATGTAAAGCTTTGCCAACTTGTCCATTGGTAAGGTCTCTCGCATCGCCAAGAAGTGTGCACTCTTCGTCAACCGGTCCACAATCACCCAAATGGTGTCGTGACCCTTCATAGTCTTTGGCAATTTAGTCACGAAATCCATTGTGATCTTCTCCCATTTCCACTCGGGGATTTCTAAAGGTTTCAACTCACCATAGGGTAATTGATGTTGAGCCTTTACTTGAGAACAAGTCGTGCACTATCCCACATACTGCGCCACATCCAGCTTCATGACCGGCCACCAGTAATGTAGCTTCAAATCCCGATACATTTTGGTACTTCCGGGATGGATGGAGTACTTGGACTTATGAACTTCATCCATGAGTAGCTCCCGATTTCCACCAATCTTGGGCACCCATACGCGCCCATTGAACAATTTAACTCCACGACTATCTTCTGTTAACAGTTGCCTCTGCTTTACCATTACCTCATCCTTGAGGTTTTCTTCCTTTAGGGCTTCAGATTGTGCCACCTTAATCCGCTCCACTAAGCTTGATACTATGTCGATTCTCGAGAGATTGGCGTGTAAGCTTTCACTATACTCCTTTCGGCTTAAGGCGTCGGCGACCACGTTAGCCTTACCCGGATGGTAAAGCAATTCACAGTCGTAATCTTTGAGTAATTCCAACCATCTCCGTTGTCTCATGTTCAGCTCCTTTTGGTCAAATACATACTTCAAACTCTTGTGATCTGTGTACAACGTGCACTTCGTGCCGTAAAGATAATGACGCCACAACTTTAATGCGAACACAATGGCGGCCAGTTCTAAATCGTGCGTAGGGTAGTTCTTTTTGTGCACCTTGAGTTGTCTCGAGGCATAGGCGATCACCTTTCCCCGTTGCATTAGCACACATCCCAAGCCCATCTTGGATGCGTCACTATAGACTACAAAATCTTCTGATCCCTCGGGTAAGGATAGAATTGGTGCTTCACACAATTTCTTTTGGAGAGTACGGAATGCCTTCTCTTGTGCTTCAGTCCAAACAAAATTCATATTCTTCCGAGTCAACGCCGTCAACGGAGAAGCAATCTTGGAGAAGTCTTGAATAAACCTCCGATAGTAACCTGCCAAACCCAAGAAACTTCATATTTCTCCCGGACTCTTGGGCGGTTCCCAATCCATCATCGCCTCGATTTTGGACGGATCCACTTTCACGCCGTCTCGAGTAACTACATGACCCAAGAATTGGACCTCCTCCCTTCGAGATTATGTGTGATGCGAGCAACTACGCTATTGGAGCGGTACTCGGGCAAAGGGTTGGAAGGGACCCACAGAGGACCCTCGATAGCGCGCAAGCAAACTACTCCACTACGGAGAAGGAATTGCTTGCGGTTGTCTTTGCTTTGGAAATATTTCGTCAATATCTCTTAGGTACTAAAGTTATCGTTTTTACAGATCATGCGGCATTGCGGTATTTGATGACAAAGAAAGACGCCAAGCCAAGGCTCATCCGATGGATCTTGTTGCTCCAAGAGTTCGACTTGGAGATTAGAGACAAAAGTGGAGCACAAAATCTAGTGGCGGATCACATGAGCCGGATCGTCTCCAACGAAACGCCACTACTGCTAGAAGACAAGTTCCCAGATGAGCATCTTTTCGAGGTGAAGACCGCGGTTCCTTGGTACGCCGACATCGTCAACTATTTAGTTACCAGGACCACACCAAAGGAGCTACCGAGAGCAAAGAGAGACAAGATAAAGAGTGACTTCAAGTACTACTTGTGGGATGACCCCTATTTGTGGAAGCAAGGATCCGACCAAATCATCCGACGATGTGTAAGTGACAATGAGGTAACCTCTATCTTAGAATTTTGTCATTCGTACGCATGTGGTGGCCATTTTGGCCCAACAAGGACAGCTCGTAAGGTTCTCGAGAGTGGCCTCTTTTGGCCACATATTCATCGAGACGCGTACATGTTTTGCGAAGCTTGTCCTCGTTGCCAACACACCAGAAATCTTAGCCGTAGAGATCAAATGCCCTTAACTCCCATTCATGCTTGTGAGATTTTTGATATTTGGGGCATTGATTTCATGGGCCCATTTCCGTGTTCTTTTGGGTCTTATTACATCTTACTTGCGGTCGATTACATCTCTAAATGGGTAGAGGCGAAAGCGACAAGGACTGACAATGCTAAAGATGTTTCAGATTTTGTGAAGGAAAATATTTTCTGCAGGTTTGGAGTCCCTAATGTGGTGATAAGCGATAGGGGCACCCATTTTTTTAATGGAGTGATGGCGGCATTGTTCAAGAAGTATGGTGTAAAGCATCGGGTATCCACCGCCTACCATCCTCAAACAAATGGGCAAGCGGAAGTGTCAAATCGGGAGATCAAGCAGATTTTGGAAAGACGGTGAATCCGAATAGGAAAGATTGGAGCTTGAGGCTCAATGACGCATTATGGGCCTACCGGACAGCCTACAAATCCCCGATAGGTATGTCCCCTTTTTGTTTAGTTTACGGGAAAGCTTGTCATCTTCCCGTTGAGTTGGAACACAAGGCCTTTTGGGCCGTGAAAAATGTCAACTTTGACATTGATAAGGCCGGTATTCACCGAAAGCTCCAACTCCAAGAACTGGAAGAGATACGCAATGATGTGTACGAGAGTAGCTATTTATATAAAGAAAAGACCAAAGCTTTTCACGACAAAATGTCTTCTCGTAAGACATTTGTTTTAGGTCAAAAGGTCTTACTTTTTCACTCTCATCTTAAATTATTTCCTGGCAAGCTTAGGTCTCGATGGGTGGGACCATTTGTTGTTACTAACGTTTTCAGTTATGGTGCGATAGAGATCAAAAGCGAGAAAACGGGTCAAGTATTCAAGGTTAATGGTCACCGTTTAAAGCCGTTTTATGAAGGTTTCAAACCTCTTGATGTGGAGGTTTTCAAGATGGAGGTGCCGGGAGGAGGAGCACCTTAGGCATGAAGGCGTCTAGCCAAAGACGTTAAAGAAAGGTGCTGCATGGGAGTCAACCCATGGATTTCCGTTTATTTATCTTTTATTGTCTTTCATTTTCGTCTTGGTTTTGTGAGATTCTCCCCTTCACTCTTGTGCTTCCCTTGGTCATTTTCAGGTTTCCACCGGAGATTGGAGCTAAATGGATGCATCTACCTTCACGGATCCGTACATTCTAGGACTATTCACCAAATCAGGGGAGTTTATTGTTTCCCCTCATTCTTTAATTGTTTTGAATGTCCTTTGCTTTATATGAACACATTGAGGACAATGTATGATCTAAGTGTGGGGGTGGGGTATATTTCGATTTTGAGTTGAGTTTGCATGAATTGGGCTTGGTTTGGGTCTGTGTTTGTTTTAGGGGTATTTTAGGGGTAAATTTTTGCAATTTTTTTTGCGAAATTTTGTGCTTAAATGTGGATCTTTGTTCGTTTTGGGTGATGTGTTAGCATGTTTTTATGACCTTAAATGTTGATGATAATGAGTGTGGATACATGTATAGCATGATTGAATGTGATTGATAGCGTTTAGTGTCGATTAGTGGTAGTATACCGGTTAAAGTTAGACTTTTGCTAATCTTGTGAACTAGCTTTAACACCGTGAGACTTTGAGCCTATTAGACTAAACATTTAAATTAGTCTCGAATTCATTTCTTGTGTGATTACGTCATGCCTAGATATGTACCTCTAGAACTTGAATTGTCTCTCCTTAAGATTACATGATATTTACATGCTAATAAATATGATAAAGGCCATCATTTGATAATTTTTATTTTAGCCAATTAGCCTAAAGCCTACCCTTTTATGTTATCATTACCCTTTTGCACACCAATTTGAGCCTTAGCCTATGTTCTTTGCCACCCACATCTTAAACCAAACCAAACACGGCTCACCCGACCAACCACTAATGGAGTGTCTCGATATCCCCTATGCTTGATAGTACAACACATATATTGGGAAAGAAAAAGAAAGAAAAGAAAAAATGAGAAAAATCAAAAAGAAAAGTCAATGAAAAAAAATGTGTCGTCAATAAAGAAATAAAGTGAGACGACGAAAATAATGATATGGTCGATTATAAGCATTCAATCTTTATCCCATATCATTCAAAGGGAAATGAGCTTCAAAGATACGTATGTAAAGCCCTTGTTGAGAGAAAATCTCATTGTTGAAGAACCGGTTGCTCCATTGGTGTACGGTCTTAGTCACTTTATCCCAAATATATCCCTACCTTACCCAAAGCCTTATTTTACATTACACCCGAAAAGCCCTTTTGATTTATATGCATGTAATTTATCCGAGTAGTGGAGAGTGAGAGATTATTCAAGCTTATGGTAGTTATATACTAGTGTAGAGACGTTTTGAGCGATACACTTTGAACCCAAGAGTGAATTGAGTGTTGTTTTGATTATCCCATTCGTGAGAGTTCTCGAGATTAGCATAAGTCTATTTTAATTAGTATGTGCTATAATTGATGCTAAGTTGCAAATCTCGAGTTCATGACGTGCTATGAATGTTGACAATCTTGTTTGATTCATTTCGATCACTACATGCTAACTTACGTCATTGCCGGGACGGACAATGGTCTAAGTGTGGGGGAATTTGATAGGTGTCGTTTTTATATATATTTTTGTGTCAAAACCCCTTATAATTAGTGTCGATTAGCTGCCTAAAATACCCCTATTAAATTATGTTTTACTATTTTATTATTTGTAAATAAAAAGTGAAAAGAAAAAAATATTTATATAATAGTTTTTATAATAAGTTTTGTGTGTGTGTTATATAATTAATGAAAAGAAAGAAAAAAAAATACTTTTGATTTAGGTTCTTATGAGTTGTGATCGTGAAGTGTTAAAAAAAAGAAAAAAAAGAAAAAAAAAAGAAAAAAAAAGAAAAAAAAGAAATATATATATATTTTTAAGTTATGGTTATGTTTTGTTGGCAGGCCCACATAAGAGAAAAAAAAGTAGAGAAAAGAGACTCACGGCCCAGCCGTGAGCACAAGCCCAGAAAAAGAAACCCCTGTGCGTCTTCATCGTCCAGCCGCAAGCAGCAAAATCGGGCAGAGACCTGCGCGGCTTCTCCCGCGGCTTCAGGCCACGCCCCATCCCGCGTAAGCCTCTGTTCGATTCGAGGCTCAGAGACACCCGCAGCTTCTCAAACCGCGCCCTAAACCGCGCGCCCTAAAATCAGTGTGTGTGTGTGTGTTTTGGCGGTTTCATTTGATTGGGGGTTAAAACACAGCAAAACCCGTCGATTGGGGGCAGAAATCAACTGGGAAGAAACGATTTTGAAGAAAGGAGCAGCAAGGAACGGGATTTAGGGGAGTAATTTCTTCATTCCAAGTTCATCCATCTCGTAAACTAGGTTAACTTCTTACCAATTTCATAGTTTTAGTTCCAATTAGCCATGCGTGGCTAATTTCTCCTAGAATTTGACTTTGGGTTATTTACTTGTGCAATTTTCATTTCATGTGGTTGTTTGAAATGGTGTAATCCAACTTTAATTTTGGTTATTCATCCAATTTCTAGTTTATTGGTTTATAAAATTAGTTTCCATGCTTTTTGATCAATTGTGTGGAAATTGATTGTGGTTAATTTGTTTCCTAAATCCGTAATTGTTTAGTTAACAATTGTTAGTAACAAACAACAATTTGGGTTTTGTCAAAGATTTCCATTTTTGTTGTGAAATTGGGTGAAACGGTATAAATGTACTAACCGAGCTTATGTGTTAGTATGTCCGGACTCGGATTCCTTAAGCTTTTCATGCTAGTATGAATTAAGCCTTCAAGAGCTTGTTTGAGGCTAGTTACATACTAAGGTTTGATAGGAGAGCTTATTCCTCTCAAATGCTTTATATGGTGGAATTGGTTGTTAGAGCTTGTTAACAATTATAATTGGGTTAATCAAAGTAGTCGCGATAATCTAGTACATCATCAATGATACAACTCTTGAGTGGAATTGCATTAGTATTTGCTACCCAAAGTTGAATTCGTTTTCGTTATTATTGTTTTTAACTTCGTTTTAATTTTGTTATGTTAAATTTTCGCAGAAACAAAACCCCCCTTTTTCGTAGTTATTATTAATATTTCGTTCTTGTACTTGGATTGATTGGAAATAATTGGTTAAAACCGAGTCTCTGTGGATTCGATCCGACTTACCGCTATTACAATTTTGGTTGTAATTAGTCAATAGTTGGAATTTATTATTTGGTGGACTCGGCACCCGTCATGTCTTCACGTTCTTTGATTTTGTGTATCAAAACATTTTTCTCTTTAAAAATTAGATCATATTTCCTTTGAAAATCATATTTTACCTTTTGCTCCTTCATAATATCTGTTGATAAACCAGATAATCTTTTGGTAAAGATTAAGAATCGCATCTTCAAAATATTTGCGTTCCGACTCAAAATCTTTTTCCAAAAACTTTCTTTTATCAATAATCTCTTTGAAAGTTTCCATATTTTTCTTTTTAAGGGTTTTATTTTCCTGTTCAAAGAGATTTTTCTTTTCCGTGAAATCTTTTCTTTCATTTTTTAAAACATTTTCTAATTCAGAGATCTTCACGGAAAGCTCAGAACTTTTAATCTCAAAAGATTTCTTTTCAATTCCAAATTCAGCTCTTTCTTTTTCAAGCTTTTCTTTTTCTAAAAATAAAACTTTCTCAAAATCAGAAACTTGTTTTGAAAGTTTTATACATTTCAGCTCAGTCTCTTTCTTTTCTTGTTGAGACTTCTTTGACAAATCGGACAACTTTTGTATGAAAACTATTTCTAGTTGTTCTTTTTCTTTTGAAAAATTAGTTTCAAGAAGAAAAAGTTTTCTTTTCAGTTCAGCGTTTTCATCGTCCACACTTTTTTCATTCTCTTGAACTCTTTTAATTGATCTCTAAGATATGAGTTCCCCTTCTCTCTCTCGTCTTCAATGCTCTTCAGATCATCATTTTCTTTTTGAAAGATTGTTACTTTCTCTTGAAGTTTCTTGATTTGATCGTGCAGACTCAAGTTGTCTCTCTTTGCTTCAAGATCTGCAATATAAACTTCAAGATCAGTAATTCTTTTAGAAAGTTTAACATTATGTTCTTCTAAAATAAACTTTTCATTTGAAGAAGAAAATTCTAAAATCTGTCTCTTCAGTCCACCATTTTCTTCCTCCAATGCTTTTATACTCCCTTGAAGCTTCTTCATGACATCTTGATGAGTTGAGATTTCAAGTGTCTTATTCTTCTCTTGTGTAGCTTCAAGAACTACAATCTTGCCTTTCAATTCTTGTATTTCAGCTTCAAGACCAAAAACCCTTTCCATCAACTTAACGTTCTCACATTGTAGGGCTTTTGAATTGTCTTGAAACTTCTTCGTTTGATCCCGAAGATTTGAATTCTCAACTCTCAATCTGTCACGTTCTTCTTCGGTAACTAGTATTTCAGGCATGTACATTATCGCCCACTCTCTTTATGAGTAATGTGTTCCCCCATCTTCTGTATAAGTAGGCATCTTGATGTGAACCTGAAAAATGAAACACAAACAAAATTAGATGAAAAATACAAAAAAATATTAACAAAAATATACCTAATAGAGTGATCGTCAAAAGAAACTTCGCTTAGAAGTTAGAATTATGTGCACACTCGTAAAAATCAGAAACACACAATTAAAGTCAGAAATATTTTCAAAAATAAAATTTGAAAAACAAATTATAAAATTTGTCTTCCAAAAATTAATTCGGAAAAATTTACGCGGAAATGTTGGACTTTAATTGATAAACCTGCAAGATAAGAGAAAAATATGTCAGTTACGTATAAAAGCAGGTAAAATGACAAAAATTCGACACTAAAATGACTAAAAAGTAAAAATACAAAATATAAAGACTAAAATCAACAAAAATGAAACTAATACAAAAAAAGGACTAAAATGACAAAAAAATGAAACTTAAGAATCTAGGGACTAAAAGTGCAAAAACCTAGAAGATATAACTAGAAGGACTAAATCTATAAAAGTCTAAAACTTGAAATTACAGGGACCTAAAATGTAAAAATCTAAAACTTAAACTAGAGGGACTAAAATTGTGAAAATCTGAAACTTTAACTAAAAGGACTAAAATTGTAAAAAAAACTTAAACTAAACTACAGGGACTAATTATGCTAATATCTAAAACTAACTAACGGATTAGGACCAAAATTGTTACAAACTTAACGGCGACTTAACGGCGACTTAACGGATTCCATTAAAACACTATTCATCATCTTCTTCATTTCAACTAGAGATGGCCAAACTGACCCGACCCGACCCGACCCGGAGGGCTGGCCCGACCCGAAACCGGCCAAGAACCGGTTCTGACCCGGCCCGGTCAAGAACCGGTTTTGAGCCCGAGAGCCGGGACCGGTTCGGCTATATATAGATTTCCTCGGCCCGACCCGGGACCGGTTCGTGACCCGGTTCGTGGCCCGACCCGGCCCGACCCGATTTTTTTCAAAAAAATAGATCCGTTGGCTAGCCGTTTTATAGCCGTTTTATATCCCTTGTGACCGTTTTTTTCATCAAAAAACACCCTCCAAACCCCATATAAATACTAGGGGTGTTATGGAGGTCATCACCACCTTACATTGCTTACAAAACGCAAAAAAAAACGCATACAATTCTCATTTCTCGGCTCTTATATTCGTTTCTCGCAAAAAACACATACAATTCTCTAGTCTCTAGTCTATACTCTCTAGTATCAAAAAAATGGCCGAACAAAATTACGTCGTTGTTGCCGATCATTCACGAAAAGCAGCGGTTTGGGATAATTTCAACTTGGTCAAATTTCCCGACGGTACAAAAAAAGCTCAATGCAAACGGTGTGGAGATTTCCTAAAACCCGAATCAAATAGCACGTTAAAGCGCCACTTCGAGGATAGATGCAAGAGGTTGAAATCGGGTGACGATCCAACTCAACCCATACTTGACAATTCCGGTCAAGTATGGTCGTATGATAATGATCTCGCCCGAGAAATGCAAATGAAATGTGCCATTCAAATGGCGTTGCCGTTCGGACATTTCGACAATCCTCACATGACAAACATGATCAAAAATGGGTTCCAACCACGCTACACTCCGGTAAGTCGTCAAACTCTTAAGCGTGATGCTTTAAAATATTGGAATAAGGTTCAAAAAAATATGCGAGAAATGTTTTTAAACTTACCCAACAAAGTTTCTTTAACTTGTGATGTATGGAGCGCACCATTCGGATTGCCAGATTCTTATATATGCATAACGGCACATTGGATTGTGCCGGCATCGTGGCAATTATGCAAACGTGTAATCACGTTTGAGCTCTTTGGTTCGCCACATTCGGGTGAGCGTCAGTTTTCTATAATTATGAGATGTCTTCAATATTATAATTTAAAAAATAAAGTTATTAGTATTTCGTTTGATAATGCTAGTAATAATACGGCATGCGTAGACCGATTACGTTTGGCTTTATCCCCTATTTTAGAGGGAAAATTATTTCATACACGTTGTTGCGCACACATAATAAACTTAGCCGTTCAAGACGGCTTAAGTAAACTTAATGAGCCTTTAACTAAGTTTAGGCTTATGTTACGTCGAATTTTCACAAGAAATAAAAAAACGCAAAACTTATATAAAGATTATTGCAAACAAGTCGGTTTTAAAGCTTTGGGACCGGCGCACGATATGCCGGTTCGATGGAATTCGACTTGGAAAATGATGGATAATTTATTAAGACAACAACAATATATTCAAGCATTTTATAACATTTATTACCCGGATAACACGATAACTCAGGATGATTGGACAAGGATTCATGGCTTTCACGATATTTTGGGCGATTTCAAAACTGCAACAACTTTGTTATCCGGTGTTTATTATCCAACGAGCCATTTACTTTTAAATCAACTTTATATTTTGGCAAGTAAAATTGCTCAATACGAACAGGATTTGCACTTTCACGACGTCGTGAAACCAATGAAAGAAAAATTGGTAAAATATTTTAAAAAGATCCCCTTCACTTTTCTTTGTGCCGCGGCATTAAACCCGTTTTTAAATGTTACGGGTGTCGAAGTTTTAATACACGCAATATGTGTATCGTTTGGTTTGGATTCTCTTACAAATTCTAGCTTTTTAAGGAAACGCATACAACAATTTAATACTGATTTTCATCAATTATATGAGATTTATAGAGTTAATTATGGGGGAGGAAGCCAACAAACCCCTACACCTCAAATGTTTTCACCGGATTCTAGTAGCAGTCGTGGCCGAAACCGAGAAGACTTAATGCAAACTTTAATGCAATCGGTTGTCATGGAATCTTCTAAAAAAGCTAGATATGATGGGGATAATTTGGGTGAATTCAATCAATACATACGTACTAATTTTATAACGGCATCCTTCACAAACGTCGTAGATGTTGAATCCCTAGATTTATTAGAATGGTGGAAAAGTAAACAATCAAGTTTCCCAATTATGGCCACTATTGCACTTGATATACTAACAATCCAAGCTAGTACTGTAGCTTCGGAGTCGGCCTTTTCTCTTAGTGGCAGGATCATATCGGAGCGTCGGACAAAATTAACCCCAAAATCGGTGGAGTGCTGCGTATGTCTGAAGGATTACTTGGATGGAGAAGACCGCATTCAAAATCGAACGAACCTGGAGGATGATCTAGAAGGCGTGGAAGAAAACTTATTCGAAAACGAGACGGATGAACTACTAAGTACGCCGTCCGTATCCGATACTTCTGAAGTTAGTAGTGTCGTAGATGACGAAGAAGTAGACATCGACCCCCTTGACGATCAAACGGCTATTACACGACTGATGCAGTACAATACTCTTGAAGTCTACAATACAGATCAGAATCCATACTACGCTCCATACAATCCATTCAACTATAATCCATTCAATTACTATCCGGGTGATGGGGGTGGAAGTTCGGGAGCGGGACCTTCGAATGTTTAGAATTTATGTATTGTAACTTGTAACTTTATATATAAATTATAAAACGTAAAAGTGTATTTTAGTGATATATATTATAAATAAAACGTATTTTTAAAGTGTATTTTACTTATCCAATGATTCCAATCCAATTTTTTTTGTTAAAGTTTAGTAATTAATTATTATACAAAGAAAGTAGTTAAAAAACATAAAAATCGCGAACCCGATCATAAAACCGGTTCTCGGCCCGACCCGGCCCGGTTTTCCTAAAACCGGGTTCACTTACGCTTAAACGGGTCAGGGGATCTCGGTTTAAACCCGACCCGACCCGGTTCTGGGCTGACCCGGTTCTCGCTGTTACTGTGTGGAACCGGGTTGTCCCCCGACCCGACCCGACCCGACCCGACCCGGCCCGAACCCGTTTTTTGGCCACCTCTAATTTCAACCCAGCTGTAAAAATGCATTATGGGACCAAACTTTTCAACCAAAACTCTTCGTTTATGATCCCTTAAGATCCCTTAACTGATTAGAAGTCGAAACATGCTTTCAAACTCCCAAACGAAGCAACCGAATGTTTTCGATAAAAACCGAACGAAAACTTTAAACGTTGATATCTCCTTCGTTTCTCGACGAAAATCGCTGATTTTTGTTGCGTTGAAATTGTTATTTGAATACCAATCAGATTCAATCAAAACATCTCGATCACCCGTCGTTTTTCGAAGACCCACTTGTTTTTCGGCGAAAAACGTTTTTCCGGCGAGGCTCCGACGAAGTCGAAACTTGCAGATTTCTCAACCAAAAATCAAACTGAAACTTGCTTTCTGTTCCAAATCATTAAACCAACTGATCTGAATAGGTTTAATCAAGAAAAATACATGAAATCTTCAAAACCCACTTGCAAAAAAAAATTCAGATTTGATATGAAAAAATGTGGATTTCGGATGCTGAAGGATCAGGAATCTGTGGATTTCGGATGAAGAAGGACAAGGAATCTGTATGTTTCGGTTCAAGAGTGATACGAATTGATGAGATTTCGTATCTTAAGTGATGCGAATTGATTTTTGCAAGCACACACAAAGGTTAAACAAACACACACACAGCACGCATTTCACGCTGTTGTCCTAAACTTTTTATAAGCATGCACACACACTGCACAATTTCAATTAAGCACACACACACTTAGCTGAAACACACACACATGCACCTCAAATGATACGAAATGATGGTTTCGTATCCGGTACGATCCGAATTCTTGGAAAGTTAAGCACACATACAACTAGCTCATGCATGCACACACACACAGCTCACAATTTCTTCTTTTCTTCTGTTGACTTTCTGCAATTCAACAAACTCACAAACAATGTTAGATTTGAAATTTTAAGATCAAAATTAATCAAAAACACATTTTAATAACAACTCATAAACAGAAATGGATCAAAACTCAGATCTGAATCATTTTTATCAAGAACACTTCCAATCCAAAAATTTCAAAATTGAATTTTAGAGTTTAAAACTTGAAATTTATGATTGAAACATGTCCAAAAACACATTTTGGAAATGATTTTGCACAGAAATAGATTAAAACATCAACAATTTGCAAAATCAAATCACAAAAATTTTCACCCATAAATATTCCATTCCAAAAATGGAAACATTTGGGATTTTTTTAGAAATTGGATGCAGTTACTAATTCATCCTCCATTTTGTCAAGAACACCAAAAATTTCAAAATCTTCAAATTGATCAATTTTTTATGTATGTTTGTGAAATTGATGATGCAAATCTTGTTTAGAATGAAACACTTTGCAATCAAAATCAAACACAAAAACACACTAAAAATCCATAACCCATTTGTGTTCTTCAAGTTCTTCAAAAATCTTCAAATTTTCTTCAAATCTTCATTAAATTGGACGAATTTTGCACACAATTCAATCTCCCAAAGCTCTGATACCAATTGTAAAACCAATTTCTATTAGGTAATCATCAAATCATCCATTGATCTTGAACATAATAGAGATTACATATGATTGATGCACTTTCTCTCTCTAGAATGCTCTCACTTCTCTCTCTAGAATATTATAATTAAGATCATTACTCTTAATTTTCGGTTCTACTAATCCTTAATATGCTAAGAACATTGCCAAACTAATGGGAGAATTTTTTAAAATGAGTATGCTTTGTGAATTGAATTTCTTTCTCGGTCTTCAAGTTAAACAACTGTCGATCGAGATATTCATAAACCATGCCCAGGGACGGCCCTGGGGTGTGCCGGCGGTGCCGCTGCACGGGGCCTCCATCTTTGGGGGGCCTCGTATTTTATTATTGCAATTTATAATAGTTTAATATATTAATTTACTAAAACATAACATAACCAAAAATGTTCTATGGCGGAGTGGCAGCCGGCAAGGGGCTATGGTTCTTGGAGTGTGGTGCGCCTAAGGAGACATCTACCGTTCGAATCTCGTAATATGTTTTTGAACTTCTTAAATTAATTTTGTTTTTCTAATTAAAATTTTGATGACTTTTTGTTTCTTAAGTAGATTTTTTAGTTAGTTTTTGTTTCCTATTTCTTAATCTATCAAATAATTAAATTATGTATTTTTTAATAATTTACTTTGTAACTTGTTTTTTAAAGTTTAAATCCAAACCTAATTTTCAATTATTTCTTCTATTTTGTTTTTCAAGATTCATTTGTTATCATCATTTATCATTAAATAACATCTTTTAAGCGTTAAAAGGAAGAGAAGATGAACACAACTTCAAAGTAAAAAAAAGAACCGTTGATCTCTTTATTATGAAAATGTTGGAAATTCAGGTTGAAAAGTCAGGATATAATAGAAATTAACTTAATTGATAGTATATTTATTTCGTATATAGTTTTCTTTCATTACGTAATTGAATTTAGAAAAAATAAATTTAAATTTTGTTGGTATTTATGTGTTCTTTGGAAAAAAATTAATTATAATATTAGACTCTTTTTAATGACAATAGATTTATAAAACGTTCTTTCTGATAAGTGTTTTTGTAATCACCGGTAGCGCTGATTATTTCTATAAAAATTTGATGTCTACAACTAAAAAACTTGAATCGGATAATTTTAAACATAAAAAAGGAAGAAAAGATTAACAATATTTTCAAATTAAAAAAAGAACCATTGATCAATTTATTGTAAAAGATACACGTTGGAATGTAGTGGAAAATAACTTAATTAATAATATATTTAAAAAAAATAAGGGCCACATTTAATTTATCGCACGGGGCCTCTAAAATGTCAGGGCCGGCCCTGAGTCCATGCTAAGTACATCCGAGACATTCTTAAGAAATTCCAGATGGAACAGTCCTCACCCATGAAAACTCCCATGGCACCCGGTACAAAGTTACACGCCGATCCTAACGGAAAGGATGTGGACACTAAAACGTACCGGGGAATGATCGGTTCTTTGATGTATCTAACTTCTAGTAGGCCGGATATCATGTTTTCCACTTTTCTATGCGCCCGATTTCAATCAAAACCAAAAGAGTCTCATTTAATTGCCGTCAAACGAATTTTTCGTTATTTACGTGTATAACAACCCGATATCCAAATATACAAATAACATACATTTAATAACATAATTTCACCAAAAAGATACATTATATTTCATATTAGGTCCCTTAGTCTTTTAAACATAACAAGTACATCGATACAAATATTTTACATTATAACTAATAACAAAGTTATAACTACGAAACATATCACGATCTTCAAAACATGCATCTTCCAAAAAGCTAGACACGGATTATCCTATCATTGATCCTTACTTGCTCCATGACCTGGAATACATATTTTAAAACAAAATGAGGGTTAGACCTAGCGGTCTAAGTGAGAAAATCACTGTCAGTTGGAAATCATTTACATAAACTCCTTACACATAACACAATCACAGATATCAATTTGAACTCACAATTCGTGTACTTTCCCTTTTCATTTTCATGGCCATATTAGTTGGTTGCAAGCCAACTAATAAATTAACTCCACTGTACGAATACTACAGCCAACACCGTCGTACGAGTATTACAGCCAACACCACCGGTCCTAAGCCCGACCAACATACTTTCGTATAATACTCATGTAAATATAATATATATTTCAACATATTATATTTCCAACATAAGCATATAAACACATCATCTATCACATATCCAATACACACATATATGTATTCCAGTAAAAAAACATTTTTAAGTAAAACTCACCTGTTTTGCTTATCACCAAAATCTTTCCGAGCTATTATCAAGCACTTCGATCGCTCAGCCCAAATTCACAGAATCTGTAATCATATAAATACAAATATTTCTTTTAACACTTAAAACCTTAAAAACTCAAAAACCCTCAGCCCTTATCGCAACCAACTAGCTTTGACAACCCTCTATCGCAATACACTACTCAATGTCGCAACCAACTACTGCGATACCACTATTTGTCGCAACCAACTATTGCGACACAATCATCCTATCGCAACCAACTGCTGCGATACACAACTCTATCGCAACTAACCGTTGCGATACCAAGGTCCTATCGCAACCCACTATTGCGATACCACCATTTGTCGCAACTAACTATTGCGACACTTATGAATATCGCAACCCAAGGCTGCGATACTTATGAATGTCGCAGTCCACTGTTGCGATAATTATGATGTTCATATTTGTCTCAGTTCACTAAGTTCGTCTTTTACCCAGATTTTTGCAGATATGTTTACTACCATGAATAACAACTATCCATAAACCCAAAATTCACATATCTTTCTAAAAATACCAAAACCCACTTCTAAACTCATATAAAACCTAATAACCATAAAAGAGAGAATTTGTATAGGGTATTACCTTTGTTATCTTGAACTGATTCTTAAACCCAGCTATGAAAATCAGTATTTTTCCTTCTTCTTCTTGACCTTTCTTCAATCTCTCACTCTTTTCTCTCTTCTCTCTTTGCCGTACACAAGATACACACACAACACACTTTCTAGTTTTGCTACTTTTGTCTAAAGGTGACACCTCATGGTGTCTAAAGGAAAATGAGGCGGTGATGGTGGATAATATCTCCACTATCACCAAACGAACCCCACACTTATCCTAATTGGCAAAACTTACCCCCAAACTTCCAAATAAAAATTAAAACTTACCCTTTAAATTCTAATTCCATAAAATACTAAAATAATATAATTTAACTAAATGAATAACATACCTGGTTATTACAACATCTCCCCCTTAAAATAATTTCGTCCCGGAATTCAGTTAAGCGAAAAGATGAGGGTATTTGGCTTTCATTTCAGACTCTGATTCCCAAGTAGCATCCTGACCTCTATGATGTCTCCACTGTACTTTCACTTGTCTGATCTCCTTATTCCGCAAAACTTTGACTTTATGGTCAACTATTGTAACATCCCGAATTTTCGTTGATTTATTTTGTGAATAATATTAATCATAAGGGTTAAGTTTGTAATTTGGTTAAAGTAAAGTTAATTGGAGATATTAACTTAAGGGTTTATTATGTCATTTCTTTAAGTAGGAGGTGTGTTTGGGAAATGAGTTATGACTCATCTGTTTTAAAAAGGATGAGGTGTCAAATTGTTGGCTTAATTAAGTTTTCCTTTGTGAATGTTTACTGAGAAATCAGTAAGAAGTCGAGAAACAGAGAAAAGATAGAGATATCGAGAGAAAAAGAAATAAGAAGGAAGAAACTGATTTTGGGGTTCTGCTGTTTGATTAAGCCTTTGTACGTGAAGCAACAGTGTTCAGACTTCATTAAGCTGTTCGATTTAGCTGCTGTAAAGGAAGAAAAAGTGTTCAGATTCTTATTAAGGTGAGTTTACTCATATCTCTTTAAAATTTAAACCATTAAAGTTGAAATAGATGGTTAAATATGTGCCTGAATGCTTTAGTATGACTTAATTGATAAATAGTAGGCTTATTTAGAAGTATTTGTGAACTGGATAAATGAAGAAGACGATGAACAGTGCTTGCGAGTTTTAGAGAAAATCGCAAGAGTGGCTTGCGAGTTTTAGAGAAAATCGCAAGAGTGGCTTGCGAATTATAGAGAAAATCGCAGACATGGCTTGCGAATTTTGGGGAAATTGCAACAGTTGGTTGCGACTTTTGGAGAAAATCGCATTAGTGGCTTGCGACTTTTATATGGAATATGACTTTCTGTTTTATGCAAATTGTTACATGCTAAACTTAAATTTGATATGAAAGCCATGATATGATAAATTGTAAAGACTTATTTATGAGTCCGATCATGTAGTTTACATTTGAGATATTGATCCCCGTGCTAAATAGCAAAGAGGGGATAGTTGAGAAGTCGAGGTGTCGAGAGTAATATTTTTATAGATGTATATAGAATATGTTACGGGATATAGTATATAGTATTGTATATACTTATGATAGAGTGTAATGGATCCATAGGTACTAGTTTATATGAACACATGGAATTGACGTGAGTAATCGTAATTCCAATGTGTGTATGTTGAATGTGGAATTGACGTGAGTAATCGTAATTCCAGTATATATGTTAAATGTGGAATTGATGTGAGTAATCGTAATTCCCATTTATATGAATTAAGGAATTGATGTGAGTAATCATAATTCCTGAGTGTATGTTAAATATGGAATTGATGTGAGTAATCGTAATTCCTATTTTGCATTATTGAGAAATCATGGGATTGATGTGAGTAATCGTAATTCCTGATTTCTAAGGAAGAATAGAGATTGACATGAGTAATTGTAATCCCTACTTCCTTTCTAATAAATAAGCATGTGTAATTGCGATTTATTATATTAGAGCATAGATCTAGAATCTGGGATTGATTCGTAGTTGGCTCTGGTTTGTGATAATATGACTTACTGAAGGTTAGTCATAGTTTTGAGTTTGGGGTAGGTTTCCGTTGTTGAGATTAAGCACGTGTACGGTAAGATGGGTGAGAACAGGTTTGATTTATCTGTTGAGATTTTGATTGTTAAATTTTAATTTGATTTGAATATTCTCACTAGGCGAAAGCCTAATGTTTCAAGTTGAATCTTCTTACCAGGTACAAACTCCGGGAAGTAAGCGGGGATGAGAGACGAGAACTTTTGAAGGAATCAAACTTGGAGATGACAGAGGATCTAGTTGTTCTTTTGGATATTTTGGGACAAATGATTAGATAACCTAGTTAATCTGATTATGATGTATGATTAGATTAATAGGTTATTTGAATTAGACGTTTGTTGTATATAGAAACCTTACTGATGATCCTCTTGTTATATAAGTTTGAAGTTTTATGATCATAACTTGTGGAGTTTTAAAGGTTTAAATTAGCCCTGTTTTTAGGGTGTTACAACTATGGATTCCGGTTCCTCCACATAATTCAACTTTTCATCAACTTGTATATCTGGTAGAGAAACAGCCTGATCTGGTGTAACCAAACACTTCCGAAAATTTGATACATGAAACGCGTTGTGTATACGGCTTAACTCTGATGGAAGATCCAACCTGTAGGCTACTTCACCGATCCTTTCTGTAATTGCAAACGGTCCAATATACCTTGGACTAAGTTTACCTTGCTTTCCAAATCGAATGACTCCTTTCCAAGGTGAGACCTTTAACATTACAAAATCCCCAACTTGAAAGTCTAACGGTTTCCGGCGTCGGTCGGCGTAACTTTTCTGTCTGTCTTGAGCCACTTTCAAACGTTCCCGAATCTGAGTAACCTTATCCGCGGTTAACTGAACTATATCTGGCCCTGCTAACTGTTTCTCTCCCACTTTGTTCCAACACAAAGGAGTTCGACATTTTCTACCATACAAAACTTCAAACGGTGCCGCTTGTATACTGGAATGATAACTGTTGTT
This sequence comes from Saussurea involucrata, assembly GCA_033807775.1. NCBI lineage: Eukaryota > Viridiplantae > Streptophyta > Magnoliopsida > Asterales > Asteraceae > Saussurea > Saussurea involucrata. The sequence goes on from CM066324.1 coordinate 114,415,910, forward strand.
GTAGGCAAATTCGATCAACGGCAAATGCTTATCCCACGATCCCCCAAAATCCACAATGCAAGCCCGGAGCATATCTTCTAAAGTCTGAATTGTTCGTTCACTCTAACCATCGGTTTGAGGATGATATGCTGTACTTAACTTTATCTGTGTCCCCATTTCTTTTTGAAAACTTCTCCAGAATCTTGAAGTAAAACGACTATCATGATCAGAAATAATCGAGATTGGAACTCCATGTCGAGTTACTATTTCGTCAATGTACAACTTGGCCAATCGTTCCAACAAATCAGTTTCCTTTATTAGTAGGAAGTGTGCAGACTTCGTCAACTTGTCAACGATCACCCAAATAGAATCAAATCCCTTCGGAGTTCTTGGTAGCTTTGTGATGAAATCTGTAGTAATCTGATCCCATTTCCACATCGGTATTTCTAATCGTTGTAACTGACCAAACGACTTTTGATGTTCAATCTTTACCTTCTTACAAGTAGTACAACCTTCCACATGTTCAGCAATGCTTCTTTTTATTCCCGACCACCAATAGAATTGTTTTAGATCTTTATACATCTTATTCGTACCTGGATGAATAGAGAATCGAGATTGATGAGCTTCTTGAAGTACACGATCACGTAACCCACCCAAACGAGGCACCCAAATTCGATTTCCCATACACCATAACCCACGATCATCTTTTACTAGCAATGCTGATATCCCCACTAACCGTTCTGATTTCAAATGTTCTTCCTGATAGGCCTCTTCTTGACACTTCTTCAATTCGTCAAAGATGTTAGGTAGAAGCTCAACTCGTAGTGCAATAGATTTTATTGTTCCACTTCTTTCTTGATGACTCAGTGCATCAGCTACCACGTTCGCCTTTCTCGGATGATAAATAATTTCACAGTTATAATCATTCACCAGTTCTAGCCATCTTCTTTGCCTCATATTCAATTCTCGCTGATCGAAGAGATGTTGGAGACTCTTATGATCGGTATAAATTTGACATTTAGAGCCGTAAAGATAATGTCTCCAAATCTTCAGCGCGAAAACAACTGCTGCTAGTTCCATGTCGTGCGTATGATACTGTCTTTCATGATCTTTTAGTTGACGAGAGGCATAAGCAATAACTTTTCCACGCTGCATAAGTACATATCCCAATTGGAAGCATCACTATAAACGACAAAGTCTTCAGAACCTTCAGGTAGTGACAAAATCGGCGCGCTGCACAGTTTCTCTTTCAATATCCAGAATGCTTCATCATGTTCTGCTTTCCATTCAAACTTTAGGTTCTTCCGGGTCAGCTTAGTCAAAGGCGTCGTGATACGAGAAAAGTCTTTTATAAACTTTCGATAGTAACCAGATAAACCTAGAAAACTACGTACTTCGGTTGGCGTCCTCGGCGGTTCCCACTTTTCAATCGCTTCCACTTTCATCGGATCAACTTGAATGCCTTTTTCAGAAACTACATGCCCCAAAAACTGAACTTCTCGTAGCCAGAATTCACATTTAGAAAATTTAGCATACAACTTTTCTTTCTTTAATAACTCCAGAATCAAACAGAGATGTTGCGCGTGCTCTTCTTTGGATCGGGAATAGATAAGTATATCATCGATAAATACAATAACAAATTTATCGAGATACGGCTTACATACTCGATTCATTAAATCCATAAAAGCAGCTGGAGCGTTCGTCGGTCCAAACGGCATTACTAAGAATTCATAATGACCATACCTTGTGCGAAAAGCAGTTTTTAGAACATCTTCTTCTTTAACCTTCAGTTGATGATAACCAGATCTTAGATCAATTTTGGAGAAGTAGCAAGCTCCAACCAATTGATCGAAGAGGTCATCTATTCTGGGAAGTGGATACTTGTTCTTGATCGTGCGCTTATTCAGTTCCCGGTAGTCGATACACATTCTCATCGAACCATCCTTCTTTTTCATAAGCTTCTTTCTCGAGAAATGTCGCCTTTTAGCTAACCTGCATAGTTCACTAGATAAATCGTAAAATACACGCCTTTTCACTTGAATACAAGCCAATCTCGTTGGTTTGAGAACTGAAAATAACGCCAAAAAATGGCGTTATCAACAACCCCAAACCGAGCATTGCTTGTCCCCAAGCAAATTAGCGATAAAATAGAATAAAAGCACACAGTGAATTTAGTAAGGACTGCACAATTCCCAATCGGTACCAAGTGTTGCATCGGTGATTTCCCATACCCATGAATGTCTATCTCACTCTCGCCTCATTCTTATTTCGTTTGATCTATGACCTTCCATTGGGGGTTGAACTCTTGACTGTTCCGATTACATTAGGGTTAGACTAAGTCCAAACACACTAGGGAAAACATTTCGCTTCGACCCTACCTCACGGGATACTCTCTTTGCACTCGAACCTAGGTTGTCACTCGTGTTGTCATGTTTAAGGAAGTTATGTACAAGAATACGCAATAATTGCATGACAACTCTATTGAAGACGCACAAATGTCCAAAAGTTTGATCTCAGAAAGAAATCAAATAGCAAGACAGGGAATATCAGTAAAGGCAGTCGTAAACCGTAATCACATGTTCCAAAAGATCATCCAGGTCTTTACACGGGTTGTAATGGGGCTAGGGCTAGGGCTATGGTTGAGAAACGAAGGGTAAAATGGTTCAAAAATCCTCGGTGTGTCAATCTTTGGCAATTCCTGAACTCTCGTTGCTTCACATTTGCTTACTTGGCCCTTTTTGTCACTATTGGAGTCGCTTTGACTCTCTTATTTTGCAACTCTAACTATTATCTAAATAACTGTATTTTTTTTTGGGACTTCATTGGTCCTCTTTTCTACTTCTCGGGTTACATTGACCCATTTTATTCTCATGACTGGCCTATTCTATTCTTTTCTGCTCTATCTCGAGTAGTTCATTACTGCTTCCGATTGACACACTATCGGACAAGGGTTGGCTAAGGATTTTGGCTAAAGGTTTAATGGTGGGTTTAGAAAGAATTAAGGTGCGTGTTTGGCTGCAAAGGGGGTTATGGGTACACACAAACGGGTGAAAGGGAACGATAGCTAAAAATGGTTTAAAAATAAAACACATAATGCCTGGAATCATATCTTAAGGTCCACACGATATGGTCTATTCTACCCTTACCTAATATCCCGATGTTCGTCTTTTCTACTCAATGCAATAATGTAGCGAGATCATTCTACATTCACGACAAGGAATTCGAAAAGTGTATAAGAATTAAATGTATGAATCCCTCGAAATGAAAAACGTCTTTAAGGCTCAAAATCTCACTATCGGGTGGTCTCCACTAATGTCCCTAGTCATGTCCTTTCCCGGTCCTTCCCTAATGGTCACGTCACTATCACAAGATTCTTCCCACAATGGTTGGTCTCAATCATTCAAAACAAAAATTTTAGCTATGCGATCTAGATACTCAGAAGTGTAGGAAATCTACGTGCATAAGCTTGGGCCCGATTGGGCAACCCCAAACCTTACCCACACATTGTCCCCAATGTGAAAGCAAAGTCGTAGGTGATGCGACTCAATCATTGTGCAGCTATTACAGTTATCAAAAGGACGGGCAAGGCATTATATAGCAAGCAAAAAGAAATCCCAACTTTCTAAAATGGCACCCCAAACCTAGGCCGTGGCCTAGGTTTGCCAATAAAAGCCAACCCCAAACCTCGGTGAAACCGAGGTTTACACAGGGTTTAAAGAATTGAGTGTGTAGATGTGAAAAAGATAAGGCACCCCAAACCTAAGTGGAACTTAGGTTTGTTGCCTCTCGTTTAACTAATACTGAGACAAACATCATACACCACTCATTAACATAAAGATTTAGAACATACCTGTTTTGCCCGGCCGGAGGATTCTTGACTGGTTGAGCATCAATCGGAGGAGACGGAGAGAACATGCAAAACAAAACAAAGAAAAACAAGGCACAAGACAAAATACTGGAAAAGAAACACACCAAGCAAGAAAGGAATAAAAACTGCACGAAAAACAAAACGAAGAAGCAGGGACTCCTGCGGTTTAGCCCGCGACTTGCAAGTCCCGCTGCTTGCTGCGCGGTATACAAACCGCGTGGCAAACCGCGTATGTCCCTGTTTCAAAAATCTTTTTGGCTTTTTTCGATTTTTCGATTTTTATGGCTTTTCGGAAATAAAAACACACGCAAAGTAAAAATAAAAGGAAACAACCTTGGTGGGTTGCCTCCCACCCATCGCCGTATTTAAAGTCGTGGCACGACCATGTGGGTTCAGCTCGGCTCAGTATCCGCAGAATTGTACCGTCCACACTTACGGTTTTTCGCGGACTTCTCTACTCCTTCCTCTCTTTCACCACTTCTTCTTTCCAGCAACTTGAACCTCACGTTCTCACCGCCAACTCTAAACGTGATCTCACCCTCTTCCATATCAATCAAAGCTCGGCTCGTGGCTAAGAATGATCGTCCCAAAATCAACGGGACCTCTTCATCTTCGTCTATATCTATCACCACGAAGTCGACTGGAAAGTAAAACTTACCGACCTTGATGAGTACGTCTTCAACGACTCCGTATGGGTATATTATTGACCGATCCGCAAGCTTGAGCGTCATGAATGTGGGACTCACCTCGCCCAATCCAAGTTTCCTGAAAATAGAAAGGGGCATCAAATTAATACTAGCCCCTAAATCACACAAAACTTTATTGAAAGAAAACTTCCCGATTTGGATAGGGATAGAAAAACTCCCTGGATCATTGAGCTTCCGGGGAAGCTTATTCTGGAAGATTGTGCTACACTCTTCAGTGAGTGCAACGGTGGATTGGTGATCAATTGCCCTCTTTTTGGAAAGGATCTCTTTCATGAATTTCATGTAAGAGGGCATTTGGGTGAGAGCATCTGCAAAAGGAATATTGATCGTTAGCTTTTTAAACACATCTATAAATTTTTAAAAATTGACCTCATCCTTGTTTGCTTTCAGCCTGCTCGGGTAAGGTACTCTTGGTGCTGCCTGCTTGACCGGTGGTGTCATTTCTTTCTTCTTTGGTTCACTTTCCTCGCTTTCTTTAGCTTCAACTTTCTTCACCTTCTCAACCTCTTTTTCCTCAAGCTCGACTTCCCTTGCTGGCTTCCCATTCAGTTCTTTGCCATTTCTCAGATAGATGGCATTGCAATGTTCCCGGTTAGTCTTTTCGGGTTGGCTCGGGAACGTGCCGGAAGGTCGGTTTTGTAGGGCCTCGGAGATCTGCCCTACTTGCCTTTCGAGGATCTTGATTGCAGCCGTATTTTGATCAGTTGCGGTTTTCACCGTGTTCACAGTGCTTGCTAGCTCTCCAACCGTGCTGTCCATTTTCGACATGAACTTCATCATCATCTCCTCCAGCCCCGGTTTCTTCTCTCCGGTTGGTCCTTCGTTTCTTTGATTAAAACCTGGAGGACGATAAGCATTATTAGCATTGGAAGAGTTTGAAGAGTTAGAAAAATTACCTGGCTGTTGACCGGGTTGACTCCACGAGAAATTTGGGTGCTTTTTCCACCCTTCGTTATACGTGTTGGAGAACGGGTCGTTTCTCGGCTGATGATTCCGGTTTTGCATATACTGGATTTGCTCGGGTGCTTCCGGAATTCCTCTATTCATCTGATTTGTGATGAATGCCAGTTGAGCTTTCAGTTCATTCAGCTCATTACTCTCTTGGACACTTGCAACTCCTCTTACCGCTGATCTCGGAGTGGAGAAACTATGTTCGGCCAAGTTCTCAATCAGCCCGCACGCTTCCTCATACGACTTGTCCATTAGTGCTCCACCCGCTGCAGCTGTGATGTCGTTCTTAAATTACGGGTGAAGTCCACTGAAGAAGGTCTGGATGATGACCCAACCTTGTAGCCCATGATGAGGACACTTCTTGATCATGTCCTTATAACGCTCCCAAGCCTCATATAACGTTTCCTGATCCCATTGAGAAAAATGGGTGATCTCTGCCATTAGGTGGGCGGTTCTGCTCGGTGGGAAAAACTTTTGGAGGAAGGCTGCTTTCAACTGTGCCCAAGTAGTGATCTGATCTGACGGTAGGCCTTCTATCCATATTTCAGCTCGACCTTTTAATGAAAAACTGAACAGCCTCAGTTTGATTGCGTTCTCCTCCATCCCGTTAATCTTGAAGGTTCTACAAATGCGCTCGAAAGCCCGGAGATGAGCGTGAGGATCTTCAGTCGGTGCTCATCCATATTGATTTTGCTGCACCATTACGATGGTGCTCGGCTTTATTTCGAAATAGTTAGCCGCAGTGGTAGGTGGTTGAATGCCTATCCGTGCGGCCGCCACATTAGGATCGGCAAATGACCGCATCGGAACTCTTTCCGGAGGTGGTGGTGGATTGTTGCGGCGAGGTGGTCTCTCGTCGTCGGACATCTCGAGTTTCAGATTCCTTTTGGCTTTCGCTTCCTTACGCAGCCGACGAGCGGTTCTTTCGATCTCCAGATCAAATTGTTCGATCTCTTTTCCTCGGGTCGTCCTTGGCATAAACCAAGTGGTACCTGAAAAGAAGACAGTAAAGTCAATAATCCGAAAACTGAAAGTGATGGAAAAATAACAAGAAAATAAAATGTCCAATCTAATAGCGCGTATAGATGGTAGTGCTATTATCTACAACCAGTTCCCCGGCAACGGCGCCAAAAACTTGACACGGGGTTTTCACACCCCGAGAATCTTACCGCAAGTGTACGGGTCGAAGTCAAGTAATAGTACTTGGAAAGTACGAGTATCGAATCACGGGGAACTAGGAACTAAGTATCACAATTACTATAAGAACTATTAATTGAACTGTCGAAATTGGAGGATTGGTTTTATAAACTAATTAATTGCAATAAATAAAATCAAATCAAACACAAGACAAACAGAACAGCTTTGTAAACTTTGATAGAGAGAAAAGTTGAGGGTTGGAAATCCTCAGGTTATACACATGCAAACAATCGACTCAAAACAGTTACCAGTTAATCCTCTTAATGAGTCCCAAATCTTTTAAGATCACCGTCGTTTTCTTTCGACCAACAACGGATTTTATTTTGAAAAGGATAAGTTCAATCTCTCGATCTCACTTATGGGTTCCAAAACACATTAAATACTCGATTTATGTTAAATTGGCTAGATTTTATCTCTCGATATCAACCTAAAGGTTTAAATGGGACTAAAGCCTACTCGGTATATCTCTATCACCTTTCGGGCTTTAGGCATGCAATTTCTAATTCTAAATAGCAATCAATTCTCACGAACTTAATTACTAACAATAAATCAATTGTAAACTGGCCAAATTCACAAAAGCATTAAGAACAAAATCACATACTTCATTAAGTAAGAAAAACTGATAAACGTTCAAATCAATTCGTCACATGCTTATAAACTGAATTCATTCCAACCCCCAACACGAACCGGTTAGTTCATGTCGGTGGTGGATTCAAACATAAGAGAAAAAGGTGCAAAAGTATATGTAAACATGATCAAATGTGAAAGATGAAATCGTGATAACAAGTGATGAAAACTCCCTCCTCTCGTGTTCGTCTCTACGTTCCGTGATGAATGTATCCGTGATCGGCTCTCTAACGTGGCTTCGAGGACTCCGAAAAATCGCCCAAAGTCGCCCCTGAACTGCTCCCGATCGTCTGCCGTAAGAATGATATCGAATAATGACCTAAACCCCGGATAAAATAGCTGAAAATCGCTAAACAGTGACTTACGCGACTTGCCACGCGACTTGCAAGTCGCGGGCTAAGTCGCGCGTATGCTTTTTGCTGTGTGGGTCGATTTCTGGTTCGCGGGTCGGGTTCTGGTTCGGTCGCGGGTCTTGGGCTTGGCTTTTGGGCTTCCGTTAGGCTTCGTTTTGGGCTTGCCGCCTTTTAGCTAACCTGCATAGTTCACTAGATAAATCGTAAAATACACGCCTTTTCACTTGAATACAAGCCAATCTCGTTGGTTTGAGAACTGAAAATAACGCCAAAAAGTGGCGTTATCAGACCTCGACCGGCAAAACTGCTTCGCAACCATAGACCAAAGAGAAAGGGGTTTGACCTGTGGACGTGAGGGGCATCGTGTAATTCGCCCACAAGACCGAAGGGAGTTCTTCGACCCACTTTCCCTTTGCAGCTTTTAACCTTTTCTTAATCGAAGCAATGATGGTTTTATTGCTTGACTCAGCAAGTCCATTTTCCTGGGGATACCTGGGTGTCGAAGTCGTCAGCTTGATGATGCGGTCTTCACAGAACTGTCGAGTCCTGTTGCTTATGAACTGGGATCCGTTGTCGCAGACAATTTCGGATGGGATCCCAAATCTGCATATAATGTTAGTCTAGATAAAAGAGACGACTTCCTTGTCCCGAACTTGGGAAAAGGCAGCTGTTTGGGCAAAATTTCACCAGTCTCGACCACGACAAAGGTAAGGAAAACACCTATTCCCTTTTTCCATAACAAAGGTAAAATCATAGTACTTTCTCTCATGATTAAACATAAAATCGAAAATCTTTTACCTCACGACACTCGACCTCGACGTCGCCTAGTTCACACGACCGTCGCATAAAACCATGCGACCTCGACCGACTAACGCGCTATACGACTGTTATGTTTTTTCAGTGTTTAATGCAGGAGTCAACACCATTAATGGACAATGGCTATAACCGACGAAGTCAGTTAAGAACATCTAATCCCGCATTAAAAGACGGCGACCGTTACAGCAGTTATCAAAGTCCTTAATGATCCAATTAAAGTGCCTGAAGACTATAAATATCAAAGGGAATCATCATTTCAAGGGACGGAACACAGATACAACAGAGAATACAGACACAAGCACTCGAACTCCGAAGAACACTTGAAGCATAGAAATCGCTCGCAGAAGAATCGCTCTCGACGCACGACAATCACACACGACGCACACTGTTTTACATTAGAAAACACTTGTTACTTTACATTTTTGAAGTCTTTCCTTCATTTGTATTGTAATCTCTGTACGATCGACACCAGAAACACAAGGACATTGCCCCTGATTGGCGACCATAGTGCAGCGACAACTTCCACTGTCGTCCGCGGGTTTTTTCCTCGTTGAGGTTTTTCCCGCGTCACCAAAATATCTGTCTCATTTATATTTCTGTCTTAAACGCACGCTTTTGTCGAACGATTCCTTTCTTTAGTTGTTAAAGTCCACATCGACCTTAAGTTGTACTTTGGTGCGATTTTTGGCATTAACAGTTTGGCGCCATCCGTGGGACCTCATCTAGAGAAAATCTTCGACGAACGTGCGTCTTACTAACGGTTTCTTGGAGTTTCCTTTGTTCTCTGTTTCAGAAAAATGGCAGCCCCTAGAAATCAGCAGCATGTCATTGCCCAGATGTACCAGGAGCTAGAAGTCGCTCGAAATCAAATCAACGCCATGGCAGAGCAGATTCGCAGAGCAGCTGAGGAGATCACACGCTTAAGGAATTCCTCTGGACCACAGAATGGTCCTAGGCCATTCGTTCAGAATCCAGGCTAAGGATCGTTCGGTCAGACTGGTCCTAGGCCATTCGCGCATAATCCAGTTCCAGGATCAGGTCCGTTCGCTCAGAATCAGCATCCAGGTCCGTTCATGCAGAACCAGCAGTCGGGACCGTTCAACCCAAATCCCCAGTTCGGGACGGTTCCTCCTCAGCATATAAGGCCACCACCCATGCAGAATGGATCGCAGCCATTTCAGAATGGATCGCAGCCATTTCAGAATGGATCGCAGCCGTTTCAGAATGGGTCGCAGTCGTTTCAGAATGGGCCGCAGCCATATTTTGTTCTTTTCAACGGGGACGCCAATGGATCGTCGCTTGGCAATGGCACCAGTTCAGGAGTCAATCCGCAAACAGGGGCAAATCTCGATCCTAATGACCCCGTCGCCCAGCGATTGAAAATGCTAGAAGATCAGAACGAGCGCGTCCTATCTTTGCTCACCAAGCTACCTGGGGCAGCCGTGCCCGTCGATGTCGAGCCTCGATCAGGGTTTCAGGCGCCGTCCTTCATCGATGAGATCGCGACCATCGAGGTCCCGAAGAAGTACAACGTCCCTGCCTTCACGCCCAAGTATTCAGGAGTGACTGATCCGACAGAACACGTCGCGCAATACAAGCAGCTCATGTGGACGATCTGTATCCCACACATGTATCAGGAGGTTTGTATGTGCAAGAGCTTCGGTGCGACTCTCACTGGTCCTGCTCTCCAATGGTTGATCAGTCTCAAACCCAAGTCCATCAGGTCGTTCGCTGAATTGGTCAACCAATTCTCTCAGCAGTTCGCCAACAGTCGCAAGATGGAGAAGCAGACCAGTGACATGTATTATGTCGTGCAGAAGACCAATGAGTCCATTCGGAGTTATTTCAATAGATTTAATGCGGAGATGATCAGTATTCGCAATTGCGACGTCAAGACCGCAATCGAAGCTTATAAGTGTGGTCTGGACGACAGTTCAGGGTTGTATACTGATTTGACCAAGTATCCTCCGGAGAATTTCGAAGACGTCCGAGCTCGAACCCTAGCATATATGAGGGTAGAGGACGACGCTGCCATTCGTCGCAAGCATACCGACGACAAAAGGTCGTTAGGTGTGAAGAAGCCAGAGTTCAAGACGAAAGCAATTTCCAAAATAGAGTCCGCGCGCCAGATCTCGAACGTCCGATTCAAGACAAAAGCAGAGGCCAAGACCGCGACTAAATTTCCTCAGTACCCCAAGATATCCTCTTACGGATTCAAAGGGTCCACTAAGGATTTGGTCGAAGCTCTGAAGACCGCCCAGGCGACCATCCGGTGGCCCAAGAAGTCCGATCAGGACGACGCTAAGAAAGATAAATCTAAGTGGTGCGACTTTCATGTCGACCATGGTCATGCGACAGATGATTGTATAGCAAGAGCTACCATATCATGTCCCGAAGGGCAATCTCAAAAATATCATCGATGATGTCGTTACTTCAACTAGCGACCATCGACCGTCAACCCCCCGAACATGCGAAGGTCGTCAATTACATCACCGGTGGTTCGGACGTGTATGGTCTGACATATTCCGCAGCCAAGCGTCACGCCAGTCAAGCACCCGACGATCGGCCTATTCCGCGTTCATCGAGGCCAAAAGGAGATCTGGAGTTGGAAGCTATGAAGATTATGTTCGATCAAGACGACCTCGGTGACTCATATCAGAAGCACCATGACAGGTTGATCATTCAACTTACGATTGGTAATTGTTTAACCCGACGAGTCTTGATCGATGGGGGCAGCTCAGCGAACGTCATTTTCCTTGACACCATCAAGGCCATGGGGATCGATCGCTCGGAAATCACCCGACGTTCGACAAATTTGGTCGGTTTCAATAGAGAAGCGACGAGCACCTATGGAGATATCATCTTGCCAGTCTACGCCGGAGGGATCAACAAGCAGACCAAGTTCAGCGTCATCGATTGCGCGTCAGCCTATAACATCATTCTAGGTCGACCATGGATCCATGAAATGAAAGTCGTTCCCTCGACGTATCATCAGACCCTGAAGTTCCCTGCGCCGTGGGGAGTTCAAGAAATCAAAAGTGAGCCGAAAGTTGCATGTGACTGCTATAAGACCACTCTGAAGCCGCGAAAGTAGGCCGTCTAGCAGCCACGACCCGACCGTAAGGTCTCGACAGGTTCGTCCTTTTATTTCTAACCTTAAAGATAAACTCATTCCTTTCTTACAGGAATAAAACGGCTATATTGCCCTGTCGCGCGAAAACACGGTCGACGCAGACATAGATGGTATTTCCCAAGATCTATGTGTCGATTCGTCATTTAAAACCTATTTTCTTCTGAAAGGAATAGGATAATAAATGACGGGGGGCAAATACCCCATTCAAATTCAAAAAAAAGGGAAAATCTAAGAAGGTACGTTCCCTAATTTCTTTTCTCTCCTTTCATACGATTTCTCATCGCGAACGGTTACTGACTTAAGCATCGGAGGGTCGTTGGTTAGCCAACGACCAACCTCTAACATCGTTTTTCTGCAGAATCGCACAACATTAATCTTACAGCTCTAGTTTCGCAAGGTCGCACGACAAAAACGATCAGGTCTATGACTTGATCATCCTTCTACAGGGACACATGATTCAAGTTCATCGCACGACTTAGTCGTACGATCGCAAAGTCTAGCGATCTCGTGATCTAAGTTTCTTGACTTAGAAAAATGTCATACTCTGAATGTATGCTCTAGTCGCGTGTGCTTATGTTTATATACACGATTTAAAAGTCTTATGGCTTACGTTCCAGTTATTGTGTTGCAATAATGCTTAAGTCGTGTGATTTCTTGGTTATTCTTTACTTAGTGAATCTTACAATTAACGTTGTATTTATTCATAAAATCGCAAGTTCGACAGAAAGTTTAAATTTCATTCAATGAATAAACTGTCGATTACATTAAAAGGAACTCGACCACCAACGGTCGATCGGTAAAAACAAAAGTAAAGAATTTTTGCGGTTAGATTTGAGGAGGGGCATCAGTCGCATCCTTTCCTGAGGTCCCGCCCTGAAGACCTTCATCTACCACCTCCTCCTCGACGTCCTTCTCGTCATCCGAATCAAGGTCTCTCACGGTCCCGACGCCTTTCAAGTAAATATCGAGCTCTTCCGACGCCGAAGCAAGAGGATCCTTCCCCAACAGATGTCGCCTCATGATTGCCGCCCTAGCAGTCAGGCGAGCTATAGCAAAAACGGACTTACCCTCGTCCTTAGCAGCTTGCACCTCTTTCTCCAGACTCTCTCCCTTGGACTTAGAATCCTTGATTTCCTTTGTAATCGCAACCAAGGATTCCTTAACTTTGTCCATCTCCTCCCTCTGATCGGCAACCATGGACAGGGTCTGTGTCAAGCGATGATTGGCCTCATCCTTTGCACGTCCGACGGCCTCTAGATGTTTCAAGGCGTCATCGAGACGTTTTGACAGAGCCTCTTCACGCTCCGCGGCGACCTTCGCCCTATCCAACGCCGCGTTCTCCCTCTCGTGCGCAGCAGACATTAGATCCTTTATCTTCATTGTCTCACCCCGTAAAGCTAGGGAAGCCTGGAACGCCTGTAAAATCATAAAACAAATATTGTAAATAAACATACGACAACTGTAACATCCCACATATCCAAAAGTACATATAATCATATATTTCATTATATGTTTGCAACAAAAGTACATCACGTTCCACATTTGGTCCCAACTAAAGTCTAGACATAATAAAAATTCAGTACAATTTGATTCACTTTAAATTACATAATAACTAACAACAATTTATAAGTACAAAAGCATCCACATTTCTCTTATCGATCATCTCCTCAAAAGCTATGCAACAAGTTTTCTAATCACTTGGTATTACTGGATCCACCACCTGGAATACATATTTTAAAACAGAAAATGAGGGTTAGACCTAAAGGTCTAGTGAGGAAATCCCTGACATTTGAAAATCATTAAAGTTTCATTTATATAAAACACTCTTTATATAATTACACATATTTCACACGTAAATTAATACCAGTCAAGATTGCTACATCATACCTGTCTCATCCAACCTTATCCCTCCACCAATGGCCAATATCAATTGGTTGCGAGCCAATTTAACACACCGGTCCAAAGCCCGGCCACGTATTATATTTTCATATAATACTCACGTAATTATAATATCTCAATATATTATAATCACCCACGTATGACATATTCATACACTTTATTTAACATTTGTTATTCACATAATGCATTCCAGTAAAATACTTTTTAAAGTAAAACTCACCTTATCTTTTTAGCAAGGTCCTTCAAACTTTCCTCAAAACATATTAACTTTTAACCCCGATCCTTAGTATCTGAAACAAATTAAAGTATACATACTTTTTAACACATAAACAGGTAATCCAACTTTTCGCAACCAACGGATACAAAAACCTCACTTCTCGCAAACCACAGTTGCGAGTTCCCTACTTTTCGTAACCAACAGATGCGAAATCTTTACTATGCGTTTTAGCTACTTGCGCAAAGTGTACTTTTCGCAACCAAGGCTTGCAAATTCCTACTTTTCGCAAAAACACTGTTCATCGTCTTTTTCAGAAAAGTTCGGTTCATTTGCAGGAATCCATCTTTTACCCAGATTTTGCACAGAAGTGTTCTAAACTCTTTTTAACACCCTAATTGTAACTAAAATTCACAAATTCTTCTAAAATTACCTAAACCCACTTCAAATTCCAAAAGAAACCTAATTCTCATAAAAGAGAGTTTAAATCAGAAACTTACCTCTTTGATGTTACTGCACCAAACACAAAATCCCAGCTGAGTAACTTTAATCTTCTTCTTCTTCGATGGTTCTTCTTCTCTCTCTCTCTCTCTGCCGTGAACAAATTCACACACACACACACACACACTATTTGGGTTTTTGCTTTAATATCTCAAATTGGGATATTTCCTATACTTTAAACTACTGAGTCGGTTTTGGCTAACAAGGTTTGGGTAAAATACCAAACAAACCCTAAACTTGCTTCACTTGACAAAACACACCCTCAAGCTTCTATTATACAATAAAAACTTATCCCTTAATTTCTTAACTCCATAAAATACAAAAATCAAGACTTATAAAATTCCAATTTTAATTTAGATAAAATACCTGGTTATTACAACAACGAACAACGACACCGACAACGAACAACGACACCGACAACGACAATGACAGCGACAAACGAACCTAGTCTTGAAAGAAAGACTTACCATGAAAGCCAGCCCGGTGACATGAGCTCCCGTCTCCTCGATAGGAAACCCCACGAAATGCTCCCTGAAAGAAGGGAGAAGATATTTCCCCAGGTGAGGAAATAGGTTCGTCCCGTCCAGGATACTGCTGGCCATAAAGTCCGACGGCAATGTAAAATTAACCGTCGTGACCTTAGCCCCTCCCGTCGGCTGATCCTTGCCCTTGCCGGCCGACAAAGGATCCGACGTGGCTGACGGGGACTTCGCTGTTTCCGCCGGAGGCGCAGAACTGATAGGTGTCGCAGCAATCGCATCGGAAGATGACTTCTTGGGCGATGCGACCTTCGCCTTCTCAGGCGTAACGACTCTAGACGAGTCATGAACCCCCGAAGACGGTTCCCTCGGGATCGTCGTCCTCGTCTTCTTCGGAACAGCTGGACCAGTGGACATAAGCTTCTGCCTCTGCTCCCTACCCTTACGAGCAAGTTCGAGCTCAACTGCTCTTTTAGCAGAGACACTCGGCATCCGTGGTTGAGACTCCCCTGGAAACCACAGAAGAGAAAAAATTATGAAAATCACAAAAGAAGAAGATTCGAATTAACACAGAAAGAAATAAGAAGGTACGCTTACCAGTCATCTCTCTTTCTTCTTTCGACTCCTCTTCTTCCTCACGTTTCTCCCCTTGATTTTCTCCTAAGTATACTAAATCCTCGTCGTCGTCCACCAATTGTCGTACGACAAACGACCGTTCCCCAGTACTGAACTCTAAGAATGCGTCGATCTTTGCTTCAGAATTAGCGTAAGGCTTCACGTCCTCAAACTTAATGGCTGTTAACATACAAAAAGCAAGTTAAAAATCAGGTAAAAATCATAAACGACGTACGACAAGGAAATTGCAAAGCTCACCCGACGTATTCCATCCGGTCCTAATCCAATCACTCTCGGAATCAAGGGTCGACTTACGCACAAAGGCATACCGAGTCTTCCATTTGCGATCGTTCACAGTGGTCTGTAGGACCAAAGTACGATCACCCTTATACCTAGAATATAAGCTACAGCGATGACACCCGTCCTTCTTGGCTTGATAAGCCAAGAGGAGATCGCGTACATTCATGGGAGTATCCCATTTCTTAGTAACACGCTCGATCACTTGTGCGACTCGCCAGAATTGGGGCATTAGCTGACCTGGTGCTAAATTGAATTCTAGCATAAAAGCCTTAGAGAGTGGCGAGTAAGGCCATTCGAAACCTATCTTAAAGGGGTATTCGTATATCACAATATACCCCTCGGGACATTCATTCGATCGAATCTGACCTGGGCAGATCAATTCAACCCATGCAGGGATTTTTGCTATGTTTCTAAACTCATCAAGACCCGATTGTTCTTGAATAGTGCCTTCAGGATCTATTGACATTTCTAACAGACTTAAAGAAATCAACAGAAATCGTACCTTATATAAGCGCTCTAGACCTTGAACAATCTTAACCAAATCGAAGATTCTCACGGGTTCAGGAAAGATTGGACGAAGAATGGTAAGGAAATCAAGGCAAAATCTCTCTCTGAATAAACTCTTTGAAAGCGTAACGAGGAAACGATCCGCCAAGGTCTCTATTTATGCAAGATATCGGGTCAGGTCGAGTCTCTTGATGACCGACACACGTCCCAGTCTTTTCGAATGACCACACGGATCATCGACACCTGGCAGCGACAGCTGATAAGCACCATCGTGCGTCAGTATAACGTCACGATCTCGTTCAGTTAAAATCGGATCGATCCAGTTCCAAGACAACCGAGGTAACTTTTCGACACGTGTCATAATTCTATACGTCCAACTGGCAAAATTTAAAATTCGAATTTGCCATCCTACTTTCAAATTTTTGGGGCAAACTGGTTGGGCAAAATTTCACCAGTTTCGACCACGACCAAGGTAAGGAAAACACCTATTCCCTTTTTCCATAACAAAGGTAAAATCATAGTACTTTCTCTCATGATTAAAGATAAAATCGAAAATCTTTTACCTCACGACACTCGACCTCGACGTCGCCTAGTTCACACGACCGTCGCATAAAACCATGCGACCTCGACCGACTAACGCGCTATACGACTGTTATGTTTTTTCAGTGTTTAATGCAGGAGTCAACACCATTAATGAACAACGGCTATAACCGACGAAGTCAGTTAAGAACATCTAATCCCGCATTAAAGACGGCGACCGTTACGGCAGTTATCAAAGTCCTTAATGATCCAATTAAAGTGCCTGAAGACTATAAATATCAAAGGGAATCATCATTTCAAGGGACGGAACACATATACAACAGAGAATACAGACACAAGCACTCGAACTCCGAAGAACACTTGAAGCATAGAAATCGCTCGCAGAAGAATCGCTCTCGACGCACGACAATCACACACGACGCACACTGTTTTACATTAGAAAACACTTGTTACTTTACATTTTTGAAGTCTTTCCTTCATTTGTATTGTAATCTCTGTACGATCGACACCAGAAACACAAGGACATTGCCCCTGATTGGCGACCATAGTGCAGCGACAACTTCCACTGTCGTCCGCGGGTTTTTTCCTCATTGAGGTTTTTCCCGCGTCACCAAAATCTCTGTCTCATTTATATTTCTGTCTTAAACGCACGCTTTTGTCGAACGATTCCTTTCTTTAGTTGTTAAAGTCCACATCGACCTTAAGTTGTACTTTGGTGCGATTTTTGGCATTAACAGTTTGGCGCCATCCGTGGGACCTCATCTAGAGAAAATCTTCGACGAACGTGCGTCTTACTAACGGTTTCTTGGAGTTTCCTTTGTTCTCTGTTTCAGAAAAATGGTAGCCCCTAGAAATCAGCAGCATGTCATTGCCCAGATGTACCAGGAGCTTGAAGTCGCTCGAAATCAAATCAACGCCATGGCAGAGCAGATTCGCAGAGCAGCTGAGGAGATCACACGCTTAAGGAATTCCTCTGGACCACAGAATGGTCCTAGGCCATTCGTTCAGAATCCAGGCTAAGGATCGTTCGGTCAGACTGGTCCTAGGCCATTCGCGCATAATCCAGTTCCAGGATCAGGTCCGTTCGCTCAGAATCAGCATCCAGGTCCGTTCATGCAGAACCAGCAGTCGGGACCGTTCAACCCAAATCCCCAGTTCGGGACGGTTCCTCCTCAGCATATAAGGCCACCACCCATGCAGAATGGATCGCAGCCATTTCAGAATGGATCGCAGCCATTTCAGAATAAATCGCAGCCATTTCAGAATGGATCGCAGCCGTTTCAGAATGGGTCGCAGTCGTTTCAGAATGGGCCGCAACCATATTTTGTTCTTTTCAACGGGGACGCCAATGGATCGTCGCTTGGCAATGGCACCAGTTCAGGAGTCAATCCGCAAACAGGGGCAAATCTCGATCCTAATGACCCCGTCACCCAGCGATTGAAAATGCTAGAAGATCAGAACGAGCGCGTCCTATCTTTGCTCACCAAGCTACCTGGGGCAGCCGTGCCCGTCGATGTCGAGCCTCGATCAGGGTTTCAGGCGCCGTCCTTCATCGATGAGATCGCGACCGTCGAGGTCCCGAAGAAGTACAACGTCCCTGCCTTCACGCCCAAGTATTCAGGAGTGACTGATCCGACAGAACACGTCGCGCAATACAAGCAGCTCATGTGGACGATCTCTATCCCACACATGTATCAGGAGGTTTGTATGTGCAAGAGCTTCGGTGCGACTCTCACTGGTCCTGCTCTCCAATGGTTGATCAGTCTCAAACCCAAGTCCATCAGGTCGTTCGCTGAATTGGTCAACCAATTCTCTCAGCAGTTCGCCAGCAGTCGCAAGATGGAGAAGCAGACCAGTGACATGTATTATGTCGTGCAGAAGACCAATGAGTCCATTTGGAGTTATTTCAATAGATTCAATGCGGAGATGATCAGTATTCGCAATTGCGACGTCAAGACCGCAATCGAAGCTTATAAGCGTGGTCTGGACGACAGTTCAGGGTTGTATACTGATTTGACCAAGTATCCTCCGGAGAATTTCGAAGACGTCTGAGCTCGAACCCTAGCATATATGAGGGTAGAGGACGACGCTGCCTTTCGTCGCAAGCATATCGACGACAAAAGGTCGTTAGGTGTGAAGAAGCCAGAGTTCAAGACGAAAGCAATTTCCAAAATAGAGTCCGCGCGCCAGATCTCGAACGTCCGATTCAAGACAAAAGCAGAGGCCAAGACCGCGACTAAATTTCCTCAGTACCCCAAGATATCCTCTTACGGATTCAAAGGGTCCACTAAGGATTTGGTCGAAGCTCTGAAGACCGCCCAGGCGACCATCCGGTGGCCCAAGAAGTCCGATCAGGACGACGCTAAGAAAGATAAATCTAAGTGGTGCGACTTTCATGTCGACCATGGTCATGCGACAGATGATTGTATAGCAAGAGCTACCATATCATGTCCCGAAGGGCAATCTCAAAAATATCATCGATGATGTCGTTACTTCAACTAGCGACCATCGACCGTCAACCCCCCGAACATGCGAAGGTCGTCAATTACATCACCGGTGGTTCGGACGTGTATGGTCTGACATATTCCGCAGCCAAGCGTCACGCCAGTCAAGCACCCGACGATCGGCCTATTCCGCGTTCATCGAGGCCAAAAGGAGATCTGGAGTTGGAAGCTATGAAGATTATGTTCGATCAAGACGACCTCGGTGACTCATATCAGAAGCACCATGACAGGTTGATCATTCAACTTACGATTGGTAATTGTTTAACCCAACGAGTCTTGATCGATGGGGGCAGCTCAGCGAACGTCATTTTCCTTGACACCATCAAGGCCATGGGGATCGATCGCTCGGAAATCACCCGACGTTCGACAACTTTGGTCGGTTTCAATAGAGAAGCGACGAGCACCTATGGAGATATCATCTTGCCAGTCTACGCCGGAGGGATCAACAAGCAGACCAAGTTCAGCGTCATCGATTGCGCGTCAGCCTATAACATCATTCTAGGTCGACCATGGATCCATGAAATGAAAGTCGTTCCCTCGACGTATCATCAGACCCTGAAGTTCCCTACGCCGTGGGGAGTTCAAGAAATCAAAAGTGAGCCGAAAGTCGCCTGTGACTGCTATAAGACCACTCTGAAGCCGCGAAAGTAGGCCGTCTAGCAGCCACGACCCGACCGTAAGGTCTCGACAGGTTCGTCCTTTTATTTCTAACCTTAAAGATAAACTCATGCCTTTCTTACAGGAATAAAACGGCTATCTTGCCCTGTCGCGCGAAAACACGGTCGACGCAGACATAGATGGTATTTCCCAAGATCTATGTGTCGATTCGTCATTTAAAACCTATTTTCTTCTGAAAGGAATAGGATAATAAATGACGGGGGGCAAATACCCCATTCAAATTCAAAAAAAAGGGAAAATATAAGAAGGTACTTTCCCTAATTTCTTTTCTCTCCTTTCATACGATTTCTCATCGCAAACGGTTACTGACTTAAGCATCGGAGGGTCGTTGGTTAGCCAACGACCAACCTCTAACATCGTTTTTCTGCAGAATCGCACGACATTAATCTTACAGCTCTAGTTTCGCAAGGTCGCACGACAAAAACGATCAGGTCTATGACTTGATCATCCTTCTACAGGGACACATGATTCAAGTTCATCGCACGACTTAGTCGTACGATCGCAAAGTCTAGCGATCTCGTGATCTAAGTTTCTTGACTTAGAAAAATGCCATACTCTGAATGTATGCTCTAGTCGCGTGTGCTTATGTTTATATACACGATTTAAAAGTCTTATGGCTTACGTTCCAGTTATTGTGTTGCAATAATGCTTAAGTCGTGTGATTTCTTGGTTATTCTTTACTTAGTGAATCTTACAATTAACGTTGTATTTATTCATAAAATCGCAAGTTCGACAGAAAGTCTAAATTTCATTCAATGAATAAACTGTCGATTACATTAAAAGGGACTCGACCACCAACGGTCGATCGGTAAAAACAAAAGTAAAGAATTTTTGCGGTTAGATTTGAGGAGGGGCATCAGTCGCATCCTTTCCTGAGGTCCCGCCCTGAAGACCTTCATCTACCACCTCCTCCTCGACGTCCTTCTCGTCATCCGAATCAAGGTCTCTCACGGTCCCGACGCCTTTCAAGTAAATATCGAGCTCTTCCGACGCCGAAGCAAGAGGATCCTTCCCCAACAGATGTCGCCTCATGATTGACACCCTAGCAGTCAGGCGAGCTATAGCAAAAACGGACTTACCCTCGTCCTTAGCAGCTTGCACCTCTTTCTCCAGACTCTCTCCCTTGGACTTAGAATCCTTGATTTCCTTTGTAATCGCAGCCAAGGATTCCTTAACTTTGTCCATCTCCTCCCTCTGATCGGCAACCATGGACAGGGTCTGTGTCAAGCGATGATTGGCCTCATCCTTTGCACGTCCGACGGCCTCTAGATGTTTCAACGCGTCATCGAGACGTTTTGACAGAGCCTCTTCACGCTCTGCGACGACCTTCGCCCTATCCAACGCCGCGTTCTCCCTCTCGTGCGCAGCAGACATTAGATCCTTTATCTTCATTGTCTCACCCCGTAAAGCTAGGGAAGCCTGGAACGCCTGTAAAATCATAAAACAAATATTGTAAATAAACATACGACAACTGTAACATCCCACATATCCAAAAGTACATATAATCATATATTTCATTATATGTTTGCAACAAAAGTACATCACGTTCCACATTTGGTCCCAACTAAAGTCTAGACATAATAAAAATTCAGTACAATTTGATTCACTTTAAATTACATAATAACTAACAACAATTTATAAGTACAAAAGCATCCACATTTCTCTTATCGATCATCTCCTCAAAAGCTATGCAACAAGTTTTCTAATCACTTGGTATTACTGGATCCACCACCTGGAATACATATTTTAAAACAGAAAATGAGGGTTAGACCTAAAGGTCTAGTGAGGAAATCCCTGACATTTGAAAATCATTAAAGTTTCATTTATATAAAACACTCTTTATATAATTACACATATTTCACACGTAAATTAATACCAGTCAAGATTGCTACATCATACCTGTCTCATCCAACCTTATCCCTCCACCAATGGCCAATATCAATTGGTTGCGAGCCAATTTAACACACCGGTCCAAAGCCCGGCCACGTATTATATTTTCATATAATACTCACGTAATTATAATATCTCAATATATTATAATCACCCACGTATGACATATTCATACACTTTATTTAACATTTGTTATTCACATAATGCATTCCAGTAAAATACTTTTTAAAGTAAAACTCACCTTATCTTTTTAGCAAGGTCCTTCAAACTTTCCTCAAAACAGATTAACTTTTAACCCCGATCCTTAGTATCTGAAACAAATTAAAGTATACATACTTTTTAACACATAAACAGGTAATCCAACTTTTCGCAACCCACTATTACGAAAATCTTACTTTTCGCAACCCATAGTTGCGAGTTCCTTACTTTTCGCAACCAACAGATACGAAAACCTCACTTCTCGCAAACCACAGTTGCGAGTTCCCTACTTTTCGTAACCAACAGATGCGAAATCTTTACTATGCGTTTTAGCTACTTGCGCAAAGTGGACTTTTCGCAACCAAGGCTTGCGAATTCCTACTTTTCGCAAAAACACTGTTCATCGTCTTTTTCAGAAAAGTTCAGTTCATTTGCAGGAATCCATCTTTTATCCAGATTTTGCATAGAAGTGTTCTAAACTCTTTTTAACACCATGATTGTAACTAAAATTCACAAATTCTTCTAAAATTACCTAAACCCACTTCAAATTCCAAAAGAAACCTAATTCTCATAAAAGAGAGTTTAAATCAGAAACTTACCTCTTTGATGTTACTGCACCAAACACAAAATCCCAGCTGAGTAACTTTAATCTTCTTCTTCTTCTTCGATGGTTCTTCTTCTCTCTCTCTCTGCCGTGAACAAATTCACACACACACACACACACTATTTGGGTTTTTGCTTTAATATCTCAAATTGGGATATTTCATATACTTTAAACTACTGAGTCGGTTTTGGCTAACAAGGTTTGGGTAAAATACCAAACAAACCCTAAACTTGCTTCACTTGACAAAACACACCCTTAAGCTTCTATTATACAATAAAAACTTATCCCTTAATTTCTTAACTCCATAAAATACAAAAATCAAGACTTATAAAATTCCAATTTTAATTTAGATAAAATACCTGGTTATTACAACAACGAACAACGACACCGACAACGAACAACGACACCGACAACGACAATGACAGCGACAAACGAACCAAGTCTTGAAAGAAAGACTTACCATGAAAGCCAACCCGGTGACATGAGCTCCCGTCTCCTCGATAGGAAACCCCACGAAACGCTCCCTGAAAGAAGGGAGAAGATATTTCCCCAGGTGAGGAAATAGGTTCGTCCCGTCCAGGATACTGCTGGCCATAAAGTCCGACAGCAATGTAAAATTAACCGTCGTGACCTTAGCCCCTCCCGTCGGCTGATCCTTGCCCTTGCCGGCCGACAAAGGATCCGACGTGGCTGACGGGGACTTCCTTGTTTCCGCCGGAGGCGCAGAACTGATAGGTGTCGCAGCAATCGCATCGGAAGATGACTTCTTGGGCGATGCGACCTTCGCCTTCTCAGGCGTAACGACTCTAGACGAGTCATGAACCCCCGAAGACGGTTCCCTCGGGATCGTCGTCCTCGTCTTCTTCGGAACAGCTGGACCAGTGGACATAAGCTTCTGCCTCTACTCCCTACCCTTACGAGCAAGTTCGAGCTCAGCTGCTCTTTTAGCAGAGACACTCGGCATCCGTGGTTGAGACTCCCCTGGAAACCACAGAAGAAAAAAAATTATGAAAATCACAAAAGAAGAAGATTCGAATTAACACAGAAAGAAATAAGAAGGTACGCTTACCAGTCATCTCTCTTTCTTCTTTCGACTCCTCTTCTTCCTCACGTTTCTCCCCTTGATTTTCTCATAAGTATACTAAATCCTCGTCGTCGTCCACCAATTGTCATACGACAAACGACCGTTCCCCAGTACTGAACTCTAAGAATGCGTCGATCTTTGCTTCAGAATTAGCGTAAGGCTTCACGTCCTCAAACTTAATGGCTGTTAACATACAAAAAGCAAGTTAAAAATCAGGTAAAAATCATAAACGACGTACGACAAGGAAATTGCAAAGCTCACCCGACGTATTCCATCCGGTCCTAATCCAATCACTCTCGGAATCAAGGGTCGACTTACGCACAAAGACATACCGAGTCTTCCATTTGCGATCGTTCACAGCGGTCTGTAGGACCAAAGTACGATCGCCCCTATACCTAGAATATAAGTTACAGCGATGACACCCGTCCTTCTTGGCTTGATAAGCCAAGAGGAGATCGCGTACATTCATGGGAGTATCCCATTTCTTAGTAACACGCTCGATCACTTGTGCGACTCGCCAGAATTGGGGCATTAGCTGACCTGGTGCTAAATTGAATTCTAGCATAAAAGCCTTAGAGAGTGGCGAGTAAGGCCATTCGAAACCTATCTTAAAGGGGTATTCGTATATCACAATATACCCCTCGGGACATTCGTTCGATCGAATCTGACCTGGGTAGATCAATTCAACCCACGCAGGGATTTTTGCTATGTTTCTAAACTCATCAAGACCCGATTGTTCTTGAATAGTGCCTTCAGGATCTATTGACATTTCTAACAGACTTAAAGAAATCAACAGAAATCGTACCTTATATAAGCGCTCTAGACCTTGAACAATCTTAACCAAATCGAAGATTCTCACGGGTTCAGGAAAGATTGGACGAAGAATGGTAAGGAAATCAAGGCAAAATCTCTCTCTGAATAAACTCTTTGAAAGCGTAACGAGGAAACGATCCGCCAAGGTCTCTATTTATGCAAGATATCGGGTCAGGTCGAGTCTCTTGATGACCGACACGCGTCCGAGTCTTTTCGAATGACCACACAGATCATCGACACCTGGCAGCGACAGCTGATAAGCACCATCGTGCGTCAGTATAACGTCACGATCTCGTTCAGTTAAAATCGGATCGATCCAGTTCCAAGACAACCGAGGTAACTTTTCGACACGTGTCATAATTCTATACGTCCGACTGACAAAATTTAAAATTCGAATTTGCCATCCTACTTTCAAATTTTGGGGGCAAACTGGTTGGGCAAAATTTCACCAGTTTCGACCACGACCAAGGTAAGGAAAACACCTATTCCCTTTTTCCATAACAAAGGTAAAATCATAGTACTTTCTCTCATGATTAAAGATAAAATCGAAAATCTTTTACCTCACGACACTCGACCTCGACGTCGCCTAGTTCACACGACCGTCGCATAAAACCATGCGACCTCGACCGACTAACGCGCTATACGACTGTTATGTTTTTTCAGTGTTTAATGCAGGAGTCAACACCATTAATGAACAACGGCTATAACCGACGAAGTCAGTTAAGAACATCTAATCCCGCATTAAAGACGGCGACCGTTACGGCAGTTATCAAAGTCCTTAATGATCCAATTAAAGTGCCTGAAGACTATAAATATCAAAGGCAATCATCATTTCAAGGGACGGAACACAGATACAACAGAGAATACAGACACAAGCACTCGAACTCCGAAGAACACTTGAAGCATAGAAATCGCTCGCAGAAGAATCGCTCTCGACGTACGACAATCACACACGACGCACACTGTTTTACATTAGAAAACACTTGTTACTTTACATTTTTGAAGTCTTTCCTTCATTTGTATTGTAATCTCTGTACGATCGACACCAGAAACACAAGGACATCGCCCCTGATTGGCGACCATAGTGCAGCGACAACTTCCACTGTCGTCCGCGGGTTTTTTCCTCGTTGAGGTTTTTCCCGCGTCACCAAAATCTATGTCTCATTTATATTTCTGTCTTAAACGCACGCTTTTGTCGAATGATTCCAAAAGACCTTAAGTTGTACTTTGGTGCGATTTTTGGCATTAACTGCAGCTGCTTCTACCCATTTAGAAAAATAATCTGTAAGTACGAGGAGAAATACCTTTTGCCCAGGGCAGGTGGTAGCTTGCCGACAATATCTATACCCCATCTCATGAAGGGTCACGGGATCAGTGTCGAATGTAAAGGTTCAGAAGGTTTGTGGGACGTACCTGAGTGTCGCTGACAAGGATCACAGTTCTGGACGTACCTGACGGCGTCTTGTCGCAGTGTTGGCCAAAAGTAGCCCTGTCGAGAGATACGATTAGCCAAGCTGCGACCTCCTGAGTGATTGCCACACTCCCCATCGTGCATTTCTTGAAGGATCTTCTGAACTTGACTCTTACTGACGATGCATCTCAGGTTTAAGCCTGTCGATGATCGTCGATAGAGTCTATCTCCGATCATGACATACCTGGATGATTTGAATCTGATCTTCCTAGCTTCCATCTTGTCTTCTGGGAGTTGGTCGTGCATAAGAAAATTTCGGATGTCGCACGACCAGTCATCTTCTTGCTCTTCGATCTGGACGACATCGTCGTTTTCAATGGACGACGTCGCTAGGTGGATCATAGGAATACTATCGAATATTGGTTCGACTAGAGCAGACCCCCAAGGTACTCTAGAGCATCGGCTTGAGTATTCTGGTCCCTTGGAATCTGTTCAATAAAAAATGATTTGAATTTTTCCGATTTTTCTTTTGCTACCTTTAGGTACGCTGTCATCTTTGAATCTTTGGCCGCGAATTCTCCGTTCATCTGGTTCACGACCAGAAGAGAATCGCTTTTGGCATGTAGCGCGCTTGCCCACGAGTCGTGGGCCATATTCATTCCCACGATCAGGGCTTCGTACTCGGCTTCGTTGTTGGTGGTTTTGAAATCGCATCGAACGGAATACACCATCTTGCCCCCTGTGGCGACTTTAAGACGACGCCAAGTCCTGAGCCCCCTAACGTTGGATGACCCATCGACGTGTAAGGTCCAAGGTACGTCGTCGTGAGTCGCCACAGTAGACACCTCGAGCTCTGCTTCTTTTTCCAACTCAGGACTAAAGTCGACGATGAAATCGGCTAATGCTCGCGATTTGATTGATGTCCTGGGCTTGAAATCAATGTCGTAACTACTGAGATATATGCTCCATTTCGCCAATCGACCTGTCAACTCAGGTTTCCTCAAGACAGACTTAATAGGAAAGTTAGTCACGACAGTAATAGGATGCGATTCAAAATAGTGACGTAGTTTCTTTGCAGCTGTAACAAGCGACAAAAGTAGTTTTTCCATAGAGGAGTACCTGGTTTCAGCGTCCAGGAAGGATTTACTTACATAGTAGATCGGCAGTTGTTGTTTTTCATCTTCTCGTGTCAGGACGGCACTTACTGCATTAGGACTAACAGACAGGTACAGTTGCAAGACCTCATGATCTTGAGGCTTCGACAGCAAGGGTGGTGACATCATGTATTCTTTCAGTTTTTGCAGTGTTTGCTCATGATCGTCTGTCCAGTTGAAGCCTTTATTTTTCCTGAGGACATTGTAAAATAAATGACATCTATTTGAGGATCGAGAGATAAACCTGTTCAGAGCTGCCACCCGACCAGTGAGCCTTTGGACCTCTTTGAAATTTCTTGGAGATTTGATCTCGATAATGGCTTTGATCTGGTCGGGATTAGCCTCGATTCCTCGACGAGTGACCATGTAGCCCAGGAATTTCCCGGCACTGACACCAAAGGAACACTTCGTCGGGTTGAGTTTCATGCTATACTTCCGAAGGATGTCGAACGACTGCCTTAAATGCTAGACGTGGTCGAATGCTTGCTTCGACTTGACGAGCATGTCGTCGATATAAACTTTCATCGTGTCGCCAAAATGGTCTTTGAACATCTTATTCACCAGGCGCTGGTAGGTAGATCCTGCATTTTTTAGTCCAAAAGGCATAACCTTATAACAGTATATACCTCGATCCGTCATGAATGCAGTTTTCTCCTGATCCTCGACGTGCATCAGGATTTGATTGTATACAGAATAAGCATCCATGAACGTCAATAGTTCATGTCCTGCTGTCGCGTCGACCATGGCATCGATATGTGGCAATGGGAATAGGTCTTTTGGACAAGCTTTGTTAAGATCAGTAAAATCGATGCAGACCCTCCATTTTCCATTTTTCTTCGTGCGACCAGGCAAAACAATCGGCATGTTCCTGCAAGAAAGACATGAGCTTGTCTTTTAGGCAGGGATCGAGAGATGACCCTACAAGGACTTTCTGGTCAGGCTTGCTCTGGTCCAGGACGACTTCCTCCAGGCGATAGTCGTCGACTGTCCCAGGAGCATCCTGTGCATTCTCAAGCTCCCCATGCATCTGGGCAATGATCTGCTCTTGGTTTCCGTCACCTACCATTTTCCTCAAAAAGAAAAGAGAGGAAACTCCAAGAAAACGTTAGTAAGACGCACGCTCGTCGAAGATTTTCTCTAGATGGGGCCCCACGGTGGGCGCCAAACTGTTAATGCCAAAAATCGTCCAGAAGGATAACTTAAGGTTGATTGTGGAGCTTAACAACTAAAGAATGTGAATCGTTCGACAAACCGTACGACAAAGACAGAAAACGTAAATAAGACCAAGATTTTGGTGACGCGGGAAAAACCTCAACGAGGAAAAAACCCGCGAACGACTGTGGAGGTCGTCGCTGCACTATGGTCGCCAAACAGGGGCGATGTCCTTATGTTTCAGATATCGAGAGTACAGAGATTACAATACAAATGAAAGATTTAAATGTAAAGTAACAAGTGTATCGTGCGCGGAAAACAAATAAGTCGTGTGTATAGACTATGCGTCGTGCGTGTAAGTCGTGCGTCGTGAGCGATCTTTTGAGAGAGAGTTCTTTGCTATGAGTGTTCTTCAGAGTTCAGTTATTTTCAGATGCCAGAGAGATACGCGAAATGATGATTGAGCCTTTGTATTTATAGCCTTCGAATGCCTTGAATGATTCCATAAAAACCTCTGATAACAGTCGTAACGGCCACTGGGTTTAATGCTCATAATTGTCCTTGTCGGTTATGTCCGTTGGTCATTAATGACATTGACCCTGCATTAAACAATGAAAATATAGCAGTAATATTGCATGTTAGTCGGTCGAGGTCGTGAGGTTCCATACGACGGTCGTGTGTCGCGAGTAACTTTCGATTTCAACTTTGGTCAAAAGATAAAGTGTTTATGATTTCACTTTATTATGAAAAAGTGTAATAAATGTTTTCCTTGTTTTGGTCGTGGTCGAGACTGGTGAAATTTTACCCAAACAGTAATAGATTGATCATCGATGTCCTTTTCGGATGTGGAGCGGGCCTTTATATAGCTTTCGTCGGCAATAAATGTGTCTTGATGACTTGTTTTGTAACCGTTGTTGGGTCTTTAATGCCATTAAGAGCTCGTTCGTTACTGGCCGTTGTACCATGATTGCTCGTGGACCTGCATTAATGAACAAAAGAAACGGATGTTGACTGTTAACGGTTAGTGTAATCGTACGACCGTCTTGAGTCTCGGACGTCGGTCGTATGAAACATACGACCATCAGGAAAGTGTACGACCAAATTTTCGTTTGTAAATAACCTGCAAGACCTTATCTTATCTAATTATTTGTGGTCGGTATTTCTTCAACATTATGAACTTCCTCACTTTTGCACTATAAATAGATGATAATTTAGAGACTCCCACTACATTCATTTTCTTCCATTCTCATATCCTTACATAGTCGAGGTCCATTCTCCAGCGGATAATGCACAAGTTCGAACATCATGGACGGATGCTTGCTAACCCAGGTCGTCGATTCTGATCTGTGCTCATTATTCCAGGTTTATAAAGAGCAAAACACACCCTTCAACAATCCCTAGAAACTGCAACGCAAGAAGCTCGTAGGATGAAAATCGTGTTGGTTATCGGTTGGATCTTCTTGGTAATAATTTGTTTTTGTACTTGATATAACTCTATGTAGGGTTTTATTGCTTTGTTGCAACGGTGTGATGATGAAATAATTTCCTTAATGAAAGTAATCTCAACTCCAAATTACTCAATGACAGATAAAAACCAGAACTCAATATCATTTATGAAGTATGTCTATAATGTAGAGTACATGATAGACGTCATGCGTTTACGGAATGCCATAGCATATTCCCATGTCTGCTCGGAGCTGTATACACGACCCCCTTGATGAGTTGCTCGACAAAGATGCACCAAAATGGTCCACAGTCTCCTAGCCCCCCTGCATTGGCACATTAGAGGCATAAACAACTTTGATCTTGGGTGAGCTCTGCGTCGTATATCCTACGACACCCTTTCAAAAAAAAGGATAACTAAATAGGAAAGTTTATTTTTATTTGGGAGGGAGGGCTAACCTGAGAATGAGAATAGTGATGAGCCAATAAAGAAATACAACTGTTTTTGAAACAACTTCATGTGATTGGCAACATAATTTTTTCTGAAATTTATGTAAACATCTCACCTAAAAGCAAAATCTATTTTCTGAAATGCTAAAAGAAAATTCTACATAGCACAAAACTAAAAGTGAATCAGCAGAGGAAGGGTTTTACCAGTAACTCAATGAGCAATGAAGGTGTGAGAAAGCCTCTTTCTCATAATTCATCAAGCCAAAGAGTTTGCGGGTTACCATCCTTCAAAGTTTATTTAATGGCATCTGAAAAATGTCAAAATACCATATCATTTGTAGCAAAGAAACCAAAACTCACATGACATATACAAAATACAAGCAGATCCACATTTGAAGCTAACAAATCTAAACTCAGAGATACGAATACCATCATCGTCTCTTTTTGACTAATCATAACCAAATACATAAATCAAAAATCAAAAATTAAAAATTAAAAACAAAAGGAAAGGAAAGAAATTACAACCAATGTATAAGATATC
The DNA here is from genome assembly GCA_033807775.1 of Saussurea involucrata. Lineage (NCBI taxonomy): Eukaryota > Viridiplantae > Streptophyta > Magnoliopsida > Asterales > Asteraceae > Saussurea > Saussurea involucrata. Next base: position 114,446,518 of record CM066324.1, read on the forward strand.
AACCAAGTTAAGAACGGAACTAAATAGAATTGAGATAAAGCGAAGGAATTCTCACAATTGCAGCCAATGTAGATTCTCCAACAGTGACTTGCTTTCTTGAGTTACTCTTTGAGCAATGACAGGTTGTGAAGGCCCAGAAAAGGACCTAAAGCTGCAATCCATTACACAATCATTTCTTTAACTAATTATCCCCTTGATCTAATAGCACATAGAAATCCATCTACCTGTTCCAGTAAACTTGGAATACTTAGCATAATAAAGGAATAAATAGATAAAACATTAATCCAAGCAATATAAAAGGCAAAGAAAGTTGCATAGTTTATTAACATATGGGACCCTCAGATAGTAAAGGCTCCCTTTATCTCTGTTAATTATATAATCTAGACCTGGTATTTACTTAAGTAGTGACAGTTTTATAACTATCAAACAGGGGTTACTTAACCGATTGTAACTGTCATATGTCTTGTATATATATGTGATCAGATGTAATTTATGTGTGAGTGAATAAAGTAATTGATTTCTGGTGTATACGTTCTCTTCTTACATTTGCAGTAATCTTCCTGCAGATTGGTAACTTTTAATTCTTTCTACAACAAAGTGGTATCAGAGCCTTGTTCCGAATCGATTGTAGAAAACGAAGGCAAGAGTATAATACATGGGTTCGCATAACAACAGCAACTTACAGCCCCAACTTCCAAAGTTGAGTGGAAAGAATTACCACCACTGGAGTATACAAATGAAAGTTCTGTATGAATCTCAAGATTTGTGGAGTATTGTAGAGAACGGTGTTAACGAACCTGCAAATCCGACTGCACAACAGATAACAGAGTTTAAAGAAAATAAGAGGAAGGACAAGAAAGCTTTGTTCTTCATCTATCAAGCAGTCGAAGAAGCCATTTTCGAGAGGATCTCGACATCAACTACGTCAAAGGAAGCATGGGAGATGTTGTATAAAACATACAGGGGAGAAGATAGAGTAAAAGTTATACGGTTACAAACTCTACGCTGTGAGTTTGATAATCTTAGGATGAAGGACTCTGAATCTGTTGAGGATTTTTACAACCGAGTGATTGTCTTGTTGAATCAGATGAGATTAAATGGGGAGAACATCGAAGACAAAAGAGTTGTGGAGAAAATACTAACAAGTTTAACTCGAAAATTCGAGTATATCGTTGTTGCAATAGAAGAATCAAAAGACTTGTCATCACTTTCATTAGAGAATTTGTTGGGAACACTTCAGTCCCATGAAATTCGAATGAAACAATTCGATACTACCCCTATAGAACAAGCCTTTCAAACGCAGGCCTCAATGAAAGGATATTCCAGCGACAAAGGAAAAGGCAGGTACTGGGATAAGGAAAGGGACAAGGTAGAGGACGTGGAAGAGGTCCTAGTGGAGATCATGGACATTATGATCATGGAGAAGGTACTTCTAAAGGAAGAGGACGAGGAAGATCCTTTTCACAAGTACAGTGTTACCATTGTCGGAGTTTCGGACACACGATTAGATACTGCAAGAAAAGACGATCAGAAGAAAGTAGAGAGACAACTTTGATGCATGAGAAGGAAAATATGAAAGATGACACCATGTTTATGACGTGTGTTTCACAAGAAGCCGCCCCTAATGAACTTTGGTATCTGGATAGTGCTTGTAGTAATCATATGACGGGAAACAAGCACTTGTTTACAGCCATGGATGATACTCTCCGCAGTGAAGTCAAAACGGGAGACGAGAGACGACACTTAGTACAAGGGATTGGGGATGTTCTCGTGAAAACAGATAATGGTATCAAGAGGATACACGACGTTTATTTTGTACCAGCACTAAGATATAATCTTCTAAGTGTTGGACAACTTTTATTGAAGAAGTATGAATTACATTTCATACACAACACCTGTGTGATCAAGGACTCGGATGGTAACATCCTTGGAAAGGTACAAATGACTACCAATAGGATGTTTCCTTTGAGGTTTAAAAAGGACACTTTGTCTTCCTTTAACACGGTAATAGATGATAAGTCATCTTTATGGCATCAACGGTATGGTCACTTAAGTTTCGGGTCACTATCTTACATGTGCAAGAACCATATGGTACGAGGGATGCCGAACATAAACAAGACGGATCAGGTATGTGAAGGATGCGTACTGGGAAAACACTCGTGATTCGTTTCCACGAGACAAATCTTGGAGAGCATCAAAGCCTCTCGAACTCGTACACACAGATGTGTGCGGACCTATGAGAACAGAATCAATAGGAGGGAGTCGTTATATACTCGTTTTTATCGATGATTTTAGTAGGAAAACGTGGGTTTATTTTCTAAAAGAGAAGTCTCAAGTGTTCGAAAATTTCAAGTCGTTTAAGGTGTTCGTGGAGAAGCACGAGATAAAGACTTTACGATCAGATTGTGGGGGTGAGTAAAACTCTCACAATTTCGAATTTTTTTTGAAGGATAATGGCATAAGACATCAATGAACTACAAGGTATACACCGCAACAGAACGGGGTTGCGGAAAGGAAAAATAGGACAATTGTGGAATTAGCCAGAAGCATGTTGAAGAACAAAGGGTTGCCTGACAACTTTTGGGCTGAAGCAGTCTCATGTGCGATCTACCTTCTAAATCGTGCACCAACAAAAAGTGTTAAGGACATGACCCCTCAAGAATCCTGGAGTGGAAACAAACCTGTTGTTTCACATTTGAGAGTGTTTGGCTGCATAGCCTACTCTCATATTCCAGATAAGATTCGAGGTAAACTTGACGATAAATCGGAAAAATGTGTCTTTATTGGGTATAGTGAAGCCTCAAAAGCATATAAACTATACAACCCAATTACCGATAAAGTTATTATTAGTAGGGACGTAATATTTGATGAAGGCAGTGCATGGGACTGGACTGTAAAGAAGGAAGCAATACCTATTACTTTTAATGAGGAGGAAAGCACACAACAACTTGATGATGCAAATCACGACGATCAGGTATGTTCTCCTAACCCAGAATCCTCGACACTCTCGTCACCATCTTCATCTTCTTCGAGTGACTCACCTGAATCACCACCGTTGAGGATGAGGAATCTTCGTGATATTTATGAGAGATCGCAACAGATAAACGATGATGAGATGGTCGATTTTGTATTATTTGCCGATGCCGAACCTGTAGACTTTGATGTTGCTATCAAGAGTAGTAAATGGAGGAAAGCAATGGATCAAGAGATAGAATCCATCAATAGGAATGACACTTGGGAACTGGTCCAACTCCCACAAGGTCACAAGCCTATTGGAGTAAAATGGGTCTACAAGACCAAAATAAAAGAAAATGGTGAGGTTGAAAAACATAAAGCCAGGTTAGTTGTGAAAGGATATAAACAAAAATTTTGAGTTGATTATACTGAAGTTTTTGCTCCTGTAATTCGGATGGAAACAATTCGGTTAGTTGTGGCTTTGGCAGCCCAAAATGGGTGGACTCTACACCAAATGGACGTGAAATCCGCGTTCCTAAACGGTGTCCTTAAAGAAGAAGTTTACATTGATCAACCTCCGGGGTATGTAAGGAAGAATGAAGAAAATAAGGTATGTCGTTTGAAGAAGGCATTATACGGGCTGAAACAAGCACCTCGTGCTTGGTACAGCCGTATAGATGATTATTTTATGAAGAACGGTTTCAAAAAATGTCCACATGAACATACACTATTTATCAAGGAAAATAAAGGTGACCTACTATTCGTTTGTCTGTACGTAGATGATATAATCTTCACAGGTAATAGTTCAAGCTTGATGGAAGGTTTCAAGAAGTCCATGAAACTTGAGTTTGAAATGACAGATTTGGGGTTTCTTCATTACTTCCTGGGAATTGAAGTCAGACAAGGGAGCAACGAAATCACAATCTCACAAAAGATGTATGCACAAAATGTGTTGAAAAGATTCCGTATGGAAGATGCCGTGTCGGATTCTACACCAATGGAGTTCGGGTTAAAGTTAACGAAGGATTCAAAGGAAAGAGATGTGGATTCAAGCTTATATAGAAGCCTGGTGGGAAGTCTGATGTATTTATCAGCAACCCAACCAGATATCATGTATGCAGTTAGTTTAATCAGCAGATTTATGGAAATTCCTAAACAAAGTCATTGGGAAGCAGCCAAAAGAATATTGCGTTATGTAAAAGGCACCATTGATCATGGAATCTGCTACCGGAAGGTGGATGATTCGAGATTGATAGCCTATGGGGACAGCGATTATGGTGGCAGTATGGATGACAGTAGGAGCACTTCAGGATATGTTTTTAGTATGGGATCCGGTGCCATATCTTGGCAATCGAAAAAACAAAAGGTGGTAGCTCTGTCTTCGGCAGAAGCAGAATACATGAGCATATCTCTCGTTGGTTGTCAAGCTATATGGCTAAGAGGGATGTTGGAGGAACTTAAGCACCCACAAGAAAAACCAACGAAGTTATATTGTGACAACAAGTCAGCGATTGCTTTAACCAAGAATCCGGTATTTCACGGGAAAAGCAAACACATACGAATTAAATATCATTTCATACGAGAATTGGTAAGTCTTGGTGAAGTTGAAGTTGTTTTCTGCAAAACAGGTGATCAAGTAGCAGATGTATTCACTAAAGCTTTGAAACTTGGAGATTTCAACAAGATGAAGGCTAAGCTGGGTGTTGTTAAGGTCTAGCTTAAGGGGGAGTGTTAATTATATAATCTAGACCTGGTATTTACTTGAGTAGTGACAGTTTTATAACTATCAAACAGGGGTTACTTAACCGATTGTAACTGTCATATGTCTTGTATATATATGTGATCAGATGTAATTTATGTGTGAGTGAATAAAGTAATTGATATCTGGTGTATACGTTCTCTTCTTACATTTGCAGTAATCTTCCTGCAGATTGGTAACTTTTAATTCTTTCTACAACAATCTCCTAGGGTTGGGTTCCGGTGAAAAGTGTCAAATTTGGTGAGAAGCGTGAGAAGTAGTTATCAACCTTTGGATGGGAAATGGTAGCTGTAAATTCCCAAAATCAAATGAATTTATAATCTAGTTGTGTACCCTTCATGTCCCAGCAATTGAATGATGCTTATTGGTCTTCTTCCCCTGTTGCTGTCATTTTTTTCCACTTTGCCAGAAAAGGAAGTGTTGTATTTATTATGGGACATTCAAGAAAGAAAATTGTTGCATTTTGCAAGAAAGGAAAAAAATATTGGCTACCTCAATCACATTTCCTCTCCTTCCAGCAACTGCAAGGCTTCACATGGAAATCTCTGTCAGCACATAAAAATCATGTAAGGAAAGAACCCAAATAGTTCATCTTCTTTCATTTCAAATAGGACCATTTTGGTGCTCGTATAATACTCATGATAACGTAAACAATAAAACAAGAAAATAAATTCCATTTGAAAAAGGGCGTTTATTTTCCTTAAAAATCCTCAATGATTCAACATACCTTTTGTACCTGCAAAGAAAAGAGATTATCGAAACTCCCTCTCTTAAAAGAAGGCACACACACGAACCATCCAATTATTGAATAACAGATAATGGGAAATTGAGAAATACATATGTTGTGTAGCATACTAACTTGCTCAAAATATAGAATCTTTGATCCATCCACCATATCTGCAGTTGGGCAGGAAAGTCATCTACAAAAAGTCCATGCTATCAATAAAGTTTCAACCTATCTCGGTTCAAATTTACAACTATTGAGTTGTTAATGATTCACTGAGCACGATGGTCTTTAATATTTAGTCTCGTAGCTTTTTTAGATGCCAAACAAGTACCAAGCCTACCCAACTACGTAGACATATTTTCATAAGCTTCATACTTGATCAATTTAGATGACCATGAAAGACAATATGTACTGAGGTATGAGTCTTGGAACAACATTTGTGTGGCTATACACAAATGGGATTACAATTACATTTTAAGATATATATATATATATATATGGCAAATCAAATGCAAACCAAGTAGATGTTGCACCCCTTTACAAACCAATCTCAACCACTCATTTATCCATGTCATTATCTAGTGATTAAAATTAATTATTTTATTGAAGGGTTAATTTAGTAAATTGATAATTCCAGATTTTGTGGTTAATTATAGATAATATTTACTAATCAAATCAACTCCTAAATTGTAGCATAACATCTAGGAAATTTACATTGATCGTGTATATCCTTTTCTTCTTCTTTTCTACGTATCCTTCTTCTTCTTCTTCCTTTTTTTCTGCATATCATTCTTCTTCCTTTTTTTTGCGTATCCTTCTTCTTCCTTTTTTTCTGCGTATCCTTCTTCTTTTCTTCCTTTTGTTTATGCGTATCCTTTTACAAATTTTCTATTAACAATTAAAGAATGATTAAATATCATTGTTGAATTCGACTACATGTTTGGTGGCGAGATGAGCAACATAAATCAAACACAAAACGATGCAGAAATAGATGTGCAACAATAGAACAAATAAATGCAGTGAAATTGCATAAATGAATGTTGAGTGCATACGTGACAATGAAATTGCATATATGCAGGTGACAGTGAAATTGAAATTGCATATGTGACAGTCAAAAAAATTGTAATTATCCTATTATTCCATCATTCTTCATCGTCCAGCATACTCCATTGTGCAGTCCAGAAGTTTTGTAAATCCATCTTCTTCATCGTCCAGCATACTCCATTGTGCAGTCCATAATTTTTGGAAATCCATCTTCTTCATCGTCCATCATACTCAATTGTGCAGTCCAAAATTTTTGGTTTCCAACATTGGTATATATTCCGTCATTCTTCATCGTCCAGCATACTCTATTGTGCAGTCCAGAAGTTTTGTAAATCCATCTTCTTCATCGTCCAGCATACTCCATTGTGCAGTCCAAAATTTTTGGTTTCCAACATTGGTATCTATTATACCATTGTGCAGTCCAGAAATTTTCAAGGTTTCCAACCGAAAACAACGTTGATATCTATGAAAGTTAACATGGGTGGCGATATCTTTAATAAGAAACAAACCGAAAACGATGCAGTTATGTTGCTGCATATATGTATTTATGTTGCTGCTTAATAAGAAACAAACTGAAAACGATGCAGTTATGCTGCTGCTTAATAAGAAACAAACTGAAAATGATGCAGTTACGCTGCTGCATATATGCAGTTATGCTGCTGCATATATGCAGTTTTGCTGCTGCATATATGCATTTATGCTGCTGCTTAATAAGAAACAAACCGAAAACGCTGCAGTTATGTTGCTGCATATATGCTGCTGCTTAATAAGAAACAAACCAAAAATGATGCAGTTATGCTGCTGCATATATGGATTAATATATTTTCAGTATTCTTATATATATATATATTCTAATTTGGGAAAATGACAGTACCTTCTTAACACTGTCATATTGTAAAGCTCGTGTCCCGGTATGTTTATATATAATTTAATTAATTGCTTTAATATCGTTCTTTTAGCGAATCTTTACTAACGGGGTTAGCAAGTTTGACCAAATGCGTAATAATTCTTTAAACCATTTTAAATTGTTGCCTTTAATCGTTTTGGTTAGTGGTTTGGTGTCAAAAGGGACCAAGATGTTAGAATTCATGTCTTTTTAGTGTAGATTGTGAGATAGGTGTAGTTGAGGGGCTAGAGTGCAATTTTTGTAAATTATTGCATGGGTCTCGGCCCATGGCCGGATCCCATTCTCGTTTTCTTCCTTCCTTGATAGCCAAGCAAACCCAAAACAATTCCATAACCCTATTCGTGTCTTGGGGTGCGGCTGTGAGAAAAGAAACGAGAGAGAGATAGAGAAGAGCCGAGAAGAAGAGGTAGAGAGAGAGAGATAGAAACCGAGAGGTAGAGAGAGAGGAGTTGGCCGGAAACCCCTCCCCCACCTGTCGCCGTGGTTGCTGTTAGCGGAGGTCGCCGCTGCTGCTGTCCGTCGGAGGAATCGAGGGAGAGAAGATCGGTCGTGGTGGTGAGGCGTCGTCTTGAGGTAAGTCGTTCTCTCGTTCGTCTCGTTTCTTTTCCTTTTTCCTTTTCGTTTTCCGGCGAGACCACCACCGCCGCACGCCGCCGCTGCAATGGCTGGGGGTGGAGTGCGGTGGCAGTGGGTGTCACTCGTAGCGTAAAACCCGAATCGTTTAAGCCTTGAACCGTTTTTATAAATCGTGATTTTATGAAAATTCTAAGTGTGCTGTCCAGTTTTCGTGTGATCATAACTTTTCCGTCGTAACTCCGTTTGAGCCGAAACTGGCGCCCACGGTTCAGGCTCGGGGTCGGGCATGTTTTCCATGTTTTAGCGGAAAACTGGTTCGGCCTCTAGCTAGGTGGAAAAGTGGTCGTAAGTTCAGTGAATCGTCATTTTATGTAAAAGAAACTGCAGTTCGGTCACTGTTTTGCGTAAGCTGTAACTTTTTCCTCGTAACTCGGGTTGGGGTGATTTCGGTGCCAAAAGTTCCCTTTTTCAGTCTATAAACTTTTCTGTGTTTTGTGCAAAATCCAGTTCGGATCGTAGCTTAGGCCAAATCGTCGTTTTATGCTGATAAGTGCTGTTTTTCGCTGTTCTGCGGGCTGATCTTATAAAATCCGTAATTAAATGTGGAAAAATCGTTAGTAGGTGTATAATATGTCCTTGGAACCCTAACTCAGAGTACTTTCTGGTCATGTAATTTAATTAAGGTTTTTCTGGGTTTAAAGAGGTCGAAACAGGTCCCGAACAGACCTGTTTGGCGAGAGCAGAAAATAGTTTTAGTGACGGTTTAAGCGTGTGTCGTGTCATAGGGTCCGGGTCTCGTATTGACACGTTTTAACATGCGTTTAGGTGCTGGGAAGTGACCGCATTTGTGAAGCTTGAATTGTGTTGTTAAGCTAGGCGCACATTCGAGGTGAGTTCTCTCACTATATCTAATAACGGTTGTTTTATCATTGCTGTAGTACGTGTGTGGTAGCTTTATGTGATTGTGTTGTGGAACTAGATAGTGGGGTGTCTAGTTGATACTTTGTCGTCATGTTAACTCGGTGGGACCGAGGATCCGGCGGGGCCGGAGATTTTATACGCGGGTGGCGTAGAGACTCGGTGGGACCGAGGATCCGACGGGGCCGGAGATTTTATACGCGGGTGGCGTAGAGACTCGGTGGGACCGAGGATCCGGCGGGGCCGAAGATTTTATACGCGGGTGGCATAGAGACTCGGTGGGACCGGGGATTCGGCGGAGCCGAAGATGTTATCATGTGGTCGGTGGGACCGACTTGTGCCTTTTAGGTGGGTGGTTGTGGATGTACATGTGTATGATTTGTTCGTAGACCTGTATGATCGTTTATGTGTCACTATCTGTTGTAGGGGTAGTGTGGAATAACTGTATTATTTATGGTGTTTGATTTCACTAAGCTTCGTGCTTACCCTTTCCCAATAAACTGTGGTTTCAGGTCCGAGCGGCTCCAAGGCGTGACGAGTACACACTGGCGCGCGAGAAGAGCTGGTTGTTTTTATGATTTTAATAATTAAACGTTTATTCCGCTGGTTTTTTTATTATAAAGATTTTAATTATGAGTTTGCAACGAATCGTTGGGATCATTTAATGGTTTGTTATGAATGAAATGTCTATCTTAAAAATTTAAATTTGCTTGAAATTTTAGGACGTTACAACTTGGTATCAGAGCACGGCTTGAGTGAATCAAACGCATTTCGGTGTGTTTGATCTCAAGTTTGCGGCTATAAAAATTTTCTTTAAAGTTTTTGGGAAATAAAACGAAGGAAAGATCCGTTTGAGAAACGGTGATCGGAGGCGCAGTGTGTACAGTCAGCCGGAGCCAAAGGGGAAAGGTACAGTACTTAGTGTTTTATTGCTTTCTAGATCATAGAGTATGCATGCTAGATTGCCTGTTGTGGACACTATGTTGTATGTTGAACTACTTGCTATTAGGAATTTATGCTAATTATGATAGGTTACTAAGTGGATGCCCTCTAGGTTGTATGCAGTAAGAGATTTATAGCCTTAGAATATTCGATTTAGTTCTATTGCGCAGCTCTTGTTTGAGTCCAACCGTTCTAGGATAGAGTCTTGTATTCGACTGCCTATTTATTTCGCACTGCATATAATCGGGTATTCGCGAGGTCACCCGTTATAATTAGTAGGGATTCGGTAGTAGCAAGGGTAGTGGGATAAGAGGAAGTTCCTAGAGAGCTGGGAAGGGTGTTTATGTATGAGTACGTGTGCTAGATTGCTTTCTAGAACATAGGAGTATGTATGCTAAATTGTTTGGTGCTTGTTACACTGTATTGCATGTCTGCTGCTTGCTATTAGGGATTTGGCAGTAGCAAGGGTAGTGGTTTGGATGGAATTCCTAGGGAGCTAGGAAGAGTGTGTACATATGCCGGTGCGGGCATATGTGTATGGTTTCGGTGAGAAACTACTTGGACCCCTTGGGATAGAACTCGGAACGGGTGATGATAGGTGTGGATGGTAGCAGTAGAGCTCCTACTACTGGAAGCACAGGATCAATGCTCGAGTCGGGGAAGTCACGAGGAATCCAAGGAGTTGAGCGTGAGTGTTGTTAGTATGAGTTATTATGTGCTAATAACGCGTTGTATTGTCTACCCAGAATAGCCATCACAAGGAGGAACAACTAGAGTAAACCTACTAGTACAGGTGTGTACTTGTTTTGCTTTGATGGGATGATCGTTGGGGTAGTGTCGAAGGTTATAAATTAGTAGTCGTTGGAATAAAAGGACGATTCTAGTATTAGTCACTTGGAGTGATGATGAGGATGATGTTTGTTTCGGGCCAAGATGGAAGATTGTGCTAGAGTCATAGGCTCATAGAGCCGACTTTGATTTGAGGAAAACCCGTAAGATGATTTGATGTGATTTCCCAACTTGCCTTAAGAGGTTTAAATGTCTGGATGACAATAGTAGACCGGAGAGTTTCGGAGTGGTAGGGGTCGAGACGTTGAATGCCGAATGAGTCATGCACGAAGTTATTTTGAAAATAAGATTGCATTAACAAATTCTTGTGTTTCAAATCTTTGTATGGACGGTGTTTTGGAATTTTGGGAACTGCTCAACACACGCACAAGATTTTGAAATATGATTTTGAAAGTGTATGAAATCGTTTTATCACGGGAGTGCAAACTTTGTTAGAATTTGTCTCATTTTCGTTATTTTTCCAACAGTTCTTTCGGGTACGATGTTATCCGTGTTTTGGTGATGGTTAAAATGTTGGGTAAGTGACTACGGATTGAGACTCTAACATTGGAACTCCTCCACATATGTTAGAGTTGAGACGAAAAGTTACGTTCCACGATGTCTGTATAAAGGCTATTTTGGTGATTTGTTTAAAATGAGTTTGAAATTCCAGTGTCGCTTGACTTTTCGTTCGAGAGTTTGTATTACTAAGTGTTTTATTGCAAATAGTTCAGTGTGTGGATTGATTCATGCGTGACATAAGTGATGCATGGAGGAATTTTGGTAACATTTCATAAGGAGTTGTTTAGTGCGCTTTTTAGTCAGCTAAAGGTTTTATTGACATTTCCATGAAAATGCGATTTATCGACTTAGGGGTATGCATACTGGGGTAACCTTTGTTCTCGACATTTTGATAAACGAGTCGTGCATGAAAATGTATTAGTTCCTTTTTGTCGAAATGAAAGACCATTTGATCCAAGGAGTGTTTTAATGTTGTGAACATCATGCATACGATTACAATGTGTTATATTTTGGAAATATAAATGCGTAGATTTTTGACATTCGGTTACTTTAGAATTACCGATCATTTCTTTTTGGAAGTTAAAACTTTTGCTTTGGAGGAAACGAGTATTTTGAGCAATTTCGATAAATACATTTTCTTTTTAAACTATAATGTTTTGACGTTATATGTCCCAAGTACGGAACTTGAGGAAGTGTTACAAGCTTGCATGCCTGCCCCCAGTTTGAGATTTTATGAGTTTTTAGTCGATATTTCCAATTAATAGAAGCGGACTGGGTTCTGTCTTCAAGTTTGAAACTTACACGAGACAGTTGTGTTTTAACAAAAATATATTTGTAAACCGTGTCATCGTTTTGTGTGATTAGCTGACGCGCGAAAATTCGTGGCGAACCCTGTGCCACGTCATTTTTATGATTAAAAAGAAGAATTTTCGTTAATCAAATGTCGTGAAACTTATTTTGAATTAGGTGCACACCTTGTCGCACCCTGTTTAAGGTCAAGCGGTTACTTTAAGTGCATGTCATGAGTCAATCCATACTGGAATCGAGGCGGTACATTTTAAAGAAATTATTTATTACGCTTGCTTATGTGTGAGTAAACTGAACTGCAATGGAACGATTTTCAACATGAATTTCCTATGTGGGACGAGCGTGTCCAGTTTTGCGTAACTATCGATCAGGTAATAGTAGTTTTATTACATACGATCTTTTGAGATGAAAATCCTGATGTTGCAAATATTTCGTAAATGATTTTGTAAACCATTTGGGGAAATGTGCTTTTAAGTGACATGTGTCATTTCGAGAATTTTTAGGGTGTGAGTCTTTTTGGAAAACTCTTTTGTTTAACCCGTGTTGAGTCTGAGACTAAGGTTGATTTCAGAGTATTGTTTGCTTAAACTTTGTTTAAACGCATTTTCCGACCTATGGGTCTAGCAAGCGTGGAGCATTTTGCTCGGTTTTGACTTGGAGTTAGTCATGGGCCAATTGCCCGGTTTTAATGGCTCGATGTGGAGTCTAGTTGATGAGTTGTTTTTGTCGCACCGTTTGGCATTCTTTGCACGTTGAGTGTTTACATGTTTGGGTGAGTGAGTCAATCCGGAATAGGCATGTTGTTGGTAGGCTGTTTGCTTTGGATCCTTAGACACGTTAGTCAGTCGTTGGTAATGGTCGGTTGGGTATCTCGGGGTGGGACCCCGGTATTCATGTGTTTTAACCTAGACTTTCCAGTAGGTACTAGGAGGATATAGTCGTGAGGCGTTACCTGGGAGGTAGACGTCAAGGTGTATCCTCGATACGGTGTGACTTGGCTTCGTAGAGCAAGTGTGGATGATACGTCGACGGTGGAAGGTAGATATTCCACGCGCGTTAGTACTGTAGGCCGAATAGTATCGGTTAAAGGATTGATGCCCTTGTTATTAAGAGAATAAATGCGCATCAACCATTTTGAGGTAGGTGGTATATTTAGGTGTCGACTTTTGGGGTTGAGGCCAAACACCTTTAGTATAATCGGAGAGTTGTAGCCGATTTTAAGATAATCATGGTGACGGTAGTAGTAACCTTGAAATGATCACTTGTGATGGATGGTTATGGTGGAATGACCTACGTGTGTGTTAGTTGATTTGTTTGTGGGGGATATCTATTTGTGTTAGTGTCTAGGATAATACCACGCTGATGTGAGTTATTGTAATCGGTTGGACCGATGATCGGCGGGTGGCCGATGTTTGTTATTGTAATCGGTTGGACCGATGTTCGGCGGGTGGCCGATGTTTGTTATTGTAATCGGTTGGACCGATGTTCGGCGGGTGGCCGATGTTTGTTATTGTAATCGGTTGGACCGATGTTCGGCAGGGGGTCGATGTTTTGTTAATATAAGTTATTGAAAATCTTTGGAGTCTATTAGAATTCGTAGAAGTTAATCGTCAATTAATGATAGGAGGGATCGTAATCGAGTATCCTGTGGAGTATACTGGTGAGCAGCTTTAGAGTGGTTAGAGCTTGAGATTTGACTCAGGATGTATGGAATATCTAAGGTTGGGGGACAACCGTAGTCGCTTGGCTAGGAATGATTTCAATTGTCGGGGTGTTCTGCCGATCATAATCCCAGTGTCTTAGAAAGAGTACGTTCGTAAGAATAGTATTCGAGAAGTTTAGTAGGGGTTTCAAGTGGACTTAGGAACCTGAGGTTGAGGTGAGGGAGAACTATCCGGAGCTATTCGTAGGCAGAGACTTCGAGGGCGAAGTCTAATCCAAGTGGGGGAGAGTTGTAAAGCCTGTTGGGAACTGAAGATATGCTAAGTATAGTTAGTACTGCCAAGACAATGTTACTACTGCCAGTTCTTCGTTACTACTGCTAGAAGAAGTTACTACTGCTAGAAGAAGTTACTACTGCTAGAAGAAGTTACTACTGCTAGAAGAAGTTACTACTGCTAGACATGATAAGTACTGCTGAGCTGAGTTACTACTGCTTGAAGACTGTGAAGGTTAATACTGCTGAAGGTCGTTAATGCTGCTGAGCCAAATCATTGTTAATACTGCTGACTTGATAAGTTTGGTATGCGATACTTTTGGAGACAAAGAAGGAATTGATCAAGATATGTTTAACGAAGATTCAGAAGATCAATTTACTTTTGATAGTTATCTTGTAATTACTTTTGTATAAATAGTATTGATAGATAGCTATTAGAAGATAGATAGAATAAACAAGAAGATACACGATATAGAGAATAGTTTTTACAAAATTTGTTTAGCTATTCAGAGAGAATTAACCTCAAGGTGTAAGAACCCTATTTCTAGAGAAGTAGAAGTCGTCTTGTTGAGCCTGTTCAACAAGATTGAGGTTTGGTGTAAAGCTTGTGAGTAATACAGTTTGATATATACAGTGTGTTGAATTCTATTGATTGTTCTTTAATTGATTTAGAGTTCTATTCCGCAAGATTCTCTAAATTCTGTTTCTAAGAAGTTTAATTCTTGTTAAGAATCGATCCTGACAAGTGGTATCAGAGCCTTGGTATCTTAGAAGCTATGGACAATTCAATGGATTCTCACAGTACTCTTGTTTCAAAGGTTCCCATGCTCAAACCCAATGAGTTTGACATGTGGAAACTGAGAATCAAGCAGTACATTCTTCTTACTGATTATGCAATATGGGACATCATAGAAAATGGCCCATGTAATGAAGGAAAGATTGGAGCAGATGGAAAGAGACCTCCTCCCAAGACAGATGCTGAAAAGAAAGTCAGACAAACAGAGATGAAGGCCTTAAGCACTCTGCTTTTGGCTATTCCTAATGAGTACCAACATCAATTCCAACACTGCACAGATGCACAGATGTTGTGGAATGCTCTGGAGAAAAGATTTACTGGCACAAAGAGCACAAAGAGAAATCAAAAGGCTATTCTCAGGCAACAATATGAGAACTTTATGTCGGCAAAGAATGAGTCTATGACTCAAACTTTTGACAGATTTAACAAGTTAATTGGAGAATTAGCAACTGTGGGTGTACACATGGATGCTGATGATGTCAATAGAAAGTTCCTTAGATCATTGGGAGAAGAATGGACCATGTACACAGTCTCATTCAGACAGAATGACCAATTGGAGGACAAAGAGCTAGATGACCTCTACAATGATCTGAGAGTATTTGAGGCTGAAGTTGAAGCCAAGAAAAGGCCATCTGGATTTGTTTATAATGCTGCTTTATTATCTTCATCCTCTGATAATGCTGCTAATCCTGATTCTGTTAATACTGCAGGTTCTGTTAATGCTGCTAGTGGAACTAATCAAGAGAAGACTACAGATTCTGTACTAGAAGCATTCTTTTCTAGTCATGTTCACTCTTCTCTAATCAATGATGATTTAGAGCAGATTAATGCTGATGATCTGGAAGAGATGGACATCAAATGGCAGATGGCTATGCTATCAATGAGGGTGAAGAAATTCATCAAAAGGACTGGGAGAAACAACTTTTCCCAGAGAAGAGAAGATGGTGCAGGATTTGACAAGTCCAAGGTTGAGTGTTATAAGTGTCACAAGATGGGACACTTTGCCAGAGAATGCAGAAGTGGAGGATCAAATCAACAGGCTCCAAATGGAAACCAAAACAGAAGCTCCTCTCAAGCCCTTGTTTCTCAACAAGGAATGGGATTTGATTGGAGTGATCAAGCTGAGGAAGCCTGTCAGAATCAAGCTCTTATGGCAGAAGTATCTGATATTCCCACTGAGGTACAATCTAAACTCTGTTCTCAAGCCTGCATTGATGCTGTTAAAAGATATAGGGATCACAATCAGGGTATGTGTGATAACCTTAAGAGGCTAGAGAAAGATGTGAAAGATTATGTTAGAATTGTAGAAAGGTTTGAGGAACAGATTAGAGCTTTTCAAGCTAATGAACTTCAACACCACTATGATACTAACTATTGGAAGTGGGAGAAGAATGAGTATGAGATTAAGCTGAAAGTGTCTGGGGAGGAGAATGAGAAATTAAAAGAAGAGCTTAAGAAGGTTAAACTTGATGTTGAAAAGTTTACCTGTGCTTCTAAAACCATGGATACCATCATTAAGGCTCAAATCCATGACAAGATGAAAGTAGGGATAGGGTACAATGCCACACCTCCACCCTACAATAACAACTACATACCTCCTAAGTCTGATTTGTTAGAGACCAAGGATAGGAAGGAACCTGAATTAAAGATTAATATAGATCCTTGTGAAAAAGAAATAGTTGTTGAGGATGAGACTGACAAAGTAGACTCTGATGAGGAATGTGAAAGTCCATATGTTAAGAACAATGAGATAAACAGGACTGAAACAGAAGAAGGAGTTAAGAACAATGGGATAAAAAGGAAAGAAACAGAAAAGGGAGTCCATTACACACAGACCACAGTTGTGGCTCCCAATACCTGTAAACATTGTTCTTGTAAGAAATCTCAAGAGCTTAAGCCCCAAAAACATGATAACAAAAGGGGTAATCAAAGAAACTGGAATAACCAGTGGGCTATGAGACAAGGAGTTGATCTGAACAGAATCAACAGGCCAAAACCTTGTTTCATCTGTGGTAAGCTAAATCATTTAGCCAAACACTGTTATTTCAATCCTGTTAACCAAAGGTTTAATACTCAAAGATCTTTTCAAAAACCTGGTGGTTACAGAAAGAATGGTGGCTATAAAAAGCCTGTGAGGAAAGTTGTGGCAAAGAATCAAGTTAAAACCAAAAGCCACATGAAAAAGGCAGAAACAGAAAGTGTTAGAGTATGGATGCCTAAAGGTACTAATGATAATACTGCCAACTCAGTTAGTACTGCAGGAAGCAATAATGTTGCTAGCAGTGTTATTACTGCTAACACAGTTAGTACCTCTTCAACAATTAATACTGCTTCTAGTGTTAGTACTGCTAAGTTAGTTAATACTGCTGAGAAGGCAAGTACTTCTGGAAGCAGTGTCAGTGCTGCAAACAAAGTTAGTACTTCTGCATCAGTTAGTACTGCTTCTAGACCTATCATCAAAACAAAGTACCCAAGCACTGATGTTCCTCACTTTGACAAGCTCATCAAAACAGAATGTAAGTATTTTGATGATCAAGGGAGACCCAAGACCACTATGGCTTGGGTCCCTAACAAAAACTAATTGATTTATCAGATGTGCAGGGCAATCAACAGCTTATGGGGAGAAGCATTTGGCATGTTGACAGTGGTTGCTCTAAGGCACATAACAGGTAACATGGCATGCCTTCAATATTTCAAATGAATTGATGGAGGACATGTTACTTTTGAAAATAATCCTGCAGAAGGTAAGAGAAGTAGTAAAAGTGATGTGTAAGATGACATTTGAGGATTTGACAAGTGATGCACAGTGCAGAGTTAATACTGCCTGTGTTCTAGTAGTTAATACTGCTTGTGCAGTTAATACTGCTCGGTAGTTAATACTGCTCAATAGTTAATACTGCTTGTGTAGTTAATACTGCTTTGCAGTTAATACTTCTCAGTAGTTAATACTGCTAGTGCAGTTAATACTGCTAGGTAGTTAATACTGCTTGGTAGTTAATACTGCTCGGTAGTTAATACTGCTAGGTAGTTAATACTGCTTGGTAGTTACTACTGCTGTGTAGTTAATACTGCCTTGCAGTTAATACTGCTCAGTAGTTAATACTGCTTACGTTGTTAATACTGCTTTTGATAATCTAGGGCATATAAATACCCCTGTGTGCCCGCCAAAGTTCATAACGACTCTTCGCATTTACCTCTTCTCTCTCGTTCTAACCTAGTCTCCCCAGAATCTTTGTGTTTTTCTTTCAAGAATCCTCAGGAATCATGGAGTTTGTGGATGAGCACAATGAAATAGCCATGCTTCAGAAGCCGAAACAAGCTGCGGGATTCCACGATATCGTCGATTTTCTCAAATCCTCGCACATCTCCTATGCCCTAACAGTGAGCCCAACCATCTATATCGAACATCAGACACAATTTTGGGAGAATGCCACTGTTAGTTTCGAAGAAGGGCAGAAAACCATTCGAACAAGGGTTTGTGATAAACCCTTGAAAGTCACAGAGGAGGTTATTCGCATCTCTCTTCACTTGGATGATGCCTCAGGTATAACCTCTCTATCTTCTGATGACTTATATTCGACTTTACAAAGAATGGGGTATGAAGGTCCCATTGGTGTTTTTAATTTCTACAAGTCAAAATTTTTCAACCAATGGAGATTTCTTGTTCATACCCTGATGCACTGTATTTCCAAGAAAACTACTGGATGGAGTGAGTTCAGCAGTCCCATTGCATATGCCTTGGTCTGCTTATCCACTGCTAGAAAGTACAATTTTTCATCTATGATCTTTAATGATCTTGTATCAAACTTGGAATCCAAAAAGAGCTTTTACATGTATCCAAGGTTTGTGCAAGAAGTTATTAACAAGGAATTGATGGACTTACCTCAGTTTGGTGAGGTATATGTACCAAAATCCCCTAAAGGGAAGGTTTTTTCAAATATGAAAAGACTTCCTAGGGACTCGGAAGGAGTTGACACACCATTGTTCTCTACAATGATGGTTGTGTCCCACACAATTGAAGGTATGGCATCAGGGTCAAGGCCCTCATTAGACATACCCACTGATGACCAATCCCAACCTTCCATCTCAAAAGACATCCCTCAGTCCATTCTTGAACAACCCACTCCCACAATCACCAAAAGGTTTCAAAGAAGAAAGGTGCACAAGGTTCCTTCCCTTGATGTACCTACTCAGAGCCCTAAGCCTTTAAGCCCTCAGTTGGAGCATTCTCCAATTGAGAATATCAACAGGGAAACCACAGGGGTGTCTCACAATCCCAAGAAGGTGCTCTCTAAGGAGAAGGATGAGCATATGGGTGCTAAGGCTGCCACTACTTCTGCTAGCACAGAGAAGGACAGTGGTAACATAAATAAGACCTTCCCCATGGCAACTCTAAATGAGAAATCATTAGGAGGACCCAGGTGCCAAGAAACCAAGGGGGCAGGTAGTGCTTCTGCTAGGCAGAAGGCTTCTGCTAAAACTTCTAGTGATCCTTTAAAGAAGGTAAACACTTCTAAACAAGGTGAGGATAGATATAACTATGAGGAATTGATGGAAACCATAGGGAATGTCAACTTGGATGTTATGGCACAAAAGAAGGAGATTGAGCAACTGAAGACTGTGGTCACCTACCAACAGTCTCAAATTGAGAAGCTCAAGAAGATGGTCACCAAGTTGTTGCACAGAAGGAAAAAGGCAAGATTTGTGCTGAGAAAAAGAATTCCAGCTGATGATGCTCCCAAAAAGGGGGAGTCAGAGTCAGAATCAGAAGCAGAACTGAATAAAAAGGGTCTACAAGTTGAGAGGGAGACAGTTCAGATGGAGACTGAAATGGAAACTGAGAATGCACAGTTTAAGGGGGAGTCCAGTGCACAGAATAAGGGGGAAACAGAAAAGGTGGAAGAGCTTATTAAAGAAGAAGAAACTACAACAGCAGCAGAAACCACAGCAGCAGAAACTGTTAATACTGCTGAGTTTGAACAAGCAGCAGAAACAGTTAATGCTGCTGAAGGCCAAACAGAAAAAGCAGCAGAAACTGAGCAGGAAGCAGTTACTACATCTCAAGCTGAAATTGATGAAGAAATATACTGGATTGTGAAGAACAGTGTTGAAGCAGCATCATTACATGTTCTAAGAGAAGCAGTAACAGCCATAGCAGCAGAAATGGTTATTGCTGCTGAGAAACTTAAAACAGCTGAACCAACTCCTGCAGCTGTTAAAACTCTTAAAAGAACCAAGATGATGTCAAAGAAAAGACCAAGCACCAAGCCCATAACTTCACAGAAGAAAAATGAAAAGAAGCCAAGGGTGGAGCCAACTGCAGAAGAGGCCCAGGAGGAAACAGTGAAAGAAAAATTAACCTCAGAAGTTGCTGAAGAAGAAGTGGCAACTCCATCAGGGCAATCAAGCAATGTACAATCACAAACTGATGCCCAATGTGATTTGTACATTACTGGTGTTGACTCTAACCCAATTCCAATTCAGGCTGAACCAATATCATCTAAGGCTCCTGAAATCATCTTTTGGGACACTTTGAAAGATGGTAGAAAGGAGTTCATTAGGATAAAAAGAGCAGATGGAAAATTTGAAGTCTTTTCAACTTGGGGAAAAATTGTCAGAACTTGCTCAAGATCAGACTTAGAAGAGATGTTCAAAGTTGGGATGAGGATATATGAAAACATGCTGACTAAACAAGGGATGTCAATCTCTAAAATGGTACTTGAATTCTTGTGCCAAATGTTCAAACCTGAAGCAGTTCAGCATAGGATAAACACACAGTTT
The DNA here is from genome assembly GCA_033807775.1 of Saussurea involucrata. Taxonomy (NCBI): domain Eukaryota; kingdom Viridiplantae; phylum Streptophyta; class Magnoliopsida; order Asterales; family Asteraceae; genus Saussurea; species Saussurea involucrata. Next base: position 114,467,016 of record CM066324.1, read on the forward strand.
CAAGCCATTACCAACTGGATGCTCTATGAAAACTGTGGAGTATATGTCATCTCCCTTGACTCTGCAACGCAAGAATACTATCTGGTGGATGAAATATACAATCACAGCATGAAGAGACTGAAAGGAATGCTAAATGCTAAGTTGACCTGCAACAAGGATTCAGCAATGGGTAGATTCTTGGTAAAAAGGATTCTCAATCAGAGTCTAGGTTTAAGTCCTAATCTGTGCGTATATGATGACTAAGTTTTGGAAGCATCATCTGAAGAACTTGACTTCTTTTCCTAAAAGTCAAGTTAGGGGGAGATTGTTGGGAACTGAGGATATGCTAAGTATAGTTAGTACTGCCAAGACAATGTTACTACTGCCAGTTCTTCGTTACTACTGCTAGAAGAAGTTACTACTGCTAGAAGAAGTTACTACTGCTAGAAGAAGTTACTACTGCTAGAAGAAGTTACTACTGCTAGACATGATTAGTACTGCTGAGCTGAGTTACTACTGCTTGAAGACTGTGAAGGTTAATACTGCTGAAGGTCGTTAATGCTGCTGAGCCAAATCATTGTTAATACTGCTGACTTGATAAGTTTGGTATGCGATACTTTTGGAGACAAAGAAGGAATTGATCAAGATATGTTTAACGAAGATTCAGAAGATCAATTTACTTTTGATAGTTATCTTGTAATTACTTTTGTATAAATAGTATTGATAGATAGCTATTAGAAGATAGATAGAATACACAAGAAGATACACGATATAGAGAATAGTTTTTACAAAATTTGTTTAGCTATTCAGAGAGAATTAACCTCAAGGTGTAAGAACCCTATTTCTAGAGAAGTAGAAGTCGTCTTGTTGAGCCTGTTCAACAAGATTGAGGTTTGGTGTAAAGCTTGTGAGTAATACAGTTTGATATATACAGTGTGTTGAATTCTATTAATTGTTCTTTAATTGATTTAGAGTTCTATTCCGCAAGATTCTCTAAATTCTGTTTCTAAGAAGTTTAATTCTTGTTAAGAATCGATCCTGACAAAGCCCGTGTCCCGGTATGTTTATATATAATTTAACTAATTGCTTTAATATCGTTCTTTTAGCGAATCTTTACTAAGGGGGTTAGCAAGTTTGACCAAATGCGTAATAAATCTTTAAACCATTTTAAATTGTTGCCTTTAATCGTTTTGGTTAGTGGTTTGGTGTCAAAAGGGACCAAGATGTTAGAATTCATGTCTTTTTAGTGTAGATTGTGAGATAGGTGTAGTTGAGGGGCTAGAGTGCAATTTTTGGAAATTATTGCATGGGTCTCGGCCCATGGCCGGATCCCATTCTCGTTTTCTTCCTTCCTTGATAGCCAAGCAAACCCAAAACAATTCCATAACCCTATTCGTGTCTTGGGGTGCGGCTGTGAGAAAAGAAACGAGAGAGAGATAGAGAAGAGCCGAGAAGAAGAGGTAGAGAGAGAGAGATAGAAACCGAGAGGTAGAGAGAGAGGAGTTGGCCGGAAACCCCTCCCCCACCTGTCGCCGTGGTTGCTGTTAGCGGAGGTCGCCGCTGCTGCTGTCCGTCGGAGGAATCGAGGGAGAGAAGATCGGTCGTGGTGGTGAGGCGTCGTCTTGAGGTAAGTCGTTCTCTCGTTCGTCTCGTTTCTTTTCCTTTTTCCTTTTCGTTTTCCGGCGAGACCACCACCGCCGCACGCCGCCGCTGCGGTGGCTGGGGGTGGAGTGCGGTGGCAGTGGGTGTCACTCGTAGCGTAAAACCCGAATCGTTTAAGCCTTGAACCGTTTTTATAAATCGTGATTTTATGAAAATTCTAAGTGTGCTGTCCAGTTTTCGTGTGATCATAACTTTTCCGTCGTAACTCCGTTTGAGCCGAAACTGGCGCCCACGGTTCAGGCTCGGGGTCGGGCATGTTTTCCGTGTTTTAGCGGAAAACTGGTTCGGCCTCTAGCTAGGTGGAAAAGTGGTCGTAAGTTCAGTGAATCGTCATTTTATGTAAATGAAACTGCAGTTCGGTCACTGTTTTGCGTAAGCTGTAACTTTTTCTTCGTAACTCGGGTTGGGGTGATTTCGGTGCCAAAAGTTCCCTTTTTCAGTCTATAAACCTTTCTGTGTTTTGTGAAAAATCCAGTTCGGATCGTAGCTTAGGCCAAATCGTCGTTTTATGCTGATAAGTGCTGTTTTTCGCTGTTCTGCGGGCTGATCTTATAAAATCCGTAATTAAATGTGGAAAAATCGTTAGTAGGTGTATAATATGTCCTTGGAACCCTAACTCAGAGTACTTTCTGGTCATGTAATTTAATTAAGGTTTTTCTGGGTTTAAAGAGGTCGAAACAGGTCCCGAACGGACCTGTTTGGCGAGAGCAGAAAATAGTTTTAGTGACGGTTTAAGCGTGTGTCGTGTCATAGGGTCCGGGTCTCGTATTGACACGTTTTAACATGCGTTTAGGTGCTGGGAAGTGACCGCATTTGTGAAGCTTGAATTGTGTTGTTAAGCTAGGCGCGCATTCGAGGTGAGTTCTCTCACTATATCTAATAACGATTGTTTTATCATTGCTGTAGTACGTGTGTGGTAGCTTTATGTGATTGTGTTGTGGAACTAGATAGTGGGGTGTCTAGTTGATACTTTGTCGTCATGTTAACTCGGTGGGACCGAGGATCCGGCGGGGCCGGAGATTTTATACGCGGGTGGCATAGAGACTCGGTGGGACCGAGGATCCGACGGGGCCGGAGATTTTATACGCGGGTGGCGTAGAGACTCGGTGGGACCGAGGATCCGGCGGGGCCGGAGATTTTATACGCGGGTGGCATAGAGACTCGGTGGGACCGGGGATTCGGCGGGGCCGAAGATGTTATCATGTGGTCGGTGGGACCGACTTGTGCCTTTTAGGTGGGTGGTTGTGGATGTACATGTGTATGATTTGTTCGTAGACCTGTATGATCGTTTATGTGTCACTATCTGTTGTAGGGGTAGTGTGGAATAACTGTATTATTTATGGTGTTTGATTTCACTAAGCTTCGTGCTTACCCTTTCCCAATAAACTGTGGTTTCAGGTCCGAGCGGCTCCAAGGCGTGACGAGTACACACTGGCGCGCGAGAAGAGCTGGTTGTTTTTATGATTTTAATAATTAAACGTTTATTCCGCTGGTTTTTTTTATTATAAAGATTTTAATTATGAGTTTGCAACGAATCGTTGGGATCATGTAATGGTTTGTTATGAATGAAATGTCTATCTTAAAAATTTAAATTTGCTTGAAATTTTAGGACGTTACACATATATGCATAATACACAACATGCAGTAGCATATATGCTACTAACAAGAATCGAATTTGGAAAAATGGCAGTACCTTTTTACATATGCTACTATCAAGAATTATAGCTTCACAAATGCAACAATCAAATTTTTTTATATCCTAATCCAAAACAGGTCGAATCTGGGTCAAGTTCTGATTTTTACTAAACCCTAAACTAACATTCACAAAAAGTCTAACCTGAATGTCACCAGATTATGATATATTTTTCACATATTTGTCATATATGAAGAAATTGAGCATGCTTACATCAGTCTACATCAAATGCAATTTATATACACAAATTTGTGGAGGGAAAACAAAACCTCGAACTCAGCGATTTTCCAGAGATGAAATCGAATTCCAGGGATGAAATCCATAATACAAAGGGGCGACATACCAGGGATGAAATTGATCGAACTCAGCGATTTTCAAGAGATGAAATCGAATTCCAGGGATGAAATCGATCGAACTCAGCGATTTTCCAGGGATGAAAATCGAACTCAGCTACTCCAGGGATGAAAGGGCGACATATCAGGGAACGAGATTGATTTGGAGATTGACTGCACATGTGATTTCCCTTATTTACCCTTCCCTCAACCTTTATTTTTCAATTGGTGTATCTATGTTTCTTAATTTTACATTTTCTACCCAAACTAATCTAGACCATTGGATTATAAAATCAAGGGGTATGATGGGTTTGTAAGGTGTGCAACAATTGAACGGTTTGCATTTTACGGAGCCTATATATATATATATATATATATAGAGAGAGAGAGAGAGAGAGAGAGAGAGAGGTGGGTTCAAACGAGGAGCTTACCTACTTAAGAGAACGCGAGGAGCATTCTCAACCACTGATATCACAAGTTATTAATCATATATGATCTTGTTTTACATTCTGATATCACTTCGTTATTAATCATATGTAATTTTATTTTAGTTGGTAAATCATATGTGATCTATAAGACTGTTATCTGATATCACTAGTTATTAATCATATATGATCTTGTTTTACAATCTGATATCACTTAATTATTAATCATATGTGATTTTGTTTTAGTAAAATCATATGTGATCATAGATGATCTTGTTTTACAATCTGATATCACTTAGTTATTAATCATATGTGATTTTGTTTTAGTAAATCATGTGTGATCATATCTTGTTTTACAATATGATATCACTTAGTTATTAATCATATGTGATTTTGTTTTAGTAAATCATATGTGATCATATATGATATTGTTTTACAATCTGATATCACTTAGTTATTAATCATATATGATTTTGTTTTAAGTCGCGACTTTGGTTGCGACTTAAAGTGGAGGTAAAAGTCGCGTAATCATATATGATTTTGTACATGAATCATATATGATTTTATACATAGCGGTTGTTTTCTTGTTTTCTTAAATAGTTAGCTTTCTCATATGAACTCACCTCTTGTCAACTAAATATCAATCAAAATTTATATAAAACGACGATTTTAAATAGTTAAAAAAAATCTAAGAAATTGTAAATAAAAGGATAATTTTTAGGAAACTATTTTAAAGTTGTTAATTGCGTAAATGCAAAAGAATTTCGATCAACACCAAATTTGATTATATGGATGGATGATTAGAGCGAAGAAATTAAATAATGCAAATATTTTTATGTAGTATATATGATATATAATTAAATAATTAAATAAAAAAATATTCAATATTAGGTTCATTTCGAATGTATCGAAGAGACGATTACAATGGTGTAACTTGTTAAAATTAAAACGTATTTTTTTAACATATTTTAGTTAATAAACGATTATATGTGTTAATATGATGAAGGTGTAAAATTAAAATTAAAAAAATTAAAGGTATAAAGTAAAATTAGTAACTAATTATAGGGGTTGAAAGTGTAAGTTTCAAATTAGAAATCAAATATGGTCGAACATGGGTGGAAAAGTCGCGTGTTTAAGAAATGCTTAATTAGTGGCTGAGAATGCTCCTCACGCTTCTCACGTTTTGGTACGCTCCTCACGTGAACCTTCCTCTCTCTCTCTCTCTCTCTCTCTCTCTATATATATATATATATATATATATATATATATAGGGTCCCTTCTTTTGCTAACTTAACTCATTAGTACTAACTTTTTTTGACCAATGAGATTGCACCAATTTGTTTGGTTTAAGGTTCCTTTCCACATTTTAAGCAAGGGTGTGAATGGTATTTTCAATTAAAAAGTGGATTAGGATGATTCCTTTCTTTTAGCTTTATCTTGTTTCCTTATTTAATTTAATGATAATTATGGTATTAAGAAATAAATTCAGTTATATTTTTAAGTAAGCTGTATTTCATCTTCTGGAAACCGTATTTTTCTGTAAATCGAATTGCATCTTAGTAAATACGTATTTTACTTCAATTGCATATGAAACCCACCAACTGGACAATTGCATATATGCACTTCAATTGCATATGCACTACAATTGTATATATGAAACCGATGATAAACCAAATTATGGTAACCACGTGTCCAGTTGTGCATATGTGTGTATGTGCACATGTGCACATGTGCATGTGTGCATCAGTGGGCATTGTGCATATATGCAGATGTAAATATGTGCACATATGCATATGTGAGCCATCTCAAACTAAAAATCGAACAACAAAACTCAAACGGGGTCATCAAGATAAGGAAAAACCAATTAAAGTTATTGAAAGTTAAAGACAGATGGGTAGAAGATCCAATTGTGTGTGCATATGTACAAACAATCAAAATGTTGAGTGTATGTGCATATGTGCATCTGCTCAACTAACCACTTCTGAAATCAAGAAATCATTTGAGACAAAAAAGGAACCAGACACCCTTTAGGAAAAAAACCTAGCGGAAGGAACACCATCTACTGTCAAGGAATTGAGGCCTGTCTTTCTCAGACCATAAATCGAACTCACCCGGTTTCTGAAATCGGTCAACAAAACCTTCAATTGGTCATCGACGCTAATCGAGAATAATTTGGGGGTTGTTTCTACAATATTCCATGGTCGCTCGATTCTTTGCCTGCATACGCTTCCACTGCCACTTCAAAACGCCGTCGGGATATGTTCTTAGACCGCCACCCATGAGAATCGTCATTGATTTGGGGGATTTAGCAATCGATGGATGGGAGAAACTGGATGTGAGGAACAGGCAAAACGTAAACAGGGAAATTGGATGTGAGGAAAAGGAAAAACGTAAACAGGGAAACTTACCTTGTTTATTATTTTATGTTCTGACCTTTTTACCCTTGTGCGCGCACATAGAAATAGGCGCGTGTAGTCAGTACCTATTCCTTTTAAATTTTTTATTAAATGGAGGTCGTTGATTTTGATTATTAATGGCTGAGATTGGTTAACACGATTAGGACTAATGGGTTAGTTAGCAAAAGAATGGGACTATATATATATAGTGATCTTCTTTTGTTAACCACCCCATTAATGTTAACCATGTTAACCAATCAGGACCATTAATCATTAAAATCAATGGCTAGGAAATATTGTCAATTAAATAAAAAACACGGGTGAATATTTATGAAGCATATATGCACAAGGGTAATATTGTCAATTACCAACCATGTCTAATTATCAGATAAGGAAACAATAAGACGACAATAACCAGTTTCCTAATTTCACGCATCCTCTTAAAGATATCTCACAGACTCACATCGTAACCCAAATCCGATCCCGACTCTCTCGCCAAGCACGATCGAAACAAAATCTTCCAAGAAATCAGTGTGATTCGGGTATCTTCATATACCCACAAGGAAAACGAAGGCGTGGATGGCTGAAATCGGAAGCGGGGCTTACATCAGCATACGTAAAATCGCATGAAACCAGGGATCAAGAGAAGGGAGAAAACCACATCGTTTGAAGAAGACCACATCCAGAAATCAAAAATAGGTTTCACAGCCAGGTTGAAGAAAGCATGCACATTGGTTGAGGTTGAAGCAGAAGTTGAAGAAGACATGCACATCGATTGAGGTTGAAGCAGAAGTTGAAGAAACCTGCACATCGGTTGAGGTTGAAGCAGAAGTTGAAGAAGGCCTCACTTCGGTTGAGGTTGAGGTTGAAGCAAAAGTTGAAGAAGCCTGCCAATGGAGATGTGCATGTATACGATTCTAACGATGTGCATATATGCAGTTCTAAGATGTGCATATATGCAGTTCTATGATGTGCATATATGCAGTTTTAAATGCATATATGTGATTTTTTGATCTTCATATATGCAACTGATGTGCATATAGCACATTTATAGATCTTCATATATACACTTGTGTTAGTAATAGGAATCTGATGTGCATATATGCACTTGTTTTTATGAGTAATATGTACATATATGCAGGCGTTGATGAGTAATAGGTGCATACATGCATGTATTGGATGGAGTTCATGATCGAGAGAAAAAAATTGAGATGAAAATGCTAGGATTTAGGAGCACGAAGACGATTAAGGTTAATCTTAAAAAAATACTAACTACCATAATTATCCTAACGTGATAAAAGGAAAGTAAATATATATTAAAGAATTTAAATATTAAAACCCTAAACTACCCCTAATGAAATCGGATTACTATTGCTAAAACCAAGAAAATCCCTTGATTCCTATTGGTCCAAATTGGTTAACACGGTTAGTACTAATGTGCTGGTTAACAAAGGAAGGGGACCTATATATATATATATATATATATATATATATATATATATATATAGTAGTTGTCTACCTACTTGTACGATGTAGCGCAGGTGAATTATAACTATGAAGCAAAGAACTCATCTGACATTCATGTTTCTTGTTTGTATTATTCTTCTTCCTTTTTTATAGGTTTGTGTGGTTTAATTGCGAAACAGTTACTAAAATAAAATATAGTTTGTTGACAAAATATCTAGGAAAATAAATCGTAAGAGTGCCGAGTTTCTAAATCCATATATTCACAAGTTGTTAAAAATTTTAAAATTTACGACTAAATACAAAAGCCTAACAAATTACTAGGGTTATTCTAAACCACCCCCCCCCCCCCCTCTGCAAGTTTGTATACCCCCCTCTCCTCACATCCCTTAATTTTTGAATTTTTGATTTTATAGTTACATTTTACACCCTTAAACTTATTTATTTAATTTACTTTATACTTTATATTTTTATATTTATCATTTTACACTTTCATTATATTAACACATATACTCGTATATTAACTAAAATACGGTAAAAAAATACTTTTTAATTTTAACAAGTTACACCATTATAATCGTCTCGTCGATACCTTCGAAATGAGCCCAATATTGAATATTTTTTGATTTAATTATACTATTATATGTCATATGTTTACGTTATTTTTTGATTTAATTATATTATTATTCGTCGATACCTTTTTATTTTTTGATTTAATTATATTATTTCGAAATTAGCTCAATATTAACTAAAATACGTTAAAAAATACTTTTTATTCCAACAAATTACAACTCTGATTATTCATTTAAATCAATATATTCACGAGTACAAGTACGCTCTATATATTCTTCATACAAATCTAATCTACGTTTGTATGGGACAATCCATGTACTTGCATCTTGAAGTCGATAACGTGTCCAATGGTGGGCATTGGGTATTCTCCGTTTAATACCACTTTTATGTAATGATTACCATTAACATGCACTATTGCAATTGACACGTGTTGGGATGATGACAGTGGTTGTGTCCTGAATGGTAAGTATGTCACACTACCTGCCATATTGAGAACATGTAGATGCATTTTCCACATATCTACCCTTCAACGTGGATAAAATGTGTCGTGGTTTGACATGTTGGGCTGATAAATCTTCAACTAGTTGAAATTCACCCTCGTTCAGCCGCATTGCATATGCATGACCCTCCATATATTGTGCAAGGGTATGATTATGTGTATCACATACAACCCTCGACGTCCACCAATTATGCTTAGCCGAATGTAGCGCTATCAACTCAGTATGACGACCGGAAACTTTCTTACTTTTGTAAACCCCACCATGTTCACACATAAACACGACTTTATAAACATCCCCATTTGGATAAGCCTTTGATCTTTTGATAGTAACAACACAATCAACCGAATGTCCCACATTGTGCACCCATTCAGTTATTTCTTCTCGAGAATTGAACACCTGAAATTATTATATTTTGTTATAACTTTCACTTGTCCCCGTAAGTATTAATAATCTTAAATGTTAGTTATCATAATATTATACCTTGTTGGTGACAAATTCTGATGTTGGTATCAAATCTTCTCTCATGTTTGTCATCTGCAAACTTTGATATATATGTATGTATATATATATATATATATGAACGATATATAGAGGGAGAGAGTGAGAGTGAGAGAGGGAGAGAGTGAGAGTGAAGAAGAATATGAACAAAAGAAACGTTCGTTCGATATATATATCGAATTATTTTTACTTTATTTCAAATCAATAACTTTTCTTTATTTCAAATCAAATTATTAAAACGTTCGATAATTAATCGAAACTTTTTGACTAATCATCACCAAAATCACAAACCATTTCGATTAATTAAATCGCACTTGTCTCTTTTTGATTAATCATAACCAAATACATAAATCAACAATCAAAAATTTAAAACAAAATCGGAAACAAAAGGAAAGAAATTGCAACCAATGTCTAAGATATCAAGGAAGTGAATAACGGAACTAGAGAGAATTGAGATAAGGCGGAGGAATTCTTATCCATTGTTGCACTCTTTTCTTGATAACAAGTTGGGGTTGAAATTGAATTAGGGTTTTAGAAGCGATCAGATGAGAATTAGGGATTTAAATAGGAAACTTTATAGGGGTTGAATTTATAGTAACCAATTTCATTGGACTAGTGATGGCCAAATCGACCCGACCCGACCCGATCGGGCAACCCGAACCGGACCCGATCCGACCCGCTCAAAAACCGGTTTCCAGCCCGATGGCCGGGACCGGTTTGAGTTTTTATAGATTTCTCCGGCCCGACCCGAAACCGGTTCGTGGCCCGGTTCTTGGCCCGACCCGGCCCGAAACCGATTTTTTTCAAAAAAAACTAGCCGTTATAGAGCCGTTGGAACCCAATTTTGGCCTTTTTTTGGTCATTTTTCACCCTCCAACCCCATATAAATACTAGGGGTGTTATGGTTCTTATCACCACCTTACAAAACGCAAAAAACACATACAATTCTCATTTCTCGGCTCTCGCTATATTCGTTTCTCGCAAATTCTACTATACAATCTCTAGTTCTCTAGTCTCTACTCTCTAGTCTCTACTATCAAAAAAATGGCCGAACAAAATTACAACGTTGTTGCCGAGCATGGACGAAAAGCACCGGTTTGGGAGCATTTCAACTTGGTGATGTTTTCCGACGGTACAAAAAAAGCGCAATGCAAACGGTGTGGAGATTTCCTTCAAGCCGCCTCAAATAGCACGTTAAAGCGCCACTTCGAGGAGATATGCAAGATGTTGAAATCGGGTGACGATCCAAGTCAACCCATACTTGACAATTCCGATCAAGTATGGTCGTATAATGAGGATATCGCCCGACAATTGCAAATGAAATGTGTCATTCAAGTGGGGTTGCCGTTCGGACATTTCGACAATCGTCACATTACGAACATGATCAAACAAGGGTTCCAACCACGCTACAAGGGTTCGGTAAATCGTCAAACTCTTCGGCGTGATGCTTTAAAACTTTGGAATACGGCTAAAAAAAATACGCGAGAAATGTTTTTAAACTTACCCAACAAAGTTTCTTTAACTTGTGATGTATGGAGCGCACCATTTGGATTGCCACAATCTTATATATGCATAACGGCACATTGGATTGTGCCGGGATCGTGGCAATTATGCAAACGTGTAATCACGTTTGAGCACTTTGGTTCGCCACATTCGGGTGACCGTCAGTTTTCTATAATTATGAGATGTCTTCATTATTATAATTTAAAAAATAAAGTTATTAGTATTTCGTTTGATAATGCTAGTAATAATACGGCATGCGTACAAAAATTAGGTTTGGCTTTATCCCCTATTTTAGAGGGAAAATTATTTCATACACGTTGTTGCGCACACATAATAAACTTAGCCGTTCAAGACGGCTTAAGTTGCCTTAATGAGCCTTTAACTAAGTTTAGGCTTATGTTACGCCGGATTTTCACAAAAGGTAAAAAAATGCAAAACGCATATAGAGAATATTGCAAAGAATTCGGTTTTAAAGCTTTGGGACCGGCACACGATATGCCGGTTCGATGGAATTCGACTTGGAAAATGATGGATAATTTAATAAGACAAAAACAATATATTCAAGCATTTTATAACGTTTATTACCCGGAAAACACGATAACTGATGATGATTGGCAAATGATTTATGGCTTTCACGATATTTTGGGCGATTTCAAAACTGCAACAACTATCTTATCCGGTATTTATTATCCAACGAGCCCTTTACTTTTAAATCAAATATATATTTTGGCAAGTAAAATTGCTCAATACGAAACGGATGACAACTTTCACGACGTGGTCAAACCAATGAAAGCAAAATTGGTAAAATATTTTAAAGAGATCCCTTTCACTTTTCTTTGTGCCGCGGCATTAAACCCGTATTTAAATGTTACGGGTGTCGAAGTTTTAATACAATCAATATGTTTCTCGTTTGGTTTGGATTCATCTACAAATAATTCTTTTTCAAGGAAACGCATACACCAATTTAATAATGATTTTCATCAATTATTTGAGATTTATAGAGTTAATTATGGGGGAGGAAGCCAACAAACCCCTACAACTCAAATGTTTTCACCGGGTTCTAGTAGCAGCCGTGGCCGAAACCGACAAGACTTAATGTCAACTTTAATGCAATCGGTTGCCATGGAATCTACTAAAAAATCTAGATATGATGGGGATAATTTGGGTGAATTCAATCAATACATACGTACTAATTTTATAACGGCATCCTCCACAAACGTCGTAGATGTTGAATCACTAGATTTATTAGAATGGTGGAAAAATAAACAACCGAGTTTCCCGATTATGGCGACTATTGCCCTTGATATACTAACAATCCAAGCTAGTACCGTAGCTTCGGAGTCGGCTTTTTCTCTTAGTGGCATGATCATATCGGAGCGTCGGACAAGATTAACCCCGCAATCGGTAGAGTGCTGCATATGTCTGAAGGATTACTTAGATGGAGAAGACCGCATTCAACATCAAACAAACCTGGAGAATGATCTAGACGGCGTGGAAGAAAACTTAGCCGAAAACAAAGCGGATGAACAACTAAGTACGCCGGGAACCGTAACCGACAATTCTGATGTTAGTAGTGTCGGTGACATCTCCCGATACGACGATGACGAAGAAGAACCAGACACCGACAGCCTTGACGATCGGACGGCTATTACACGACTGCAGAAGTACAATACTCTTGAAGACTACAATCCAGATCAGAATCCATACTACGCTCCATACAATCCATACAATTACAATCCATGGGGATGGGGTGATGGGGGTGGGAGTTCGGGAGCGGGACCTTCGGGTGTTTAGAATTTATGTATTGTAACTTGTAAGTTTGTAACTTAAAATTATATATAAATTATAAAACGTAAAAGTGTATTTTAGTGATATATATTATAAATAAAACGTATTTTTAAAGTGTATTTTAGTGATCCAATCCAATTTTTTACTTTTTAAAGTTTAGTAATTAATTATTATACAAAGAATTTTTTTTTTAAACTAAGAAAATATGCCGGCCCGATCAAGAACCGGTTTTGGGCCCGGCTCGGCCCGGTTTTATAAAAACCGGTTTTCCATACCAGTAAACGGGTCAGGGATTTTCGGGTTAAACCCGGCCCGACCCGACCCGGTTTTTCTCAGAACCGGTTTTGTCTGTCACTGTTTGAACCTGGTTTTTGCCTCGGCCCGATCCGACCCGACCCGAACCCGTTTTTTGGCCATCACTACATTGGACTAATGGCCCATTAATCGATGTACATTTGGAATTAAATCATTTCTAAAATGGAAGCGAAAATATACCAACCTTATTTGAATCATGGGAAATTGATTAAAATAGCAATTTTTAAATGTGGTTTAACCTCCTAGCCACTTTCTCCTCAATTTTACGAATATAATAGCACTAGGTCCGGAAATGCTAGGCTTGCAAATGCGAACCTAGTTACACGACAAAAAATATTTACATATTCAGCCCATCTTCGTAAAAACCCAGGTTCGCAAATGTGAATCTCGCCCTGGACTTTGAAAACTTAAACTTTATACCCAGGTTCACATTTGATTTCTAGGATATTGCATTTAAAGGTATGTTGTTTGTTTGAATTTATGTATAAACTAGTGTTCGACATCGCGCGTTGCGCGATGATCAAAACACATGTCAAGTAAGATATAAAAGAATTACGATACTACAAATCAACTCAAAACCTGAGAATGCTAAATTCTCATTATACATTGGTTAATACCCTTCTAATGTTCAAAGACATCTCTCCTTCTTTCATATACTCAATTATCTCTTACAATATTTCAGTTTATCGTCAATGTGTCATAAACAAAGCTCAACTACAATTTATTATTTGAGAAAATACTAAATCTCATTGTATCATTCGATATCTTATAGCCAACACTTCTTTCACATTCATTTCTATGTATTTATATTTATATTCATGATTGTATTGATTTGATTTTAATGAACATTTAATCAATGGAAAGTGAAATGTGTTACTTTTTAATAAAATATTTTTATCACATAGCTTCAAAATTACTATTTAATCCCAATTTTTTATGGCAAGTGTCGCATTTTTAGCCAACCAACTTTTTTTAATTTTGAAGGCATTCCCCCTCCTTTACCTACCTATCTTTTTCCAATATTTGTATCATTTGTTGATGTCATGTGAAATACTAAAATATGTGAAGTGTGTGGCTAACCCAGTACGAAAAGTTCCGTATGATTTCTATATACATTTATACTGAAATCTATATTCAAGCCATCTCCCTCCTTTTATATATTCAACTATATTTTCTAATATTTCTCATTCTCATCAATATGTGATAACCAAATTCAACCATAATTTGAGAATACTAAATTCCCATTTGCCGTGTTAATACTTTATAGTCTTCATTTGCATATTTATATTTCTCGTACTTATCAATGTTGGATAGCCCAAAACTCAACGACAATTCATGATTTGAGATTGCTAGATTCTCATTGTGACATTTTAATATCTCATAGTCTTTCTTTACATTTTTACATTGATACCGTTTTTAAAGCATCGCCCTCCTTTTGTATACACAACTACATTTTTTTAATATTTTTTCTTTCTTATCAACGTGGGATAACCCAAACTCAACTACAATCATGATTTGAGCATACTATGTTTTCATTATGTCATGTTAATATCTTATCGCATTCATTTATATATTTGTGTTGGACGGTAGCGAAAATTTATTGTTAGAAGATCCATACTAAGTTAATATAAAATGCAATTTGATGATTGACAACTAATTAGATCTAATATAAGACAATACATTTATTGGGGTTGTATACATGTGAATTATTGGGGTTATGCACAAATTAGTGTTTCCAATTTTTCCTTTTAGTTTATAATATTGTTTTTGCAACAATTAACAATCATATAAATGTACTTATGTAAACCACAAGGGTGGTGGCGTGGTGGCAAGGGCTTGGGGGGATGTGGTGGAATATCCCATCCACCCCGGGTTCGAGTCCAGGCGTCGGCATTCTGTGGCCAGGCTTAGTCTCAGACGGCCGCTTTGTATGTTTGTTTCCAAATTGCCAAGGATGTAGTCTAGGCAAAGCCTAGATGAACCTTATCAAAAAAAAATGTACTTATGTAAAGAGAAAAATGATTTCATACATAAAAAATTGAGGACATATCTAACTTGGAAAATTTTGTTATCATTGTGGAGCCAAAAAAAACCATGTCTATTGTCATCCTACTTAATTAGATTTTGAGATATCAATAGATGGAGAGATGAATTAATTAAAATGAATGCAAATAGGAAGTTGGATGGTTTGAGGTTAAAGTTAATTAAATTGGAAATAAAATTACCAAATAACCCTTCTTATGATGAAATACAAAATTTTCATTTAAGGGTAGAAAAGTCATTAACTTATTAGTATTTTAAAAAATTCAAAACAATGAGAAAATTCCTTTAGGAGAATACTACTCTATCATTGTGCCACATCATCATTTGTGGGTTTTCCTTTAATATATATATATAGATATAGATGGTATTTCCCTTCACTCTCTAATGTTGCCCATGGTTTCTATTGTTTTCACTTATTGTTATTGACACTAGACTTGAGTTTCTCTTTATTGTGATAGTTTCTGAATCAAAATTTGTCCATTGTTCAAGTTTTCTTTTCGTGATTCTTTTTGGTAATTGTATATTATCTCAAGTAAGTCTAATGCAATGGGTTTTCCTATAGGTGTTTATCTCTTCATTTTTCACCGAGTTCTATACACAGGATAATACTCTGATTTTTGTGGTCACACTTGAGTAGTACTTTTTCAACCTTTCTGTGCGATTGTATTTATTAAATAAACAGTAGTATGAAAAGTTATTTACCATTGCTTCAATGTATTTATTGTTGTCATTTGCCATTTGATGCAGGAAGAGCATGAAAATGTTATGAACTGCCTAATTAGGGTGAAACCAACACAATAACAGAAAGGAAATGCTTGGCCAAATGGTATTCAATCACATTAACTGAATGGAAAACGAAAGGAACTCTAGCGATTCGAGAGTGCTAGTCTCTCCTAAAAGAACCCACTAATTTTCTGCTTACCCTATACCACCTTCATAATCCTTATTTATACTATATTTATTGTAAGAAACTACCCAAACTACCCTTTCTAACCCCTTCTAGAATAACAAGTATTGATGGGCTTGGGCCTAAGGTGGATACATGACATTACCCCGCCCCCAAAGAACCACCCTGTCCTCAAGGTGGGTAGAAAAAATAACTAAACTGTTGTTGTCTAGTTACAACATAACCAAAATCAACTGCCACTGAAGTCCATTCCTCCCTATTAAGCTCCAGTACCTTCACATTGGAGATCACAACCACCCTTCCTGCGCACCGTATCAAAGGAGATTGCCGGAGACAATGGCGATCACAAAGAACGAATGTATACATATCCTCTAACAACTTAGCTCCTATTTCAACTTGTTCGGAACACGTAACTATATATTTTTCAACACTGTGAATAATGTGTCTTTGAAAATGTTTGGCAGCGCGTGTAAATACATATAGCCTCTCGAGTTTCTTGTGAAGCATGAGTTTGGTCCCATCAACCACCACATTATCTGATCCTCCATAACCATCATGTATCGGATATTGTTCAGATGCATAATTGTTTGAGCCATCTTGCCTCACCCCAAATCCAACATAATTTTGCTAGCCCTGATTTATTTGAAATTTCATCCTCACTGTAGAATGCACCGATCTCTTTCAAGTTGTCGGCATCCCAACTCAGCTTCATTATCCTGTGCAAAGCCTGATCAATTTTAAGGTTCAATGAACAGCCAATTTCCGCAATTCCTTTTGCTAGACTCAAGGAACTTGTCCCCAAGGTTCTAAATGGCATGCGGCGTGGCGTGACGGCGAGGTCAAGCCTCAAGCTTTGCGAGTTACGGCGAGGCCATGGCGTTTTCCATGGCGGCGCCATGGCGGCAAATATATATATATATATATATATATATATATATATATATATAAATTATAATAATGATTAAGTTTAACGCTTTAAATTCATATAAAAAACAAAAGAACCATGGATTGACAATTTGATATCAAATATACAAAGTTTACAAAAATGATATCAAGATCATAACAAAAAGAACGATCTACCCATGGTTTATATACTTCTATGTTATCGTCATCAATTATATCCAAAAGTAGATGTATAATCTAAGGTCTAAACAAACGATCGATCCATGTTTTCAATTATCGTCATCAATTATATCAAAAAGTGTTTCGTCATCGGAGTTGAATTCAAATTCTTCGCCACCTTCAACTTGTGGTTCTTCATCCGACTCAAAATCATCCTCATGAAGTTCTCTAGCCTCATGGTCTCTAGCCTCCAAACTACCGCCTTCTTCCATTTCCTCCTCCTCATCACTAATAGCAACGATCCATGATTGTGCTTTACTAGCATCAAGAGAACGTAACACATCCATATTTTGATTCTTGACGCTTGTCCACTTGTTGATGAGTTTGGCATTAAATTGAACAAAGACAAGATCATTAAATCTTTGACTATCAAGTCGGTTCCTCTTCTTTGTATGTATCTAAAGTTGAACAACAAAAAAGTTAAATATAAAATTATCTTTTGTTGATACGTGCACATATTAAATTGTTAATAACTATCATTAATATATAATTATATATTAAAACATAAAAATACTTACCCCCTCAAAGGCGCTCCAATTTCTTTCACATCCCGAAGAGCTAGTTGTCAACGAAAGAATTTTTATTGCCATCTTTTGCAATGTTGGGGTGGCATTTCCATATGTCATCCACCAAGTAACTACAAATATATATAAGAAATAGAAGAGTTTAAGATCTAAGTCATCTAACATATGTAAACAAAAAGTAAATAAATAAATGTATAGTTTGTAACTTTCTATACCGGGATCATAAGTGCTATTATTTTCGGAACACCCCTTTGCGGCTAACATTCTTCCAAAATCTCTTTCTTTTCTTTTATACTTTGGAAGCTCCACATTTATCACTAGATCTTGCTTCTCAAATTCACCAACAAAAAACTTTTCTACACATGTGAAAACCGCATCCGAGATCGTAAGATAATCTTTTATGGTTGGATCTTTGAAGAAGCAACAAGGATTCAATAGGTAGCCCGCCATATGCAACGGACCATCAAGTCGACCTTTCGCTTTTGTTTCAATGATGTCTAAAATAGGACGGTAGTTAACCTCCACATTGTAATAGGCCATTTTGACATCTTCCTTTGCTTGCATAAGCTCTCCATACAAGAAACCCATTGATGGCTTTCGATCTCCATCAACAAGTCGAAGGACTTTCACTAAGGGAGAAATCACCTTCAAACATAAGCTAATCCCATTCCAAAATGATACACTCATCACGGTCGCATATGCTCCTTTTCCTTTGTTAGTTTTGGCCCAATTGGATTGTGTCCAATCATCACTAGTGAACATAAGCCTTAGTTTTTCTTTTTTCTCCATCAAACTTTGCAAAGTTAGAAACGAGGTAGCAAACCTAGTGACTCCCGGCCTCACAATGTCTCTAGACTTTGTAAACCTTCTCATCATCGCCAACGTCCTATGATGTGCATAAATGTAAATAGTTAAAGTCTTTGCCTTTGCAATCAAACCTTTAAATTTAGCCTCTTTACCAATTGCTTCAAGCATAAGGTCGATGGTATGTGCGGCACAAGAAGTCCAAAACATGTTCGGCCTCTTCTCTATCAACAATTGTGCGGCCGCCATATTATTAGAAGCATTGTCCGTAACAACTTGTATCACATTTAGTGGCCCAACTTTTTCAATACATTTGTCAACATAATCAAAGATGTATGCCCCGGTATGTGCATCTTTGGAACATTCAACCGAAGAAAGAAAAGTTGTACCGACTCTTGAGTTTACACAAAAATTCATTATGCTTCTTCGTTTTTGATCTGTCCAACCATCCGTCATAACCGAACAACCATTTTGTGCCCACTCTTCTTCTTGATTCTTGAGAAGTCCTTTAGTCCTCTCAACTTCTTCGTTCAATAATGGTTCCCTAAGTTGATATTGGCTTGGAGGACGGTAACCTGGACCGTATTGTCCAACTGCTTCAACAAACTTCTTAAATCCAGGTAAATCGATGGCATGAAAAGGAATGCCTGATTCATAAACCCACCGTGCACAATATTGATGCACTTGGTGTGTTCTTTCTTTGCAAATTGCGTCTACAATATTTTGTTGACGCGTAGTTGGAGCATCGGGATTAATTGGATTAGCAAACTTGTCAGTGGGCCCTAAAGTTGATGCTTTCTTTCTTTTGGTACCACGATCACCTCATTTTCTTCATTTTCTATTTCAACTTCGGCCCTCATTTCTTCTTCCCGAATTCTATTTTCTTCTTTCTTGGCATCTTTATTTGTAGGATCACACAAAATACCATAGTTCCATCCCGCGTCACCCGAACTTCGTTTCAAGGATGACTCTGTACAAGAACTTGCTTCAGCTGTTGAGGTCGGTTTGGAACCCCCACTACCACTAGCCATTATGAATTATCTAACATATATTGTGTATTGGACTATTGGCATTTGCAAAATGCCAAAACCTGTACAAATCACAGTAACAAACATAAAATTATAACTGGTTCATACTTCACAGTAAACAACAAACGCCAAATTGAAGAGAAATATTGATGAACAGAAATATTGACAACGTAATGAGGTATTGATGAACTGACAAAACACCGTAAATCTGTAATATATAACAATTGACAGAAATATTGACATAAATCACAAGTTCACAACTGAAAGAAATAACTGTAATGTATCACATGAACAATTGACATAAATCACAATTGACAAAAACATTGATGAACTGACAAAAGTCACAAAACAACTGTAATATATACTGTAATATTGACAAGGGATGTTTACATTTTAAAATGTTTAATCCATTTCGTGGGTTCCAAAAGAACTGTGATGAGACCTACAGAACTAAGACCAAAAGAAAACAAGCATGATAATCGTGGGTTCCATTTTCAAGATTATGAATGTAATTGTAAATACTAAATAGACATTAAGAGGGTGTTTGGGAATGTGTTTGAAAAGAGCTTATTGACTTATTGGCTTCTCAAGAAGTCAATAAGTTAAAAACTGTGTTTGGCAAATTCAAAAGCGCTTTTGAAAGTTCATTTTGATTTCAACTGCAAACGTGATTTCTGAGAAGTAACAAACCCTTGACTTTTGGATTTGAAAAGTGCTTCTTGAGTTCAAAATTACAAAAATAACCTTTTTTTATTATATTTTTTATATAATAAATTTTATTATATTATATATTTGTAAAAAAAATATTTTTTAAAAAAAATATTTTTTGTTTAAAAATAACTTATTTGTTAAAAAAAATATTTGTTAAAAAAATATTTGTTAAAAAAATATTTTTTTTGTCTAAAAATAGAGATGTCCTTTTTGGTCATTTTACATGTATAAGCTAAGCCAAACACTTTTTAAAAAATAACTTATTGACTTGTTGACTTTTTCTACCACAAAAGCTAATCCAAACACTTTTTTAAAAACTCCTTTTCCAAAAGCAATAAGTCAATAAGCACTTTTAGCCAAAAGCACTTTTGGACTAAAAAAGCACTCCCAAACACCCTCTAAACTTGCAAAAATGGAAACAAAAATGGAGCTGTTAGTTCTTTTTATGAGTCCCATTTTCATGATTCTAGGTGTAATTGTAAGACTAAAAGAATGGAAATTCCAAACCTACTAAATGCTTAGAAGCACAATCGAGTTTAACTTTTAAGCAATTCCAAGCAAGCCCTTAATCATTCCAAAATCCAAATAAATAGAGCTTTCTAGGTGCTGACCTGCAGACGAAGAAGCAATCGAATGTGGAAGCAATCGACTGTGGAAGTCGAAATCTTGAGGCTTGTAGCAGCTGTGGAAGTCGATATCTTGAAGCAATCGAAGAAGAATGAAGAACCCTTGAAGCAATCGATGAAGAAGAACAAAGAACTCTGGTAATCGTATTCGTGAAAGAAGTTACATTAATTTAGGGTTTGACATTTTGATTTTGAGTTTTGACCATTTAAATATGTAAGTTGCAAAAATTTCAATTACCCCCTAAACTAAGTTTTAAAAATTACAATCTGACCCCCAAACCTTATAACGCCATAACGGCTACATAACGCCATATATCCATAACGCGCCATGGCGCGCCATAACGAGCTCGACGCCATGGGGTAAAACTTGGCGGTCAGGGCACGCCTCGACGCCATGGCACGTTTTTTAGAACCTTACTTGTCCCATTGGATTTAGTAACTACATCCAAACTAATTTCCACCGAACTGGGACTAGAGGTGCTCCCATAAAGTTCATGAATTTGACTAAAAACAGCAGCAAATTGAATAAACTGACTAGCATAGGGGTTGAAATTCTAAATATGAGTAGATGATTCTGTGGACAAAGTTGGAATGGTCCAGCACAATGCCCCCTTTTAACACCCACTATGGAGTTAAAACCCCTCTTTTCTGATTTTTGTCCTTAAAAAACTCCACTTCATGATTTTTCTCTTCTAGAAAACCGTCCACCCCTTAATTTTCTTCTTCACTATTTCGACTTTTCTTCTCAATTTCTTTAACCAAAGGACATGTATCAAACCTTGAAGTCCTACTATCTTTTTCCAACCAGCAGTTGCACGACGTACCATGGGCATAAGGTGTCAATCGAGTCACCACACTTGGTGTCGGGTGCCGGTGGTAGCGGTGGTGACGATGGCGGTGGAAACAGTGGCGGTGGTAGCGGCGGCAATTTCCGTTGATCGTCACTCCAACCATCTCTTCCATCGGCTACGTCGGTAAAGTGAAAGTACAGATCAAGTTGGATGTAGGCTTGGGCCAATATAAAATAACTAGGGGGTGTTTGGGATTGCTTATTTAAAACAACTTATGCTTATTTTTAAAAGTGCTTATTAATTTATGTCGTGCTAAAGAGGAGTTGGGGGTAAAAATATAATTTAGAAAAATAAGTTATAAGCAGTTTCAAATAAGTTAGAATGGATTAATTTATCAAAAACAACTTATTTGTGGTGGGGAAAAGTTATAAGCACTTTTCTTTTCTTTTTCAATCAAAACACATAAGTCAAAAAATAAGCAATCCCAAACACCCCCTAGGTCGGGTTTGGGCCAATTTAAAATAACCGGTTGGGTTTGAGCCATAAAAGAATCTTCAACTTGTGCTTTCGTAATTTCTCCCCCTTTTCTTAATTCCATTGGAACCTAAATACAGTTATTACGGTCTGGAATCCACATCCCACGCTCAATCCTTTCCCGGCGGCTTTTGTTCCACTCGATGATGGAGGAAAACGCAATGGTCGGCGAGGCTCGAGATTTGTTGTGGTCTAACCCAATGATTGATGTGTTCAATTCAAGGGTTGGAGGAATCGGTGGCGACTGTGGATAAACAATGGACGGAATCATGTGCGATTGTATTCCGATCTGATTTGAATCACTTTCACAGTAAATCGATCGGATCTCCTTCTTCTTCATTATCCTCCCTACTTTCTTCTCCTTCAGGACTCCTTCATGGACTGTTGCTTCCATAATCACTATGCTTTCACGGTTGACATCAGAAGCTTGAAGAAAAACAGCCTCAACTCCAATTGTTGTGGTCACCTTGATGCTATCCTAATTGGATTCATCCTAATTGGATTCAGGAGTATGAACAACCTCCTCATCACTTGGGATGAAATCTCCTGATGTAATCTCCCATGGTACAATACCTGATTGGGATCGAATGATAGTTACCTCTTTACGAATCATCTCCATAAATTTCTGATTGAGCACCATCATGTGGTCTCGAAAATGCTGCTTAATGTCGGCACCAATGGAATGGATATCGATCACCTCCTTCTTTGTGGATTCATCCTTCTGTGGAATCACATCATTTTCCATGGCTTCAAACCACAATAAGACAATTGCAAATCCCTGTTCATGGAATCGGTATTGCTCTGATACCACTTATTGTGAACGGCCTAATTAGAGTGAAACCAACACAATAACATAAAGGAAATGCTTGGCCAAATGGTATTCAATCACATTATCTGAATGGAAAAGGAAAGAGAAACGAAAGGAACTCTAGCAATTCGAGAGTGCTGGTCTCTCCCAAAAGAACCCACTAATTTTGTGCTTACCCTATACCACCTTCATCATCCTTATTTATACTAGATTTATTGTAAGAAACTACCCAAAATACCCTTTCTAACCCCTTCTAGAATAACAAGTATTGATGGGCTTGGGCCTAAGGTGGGTACATGACATAAAAATCCTAGAATAGTGAAACCCTATAATCTAGACTTGCATCGGAAGAATATAAGTCGATGACATTCAAGACTTACATGGGAAGAATATAAGTCGATGACATTCACGTTGCAGGTGTCCTGAATAGCTTTGCTGGTCACAAAATTAGTCATGAATAGCTTTGCTAGACAAATGTGTCCAAATAACCAAATACCTCAAATACCCGCACCAAATGGTGAAACCCCAAGCAAAGTTACTAGAAGTTCATTTAAACTTGTTTCCCAAAGGTTTTCATCCATCAAGAACACACAATACCCAAGTAATCACCAAATAAGAATTTATTTGTAATAAACCCATGGAAATGTGTTTAAAACCTCAAAATAAGAATATTTTGACATGTATATAGTTTTACAAACAAACTAGAACCCATCTTTTGCTTTATCTTAACTAGATCTAGAAAACCAAGCCAAGAAACTTAGCCTTTTAGCAAGAAGATTTGGAACTCCCAAACCTCAATCTCTCCTTGCAACTTAATCTTCCTCAATCTCCCCTTGAAGAGCTTTAAAATCGCTCGGATCAGATAAGAGATGAAGAAGTAGGAACAAAATGAAGAAAATCCCAAAAAAGATTATATTTTATGCAGTTTCAGTCATCCATGCAACCGTGTCCGTGTCCACCAGCTCCTCCCAAACAGGGGCTTATGCGACCTAGGCGGCGACCCTTCCTGCGATTTTTCGCACTTTTTCTCCATTTTCAATCCTGATTCGAACCTCAAGCTTTCTAGTATCATCAATACCTAAAACCTTATTAAACCTCTATCCTATTTGCCAAGCGATAGGGTGATTAGTCATAATGGTAACCCCGAAATTGCGTTATAGAATAGCTGTGAAGCTACGAGATGTGACTTGTGAACACCAAGTAAACCAAACAACACTAAAACTATATCTACCACTTGACTGCATCTTGTGAACCTCAATGGACACATTGTGAACACCCAATAACATTCATAACAATTAAAGCAAACTGCAAACACCCGCTATTGTTCTTCAAAAAACAAGACATTGTTCACATCTCATGAGTACAATCAAATTGTGAACACCTATTAAATGGAGAAGAAAGAAGCATAAACAATAACATCATAATTGATCTTATTGATGCTCATTATGCACATGGAACTCTCATGATTATTGTTGATCCTCTATAAATCTTGATGCTTCCATTAGGCGATGGGTTTTAATTTCAAATTAACATAAATTATAAAATGTTTGTTAAATTTATGTAACGGATTACAATTAAATCTCTTAAATATGGGGAGAGAGAGGATAATATTTAATAGGGAATTTAATTAAAATACCCAAAGTTTGACTTTGACTTTCCGAAATACCCATTTTTTTCGAATTTGCCAAAATACCCAAAAATCCTGCGATGGGTCCCGCGATCGCGGGATAAGGCCCATGTGTCCCGCTTTTTTGGCCAAAACGTCCCGCGGCACCCCCCAAGTATGCATGCGGTGACACTTTTGGTCCCTCCCCGCGACCCGACAAAAAAATTGCAATTTTGGTCCTTTTTGCACGAATCTTTGCATGTTTTTACTGTTTTTTTCCACAATTATCGTACTTTGAAGACCAATTTGTGGTTGCCATTCATCTTCCTCAATGAGATTTCATCCATAAATATCAGTAAAATGCAATCCATAATTCACACCCATTCCATCCTTCTTTCTTGCTTTCTTTGTTGCTTTCTTTCTTTGTTGCTTTCTTTCTTCAGTAAACAAATGGCATCATCATCTAACCCATCGTCTACACCTGAAAGAATGCCCGTGAAACTCCAGATCGCGATAGCAAAAAGGGAAAAGGAGATAGACCAACTGACACAAGAGTGGAAACAGATGATGGCCAAGAAGGAAACCCACTTGAAAAGGATCGAAGTGGAAGAAAAGGAGATCAAAAGGATGAAAGGGGATATAAAGATAGGGAGGCTCGTATTCGTCGAGAAAAAGAAGACATTCACCACATTATGCAAGACTTCGCAATTCTTCAAGCGAAGGTAAGCGACAAGCAAAGTTGGATTGATCAAACTAAAGCAATTTTTCAGTAGGTGGTGGTACAGGTGTTGCTTTAGTACTTTGTTGTTTATGTGTTGTTGTTTTGTACTTTTCCAGTTCGACATTGTTGTTTCGTTCCTTTCCTGTTTGTATGTTGTTGTTTCCTTCCTGGAGTTTTTATGTTGATGTTTCATGTTGAAGTTTGCTCATGAATAAAGGTCTTTAATTTGTCTAAAGAGTAGTGTTTAAGTAGTCTGAAATTTGTCTGAAAAGTGGTTCATATTAAAAATACAACTCATAGATGTTATACAATATTATTTCATAACAAACACATACTAATCAATACAGTACAAAATTATCCAAATTTGAGGCTACGGCTAGACGATGGTTTGGTTTTTGACAATTCAGGTCGACTTCTTACATGCTCTGGCGAGACGAGTCTCAAAGTGTTAAGCTCCACTTTCTCGATGTACACTTCAATCACAGTATGGCCATCAACATACTGGCGTATGTTGGCTACATCTTCGTCGATACTCAATTCTACCAGTCCAGTCAAGAAGTCTGCATTCGACCTCTTAAAATACAACCTATTATATTTTGGTTCTTCATAGTCCAGCTCTTTCATTATCTGTTCAAGCAGTTGCATAGAAAGATCCTCCACATCTAACATGTCAACATAAATTTCTAGACCACGTAAATAATGTCTTCTGGGTGGTTCCGTGAAGTACCCACCATGGTGGACTTTCATGGTGAACAACTATGGATATGCATCTGTTGATGAACATTAATTAATATAGTTAGTTCGTAGAACAACGGTAGTAAGAAGCAAAACTCAATGAAACCTGCACACTAACCATATAACTCTTTCCCAGTGTCTGAAAGCGATTCAGATAAACGCCTAAAGAACCAAACATAAAGGTTTGGGGATGCCATGTAAGAATACGTTAACGAATAATATGTTCTCGTATATGTGTTTTACGACTAATCTAGCGTGGGTTATTTATAGGCAAATGTGGATGCTTTTACTGCATGTTGGCTATTTTTGGTCCCTGTCTTTGCTCTAACACAACTTAGGTCCTGTCTTTGCTCTAACACAACTTTGGTCCCTGTCTTTGCTCTAACACAACTTAGGTCCTTGTCAACGCTATCATATGATATAGTTCTATATAACCATTACTATTCTCTCAATTTAGACTACTACCATTATGATCATCATCCCATGCCATGTGACCATGATTATCCATGTCCATGGTAGACATGAAGTTGTCCTCTCTTTCTCTCTCTCCTGCCATACCTATGTTCTGTTTCAAGTACCTTTCAAAAGATAACGGGTCTAGATCAACGTACATAAGTTATGTTTGATAAATTACAACGGGCCGATAAAGTAGATAAAATCATGTTATATATCAAAACAAGCGCACTAAACATACAATATTTATCGTCCCAATCAAGGGAAATCAATGTTCAGATCAACGGTATCATATGATATAGTTCCATGTGGCTCAAGCTCCGATGGGCCCTGTGTGTTACTTAGTTGGCTGACTGAACGTCTACTCCTTGGCATGGTTGAAGGGGCGGGATTTGGACACTCTCCACGAGTATGTCCTACGCATTGGCACCGAGTACATTTTTGCTGTATCGAACCTTCACCACGTGATGGACGTCGGTCGTTCTTTCTCGGTCTCCCGGCTCTGTTCTTAGTGTTTAACGGTGGATAGCATGGCGGAAGGGGGTCGGGTGGATACACCCATGCTTCAGGGGGTCCAATTGGATTTATTACCTCTGTGTATGTTGGCCGGTAAGTTTTGGACGGGAAGAAACTTATAGCCAAGTTGCTGCAATCTCTACGACCCATATGTCTTGCCGCAGCGATGGCATGGCCGCACGGTAACCCAGATTTTTGCCATTGGAAACATGAACAAACATGGTCGGTCATATTGACAGTCGCGTGAAGCTGGTTATCCCGAACCTCGTACCTCCCATAACCGATTTCGCGTACCCTCCATGTCGACGCGTGACGCGCCCTGAAGAGAACTATCTCCTCCGCCCCTAGTGTGAGTCTATTTTGCAGCTCAGCTCCTTTTCGGCGTCGAAGTTGGTACCACTCTTGTTGAAAGCTCCGAAAGTAGTCCATAAGAGTAACAATCGGACATCTACGCGCAAAACGGGAGAGTGCATTCACCGACTCTGCACTATTAGAGGTCAGAATGTCATACCGTTGTGTAGAAAAATGGGCCGCGGACCACCTCTCCGGTCCAACATCGTCCATAACTTTGGCTGCGCTCGGGGCACTAACTCGTAGAAGATTCATGTACCGGTCAAACTCCCAAGTCGTATATGCTCTGCATGCCTTCCAGTAGACATCCTTGTAGGTGGTAATACGTTTGTCCTTGGTTTTGGCGTTCATCTCCAAATGTCGACAACATAAGGCGTGAGGGGCGTTTAGGTAAATGGCAGAGATTGCGGCGCTTATGGAAGGAGCCATGTCGGACATAAACACCAACCCTTGTGGGTCTCCGATAGCTTGTCTCAACATGGACAGAAACCAAGTCCACTCGTCCCCGGTTTCGGACTTGCCTACTCCGAAAGCTACTAGAACGATGGAGTTATCCCTGTCCATGGCAACCGCCATGAACATCATACCCCCAGTAAGGGCCCTTTAAATGGACAGCGTCTATTACCAGGACACGACGCAGATTTTCCAAAAATGTGCGGATCTGCAAAAGCGTAGGTGGTTTCCCTTTGTAAATGTTATAGTTTATAATGTGTAAACATATGACGTGTTAAAATACGTACCGCGGGTCCAAGGGCGGCGAAGCACATCTCAAACCGTTCATGTGAATCGGTCCTTATCTGGGTGACAGTACCTGGATTCTGCAGCTGCAAATTATACAAATATGTTGGGAGTCGTTCATACGACTCCTCGAACATGCCTTTCACCAATAGCAGTGCCCTGCATCGCTCACGCCAAGCTTGGTGGTAACTAATCGTGACGCCGAACTGCTGGTGTACATCGTCCATGATGTCCTTTGGACGCAATGACCTGCTAGCATTAAGAAATTTTCCTTTCAGTATCGCACCCAAAGTCCTTTTGGTGGCTTGTTTGTGGTTGGGATTCCGTTGCGTCCTCGAACAAGTGTGTACGTCGTGCAACTTTCTAATAAGTAACGCCCCTCCTTTCTCTCCCGCGGGCCTCGCGTACATCCTCCAATTACAGTTTTCTCTCGCACATTCAACTACGTATCTGCCTTTGTCGGATCTCGGCGTGCAACTTTCGAAACCCTCTTCCATGAACTTAAGTCCGACCTGACTTGCCAAGTGATCCTTCGAATCAAATATCTGACCTACTTCTAACCTTAAACTGCGATTATAAGGTACATGTTCGTAGGTTTGTGTATGGGTATTCTGGTCTGGAAGAATAGGGGCATATCAAAATAGTCATTTAACTGACTAAATGATTTATTACTAGGGGTATATTCTTCGTCCTCATCACTATCGATATCTGATCTGTCTATATCAGCATTACCCATTTTGAAAACATAGGTTTCGTCATCAGCAACTCTAGCACAGCGTCCTTCTTGTGCTTGTTGTTGTTGCGTCTCCGGAACATAATCAGAGTAATAGTCGTTAAGACCATATGCATGATCCAAATGAATTGTTGGGTCGTGGGACGCCTGAAATTGAGAATCAGGCTGCTCCATTTGGAGGTCTTCGTCATCAGCGTCGTCATCACCTTCGTCATCACCGTCGTCGTCACCTTCGTCATCGTCTTCGTTGCACACCGAGGATTCAGCATACACATAAAGTAATGGAGGTCTTTCTGATTCGGCTGCAAAGTGCATAAAACCAGAGATATCCCCATCGTTGGATAACTCCACAAATGACCCATCATCATTCTTGAACACTAACTTGCAAACAGCCGAAGGGTCGATTTCACATTTTTGCATGGCGTATGCAACAAACTTCTGATAAGAAAAGTTTACTAGCAATTTTACACCATGCTTAGATTTATAAGGAAAATTCCACTCATTGTTTTCTTCTACCCATTCACCATCGTAACAGAAATATAGCCTAGTTGTTGCAACAGATGAACTCATTTTTTCAGTGGTATCTCAAAAACAAAATACTGAAGAAAGAAAGCAAGAAAAAAGGATGGAATGGGTGTGAGTTATGGATTGCATTATACTGATATTTATGTATGAAATCTCATTGAGGAAGATGAATTGCAACCACAAATTGGTCTTCCAAGTACAATGACTCAACATTGATGAAACATGCCAGTGAATTTCAACCACAATTTGGTCTTCAAAGTACAATAATTGTGGAAAAAAAACAGTAAAAACATGCAAAAAATCGTGCAAAAAGGACCAAAATTGTAACTATTTTCTCTGATCGCGGGGTAGATTGTGGGATTGATCGCGGGGAGGGACCAAAAGTGTCACCGCGGGCATAGTTGGGGGTGCCGCGGGACGTTTTGGCCAAAAAAGCGGGACACGTGGGCCTAATCCCGCGATCACGGGACCCATCGCGGAATTTTTCGGTATTTTGGCAAATTCGAAAAAAATGGGTATTTTGGCAAGTTAAAGTCAAACTTTGGGTATTTTAATTAAATTCTCTATTTAATATAGAGTAAATTACATTTTTGGTCCTTGTGGTTATCACATATTATCAAGAATAGTCCATATTTCAAACTAGTTACAATTTTGGTCATTATGGTTACTATTCTTTTTCAATGTTGGTCCCTATCAAGTTTTACTCCATTATGTCCCATTAAAATATAATCTCATCCAGGGGCAAAATTGTCCAACCCCATTCGTTTTTTAATAAATCATTCTTTCTCTTATTTACTTTAGCTTTAAACCTCAAAGAAAAATATATTCAGCTTCTTTCTTCTCCCCTGATTTTCTTCCCCTCAAAATCTTTCCCGGTGACACCCTTACAAGAAGATGCTCCGGCGTACCTCAGACGCAACACCTCCAGCCACCATGGAGACTTCATTTTCATCCAACCACAACTAAATCATTCGACGGTTGAGTGAGGGACGATGGAGGAGAAATCTTTGGTCAAATCTGTGATTTCACACAAACAAAACGTTGACAGATCTGTGATCAACAAATACAAATCTATGATTTCACATATCTGCCCAAGAAGGAGAAAGGGGATGGACGAAGAGAAACATCAGATGTGTAAGGGAGAGCGTGGGGATTCACATATCTGGTCACAAATACGGGTTTTGATGGTGGGGGTTCACAGATCTGGGTTGGAGATGGCCGTTGGGATTCACAAATCTGGTTACATTGAGAGGCCACTAACACGATGACCTATTCCCTTTTTATTTTCTTTTTTTGCATCCAACACGGTGGCCTATTCTTGATAGTAGAGAAAAGAAGAAAAGAAGAAAAGATGAATTGAGTAGACTCTAATATTTTTTCAAGAATCAAAGGTTCACAAAACCATGAAACACTTGGTTTGGGTTTTTCAGCTCCAATATTCATTACTGGGAAATAAGCTAAGGTTATACTACAAAGAAAAAGGGTCTCAGAACCTCTTTCTAGAACAATACGAACCCCAAGGAGATTGTCAGAAGATAGGC
The DNA here is from genome assembly GCA_033807775.1 of Saussurea involucrata. NCBI lineage: Eukaryota > Viridiplantae > Streptophyta > Magnoliopsida > Asterales > Asteraceae > Saussurea > Saussurea involucrata. Next base: position 114,497,961 of record CM066324.1, read on the forward strand.
CAATTCTTCATAGTGTGTGTGGAAGGATGATTGGTGGTGCACGTCAGCATGTGGGACTATGGAGATGCATTATGAAAGTAAATATATTATAATAGTATATTATATAGGTATATATTTATTTTCAAATTAAATAAAACAAAATAAACTAAAAAGACAATAATACCCTTCAGTTAACATATCTATTTAACAAGAGTTAATCACATAAACCAAAATCGAAACCAAGTGGAAACCACAGTGACCAAAAATGAAACAAAGTGACAATCACAATGACCAAAAGTGTAATTAGTTTAAAATAAGGACTAGAGTTGATATTGAGTGGCAACCACAAGGACCAAAAGTGTAATTTACTCTTTAATATATACTAAATGGATGAGTTGTTATCCGGTTACAAAATCACCAAATCACCCCTCTATCATTAATTAAAAAATAAAATATCTTTTAAGGTAACCCATACATATATCATATATGAGTACATGACACAGAAATAAATGTGGCAATCCAGTCTTAAGAGCGGCCCACCAAAGTTTAGTAATCCGGGGCCCAACAAACATGTGATCCATCATCCATTATACAAGAGTTTGAGATCCATCATCCATTATACAAGAGTTTGAGATCCATGATCAATATATTTGCCCAAATCCATATATATATATATATATATATATATATATATAGATATGGTATCAACATGTGAGTCCGCTCAACAAAATCAAACATCCATATAATTAAATATATAATTTTTTGAATCTCAACAATAACATAAAACTCTATTATGCACAAACAACAAAGAATTGAAGAAGCTGATCACACCTAGCATTAGGGATGAGGTCGAAAACTTTTAGGACTAAAAAGTGGTACCGAAAATTTTAAAATGTATCAAATGTGTATTAAAACCAACTGCAAACCAAAATACGTTCATAATGTTTCAAAACCAATCTCAAACAATCAAAAGTTCAAAACGAATCAAAAGTTGGAACAATTTTCGGTACCAAAGCTACAAATGACAAGGAACGAATCAAAAGGCGACTTTCTTCTACTGTTGTGAAGGTAAGGGAAACTCGATATGCATGTTTTTTCCATCTACAATTCTATTTCTTATCGTTAAAAGTTTATGGTACTTTTTTGTTTTAAAATGTTTCTGGGGCATGAAGATTATTGAGGATGCTTTAAAGGCTGACGATAACACAAAAGAATTTACCATGGAAGTAACTATATTAATGTTGAAAACCAGAACAATAGAAAGCCGCCAAACAGGCCTAGGAGGGAAGGCATTCCAAGATGATACAGTTACATATATTTACTTGTTGATTTAGAGTCCACATGGTAATTCTTAGTTGTAAGCATAATTCAAAAAAAAATTCCTTTCAGCCCCAAGCCCCCAAATGTTGTATTATGCATGCTCTTAACAGTCATATCCCTGAGTATAAGTTCTCATTTTCTCCTTAACTTTACTTTTTGTAAGAAATGCACATTCTTTAATGTGTAACATTGGTTCATAATTCCAATCTTGTTATAGTTGTTTCTATATTATACAATAATACAAACATGCTGCATTTTCCATATATAGGTCAGATTACCCAAATTTCAGTACAGGGTCTGTTTAGACTTTGACCTAGGTGGTAGTTGTTGTTGTTCAAGTGAGGAAACAATGCAACAAGGGTATCAAACATGTAAATCTAAAATCAAAAGCAGTGTAATTCATTATGCAGATGAATATCACAAACACTGATGGTATATCATATCAATCAGTTGTTTTAAAATTGAAAAACTTATTATACTACTTACTGTAAATCTAAAATACGTACTATGCATGATTACTAAACAAAACTATTTTCTACCGGTTGTTATTGTTAAACCACTATTAGGAGAGAATTTTTAGATTTGATACTTGTATTTTTGTACGACCATATGCATGGATATAATGCATCTATACCAATTATAAACTGAAAAATAGCATCAGTGCATCACTTTGTCCTTGCGGTGTGGTGGTGGTGGACGATCGAAATCTGAAATTGAAATTTTATAATGTATTATTAAATAAGTAAGATGATTGATTACTAAACAAAACTTAACGATCGATATATATCAATTATAAGTACCTAGCATCATTTTGACTTTGGAATTGGATCTTCAGTGGTGGTGCTGGTGGACGTCGCACCGGAAGAAGATGCATCACTCGGCGGAGCAACAACAGCACCACCGGAGCTAGATCCAGAGAGGAAGTGGCGGTCGTTGGTTATGTTAGAAAAACTGAATAGATTGAAAGAAAAAAAATACAAGAATCAATGATTAGAACGTGAAAGGATCACTATCCTTAGGATATTATTAGCCCCCACTATAATGGTTGTTTGGGTTTAGGCTAATACACCCCCAGGAGTTATCTAATCATAAGAGAATGTTTAACAACCAAACATCATCTTCAAGAACATGATTTCAGAATTTCTATGAAGAGATAGGAGAAGATTAGATAGTCCAAAAATGTTACAATAACACACATATATATAGACATGTTCTGTAACCAATTTGGATAAGATTAATCAGTAAATGATAACGCCACTTTTTGGCGTTATTTTCAGTTCTCAAACCAATGAGATTGGCTTGCATTCAAGTAAAAAGGCGTGTATTTTACTGTTTATCTAGTGATTTATACAGGTTATCTAAAAGGCGATAATCCTCGAGAAAAGAAGCTAAAAAGAGCCCAAAACGAGTCCAAACGAAGCCTAACGGAAGCCCAAAAGTCAAGCCCAAGACCCGCAACCGAACCAGGACCCGATCTGCGAACCAGAAATCGACCCACGCAGCAAAAAGCATACGCGCGACTTGCCACGCTACTTGCAAGTCGCGTGGTAGGTCGCGTAACCCACTGTTTGTCGATTTTAAGCTGTTAATTTCGGGATTTAGGTCATTCATTCGATACGCAACTTTCACACGACGGCCAGAGCAGTTCCAGGGGCGATTTTCAGAGCCAAGTGACACCTTTTGGAGCGACGAGAGAGAATCAATTGAGAGCTCGTTCACGACGCGAAGTAGATTCCACCACGGAAGAAGGGAGTTCATCACTACATCTTTCACATTCACCACGATCACAGTTATTATGTTTACATACGTTTTCGTTTCCCTTTCCCTTGTGTTTGAATCCCCCAACATCATGAACTAATCTTTAGATGTTGGGGGTTGGATTGAATTAGGATTGAACATATAGATGGATGACGAGTGACTTTTATCAGTTTTCCGACTTAATGAATGCATGTGATTTTGCTCTTAATGCTATTGTAAATCTGGCCAATTTACGATTGATTTGTTGTTGCTAATTAAGTTCGAGAGAGTTAATTACCGAATAGAACTAGGGATCACACGCCTAAGGTAAGAAAGGATTGAGATATACCGAGTAAACCTTAGTCTCATTATAATCTTGTGCTTAATGTGTTTTGAACTACATAGGTTGAGATCGAGAGATTTAACTTGTGTTTTCAAGATAAAACTCATGGTAGCTTGAGAAAGAACCGTGCTTTACAAATATAACCGTTGTAACTCGAGAGAGAACAATGGTGAGATCAAGATTGGGTATTCATTAACGGAAATAACTGGTATTTGTTTTAAGTCTGATGTTCATATGTGAAAACCTAAGGATTTCCAACCCTCAATTGTTTCCTCTATCTGAATTCCAAAGTTGTTCATTGTCTGTCTTGTGTTTGATTTATTTTCTGCAATTAGTAGTTTAATACCAACCTCTCAACTTTCGATAGTTCAGTTAATAGCAATTATAGTAATTGTGATATTTAGTTCCTAGTTCCCCGTGATTCGATACTCGTACTTCTCTAAGTACTATTACTTGATTTCGACACCGTACACTTGCGGTTAGATTTAGGGGGTGTTAACCCGCCTTATCAAGTTTTTTGCGCCATTGTCGGGGAACTAGTTGTAGCTAATAGCACTACCATCTATAGGCGTTATTAGATTGGACATTTCTGTTTATTTTTTATTTTTATTCTGTTAGTTCACTCCATCACTTTCAGTTTCTGGAACACTAATCTTGCTTATTTCCTTTTCAGGTACTAACTGTTTATGCCAAGGACGACCCGAGGGAAGGAAATCGAGTAACTCGATCCGGAAATCGAAAGAACCGCCCGCCATCTCCGCAAAGAAGCAAAAACCAAAAAAGACATCAAGATCGATATGGGTGACGAGAGACCACCTCCACGCAATGATCCGCCTCACAACAATCCACCACCACCTCCAGTGAGACGTCCTATGAGGCCGCTCGCCGATCCTAACGTGGCGGCGGCACGCATAGGCATTCAAGTGCCCGCCACTGGGGCGAATTACTTCGAGCTGAAGCCAAGCACCATCGTAATGGTGCAACTGAACCAGTATCGAGGGACACCGGCGGAAGACCCTCATGCACATCTCCGTGCATTTGAGCGGGTTTGCAACACTTTCAAGATCAATGGCATGAGCTAAGATGCCATCAAGCTGAGGTTATTTGGATTCTCCCTCAAGGGCCGAGCTGAAACGTGGACCGAGAGTATTCCACCGGACTCGGTAACCACTTGGGAGCAACTGAAGGCAGCGTTCCTTCAGAAATTCTTCCCTCCGAGCAGAACCGCCCAACTGATGGCAAAGATCACCCATTTCGCACAATGGGATCAGGAAACCCTATATGAAGCTTGGGAGCGTTTCAAGGACATAATCAAGAAATGTCCACACCATGGGTTACAAGACTGGGTTATTATCCAAACCTTCTTTAGTAGCCTCCACCCACAATTCAAAAATGACATCACAGCCGCGGCGGGTGGAGCACTAATGGACAAGTCCTATGAAGAAGTGTGCGAACTGATAGAGAATTTGGCGGAACATAGTTTTTCCACCCCGAGATCAGCCGTGAGACGAGTAGCAAGTGTGCAAGAAAGTAATGAGCTGAATGAACTGAAAGCTCAACTAGCCTTCATTACAAATCATCTGAATAAAGGTAGCCCGGAAGCATCCGAAAAAGTCCAATATATGCAAAACCGGAACTATCAACCGAGAAACGATCCTTTCTCAAACACTTATAACGAGGGGTGGAAGAAGCATCCGAACTTGTCGTGGAGTCAACCCGGTCAACAACTAGGTAATCCTTCTAACTCTTTTAATTCTCCTAGTACTAACAATGCCTACCGTCCTCCAGGTTTTAACCAAAGGAACGAGGGACCATCGGTAGAGAAGAAGCCGGGACTCGAAGACATGATGATGAATTTCATGTCTAAAATGGACAGCACAGTCGCGGGATTAGCCGGCACAGTTGGGGAATTAGCAAGCACAGTGAGCGCGGTCAAGGCGGCTACCGAGCAAAACACAGCATCTATAAAGATCTTGGAGAGGCAAGTGGGGCAAATCTCTGAAGCCCTACAAAACCGACCTCCCGGAGCATTCCCAAGCATGGCTGAAAGGAAACCAAGAGAGGAGTGCAATGCCATTTACCTAAGAAATGGCAAGGAGCTGAATGGGGAGCCGACAAGAGAGACCGATCCAAAGGAGAAAGAGGTCGAGATCATAGACATGACTGAGCTAGAGACTGAAGAAGAGGTAGTGATTGAAGAAGGGAAACCGAAGGAGAAAGAGGTGTCATCACCGTCCAAGCCAGCAGTACCGAGCGTGCCATATCCGAACAGACTGAGAAATAATAAGGATGATGTTAATTTTTCGAAATTTATTGATGTTTTTAAAAAGTTAACCATTAACATCCTTTTTGCAGACTCTTTGGCACAAATGCCCTCCTACATGAAGTTCATGAAAGAGATCCTGTCAAAGAAAAGGGCACTTGATCACCAGGCCACCGTTGCACTCACTGAAGAGTGCATCGCGATTTTCCAAAATAAGCTTCCCCCGAAGCTTAAAGATCCAGGGAGTTTTTTTATCCCTATTCAGATTGGGGAGTTTACTTTTAATAAAGTTTTATGTGATTTAGGGGCAAGTATTAACCTGATGCCTCTTTCTATTTTCAGGAAACTCGGCCTGGGTGAGGTAAGCCCGACATACATGACGTTAAAGCTCGCCGATCGATCAATCAGATACCCATATGGAGTGATCGAGGACGTGTTGATCAAGGTCGGTAAGTTTTACTTTCCAGTCGACTTCGTAGTCATAGATATAGACGAAGACGAAGAGGTCCCGTTGATATTGGGACGATCATTTCTGGCCACGAGCCGAGCTTTGATCGACATGGAAGAAGGTGAGATAACCTTCCGGGTAGGCGGCGAAAAGGTTATGTTTAAGATGTTCGATGATGGAAGAGGTCGAAGCGAAGAAAGACCCGGAGATAGTAAAGGAAGACCAAAGGGGGGAGAAACCGCGGGAAATCGCAAGTGTGGGCGATTCGAGTCTGCGGATACCGAGCCGAGCTGAAACCACATAGTCATGCCACGACTTTAAATACGGCGCTGGGTAGGAGGCAACCCACCAAGGTTTGTTGTCTTTATTAATTTTTATTTTGAGTGTGTTTTTATTTCCGAAAAAACCATAAAAATCGAAAAATCAAAAATAGCTGGAACAGGGACATACGCGGCTTAAGCCGCGGTTTACATACCGCGTGTCAAGCCGCGGAACTGCTCTGACTGTTTGTGAAACAGTGGGTTACGCGGGATGTGGCGCGGCCTGCAAGCCGCGCAGCAAACCGCGGGTGTCCCCTGTTCGTTTTTCGTGCAGTTTTTGTTTCCTTTCTTGCTTTGTGTGTTTCATCTTTCTGCATTTTGTCTTGTGCTTTGATTTCCTTTATTTTGCATGTTCTCCCTATCTCCTCCGATTGATGCTCAACCTTTCAAGAACCCTCCTTCATCCAGGCAAAACAGGTACGCTCTAAACTTTGCATAATAACGAGTGGTGTAAGATGTTTGTCCGTATTAGTAAACGAGATGCAACAAACCTAAGTTTCACTTAGGTTTGGGGTGCCTCATCTGTCACATCTACACACTCAAATTTTTTTAGACCATGTGCAAACCTCGGTTTTACCTAGGTTTGGGGTTGGCTTTTATTGGCAAACCTAGGCCACGGCCTAGGTTTGGGGTGCCCATTTTAGAAATTTTGGGTTTTCTTTTGCTTGCTATGTAATGCCTTGCCCATCCTTTTTATACCTCTAATAACTGCACAATGATTCGAGTCGCATCACCTACGACTTTACTTACACATTGAGGACAATGTGTGGGTAAGGTTTGGGGTTGCCCAATCGGGCCCAAGTTATGCACGTAGATTTCTTGCACTTCTGAGTGTCTAGATCATAACAGCTAAATTTTTGTTTTGAATGATTGAGACCAACCATTGTGGGAAGAATCTTGTGATAGTGACGTGACCGTTAGGGGAGGACCGGGAAAGGACATGACTAGGGAGATTAGTGGAGACCACCCGATAGTGAGTTTTGAGCCTAAAAGACGTTTTTCATTTCGAGAGATTCATACACCTAATTCTTATACACTTTTTCGAATTCCTTGTCGTGAATGTAGAATGATCTCGCTACATTATTGCATTGAGTAGCAAAGACGAACCTCGGGATATTGGGTAAGGGTATAGTAGACCATATCGTGTGGACCTTAAGATATGATTCCAGGCATTATGTGTTTTGTTTTTAACCATTTTAGCTATCGTTCCATTTCACCATTTTGTATGTATCCATAGCACTTTTGCATCCAAACACGCACCTTATTCGTTTCTAAACCTACCAGTACACCTTCAGCCAAAAGCCTTAGCCAACCCTATCCGAAAGTGTGTCAATCGGAAGCAGTAATGAACTACTAGAGATAGAGCAGAAAAGAAAGAATTCCGGCCAATCATGAGAATAAAATGGGTCAATGTAACCCAAGAGATAGAAAAGAGGGCCAATGATGCCCCAAACAAATAAAGAGGACCAATAAAGTCCCAACTGAAAAAAGACAAAAAAAAAAAAAAATACAGTTAGTCAGATAGTATTTCTAGCAGCTGAATAAGAGAGTCAAAGCGACTCCAATAGTGACAAAGAGGGCCAAATGATAGAGGCTGAAGTAGAGAAGTTCGGAACTGCCAATGATTGACACGCCAAGGATCTTTGAACCATTTTACCCTTCGTTTCTCAGCCATAGCCCTAGCCCCATTACAACCCTTGTAAAGACCTGGATGATCTTTTGGAAGATGTGATTACGGTATACGACCACACTCATCGATATTCCCTGTCTTGCTACTTGACTCCTTCTGAGATCAAATTTTTGGACAATTGTGCGTCTTTCCTTAGAGTTGTCATGTAATAATTTGAGTATTCTTGTACATAACCTCCTTAAACATGACAACACGAGCGATAACCTAGGTTCGAGTGCAAAGAGAGTATCCCGTGAGGTAGGGTCGAGGCGAAATGTTTTCCCTAGTATGTTTGGACCTAGTCTAACCCGAACGTAATCGGAACAGTCACGAGTTCAACTCCCAATGGAAGGTCATAGATCAAACGAAATAAGAATGAGGCGAGAGTGAGATAGATATTCACGGGTATGGGAAATCACCGATGCACCACTTGGTACCGATTGGGAATTGTGCAGTTATTATTATTATTATTCCACTTATGTATGCTTTATTTCTATTTTATCGCTAATTTGCTTGGGGACAAGCAACGCTCGGTTTGGGGTTGTTGATAACGCCACTTTTTGGCGTTATTTTCAGTTCTCAAACCAATGAGATTGGCTTGCATTCAAGTAAAAAGGCGTGTATTTTACGGTTTATCTAGTGATTTATACAGGTTATCTAAAAGGCGATAATCCTCGAGAAAAGAAGCTAAAAAGAGCCCAAAACGAGTCCAAACGAAGCCTAACGGAAGCCCAAAAGTCAAGCCCAAGACCCGCAACCGAACCAGGACCCGATCCGCGAACCAGAAATCGACCCACGCAGCAAAAAGCATACGCGCGACTTGCCACGCTACTTGCAAGTCGCGTGGTAGGTCGCGTAACCCACTGTTTGTCGATTTTAAGCTGTTAATTTCGGGATTTAGGTCATTCATTCGATACGCAACTTTCACACGACGACCAGAGCAGTTCCAGGGGTGATTTTCAGAGCCAAGTGACACCTTTTGGAGCGAAGAGAGAGAATCAATCGAGAGCTCGTTCACGACGCGAAGTAGATTCCACCACGGAAGAAGGGAGTTCATCACTACATCTTTCACATTCACCACGATCACAGTTATTATGTTTACATACGTTTTCGTTTCCCTTTCCCTTGTGTTTGAATCCCCCAACATCATGAACTAATCTTTAGATGTTGGGGGTTGGATTGAATTAGGATTGAACATATAGATGGATGACGGGTGACTTTTATCAGTTTTCCGACTTAATGAATGCATGTGATTTTGCTCTTAATGCTATTGTGAATCTGGCCAATTTACGATTGATTTGTTGTTGCTAATTAAGTTCGAGAGAGTTAATTACCGAATAGAACTAGGGATCACACGCCTAAGGTAAGAAAGGATTGAGATATACCGAGTAAACCTTAGTCTCATTATAATCTTGTGCTTAATGTGTTTTGAACTACATAGGTTGAGATCGAGAGATTTAACTTGTGTTTTCAAGATAAAACTCATGGTAGCTTGAGAAAGAACCGTGCTTTACAAATATAACCGTTGTAACTCGAGAGAGAACAATGGTGAGATCAAGATTGGGTATTCATTAACGGAAATAACTGGTATTTGTTTTAAGTCTGATGTTCATATGTGAAAACCTAAGGATTTCCAACCCTCAACTGTTTCCTCTATCTGAATTCCAAAGCTGTTCATTGTCTGTCTTGTGTTTGATTTATTTTCTGCAATTAGTAGTTTAATACCAACCTCTCAACTTTCGATAGTTCAGTTAATAGCAATTATAGTAATTGTGATATTTAGTTCCTAGTTCCCCGTGATTCGATACTCGTACTTCTCTAAGTACTATTACTTGATTTCGACACCGTACACTTGCGGTTAGATTTAGGGGGGTGTTAACCCGCCCTATCAGTAAAAAATCTAATTCAAATTTGAATAGAAACAGAAAACCTGTCAAAAAATAGCCAAAAACCGTACAGAGGTTGGAGCGGGTCCCGGCGCTAGTCAAACCGCACGGGAACTCGCGCCGGCTTTTGTTTCATGACTCGCGCTCATCTCAGGTCACGCAACCATCCGCGCCCGACACTGTTATTGCATAAAAAATCCGTTATTGTTGAATAATTTCATTTGATCAACCGGCCTATTACAAATAACCAAGCACTTTAAAATAAAGAAGAATCTAACTTTTAAAGAATTTCCAAATTTAAGGATTTGTAAAATTTTTGTCATAGTTTTCTCAATTATGAAGAAAGGTTTTGGGTTAAAGCCCCAATCACATTTTTTAATAACACATGCCTGCCAGCCGGCCAATTATAAAGGTGTAAAAGTTTTCTTTGTTTTTTTAAACCAAAAAATCTTTTAAGGTAACTCATACATATATCATATATGAGTATATGACACATAAATAAATGTGACAATCCAGTCTTAAGAGCGGCCCACCAAAGTTTAGTAATCCGGGGCCCAACAAACATGTGATCCATCATCCATATATTTGCCCAAATCCATATATATATATAGATATGGTATCAACATGTGAGTCCGCTCAACAAAATCAAACATCCATATAATTAAATATATAATTTTTTGAATCTCAACAATAACATAAAACTCTATTATGCAAAAACAACAAAGAGGTTTAAGTTTGAATAGAAGGAAGGCTTAACTTGGTAGGTAATGGCCAAAGGAATTGAAGAAGCTGATCACACCTAGCATTAGGGATGAGGTCGAAAACTGTTGGTCCCGAAGGGTTATACAAGTTTGTAGAAGGGGGGTTGAATACAAACACATGATTTTTACTTTTCTAAATTGTTTATTGATAAATCTCAAAACAATTTATAACTTGTTGCGGAACAAGATTAAGGATTAACCTAATCTAAACAAGTTAAGAACACTAAGTTTCTTGCACTAGAATAAAGACAGAAAGGAGATAAGGAAATTGCGAGTAATAACCTAACACACAGTAGTAAGGAAGAAGAAGATGGCCCGAGCACTTCATTTCTGAAGTAGGGTTCTTCTTATATACTGCATGCATTTAATGCATGGCAGTATTGCTTTACACGCGGCAGCAGCTGAGTGGTTGAATGTCATTGACCTTTGTAGACAACCTTAGTAGCCGCATGGTGTACAGTGTAGAATCAGAGTTTGTTGTACGATCATAGACAAAAGGGATGTCCGTTCTGACAGTTCGTACGGAGACGTGCAAGGGAGGTAAGACAATAGTACTTTGTAAGGAGACTTCATGATCAGCTTTCATTGAATCGGTACTTTATCAGCGAATGATAAAGCTCAGCGATTGCTGAAGTCTTCTACTTGATACTTCACGTTGAATGGATAATTCTGTGACTTCACTGATATCCGCATTAGTTCATTAGTAGACTTGTCGCTGGTTCTTGGGCTTGATCTTCGACTTCAGCATAGAACCTTTGTTGACGTGAAACTTGTCTTCAGGGATCATAAGTAAACAACTAAACTATCAACGATCATCACAGAGACTGAACAGGCTCAGAGCTACTGGATGAACAGTGTTCGCTGAATGTCTAATCTAAAGAGCGAGAGTTTCTATCAGCGGTACTGTAAAGTCTTAGTACTTATCAGCGATAGTGAAACTCTAATACATATTGTTTACTTACAATTTTCACTAAGTGTTAAAGAGAGGGTCATTATCAAATCACTGAGGGTTTGGATCAACAATCTCCCCCTATTTGATTATGACATTGCAACAAAGAAAATTGCTAAGTATGAAAACATAAGGATAAAAAGAACTAATAAAATATTTGTCCCTTTTACTGTTTTCTGGGATCTTTTCAGTACTGATGGAGTAAAGTACATTCGCTGAAATTTTTCTTTAAACTTCGTATAAGGTTACAAAGGGAAGTAGAAAAATTACAAGTACAGCAAATAAATTTACATGTACAAAAGATATAAGCTGATAAGGATAGAAGAAATACAAGGAAATCCTATCATCTTTCAAAGGGTTCTTCCTTAACGAGAAGTTCATCAAGGGTCTTTGTTGTTGGGATCATCCAGTCAGGGACAGTTACTCCTTGATCTCGTTTATTCTTTGCTTCAGCAAAGATCAAGGGCTTGAGGTATCGTGCCTGAAGATCGCGTCTAAATTTACACCAATAGATGAAACGTTCAATGGGAGTGATGGGAAGCTCAGAGACACGTTGAAAACGTTGTCCTTCATCGTAGTCGAGAAAGAAGATACCATAAGGTTCGCTTATGACTTTACCAGGGACGAAACGTTCACCAGGTGGCAGAGAGGTATCCAGCGCTGAGAGATTAGGATCAGGACCAAGTACTTCAGCACGTGAAAAACCAATACATGTTTCGGTCCGGATAGGAGAACCTGAATCTGATGGTTTGGACTTTTTCTTTGCAGAGGCCCTTCTTTGTTGAGTCGCAAGAGGAGGGGGATGAGGAATATCCACAGCAGAAAAAACCAAGTCGATCTGAGAATTTATGATTTTCTCGACATGGCTCTTATATTGTGAGGTAGATCGCTGAATGGCTATTCGCATCTCCAACCATTCAGAGAAACTGTACTTATTGATCGTAGCAGCGTAGATGTTTTCCTTGGTACCGCTTTCTCTGAATAGATCGACCTTAACAACTGGAACATCTATGGTCGATTTTCCTCTGATGAATACCTTGTGAATTTTGGCAGCCCGATATCGATAGTGCAGTCTTTCTTTGCACCATTCCAAGGTAGAATCAGATACCTTGGTCTTTTCTTCAACGATCTTCTGGGCGTCTTCCCATAACTGACGTTGGACTTCGATGGGAGCTCTTTTCAGTTTGGGGTCATTCACCGATTCTTGGGCAAGCTGGATGGCGAGGGCCTTATCTTTTTCTTCAGCTTCCTTCTTTTCGGCGAGTAATCTTGTGGCTCTAAGATGATCAGCGAACTCTTTCTTTGATAACCTGAACTTTGTGGGAACAGGGACTTTGGAGCGAGGGAGGATGATTCGTTGATCTTCGAATTTCTTGATCATTTCTTCTCTCCTTTTCTGATCCTCTTCAGTTAGCCTTTGAGGAACTAAGGAAGGTCTGTTTTTGTGAGAGAGAAGTTGTTCTTCAGGTTCATCGGTCTCAGTGATTAAATTCAAGACCAGGATTATTTCTTCAGCTCTTGTGGCTGGGATTATTGTTGGTGCAACAGTGGGGACTTCAGCTGGATTCTCAAATAGGGGAGAGGACTAGCTGAAACACAACGATTGTTTAAGTAAGAACATGGGAAGAAAGAGATAGAGAAAAGAATGGGGTTTAAGTGTATAGAGGTTTTATGGATAGAAGGATTGAGATTGAGAAGGGATAGAGAAGGGATGCAGTGTAAGGGAAGAGAAGATATTGTACCTGACAAACTGGCTTTATCTTAAGGATGGCCAGATTGCCTTCTGCAGCGAGGCCTTTGTTTTTGCCTTTGTCAGCTTCAGACGCTACAGGCTTTGTCTTGGTCGTCTCCCCTGATGGTTCTTTTATCGAAATCCCTTTCTCAGGGACCTTCTTAGGCTCAACGAAGAAGAAGTCATCATCGTCATTATCGTCATCATCATCATCATTTTTATGAGTTGATGATGTTTCGTCGTCAGAGATGTCGACAGCTTCATCGTCTTCAGCTTCTTCTTCAGACTCGTCCTCATCAGCGTAAGGTTCGGTCACATCAGCAGCAACTTCCTTGGGTTGCTCTTCGAGTTGCTCCCCCTCAGATACAGAGGGAGGTTTCTCGGTTTCCTCAGGGTTTTCAACTCCCTGAGGTTGTGAAGCAGCAACAACATTTTCATTTTTCTCCCCCTCCGAATTATGGGGAAGATCTTCAGCTTTCTTCTCCCCCTCGTCCACATTATGAGTGGGGGAGGAAACAGATTGATCAGCAGCAGCAGTCATAGGATTACTGTCTTCCAGGCCAGTAAGTCCCATGAAGGTTTCAATCACAACTATTCTTGCTTCTAGGCCAGAAATAGTAGGACTGATCTTTTGGAGATCCTCTCTATCGACCTGAGTAAAGTGAGACTTTGGGGCATCCAGGCGATTGAGTATCTGCTGAAGGAGATCTTTGACCGTGGTGACCTCACCCTTAAGAGTACCAACCTATGTCTTCAATGATGTGACTTCATTGGACAGTGTGGTGAAGTTTGTTGCGAGAGTGGTGTTGGTGAGGTTGAGATTGTTGATGTTTGTGGAAGTTTCAGCGAGAGAGGTAGCAAAAGTTCCTATGCTGCCATCCACCTTCTCCATATCAGCTTTGGAGGCTTTCTCATCAACGACCTCGGTCAACTTTTTAAGGTTCTCTCCAGCGTCTGTAACCGTTGAAGAGTTTGTGGAGAGAGTGGTGTTGTAAGATTCCACCTTTGTTTTCAGGGCCTTTAGGGAGGTGTTGATATCCCCCAAATTAGGATCTGAAAAAGTTATTAACTTATGAACAAAGGAAAGCTCAGAAGTTTGGGGTTTTGAGAGAGGAGTAGGTTGAGTTATGTGTATACCTGCAGGCGGGTTGGCGAAGTTGTCGAAGCCTCGTAACCCTGAATGGTATTCCATGTCGCCTTCGAGAGTGCCTTGGCGCATGGAGGTGCCTGCAGATCCTAAGTTTGTTCCCATCATCGCATGTAGAGTATCAGCAGCTGAATCATGAACGATGACGTTGGTTCCTGAGAACGGTGGGAAATTTGGTGGAGTGTCCAAAGAAAGAGTGGGAGGAGTGAAGGATGAGAAGATTGGTTGGGTGCAGGGTTCAACATTGGATCCACTGACAATCACTTCAGTCTGTAGAGTGGCTGAAGGAGGTGGGTTCAGTTCCAAGTTTATAACCTCAGTGTTTAAAGACGATGAGGTCGGGATGGAAGGGGTGGCTTGAGCAGTTGTGGCAGAGCGTACCACGAAACTATCCAGCGACTCTTGTAGAAGATGAGTCGAGGAGTCTTCAGCATGTGAATGCTTGGAGGGTTGCTCCTTGGTTTTCTTGATCCTTTGAGAATCAAGTTGGGTAGTAGAATGTTTCCTTTTACGAGAAGGAGTGGAGGGTGCAGCCTGGGTATCAGCGGTGGAGATTACCACTGAAGTAGCTGCAGAAGTAGAAGAAGGAGGATTGAGAAGAGGTAAGACAGTAGAGAGACGTACCTCATTTGGCATGGGGCTGAAGTCGAGCACCTTAGAGCCAATCTGAGAGAGTCTCAGATCACCCTCTTTTGGGTATTTATCCCCAAGTCCTTGTAGAAAGACGACGCTGATGAATCTGGGATATGGAACCCATGTTGGTCTATCAGCCATATCTACTCTGAACGCAAGATCGTCATAGATGATCGAGGCCCAGACAACATGGAGACCTTTCAGCAATGCATAGCCCATTGCTTGTTGAGGTTGAGCGGCTTGATCAGAGGAGCCGGACTTCGCTGTCATGCAGCTTATCAAGTGAGCGAAGATGAAGTTCATCTCGCTGGGCATTTTGGACTTCTTGATCAGGGTCAGCTTCTTCTCAGGTTGTTTATCCCTCCCTGTTTCCCATACGTAACCCATTGCATCAAAGAATGCAGTGATGGCTTCCCTATCAGCATGGTTTTTGTGGTTAGGCAGAGGGACAAAGGGTTTTTCTTTGGTGGCAGTGGGTAGGCTGAGTGCACGCCTGATAATGGCGGGGTTGATTTTGGTTGTGCCAAATTTGGTGTCACAGAGAATGACATCAAGGAGTTTCTTAGGGTCTTTGGGTGAAGGAACCTGAGTTGTTCTGCCAGTATACCAGAACTGAGATAGAAGGAATTTATGAGCAGGAGGTACGAAGGTTAGGGCTTTGGATAAGCAGCAGGTTTTCAGAAAATTCACAGCATCATCTAGATACGTGACTTGCTTTCGAGGCGGAAAATCGAAAAGCGCATAGAGGTTGTTGTTGTTGAAAGTTACTTTCTCAGGTGTGAACTTGACCTGAGGAGCTTTGGGGAGAGTAAGTTTCTCAGCAGCAGGAGATTTCTCAGCAGTAGGAGATTTCTCAGCAGTAGGAGCAGCAGTAGAAGATGCCATTGCTGTTTTATCATGTCAACCAAAGAATATAGAAAAAGAATACAGTCTTAATGTGGAAAGACAATCCAAAATAAGATGGTATTTATTTTTGTCCATTTCATTCAGGCCAAAAATGTCTTAATGAAGATTAGGGTTTTCTAGTTTTGACAAAAAGAGACAAGAACTAGTGAATGTCTTATTTTCCAGTTTCCTTTAGAGATAAGGATTCTGGAAAAACATATGAAGAACAAGTTTAAGATTTTAGATTTAAACTTGAAGAACAACCATGAAGATTGTGTTTATAAAATCATGGAAGAAAATGATTTCATTTTAAAAAGTTCTTTTGTTTGATCTTGTAGAATCAATGAGAAGATCAGGGACAAGTTAAAACAGGTAAATAATAAGAATATTAACCTTGTTGTCGAAGAAGAAAATGAACAGTTCTTGAGACGAGAATTCGAGATGCAACAGTAAATCTTTTCTTGAAGAAGAAGTTGTTCGCGTAAAGGAAAAATATAAACCCGAATGTGTTTATATAGTGAGATTAGAGAGAGAGAAAAACTAGAGCGGGAAAGTTTTTCATCATGACATGGACACGTGTTTGCATTTGATTGGATGGTAAACGAAATGTGCAAACGTGTGTCAGAAAAAGAACGTGCCAGGGTTTATCCATTTGATTACGTCACAAATGTCCTTTCATATTTTAGGATGTCTCTGAGGTTTTGAAAGCTCAGGGACGCTTTTTGAAAAATATGAAGCACTGAATAGAAATATCAGTGTTGGTTTTAGAAATTTCGAAGTATCACTGAAAGGAAGAGATATTCAGCGATGTAATTTGTTTCGAAATCTTGCATTCATTTGCGAACGTCAATGAGTAAAGAGAACATACCTTGACATCAGCGAATCAAGTTTGTTCAGAGAGAAGATGATAGAATGGGTTATACAAGTTGGTTTTATCCTTTCGCTGATCAAATGCGAACCGCTGAAGATTTTATTCTTCAAAGTTCAGCATTCCAAGCTCGCTGATGAGAAAGTTAAATCTTGTCTCATCAAGAGGTTTGGTGAACAGATCAGCTAACTGAAAGTCAGTTGGGATAAAATGAAGTTCTATATCACCATTCATCACATGATCTCTGATAAAATGATACCTGATTTCGATATGTTTGGTCTTTGAGTGTAGCACTGGATTGTTGGCTATAGCGATGGCACTTGTGCTGTCGCAATAGATTGGAATTTTCGAGAGCTGAAGGTCATAGTCCAGTAGTTGATTTCTCATCCACAAGACCTGAGAACAACAGCTTCCAGCAGCTACGTACTCAGCTTCAGCGGTGGAGGTGGACACTGAGTTTTGCTTTTTACTTGTCCAACTCACCAGCTTTCCACCTAGGAGCTGACATCCTCTTGTGGTGCTTTTCCTATCCATCTTGCAACCTGCAAAATCACTATCTGAATAGGCGATTAGATCAAACCCTGAATCTTTGGGATACCAAAGACCTAGGTTAGGAGTACCCTTAAGGTAACGAAAGATTCGCTTTACAGCGATCATATGAGATTCCTTAGGTTCAGCTTGATATCGTGCACACAAACAGGTTGCGTACATAATATCAGGTCGGCTAGCTGTAAGATACAGAAGAGAACCGATCATCCCACGGTACGTCGTGACATTAACAGGTATTCCAGAAGAATCCTTGTTTAGTGTCAGCGGTGGTGCCATAGGGGTTTTCATAGCTGGACTCTGAGTTAAATCAAATTCTTCAGCATATCTTTAACATACTTTCCCTGATTAATGAAAGTTCCTTTTCCATTTTGTTTTATCTGGAGACCAAGGAAATATGTTAGCTCACCCATCATACTCATTTTATACTTTGCTTTCATTCTATCAGCGAAACGAGTACAAAGGTCAGCGTTAGTAGAACCAAATATAATGTCATCAACATATATCTAAACAAGAATGATATGACCTTTTACTTTCCTGAAGAATAGAGTCTTATCGATTTTACCACGCTCAAAATTTTCATTATGGAGATAAGTAGAGAGAGTGTCATACCATGCACGAGGAGCTTGCTTTAAGCCATAAAGTGCCTTATCCAGTTTATAAACATAACCTAGATGCTTAGGATCTGAGAATCCTGGAGGTTGTTCCACATAGACTTCTGCATTCAGGTTTCCATTGAGAAACGCTGACTTAACATCCATTTGATAAACTTTGAAGTCTTTGTGTACAGCGTAGGCTAAGAATAGACGAATATATTCTAGTCTTGCTACTGGAGCAAATGTTTCGTCGTAGTCTATACCTCCCTCTTGTCTGTATCCCTGAGCAACAAGACGAGCCTTGTTGCGGGTTACAGTTCCATGTTCGTCCAACTTGTTTCGATAGACCCATTTAGTGCCTATCACTGTCTTGTCAGTTGGTCTTCGAACAAGCTTCCAAACTTTGTTTCTTTCAAATTCAGTCAGCTCTTCTTGCATAGCGCTGACCCAATTTGGATCTCTGAGGGCATCATCTATTTTCTTTGGTTCAATCAGAAAAATAAAGTTAACAAATAAACAAATATTACCTGCACTTCGTCGAGTCTGAACACCAGCGTTTGGATCACCAAGAATTTGATCAATAGGGTGATTGATAGTCCATCGCTGAGCCGGAGTATGAATAGCTGACTCAACTTGAACTGGAGGAGCTGAAGATGAGGCTTCAGCAACTTCTGGAATATTAGCCAAGAAAGGAGTAGGTGCAGATGTCATTACATTCACTGATTGCTGAGAAGTAGATGGTATGTCTGAGACATTTGGTTCAGAAGCAGGCATAGTGTTTAGAGGAACAACTGAGACCCATGAAGTTTCAGCTTCACTAGTCTGCATGTTTGGGATGATAGTAGGACCATCATCTTCAACGGTATGAGTATGAGGAGTGGGAATATCTTCTGAATCACCAAGATGTGAAAACATCCATTGATTCAGTTCTTCAGTATCAGCAGAAGGTCTAGAATTCGCTGAATGGGATTCGTCAAAGGTGACGTAAATCGTTTCTTCTACAGTCTGTCTTCTACGATTGAAGACTCTGAAGGCTTTGGAGATTGAAGAATATCCAAGAAAGATTCCATCATCAGCCTTAGGATCAAACTTTCCAAGGGCATCTATGTTGTTCAGTATGAAACACTGGCATCCAAAGATGTGAAGAAAGCTAATTGAAGGCTTTCTCCCATGAAAAAGTTCATATGCTGTCTTTTTGAATCTTTTGACTATCAGCGACTTGTTTTGCGTAAAACAAGCAGTGTTGACAGCTTCTGCCCAAAACTGAGTAGGCAGGTGAGAATCGCTGAGCATTGAACGTGCAGCTTCAATTATAGTTCTATTTCTTCTTTCAGCGACTCTATTTTGTTGCGGTGTTCTCACTAAAGAGAAGTTGTGAGAAATACCCTTACTCTCAAAGAAGGAATCAAGAGAACTGTTTTTGAATTCAGTCCCATGATCACTCCTTATTGAGCGAACGGTCATATTGTTCAGGACTTCCATTTTCCTGACAAAGGTGATGAGTTCTTCAGGGGTGTCACTTTTAGAACAGAGAAACATTACCCAGGTATAGCGAGAGAATTCATCAACTATGACCAGTGTATATTTCTTTCCAGCGATGGATTGTTTGTTAACAGGGCCAAACAAATCCATATGAAGAAGTTGTAGAGGAGATGATACTGAGGAAACTTTCTTAGACTTGAAGCTTGCTTTGGTCTGCTTGCCTTTCTCACACGTTGAACATAAGGACTCTTTGGCGTATGAGTGTTGAGGTAGACCAGTGACTAACTCTTTAGAAGAAATAGTATTCAGTGTCTTGAAGTTGAGATGAGAGAGCCTCTTATGCCATAGCCAGTTGATATCAGATGAGGCTTTTGAGAAGAAACAGGAGTTCTCAGTGGTTGTTGAGTCCATGTTTATAACGTAAACATTTTCCAAACGATAACCGCTGAGAGCTATCTTCTCTTTTTTGTCAGCGACAAAGTAGGTATCCTTAGTAAATATTACTTTGTTATCCATGTCGCAAAGCTGACTGATGCTTAAAAGATTATGCTTCAGCCCTTCAACATATGCGACTCTTCTGAAGGTTGTTGTACCATTAGAGAGTACACCAAACCCTCGGGTATGTCCTTTTCCGTTTCCAGAGGGACCCTTTTCTTCCTTATATTCAGTGAACAGGTTCTTCTTACCAGTCATGTGTCTAGAGCATCCGCTATCTAGATACCAGATACCCTTCTTAACCTGCAAACAAAGGAAGATTAGTTTGACTTGGGCACCCATTTCATCATGTGTACACACTTGTCAGTGGAGGTAGATGGAATGGAAGGTTCAGCAGTCTTCGCAGCATTTGAAGATTCAGCTTTGTCAGTCTTCACTTTGGTTAATTTCTTAACCTCAGTGGTCTTCTTTGCCTTGGGGGCAATAATTTTCACCTTAGCTATCTTTTCAGCTTTGGTGGCTGTAGGTCACTTACTAGCAATATGATTCGTAAGTCCACAGTGATAACATTTCCTATAACTAAAAGTAGTTCTAGGACCATTTGCATGTTTAGCCGTTAGTTTTAAATGAGCAGGGCTAGCACAAAGTATACCTTTGGCATTGGAAATGAGAGGAACTTTCTGTTCTTCAGATTTCTTACCAGTTATATCCACTTTAAGTCTAGGAGTAGATTGTTGAATAAATCCCGGGATCTTGTTCTTAGAAGTATAGGGATAAGTCACTGAAGCTTTAGGAGCATTCAGCTAAGGTACACAAGTACCCTTCTGAGGTTTTTGGTTAAAGTCAATTCCTTTACCTTTGTCTTTAGAGACTGAGGTAGGTTTTGGATAAACAAATTTCTCTTTACCTTTTGAAGTTAAGGTAGAGATTTCCTCAGGGATAGGAGGTTTTGAAGAGGAACACTGAGATGAGAAAGTATCAGGGATAGAGGATACGAACATTCCAAACTTAAGCATGGAACGGTCAGTGGTTGGTTCTAGAGTATCAGCTTTGTAACCAAGACCACGTTTATCACTCAGGGAATCTGAGACTTTATTATCTCAGTGATCGTTGTTGAGGATTTATACCATCCATCAACAGTAGCCTTTTCAGCTTTTAATGTAGCGATAGCTTTCTTCGCGCTCGATTTTGACTAGCTGATTTAAATGAACTTGATCTTTAAAATCTTCTTCAATTTTAAAAAGCTTTTCTATTTGAAGGTGACAGTTTTTAAGCTGTTCAGCGAGATCAAGGTTTTGGTTTTCAATAACAGTTTTGCCATTCATAGCTTCATATAAACTTCTAGTCAAGAGATCGATCTTTCGAAGACTATCAGCTTCATCAATATTTAAAATATTGGTAAAGAAGGAAGGTGATACCTTAGTAGCAGAGGTTGAAGTAGAGGGAATGTTAGAATTTTCTTCCTCATCTTCAAGTTTGGCCATGAGACATAGATTGGCTTCATCATCATCTTCAGAGTCACATGAGTCTTCTTCATCAGAGGCAGCCCAATAATAGTCAGCCATCAGGCCTTTGCCTTTCTTCTTAAAGGTTTTCAGCTTTGAATACCTTTCTTTCAGCTTTTTGTATTTTTCATCTCTAGTCCTGGGAGTAAAGTTTTTCTTGGGAAAAGCTGAGGATCTAGAGACTTTCTTTGACCTGCACTCGCTAGCAAAATGTCCTATCTTTTCACAGTTATAGCAAGTAGCAGTAGCCTTATCAACAGGGGTTGATGATCTTGGCTTGTCAGTAATAGCAAGAGGTTTGTTCTTTCTGAAATTTTTCTTATTGGCGAATCTCCTGAATTTATTAGAGAGGAGAGCCATAGATTCATCAAGATCTGAAGAGTCAGGATCTAATGAGCATTCAGAGTTAGTCTCCAACTCAGTGATAGTGATAGTAGATCGCTGAGTGGTAGGTGACTCTGAGATTAAAGCAACAGGGGTGCTTTTGGAATCTTTTACAAGATTCTTCTTAAGATGACTCGATTGCTCATGATTAAGCATCATGCCATATAAGGTAGAAAGAGTCATGGATTTTAGATCCTTTGATAGCTTGAGACACATTGAATAACTGTCCTAGCTTTCAGGTAAACATTATAAGAACTTTCTCAGTACTTCAAAGTTAGAATATTCCTTACCAACAGTTTTTAGATCTATTATTAAGTAGTTAAAACGTTGGTGTACTTCAGAGAGAGATTCATTCTTACCACAAATGAAGCTTTCGTACTGTCTTACCAGGTTGATCTTACGTGAGTCCTGGACTTCAGATGTACCTTCATACTGAACACAAATTGTGTCCCACATGGCTTTGGAGGTTTTCAGGTTCATGACGGAATGGTAGACTTCGTCAGGAAGAGCCATGGAAAGAATGGATCTGGCTTTAGTGTCGATAGCCACTTTCTTCTTATCTTTATCAGTCCACATATGAATTTCCTTGGGAACCAACCTTTCTGGAATAGCAGCTCTATTCTGAGCGGCTGGAACTTCAGGATCAATTCTTACAGGAATATATGGGCCGTTTTCAAGATAGTAAGGCATAGTAGGGTCTACACCTTCTAAGAAGAGAATCATCCTATTTTTCCACAGATTAAAGTTATCTCTGGAGAATCTAGGAGGTTTTGCAAGAGAACCGTTGTCAATATAGTTTGTGTTTGTGTTGGTTGCCATTTTAAGAAATAGCAAGAAAGAAGAGATTAGTATAGATAAGATCTTGTTTATGAGATTAAACAAATCTGCTCTGATACCACTTGTTGGTCCCGAAGGGTTATACAAGTTTGTAGAAGGGGGGGTTGAATACAAACACACGATTTTTACTTTTCTAAATTGTTTATTGATAAATCTCAAAACAATTTACAACTTGTTGCGGAACAAGATTAAGGATTAACCTAATCTAAACAGGTTAAGAACACTAAGTTTCTTGCACTAGAATAAAGACAGAAAGGAGATTAGGAAATTACGAGTAATAACCTAACACACAGTAGTAAGGAAGAAGAAGATGGCCCGAGCACTTCATTTCTGAAGTAGGGTTCTTCTTATATACTGCATGCATTTAATGCATGGCAGTATTGCTTTACACGTGGCAGCAGCTGAGTGGTTGAATGTCATTGACCTTTGTAGACAACCTTAGTAGCCGCATGGTGCTCAGTGTAGAATCAAAGTTTGTTGTACGATCATAGACAAAAGGGGTGTCCGTTCTGACAGTTCGTACGGAGACGTGCAAGGGAGGTAAGACAATAGTACTTTGTAAGGAGACTTCATGATCAGCTTTCGTTGAATCAGTACTTTATCAGCGAATGATAAAGCTCAGCGATTGCTGAAGTCTTCTACTTGATACTTCACGTTGAATGGACAATTCTGTGACTTCGCTGATATCCGCATCAATTCATTAGTAGACTTGTCGCTGGTTCTTGGGCTTGATCTTCGACTTCAGCGTAGAACCTTTGTTGACGTGAAACTTGTCTTCAGGGATCATAAGTAAACAACTAAACTATCAGCGATCATCACAGAGACTAAACAGGCTCAGAGCTACTGGATGAACAGTGTTCGCTGAATGTCTAATCTAAAGAGCGAGAGTTTCTATCAGCGGTACTGTAAAGTCTTAGTACTTATCAGCGATAGTGAAACTCTAATACATATTGTTTACTTACAATTTTCACTAAGTGTTAAAGAGAGGGTCATTATCAAATCACTGAGGGTTTGGATCAACAAAAACTTTTAGGACTAAAAGTGGTACCGAAAATTTTAAAATGTATCAAATGTGTATTAAAACCAACTGCAAACCTGTGAGATCCCACATCGGCTAGGAGGGGGAACGAAGTCCTCCTTATAAGGGTGGATGGATACCTTCCTTGCATGAGGCCTTTTGCCTGTCACTGGGTGCGGTCTGGGTGCGTCCCGCGTATGCCTGTGCGGGCAGGAACAAAACCGTGAGCGGTGCCGGCATGCTGTTATGCAGAGGGTATCCGCAAAGAGGACAATATCGTGTACGGTGGACTGGGGATGTTACAGAATGGTATCAGAGCCGGTCACCAGGTCGATGTGTCAGCGAGGACGCTGATCCCACTTAGGTGGGTGGATTGTGAGATCCCACATCGGCTAGGAGGGGGAACGAAGTCCCCCTTATAAGGGTGGATGGATACCTTCCTTGCATGAGGCCTTTTGCCTGTCACTGGGTGCGGTCTGGGTGCGTCTCGCGTATGCCTGTGCGGGCAGGAACAAAACCGTGAGCGGTGCCGGCATGCTGTTATGCAGAGGGTATCCGCAAAGCGGACAATATCGTGTATGGTGGACTGGGGATGTTACAGAATTGCGATTGTAACATCCCGATTTTTGGAACTTTTAAGATAAATATGAAAAAATAGGATTTTGGATTAAATCCTACATTTTATAGTTTTGTTGGATGAAGAATTCAAATACGAGTCCAACGGGCCTTTCCGGAGCGAAAACGGAGCTAAAACGAAGAAGTTATGGCCAAAACAACTTTCGGTACAATCTCGGCTAAAGTGACCAGCGAAAGTGACACTTGTGTCACTCTCGCCAGTTTTGTACCGAGAGCTATTTGACCCCGGCGAGAGTGCCCAGCGAAAGTGACACTTGTGTCACTCTCGCACGTCACTTTAGCCGTCGGGTACCTGGAGCATAAATACGAGATTTTTAGCCCTAAACTTCATTTCCTCATATCTCACTCATTTCACCTCCGTTTTTGTCGATTCAAAAGTGCCATGGTTTCGATTTTTAGAGCTTTTCAAGGATAAAGTGCTAGTTTTGAAGTTCATTGGAAGATTCAAGGGTGTTTGGTGGTGTGGTTTCATTTATTGATGCAAGAGCAAGTTTCATCCACAACACTAGAGATTTTTGGGGTTTTCTAGGTTTTCATCAAAACCTAAGTGGTGAGTTCATCCTCCTAGCTTCTATACTTTTCTATGAGTTATAAATGTTCCATTGATGATCTCCTAGTGTTTTGTTTCTCCAATTTCGGTTTGGATGATTTTGGGGAAGTTAGGTTAATATTGGGGCTTTGGTCAAAATGGAGATTTTTATATAAGATGTTTGGGAAATGGTTTTAAAGTGGTTGAATATGAATATTCATGGTTGGAAATTTATGGATCTAGGTTTTTGGAAGATTTGGCTTAAGGATTCGTGTTGCATCAAAGGAGCTTACGTTTGGAAAAATCTAGATTTAGCCTAATCTAGCAAGGTGAGTTCAAGTTGATTTGTGAAAACGTTGTACATGCCAAAATGTTTATTTTTAAAGTATTTACGTGCTTAATATAAAATTATCAATTGTTGAGTGAATTGGTGGGTTTTGATTAATCAAAGTATTGAAGTTTAGAAATCTTGTAAAACACCCACATTTAGGGATTTTGGTCAATTTTGACCTTATGAATGTTTTGAGAGGAGTAAACCCTTTTGTTTGGGCCGAAGGCCAATTGAAGAATTAAAAAGTAAAGATTTTGGGTAACGATGCATTTTGGTTTATGTAGCCGTGTGAGTGACACGTATTTAACCAAACGTTTATTTTGGCCTTAAAGGCTTGATTTATACTCAAATGATGTCTTTTGAATGTTTGCCGGTTTTAGTGACTCGAGAGGGAGTCTTGGATGTGTTATATGCTTAATTGCATTTATTTGAATATGTGTCGGTTTAAGTGTTGGCCTTATGTGTGAAGACCGTTTGATGATTTTGTATTCTTAGTACCTTTGGGACTAATGAACCTTAGTGAGTTATATGCATTGTCGAGTTATAAAAGAGTTGCATATACATGTACATATAGATGCATATATGATTTGACTTCATTGGAAAAGTGGCAATGAAGGGGTTGTGAGATAATCATGCCTCGGAGCGTGTGTTTGCATGATGTGGGTTAGATGCATTTTATTTGTATAAGTTGATGTTGATAAACGATCATTAGATCTTTTGAGCAGATGGCTCGGTTTCGGACTCAGTTGAGTCTTGAGGGCATTCGCCCGGTTTTAATAAGCTCGACGTGGGCTTGGGGTTTGATTTGCATGAATTGCATTGTATTTGAGATTTACATGAATTGAGTGCATTGGTTATTCTTTTGAGGTCATGTATAAATTTTAAGTCAAGTAAGCTTGTTTTGGATGGTGGGTTTCCAAGGTAAAGACCTAGTATGGTTGAACTTGGTGGTTTTAAATGGACTAAAGACCTAGTATGGTTGATGTCTCAATGGACTAAAGACCTAGTATGGTTGATGTCTAAGATGGGCTAAAGACCTAGTATGGTTGATGCCGGAGATGGACTAAAGACCTAGTATGGTTGATGTCTACGATGGGCTAAAGACCTAGTATGGTTGATGCCGAAGATTGACTAAAGACCTAGTATGGTTGATGTCATTTGTTTTCCACATCCAAGAAGCTTGCTTGTATTTATTATTTGTGGTTTAATTTATGTGTTTGCCACATTCGATGAGATCGGGTCTCCCCCGTCACCGAAGGTGTTGATTTCGGGTATTTTATGTATCCGCATTGTCGAGGTTATATTCTATGCATACAAATTGTTTTCCATAACTAATAGACGGATTTATATTTCATCCTTATTGGATGTTTTAACTATTGGAGTTTTATTCGCATTGGCGATTATTTGAGAAATTATTATTTCATTAACTCTTGATGTGAGTTTTGGATTTAAGTCCATTGCAGAGAAACGATTTTCGCTGGAAGCTTTCCTCACAGGAATTGTGTGCGTTCGGAAATTGGGTTGTCGATGTCTTTTATACAAACCCGTTTTGAAGATTAATTATTAAGTTGAATAGTTTGGTTTATCAAATGATTTGCTCATGATGTAAACTCTTGAACTCACCAAGCGTTAGCCTAACCTTTTTATTTGTCGGCATGTGCAACAGGTTCAGGTTGGGGATAGCTTTAGCTACACGGTGAAGTGTTGAGTGCTAGAGGAGTGCACGGGAAGTGAGATGCTTAGTGAAGTCTTCCACACTTTTGGGATTAGCAACTTTTATTTGGGTTAAGTAACACCCTCCTAGAGTTGTTAGCTGTTTAATTTGTGATGTTTAAGATTTGAGGTATTTTCAAGGATGATACGTAGAAGTAATTTTACCCCCTTTTGGTTGTTTTATCGAAATTAAAGTTAGTTGCTCGTTCCAATTTTGAGGGTGTTACAAAACCAAAATACGTTCATAATGTTTCAAAACCAATCTCAAACAATCAAAAGTTCAAAACGAATCAAAAGTTTGAACAATTTTCGGTACCAAAGCTACAAATGACAAGAAACGAATCAAAAGGCGACTTTCTTCTACCGTTGTGAAGGTAAGGGAAACTCGATATGCATGTTTTTTCCATCTACAATTCTATTTCTTCTCGTTAAAAGTTTCTGGTACTTTTTTGTTATAAAATGTTTCTGGGGCATGAAGATTATTGAGGATGCTTTAAAGGCTGATGATAACACCAAAGAATTTACCATGGAAGTAACTATATTAATGCTGAAAACCAGAACAATAGAAAGCCGCCAAACAGGCCTAGGAGGGAAGGCATTCCAAGATGGTACATTTACATATATTTACTTGTTGATTTAGAGTCCACATGGTAATTCTTAGTTGTAATCATAATTCAAAAAAAAAAATTCCTTTCAGCCCCAAGCCCCCAAATGTTGTATTATGCATGCTCTTAACAGTCATATCCCTGAGTATAAGTTCTCATTTTCTCCTTAACTTTACTTTTTTGTAAGAAATGCACATTCTTTAATGTGTAACATTGGTTCATAATTCCAATCTTGTTATAGTTGTTTCTATATTATACAATAATACAAACATGCTGCATTTTCCATATATAGGTCAGATTACCCAAATTTCAGTACAGGGTCTGTTTAGACTTTGACCTAGGTGGTAGTTGTTCTTGTTCAAGTGAGGAAACAATGCAACAAGGGTATCAAACATGTTTGTGATACCACGATCACCAAATACCAATTTGAAGTTCAATGATGACGTCTATCACATTAGATGCGGAGAAAATGACCTAATCTATCTATATGTTATATCCAATCCAAGTACCCCCAGTATCCAGAAAAGCTCCTTATGTCTCTAAAGTATCCAATGTGTATTACCACCAAAATTACTACCAAGAACCAAAAACAATAACTGATAATTCATTATGCAGTCTAAGTGACCAAAATCTCGGGTATTCACATACGGATCAAAAGCAGTGTAATTCTTTATGCAGATGAATATCACAAACACTGATGGTATATCATATCAATCAGTTGTTTTAAAATTGAAAAACTTATTATACTACTTACTGTAAATCTAAAATACGTACTATGCATGATTACTAAACAAAACTATTTTCTACTGGTTGTTATTGTTAAACCACTATTAGGAGAGAATTTTCAGATTTGATACTTGTATTTTTGTACGACCATATGCCTTCTAAACAGAGATGGATATAACGCATCTATACCAATTATAAACTGAAAATAGCATCAGCGCATCACTTTGTCCTTGCGGTGTGGTGGTGGTGGACGATCGAAATCTGAAATTCAAATTTTAAAATGTATTATTAATTAAGTAAGATGATTGATTACTAAACAAAACTTAACGATCGATATATATCAATTATAAATACCTAGCATCATTTTGACTTTGGAATTGGATCTTCGGTGGTGGTGCTGGTGGACGTCGCACCGGAAGAAGATGCATCACTCGGCGGAGCAACAACAGCACCACAGGAACTAGATCCAGACGGAGAGGAAGCGGCGTTCGTTGGTTGTGTTAGAAAAACTGAATAGATTGAAAGAAAAAAATACAAGAATCAATGATTAGAACGTGAAAGGATCACTATCCTTAGAATATTATTAGCCCCCACTATCAAGGTTGTTTGGGTTTAGGCTAATACACCCCCATGAGTTATCTAATCATAAGAGAATGTGTAACAACCAAACATCATCTTCAAAAACTAACACGAACTCGTTCTACACTATGTCCTAGCTACGGGAAATCGTCAATATTTTGATTTTTCTTGAAATAAACTAAAAATAATGAGACATAAAAAAGGAGCTAGCGGATATTAGGTAATGTCAACTTCAAATTTTTGGTAATGGTGAGGATTTGTTATGAAAAATTACTTCAACCCTCTTTCAAGGCGGAAAAGCTTTTCTAAACCAAGACTCACACTTACTTTCACAGTGTGCGTACGTTGGAAAGAAACATTATGATTAAAACAAATATTTTTCTCAATCTACGTCTCTAACTATTTTCATGTTAGAACCGTAGTAATTGATCAATTTGGTCTTAAGTTATGATCAAACTACCGTTCGTATCAAAACTTACAAAATTAACTAAAGACGTTTTATAAAAATCGGTTCATCAAACATTAACTTTCGTTATGTGAAAAATCAACCAATTAAAACTAAAAGTTTATTATAAAAACAATTGATCAATACCACAACGTCAATCCAAAGTGACGATTACCCAATAAACGAAAGCTAAACCACTAAAGGAAACATAAGTATAAATAAAACAATAAAATTAATCTAAGAAAACTGTAAAGATCGATCAAAGGAGTGTCACTCTCCAAAAATCGTTTCTAACCTATGAAAGCAAATTAAAAAGGGATGCAAGAAATTAAAAAGTGCAATAATAAATACAAGGAGAAAAACATTAACAATAGATAAATATAAAAGTATGGAGAAAACGAAACGTTACAACGGGTGTTGAATGTTAATGAGAATCTGTCACATTCCATCTCCATCTTTATTCCGTCGAAACATCCATCTTCTTCACATCTTCAACGACTCAAGAAACGAAGAAAAACTATAAACACTAACAACTAAACAAGACCTAAACCTAGATTACAAAAGAAAAGAAGAATTAAACTAAAACCTAAAAGAAAAAGAAAAGAAAAAAAAGAAAATGGGAGAAGAAAGAAACGGCAGCGCCGTGGGGGAGAAGAAGAGAGTAAGAAAAAGGGGGGGAGAAAACCAACCTAATCATTCAAACTTAAACATACATATTTTCAATTCAGTCCCTCCTCTTTGCAACCTTTTAATAAAATGCCCCTTTCACTTTTATTTATTCCAAACATTGATGCAACTTAGTTCCATCTTTCTTGAGTTGGTCCACCACATAAAAAGTTGATCCAATGCTCCAAAAATCCATCATTATCCATCTCTATATTTCAACACAATACCTGTCAAAATACGGCAAAAACACAAAAATGCCAATGTAATATCCCCAATCGATGATTAAACAAAACTAACTAAAAATATTATAAAATCTACGTGCAAACAATTAAACATGGCGAAAAATGCAACTATAAACTATTACAAATGCATGCACAAAATACACTTAACAAAACACCCACAAGCTAAACCTTTCTTGTCCCCAAGAAAGAGATTAGAATTTATTACGGAATGGAATAAGAAAAAGAAAAAGAAAAACAAGCAACGATCTGCACAAATATTAAAGCGAGTTAATACACGATCTCACTAGACACAACTTAATGCTTAGGCTTCCTCATGTACAAATGCAACTTGTTACCACATTTCAGATTGAAAAAGGTAGTAGAAATACATATTTCACCATAGAGTCAAACCGACACAACACAAAACCAAACATATCACAAAAAAACGCATCTAATAGGACTTTACAAATATTACCGTAGCCGCTAAGGGAGGGGAAAGATGATCTACAAGGATGGAATCTCACGGTTTCGCTCAATTCTGTCAAGTGTGTTTTGGGATGTGTATACGCTCAATGCCTACCCAATCGAGAAATATGAAATGCATTCTTGACGCGTTTGAAACAATTCTCAAGTCTAAATAAATTCTATAAAATTGCATAAATCGAGAACTTTCGGGTAAGGTTAAAGGTTAAGGTAGGAATTGGGTTTGGTTTATTGGGGTTTGGAGATGTATTGGGTTTCAAGGATTATTATTTTTGTGCACATAATAGTTCCTTCCTACAATTTCCAACGAATCTCAACTTATTCTTTGCAACACTAACTATATAAATGCATATTATTTTTTTCTTGCAATTTTCTTTTTGGCCTTTTTTTTGTTTTTTTTACGAACCCACAAGCTATGCTTGTTTATGAAGTTCTACCAACCCACAAGCTATGCTTGTGTATACTACTCAAACCAAATGCTTCAATCCGTTTTTCATCTTTTGGAAAGGATAACTATATGTGCATTTTGGGTGGTTTAGGTATGTTTGGTGTTCAAGAAAAGGGTAAGTGTTTAGGCTCAAAGTGGTTGCAAAAGGGAAAATATTTTTATAATTTTGTGAATAAGAATTATTTATGAGAAAAGAAGGCCTCTATGCAAATATTATAAAAAATTTAGACGAGAAATGAATCAAAAACCTAGATATACACCTCGATGGGAGGTAAACACACAAGAAATAAGAAAATGGGATTGATTATTAATGTGTAAATCCAATACGGCCCAAATTCTCACAAGGTAAAGTCCATCCAAGTAGTCATAAGTGTAATGTAGGGGGGCAACGATAAGAAAGTTAATCCTAAAAGTTACGTGGAATGATATACAAAGTGGTGCGTGTAAGCGACTAACTAAGGGAAAACTATGTTTCTAAAAAAAATCTTTACATCATGGTAAAAACCACAAAGTACATTGGTATGCCTAATCAAAAGATTTGATGCAAAGTGAGAGGTGATTACTACGAGCTCTAAAATCGTGGAGAAATGCCAAAAAATATTTTTGGATTTTTAAAATATTTATGTGATAATGCAAAAACTAAATGCAACTAAAATGGAAAAACTATGCATGATCTTTAACTAAATGCAAAAATGCTCAAATAAAAGAGAAAAGAAAAAAAAAAGCGAATACTCCACCCACAAGCTAAAAATGAGCATTGTCCTCAATGCTTGACTACGGGTAAGAGTAAAAAAAACAACGTGGGGGAAATGACTTGACATCATGTGCGTGTACCATGGATGAATTTCGGTGCAAAGTGATCAAATCTGTTGGTGCAAGTGTACCCAGCTTTAAATATTGTGATATATTTTTGGTACACATAAAATCACATCTCTATATTTATTTTGATGATTACAAAACACACCGCATTATTTGTTATCTAATATTTTATCTGAGTGTGCAGATATTTAAATGATCTCGAATCATTTTATCTGAAGAATCCAAGACTGAAGAGTTTCGTCATTTTATTTTAAAATGATAAACACCCTAAAATAAAATACCACTTGGATTTTCCTAAACTGTTTTTAAATCAAAGATATTTAAAGTTTATTTAATATATATATATATAATATATATATATAAACGTATAAGATATATATATATATATTATATTATTAAAGTTTGTCATCATTACCTTTTTATTTTAAAACTAAAGTTTTATTAAATTTTATTAAAATAATTCTTTTAAGTTTTTGTCAAACTCAAAAATCTGATTTCCTTCCTTTTTACTATTCATCATTTATTGCAAAGTGTTTTCAGCCGTATGACCTCCAATGCTGCCATGCTCTCTTTGGCGAGGTGTCAGGCGGTACTATTCATGTGTCAGTTGCAGTAGGAAGTTAACGTTGGAAGCTTCTCTATATATACCAGCTTCTCCTCAGCTTTCAATACACCAAACCAGCAATTAATTTCCTCCTCAGCATTTGATCAATACTCTGCTGTTTCTTCTCTCAATCAGTTATAATTTATAAAAATATTTTTGAGCAAGAAATCTTGAGTTGATAGCAGATTAAAATCTCTTGATTAGTTGAATCAGCAAAACAACTCAAGTGATCAAACTCTCTCTAAAAATCCAAGTGATTAATATTTTACAAGAGTGATTATCATATTAAAATTATACCCTCTTGTAAGTGTTTGAATAGAGTGAGTGATCCATATAAATCTCTCATCTGAGTAGAGATATTCGTGACAATATTATTTGTATTAAGGTTTGTGTTTCTACCATAAAGAACACGTTCGTATTGGATCTCCGAGAAGTGTTATTTTCTCGAGGTGGACTAGCCAACTTTGTGTTTGGTGAACCACTTTAAAAATTCCGTTGTCAAGTATTCTCTTTCCCTTATCTCTTTACATTTCCGCTGTGCAAATTTAATTATATCTGTTTATATAATTGTTGTTTATTTATTATTTCTATACTCTGATTTATTTATACTGTTTCTGTACTGTATTTATTTATAAAAGAATTTTTGAAAGTAAAAGATTTAAAATACAACCTTACCCCCCCCCCCCCCCCCCTTAGGTTGTCTAACATTTGGTATCAGAGCAGGTCTTTCAAAAATTTCTGCATAAATTTCTTTTATTCCTTTAAATGGCTCAACAAACTAATATTGTGTTTTCAAAACCTCCCTTGATAGATACTGAAAAGTTTGGCATTTGGGCCGAGCTATTTGAATGTCACGTGCGTGGCAAAAATCAAAAGATTTGGAATATTATAGAAAAAGGGAATTTTAAACCCACCGTTGTGAAAGATGATGTTTTTATTGATAAACCTATAGATGAATGGACTACTTCTGATGAAACTTATTTTTGTTTAAACTTTGAAGCTAAGAATATATTATATGCTGCTTTAACAACTGATGAAATTGAAAGAGTATATACATATAAAACTGCAAATCAAATATGGGAAAGTTTAAATAATACTCATCGTGGAAACACGGAAGTTAAATCTAGTAAAGTAAATATTTTAGTTCACGATTATGAACTGTTCGAAATGAAACAAAATGAGTCAATTGACTCAATGTTTAAAAGATTTAACCTTATTGTGACTACTTTGAAAGGTTTGGATCGCACTTATCCTAACGAGGACTATATAAGGAAAATCCTACGAGCCCTTCCTTCGGAGTGGATGCAAAAGATAACATCTTTAGAAGACTCCCGTGACCTTTCCATAATGAAGATAGATGACTTGATCGGTAATCTTAAAGTGCATGAAATTGCACTCAAAAGAAACAAAGATCGGGAGCAAGTCAAAAAGAAGTCGATCGCTCTTAATGCCTCAACTCCGAATGTCAAGAAGAAGAAGGAGGAAGCTAGCACCTCAAAAGATCAATCCGATAAACTCGACGAAGTCGCTATGTTGGTAAGAAACTTCTCTAAATTTTTTACTAACAAAAATTTCTCTAAAAATAATAGATTTCAAAGAAACGGTAACTACCGTCGTGGCGGTGAAAACCGGAGTCGCAACTTCCACAAAAGAGAAGATAAAGTAAAGAAAAATGGCGACTCGAGCGAAGACGAAAAAGCAAAACCAAAGAGAGGTTATTGTTACTCTTGTGGTGATAAAGACCACTACGCCAATGAATGTCCGAAAAAGAACAAGATCCAAAAGAAGAAGGAGAAAGCCTTCATTGGAGGCGCGTGGAGCGAGAGTGAAGAAGAAGATGACTATCAAGCCATTTGTCTTATGGCCGAAAGCGACAACGAGGTAAAATCTTCTTATTCAAATTACGAAAGTGATGATGAAAGTGATAATGAAAGTAATCTTGAAGAATTATATGAATCATTTCACAAAATGGCTAATCTTGCTAATAATTATAAAGACGAAATTGCTATGTTAAAAGAAACTGTAAATGCATGTAAAAAGGAAATAAATAATGTTAAACAAAAATCTGAAAATGATATGGATATAATTGCTAAATTAGAAACTAAATTAGGAGAAAAAGATTTTTGTAAATCTTGTGATGCTTTAAATAAAGAAATTGCATGCTTAAATAAAAAATCACATGAAAATATTATGTGTACAAAATGTGATATTCTTGAGAATGAGATTGCATGTTTAAAAGCAAAATGTGATGCGTATGAAAAGGATGATTTATTAGCAAAAGCTTTTCAAAGTAGTAATGAGAAAGTCTTTAACATGCTAAATATGCCTAACCGTATAAAATGTAGAAAAGGTATTGGTTCCGATACGTGCAAAGATAAATGTTCTTGTAAACCCATCAAAAGATTTTATGAATCACCTAAAGTTAATACAAGAAATCAATATGTGCAAAAACATCCGTATGTGCGTAAAATAAATAATGCAAATTATATACCGAGAAAACCGTATGCTCGCATGTATCATGATAAATATTCTAAACCTAATAATAATGCGAATGTAAATGCTTGTTTTTATGTGTATGATAAAATAATCGCAAAATTAAAATGGTAAATAAATGGATTCCAAAAGGAATGTTTAGTAATGATAATCCCGGTGGTATGCGTTTATGGTTTTAAATGTGTTATGTATATATGTTATATATATATAGTTTAAATATAATTTGTTGTATATATATATAAGTAATATATATTGCTATGTACTGTTTGTTTATATATATATACGTATTACATATATATATATATATGGTGTTTGTTTAATATGTTATATATATATTTGTGTTTGATGTATTATATATTAAAGTTGTTTAATATATTATATATATTTTGTCTTACTTGATATGTGTTATATATATATATTAATATGGTTTGATGTATTATATATATATATTAATGTTGTGTAATGTATTATATATATTCTGTTTGACTTTATATATATGCATGTTGGTTGACATTGAAACTAATTGTCAAGGACCCACGAGAAATGGGGACCATAAAAGTTACATCTTCATTATTGTAGATTGACCTTGATATGGACTGGATACTCGATAGTGGTTGCACACGTCACATGACCGGAAACAATAATCTCTTTTCATCATATAAGTCATGTGATGGTGGACAGGTAATTTTTGGAGGAAACTCCAAAGGAAATATAATTGGTAGAGGTACAGTTTCTTGCAATAATGTTCAATTTCTTAATGTTAACCATGTTGATAATTTACATTTTAATTTGTTAAGTGTTCGCCAATTGTGTAAAAATAATACAACTGTTGTCTTCGAAGAAGATTCTTGTAAAATCATAAAAAATGGCAAAGTTCTTTTAAATGGTTTTGTAAAAGGAAATTTATATATTTGTAAAACTGTTGTATCTGAAAATGTATGCTTATCTTCTATTAATGATGTTTCTACTTTATGGCATAGGCGTTTAGGTCACGCTAATCTAAGATTAATGCAAAACTTAAAAAATAAGGAGCTTGTGAGTGACCTGCCAAAATTAAAGTTTGATAATCATTTTTGTGATGCTTGTCGTGTCGGCAAACAACATCACGTTTCTCATAAATCAAAAAATGTTATTTCTACTCAAAGAGTTTTAGAACTTTTACATATGGATCTTTTTGGCCCGATGGCTATTCAAAGTTTTGGAGGAAATTTTTATACTTTGGTTATTGTGGATGATTATTCCCGTTATACTTGGACTTTATTTTTGAGACATAAAAATGAGGCTTTTGAAAAGTTTAAAATTTTGGGAAAACGAATTCAAAACCAACAAGGTTGTACGATTGTTTCCATACGTACGGACCATGGACGAGAATTCGATAATGATGTACAATTTGGTGCCTTTTGTGATAAACATGGTATAACTCATAACTTTTCTGCTCCTCGAACACCTCAATCTAACGGGGTTGTTGAAAGGAAAAATAGAACGTTGCAAGAAATGAGTAGAACCATGCTAAACGAACATCAAGTTCCCCAAAAGTTTTGGTGTGATGCCGTTGCTACCGCGACCTATGTGCTTAACCGTGTCCTAATTAGAAGTATCCTAAATAAGACACCCTATGAACTTTACCGTGGTAGAAAACCTTCCTTAGCTCACCTGAAAGTTTTTGGCTGTAAATGTTTCATTTTAAACACCAAATCCTACTTAACCAAATTTGACCCTAAAGCCTATGAAGGAGTGTTCCTAGGTTACTCTTGGAATAGCAAAGCCTATAGAATCCTAAATAAGGAGACCATGGTAGTAGAAGAATCCTTAAATGTTAGCTTTGACGAGAGTCCTCCCAAACCGAGTGCACCCTTAGCAAATGACAATGTTTGTGAAGGAGATGTCTTAGCCCAACAACTTAGTACCTTGGATTTAGGTGCCCAACCTTCCACAAATAATATTGAATCTAGTGATGCCCCTTTGTGTTTTATTCCACAAGGTGTAGATGATCCTAATCTTAGAACCGCTCGAGGCCATCCCGTAGATCAAATTATAGGTGACCTAAACCAAAGGACAACTAGATCACAAATCCATACCCATTGTGCTTTCCATGCTTTTATCTCAACCATAGAACCTAAAACCATAGATGAAGCTTTAGGTGATGAGGATTGGATATTGGCCATGCAAGAAGAGTTAAACCAATTTACTAGGAATGATGTGTGGGACTTAGTGCCTAGCCCTAGTAGTCAAACCATTATTGGCACAAGATGGGTCTTCCGTAACAAGGTAGACGAGAACGGTGGAGTCACACGAAACAAGGCACGTTTAGTTGCCAAGGGGTACAGTCAACAAGAAGGTATAGATTATGACGAAACCTTTGCACCGGTTGCAAGGTTGGAGTCTATTCGAATGCTTCTTGCTTTTGCAAATGCTAAAGATTTTAAATTATTTCAAATGGATGTTAAAAGTGCTTTCTTAAATGGTATTATAAATGAGGAGGTATACGTTTCTCAACCTCCCGGTTTTGAAAGTTTTGAAAACCCGACACATGTTTATAAATTGAAAAAGGCGCTTTACGGTTTAAAGCAAGCTCCGCGTGCGTGGTATGATAGATTAAAAACCTTTCTAATTGTTAATGGTTATATTATGGGTAAAATAGATAATACTTTATTTGTGAAATATGTTCAAAATGATATTGTAGTTGTGCAAGTATATGTTGATGATATTATTTTTGGTTCCACTAATGAAAAACTGTGTAATGAATTTTCTGCGAAAATGACAAGCGAGTTTGAAATGAGCATGATGGGAGAGTTAAAATACTTCTTAGGATTGCAAATCAAACAATGTGAAACTGGTATTTTTATTAGTCAATCTAAATATTGTAAAGATATGTTGAAAAAGTTTAACTTTGAAAATGTCAAACCCGTTGAAACTCCAATGACCACAAACTTACAATTATCTCGTGACGAGGAGGGAAACGATTTTAATGAAAAGATTTATCGTGGAATGATTGGTAGTTTATTATATTTAACTGCTAGTAGACCTGATATCATGTTTAGTGTATGTTTATGTGCTCGTTTTCAATCTTCACCTAAACAAACTCACTATGAAGCTGTCAAGCGTATTTTTCGATATTTACGAGGTACTACTAATCTTGGCTTATGGTACGCAAAGAAACCCGAGTTAGAAGTAACGTGTTTCGCCGATTCCGATCTTGGTGGATCTATTGTTGACCGAAAAAGTACTAGTGGGGTATGTGCCTTTATAGGTCTCTCACTTGTGTCTTGGTTCTCTAAGAAACAACAATCCGTAGCTTTGTCTACAACCGAAGCGGAATATGTAGCCGCCGCAAGAGCGTGTGCTCAAGTCCTTTGGATGAAACACACACTTACCGATTTTGAGGTACACCTAACCAAAATTCCAATTATGTGTGATAACTCAAGTGCCATAAACTTAAGTAAAAATCCCATTTTGCATTCTCGTACCAAACATATTGAATTGAGACATCACTTTTTACGAGACAATGTTCAAAAAGGCAAAATCGTGCTTGAAAAGGTTGATTCGGAAGATAATTTGGCCGATATTTTCACAAAAGCCCTTAACAAAAAAGCGTTCTTTAAATTAAGGCTTGGTTTAGGCATGCTTGAGTATAACCCTTGATAAATACTAACTCTCAAATATTTCATCTTTTGAGGGGGAGCATCTTTCGAGGGGGAGCATAAGCGATTTTCTTAAACCCTTTTTGCTTCGACAAAAGGGGGAGAGAAACCGAGTATGCTCTCGTGTTTAGCGTTGTGTTTGTCATCATCAAAAAGGGGGAGATTGTTGGTGCAAGTGTACCCAGCTTTAAATATTGTGATATATTTTTGGTACACATAAAATCACATCTCTATATTTATTTTGATGATTACAAAACACACCGCATTATTTGTTATCTAATATTTTATCTGAGTGTGCAGATATTTAAATGATCTCGAATCATTTTATCTGAAGAATCCAAGACTGAAGAGTTTCGTCATTTTATTTTAAAATGATAAACACCCTAAAATAAAATACCACTTGAATTTTCCTAAACTGTTTTTAAATCAAAGATATTTAAAGTTTATTTAATATATATATATATAATATATATATATAAACGTATAAGATATATATATATATATATTATATTATTAAAGTTTGTCATCATTACCTTTTTATTTTAAAACTAAAGTTTTATTAAATTTTATTAAAATAATTCTTTTAAGTTTTTGTCAAACTCAAAAATCTGATTTCCTTCCTTTTTACTATTCATCATTTATTGCAAAGTGTTTTCAGCCGTATGACCTCCAATGCTGCCATGCTCTCTTTGGCGAGGTGTCAGGCGGTACTATTCATGTGTCAGTTGCAGTAGGAAGTTAACGTTGGAAGCTTCTCTATATATACCAGCTTCTCCTCAGCTTTCAATACACCAAACCAGCAATTAATTTCCTCCTCAGCATTTGATCAATACTCTGCTGTTTCTTCTCTCAATCAGTTATAATTTATAAAAATATTTTTGAGCAAGAAATCTTGAGTTGATAGCAGATTAAAATCTCTTGATTAGTTGAATCAGCAAAACAACTCAAGTGATCAAACTCTCTCTAAAAATCCAAGTGATTAATATTTTACAAGAGTGATTATCATATTAAAATTATACCCTCTTGTAAGTGTTTGAATAGAGTGAGTGATCCATATAAATCTCTCATCTGAGTAGAGATATTCGTGACAATATTATTTGTATTTAGGTTTGTGTTTCTACCATAAAGAACACGTTCGTATTGGATCTCCGAGAAGTGTTATTTTCTCGAGGTGGACTAGCCAACTTTGTGTTTGGTGAACCACTTTAAAAATTCCGTTGTCAAGTATTCTCTTTCCCTTATCTCTTTACATTTCCGCTGTGCAAATTTAATTATATCTGTTTATATAATTGTTGTTTATTTATTATTTCTATACTCTGATTTATTTATACTGTTTCTGTACTGTATTTATTTATAAAAGAATTTTTGAAAGTAAAAGATTTAAAATACAACCTTACCCCCCCCCCCCCCCCTTAGGTTGTCTAACAAAATCCTATCGTTTGCCCAGTGGTGGCAACCCAACTAATTAAGCGCAAGACCACAATATTTTCGATGACATCTCACAAAGGAAACAAACCCACAAGCTATTTATAAGCATATCAAAGCATAACAATCATCCAAAATGAATTAAAGCATGAAAAGAATGTACCCGATGATGAATTGAATGCTTCTTCTATCTGGAACGACTTCCATGATGAAGGTGTGGATGTTCCTTAAAGCTTGAAGCTCCTGAAATCACTTAGAATTGGAACCTGCACAACATGAAATAAAAAACAAAAGCAATCCTAGAAACTAAGGAAAATAAATAAAATAAAAGAGACTACTATTCCTAAAAATAAATAAATAAAACATTTTTATGTTTTTTTTTGTTTTAAAAAAGGGATAAAAAAACTGAAAATAATAAAATAAAATAAAAACGTAAAGAAAAATAGAGAAAAAAAAACTTTCTGGACCAACTTCACGGCCGGGGAGATTTTTTCGCGGCCGGGGACTTTCATCAGAATTTGGACTTTGAACATTTAGCGCCCGGGGAGAATCTTTCACGGCCGGGGACTTTGGTCAGAATTTTAAACAAAAGGTAAAAACAAAAGAAAATATTTACAAGTGTTAGGGAACACTTTTGGGGGTCGGTCTTTAAGCATTTAAGCCCGAAAAACCAAAAAAAATTGAGGTAGAACAAAGATGGGAAAACGGAGACTCGTTTTAAGTCGCGAGTTTGACTTTGGATTAAGAATTAAACATAAGGGGGAGAATGACTCATTTACCGTCGTGAGCTTGACAAATATTAAACAAAAAGAGAGAAGAGAGGGAATGGTGTAATAACCCAAATTCCTAGAAAGCCTTGAAAGTTTAGTGGTCAATGTGGAAATAGTAGAACTTGTAATCTAGGGACCTTTGTGCAATTTTTGAGAGATATAAATGATTTCAAATCCCTAGGTTTCAGTATTTTTATTATTCTTCTGGTTTGTGTTGTTGGCGGCTGAGGAAAAGAGAAAAGAGAATGAATCGATTTGGACTTTAATTCGTGAGGAGAAGATCATTTCTGGTAAGGAATCATTTTCTCTTATGTTAATCTATCTTTGTTTCTTTTCTAATTAAGTTGAGTAATTGTTAAGAACACTATTGTGGGTTTAGCTCTGCATATTGATCTGGGTTTTGTTCTAAGGGGATATTTGAGTGAATTAATTTATCAGTTTAAGATAAGTAAGGAGATGGCTGAAATTTCGATGAGAAACTAATTAGAAACACTAATTTGTGGTCCGTCTTATCGAGAAGAACCTGTTGCGATTTGTTTTACCGACCGATGTTCCGGAATGTGGACTCAAGAGGGGTGCCGGTGTTTCCTTGGGAGAATTCCGGTACTTATGTTTAAAATAGTCCCGGAGTTTGGCAAGAAAATAGTCCCGGAGTTTACCATTAGAACCGGAAGTGGGTTTTCCATATTAAAGTTCCGGTGTGCATTTAATAATTTGGAACCGGACTTTGCTTGTCGTTGGGCCAGAAGCTAAATATGGAAAACCAAACTCACTCTAGCCCACGTGACCAATTTAATTGAAATGCAAAATTGGAAGAGTTGGGGCGGTGGCACGTGATATGGAATTTCAATTCCATTTCCTGGAAAGTCACGTGGATGTGGTTTGTTTTTGGGACATTGGTATTTTTTTTATTGGATTGGTTTTATAAATTGGGATTAGGGCCGTGAGAATTCAGATTTGTTTAGTAAATCCACCTCTAAATTAATGTAAACTGAATTTCCATATCTTGGACTTTGGGCCATGGAATTTAGTTAAGTAAATTCAAATTTCATTTAGTTAATGGGCTAAAGTATTTAGATCCGGTACTAAGTAAATGGATCCGAAATTTAAGTGTTGGGTACTTTCGGCTGAGAGTTTTCAAGGCAGTGAAACTCAGTAGGATTCAGTGTGTCTTACCCGGTATGTGTGATGAGTTAATTTGTAGGTGCGTGTAGAGATGATCGGTGCGAGTAAGGACTTTTAAGCAGGACCTCAGGTGAGTCTTTCTGAACCTAAATTTTATACAAGTGTGTGGTTGAAGATTATTGTTTAATTGTAGATTTTCCAACTGCTTTTATTACAAACTGAAGACTTAGTGTGTGGCATGGTTAATATTTAACTGTGTGCTTTTCAATTACTTCTACTGAAAATGGCGAGTAAGTGTGTGGTGTGGATGTTATCTAACGGCGTGCTTTTCAACTGTTTCTATTTTAAAGCGATGAATAAGTGTGTGACTATACGTGTGATTTAAATGTGTGTGACCATGCTCTGGCGTTGTTATGGAATGGGGGTGTGTCCCATGGTATATTTAATGTACGAATTCGTTTCGTATATGGGCGGTGTGTGCCCGGTGCGCTGTCACGGTGTGTGTGACTATAGCGTGTATGCTCTCTTACGCTGTCATGGTGTGTGTGTGACTTTAGTGTGTGTGACCGGTTGCGCTGTCACGGTGTGTGTGACTATAGCGCGTGCCAGTAGCATGTGTCAATGTGTGCATATCAATTTTGTGTGCTTGTTATGATTTATACAAACTCTTTTCATAACTGAGTTTAAACTGTGATATTTTTGGTGTGACTTGGTGTGGAGGGAACTCACTAGACCTCATGGTCTAACCCTCGCTTTTCAAAACTAAAACCTTTTCAGGTAAGCAGGTAGCTGAGAGCATGTTTAGAGGTATTGGGCAAGACGTGGGTCGGAGCTTTGCATTTAGAAGAAGTAGAAGAACTTCCTTTATGTCTAGTTAGACTTTCTCAGCTGTAATTAGGGTTATTTCCGTGAACCCTGTGTTGTAATCTAAATAGTGTGATCACGTTGAACCAATTTTGGGCGTTTTAAATTAAAGAGGTAGCTGTTATCTTCTATGTTTAGTTTTGGGTCGTTACAAATGGTATCAGAGCCCTAGTTTAAGAGATTTAGGTGACCGGATGAGCCTAAACTTAAATTGTGGAATAAGAAGACACAGCTGAGATATAGGAATCCATCAGGGAAGACTTTAAACACTGAGAATTTAGGGCGGTGGTAGTGAGGACTCTCATGTAAGGTAAATTCAAATCGCATCTGGCCAATGTCATTATGAGTTTACAGGTGCATGGGTGTGCTTGATTACCGTTGTTCTGATTTTGTTAGTGTGTGGAGTGTGGTGGAATGAGTGTAAAGAATATTAGTAGTGTGTGGAGTGTAGTGACTAATGTACGGAGAATAACAGTAGTAGGAAGTCTTAACCTTGTCTCGATGGCAATGGTTTAGTGTGTTGTGCAAGACTGTTCTTGTGTGTGATGACCCTATCTAGAAGGGTGTGATTTGAATGTTTGGTGTGTGTGTCCGTGTGAAGTAGAACTGTTAGTTCCAGATCCGTGCAACGATAATGAAATCAAACGATTAAACAATGAAGCATACGATTTCAACTGGTCATCTCTGTATTAGCTTTCAATATTGAGAGTATTACAATAAAAGTGTAGGAAAGCAAATGAGACAACTAGCCTAATTTTCTAAGGCTAAATTGCTTTATATACGACGGGCCCGTGGTTAACAAGCCCACGACCCGTTCACTAATAGAGCTCAAAATAAAGAATTACAATTTAAACCCTGAACTTTAAATCAACATAAAACGACCCTAACAATCTCC
The DNA here is from genome assembly GCA_033807775.1 of Saussurea involucrata. NCBI lineage: Eukaryota > Viridiplantae > Streptophyta > Magnoliopsida > Asterales > Asteraceae > Saussurea > Saussurea involucrata. Next base: position 114,541,722 of record CM066324.1, read on the forward strand.
CCCTTTGATTTGAAGTTCGATTTGGCGCCAGTTCTCGACATATCTTTTTCGAAGCGCGAAGTGAATCTCGAACCATCTGATAGCACGGCGGTAGTCGATGCGATCTTCAATAAATTCCAAGGCATTTCGAGCAGTTATTTCATTCGGATTAGGGACATACGAAACCCTTGGATTTTCAGACTCGTGCTGAATGATCTTTCGAAGAGCATCTCGAACTTTGTAGAGCGTGCCGTCGCAGAATCTTTCTACCTGACTGAACCGCAGAAATCTTTTCTCTTTCTGTTCATTGATGAAGACGATCCTAAATTCTGGTTCTAGAAGCATAGCGTTCTCGGGATACATATTCAACTCAGGAGCTTGCAGATTCGGCTTTATCAGATTTACCTTCTTCGCCCTGTTCTCGACAGCCATTTGGAAGTCCGTTAGATAAGACATCATAATAGTGCGGACTAGGAATCGACGAACAGCTTCGAGCTCCTTTGTAACGGGAAGCGGTCGGATAGTTCTTGAACGTAGGTCTTTCAGAATCGCCAGGACGTCAAACGGTCGGAGGTTCTGGAAGTCGGCTTCAGAAAATTTCCATTCATTCCCATCCTCACGTCGGATAGTGAATACAAGATAGACAATTTTCATCATACGGCTTGACTGGATATTGATTACCTCTGAGATCTGATGCTTGATTCTGACTTGGCTGACTGGAAGACACCGCTTCATTGCACAGATGTATCGGCGTTGGTATTCGGGGCTGTAGTTGTAAATACCAAGGCAAAAAGTCGGCTCGATCGTGCGTAGCTTGTGAACAAACAACTTCTTCAGGGTTTCCTCCAGATGAGGGATAAGTACGGTGATCTTCTCCCAACGGATTTGTTGATGAGGTGGAGGAGGAAGATCAGAAGTTATCTGTTGTTGAAGGTATCTTCGAGGGAACGGACTCTCTCGGACAGCGTTATGAGCGCTTGGTTGTAGTCCTTGAGAGTCGAGTCAATTACATCCAGGCGAGTGGTAATGGATAATGAAGGAGCAGTGACCTGGGATTTCAGAACGGATATCAGGTCTGCTTCGGTTGAGGCGTCGGTTTCAGATTGTTGGAGCAGCTGGGCTAGAAGCATCGCCTTGAGGGTGTCCACCGAGTAGGTAGGCTGAGTAGGAGCCGATGGAGGTGTAGGTGCGGTTTCAGTGTCGACGATGTGCCCTTTACCTTTGAATAAGCGTTTGACGGTGTCGATCTCGGCAGCGACGTGCTGCTCCATTGCCTCACGGACAGCCTTGAGGGTGCTGTACAGGGACCCTTGCGACACAAAGTCAGGGTGAGTAACACCGGGATCACTTAGATTACCCGTTGAGGCGTCTACCTGAGAGGCAGAGTCACCTACGTTCACAGCTGGCATGTCAGTAGCTGTGGTAGGATTTCCCTCTGATCCTCGCGTGCCACCTAAACGTGACGACACTACGGTGGTTCCTGTCGAGTCACGAAGAATCTCGACTTGGTGTTGCTCCTCTTGTGTCCTAGCCAAAGGATTTTTAATAGCAAATGGCTCTAGACTCGATTGTGCATGAAATGAAGTCGCGGCTGGGGGCTGCTGGTCGCTTGTTTCAACACCAGCACTCTCCGAGTGAGAGGCCGGTGGAAGTTGTGCTATATCCCCGTGTGAAGTTGAAACATCCGTCTTTTAAGAGACAGAGGAGTGGATAAGGGGGTCGTGCAATTGCTCCGCTGGGTCCACGGAGGCTTCTTCAATACCCCGTCCCAACTGATGAGACGGGATAGCAGATGTGGCGACCCGGATTACACTCGGTTGGGGTCGCTCAGGAGCCTCTTTATCTTTACGGCTCAATCTTTCTTGGTTCGCTTTCGACCTCAATTCCCTCCGTCTCACATGTTCTATGTCCCGGGGAAGGTCCCTCCGGCGCTGGTTGGACCATGGGATTCCCTAACTCTCGTCTATATGCTATCACACTCGGCGCATTGGGGTCCGCGTGTGCATATAGGGCTTAACAAGATGGATGAACAAGTTCTGGCGCGTACCTTTGCAATAAGTGGCTCAATCTGAGACGGATTGAGGACTGGCAGTGAGAAAACTGGTACAGTACTTGACAATCAGGGATATCCGGACATAAAACTAGAAAACATAACTTCCCGGACAAGGCATACTATCCGGATAAATGAGGATTAGGGTGTCTGGATATCTTATATATGATGACCAAGTAATCCAGATGGGTCAACCCGGATACTTAACCGGTCCGGAAAGCTGTCCGGATTAAATGGTATCCGGTGACGTGTCCGGACACTTTGAAAATATTCCAAGAAAACTTGTTTGTTTCTTCACTTTTCAAAAAAAATGATACCCTTAGGAATTTGACAAAGTATTCTCTCGCTCCCGCTCAAACTGAGCATGGGGAAGACTTTGCTCCCCCTCAAATAGTGCAAAATTGTGCAATAAAGAGGTCGACACAAAAAAAAACTTTTATTCATTTAAAGAAAAACAATGTGTCGCTCCCCCTCAAATGATGGGCATAAGATGCTATGCTCCCCCTCAGAATGTGCGCGTAGAGTGAAATGCACACGGGAATGTCCACACAAAAAAAACGTTTTCGGACATTTAAAGAAAAACGTGTGTGACACTCCCCCTCAATAGTAGAGTAAACTTACCTGATAGCTGATCATGCTCCCCCTAAACACATGAGCAGCTCGTGAAAGCACAGTTATAGACAAACCTCACATCTTCGCAATGTGATTCCTTGTAGATCGTGAGCAGCTCCCTCCTTTCAGTCATGTGTGTGGAGCATCCAGTGTCTAAGAACTACACATGACCGTCCTGCAAAACGAGATTAGCGGACCTTCGGTACCCAGATTTGCCTGGGTCCGGGAGGGTTAGATTTGACACCTTTCGGAGGGACCTGCTTTGAGATAGTATTCCTCCTGGGTGTAGAGTTTACACCTTTTGGAGGAGCTTGTTTTGGAGCAGATTGCTTCTTAGGTGCCGGTTTAACTTCAGTAGGAGAATCCCGTTTTGGAATGGGTTTGGTCTCCCGCTGTGGTTTAACCTCTGTTTGAGAACCCCGTTGTTTATGATATTTTCTCTTGTTATTACGGGGTTTGCGTTTGGGTGTATGATTATGCATGTGATATGACCCAAACCAATCATTAATGTGAATTTCATCAAAGTCATTCCAACCACATCTAGAACAACATAAACAATCACGCGATAACTGAATCAATTGATGAACTGAATTAAGTTTAATCGGATAAGAAACGTCAAAACGATTCCAATGATTCCAAGCACAATTGACTTTGTGTTTTCTAGAATTAAAAGTATTGGGGAAGGACTTTGATGCTGCATCCTTGACAGGTTCCTTGTTTATCCACTTGGGTTTTTCTTGTTTTGGGCGACCATTCTTAGGGACAGAACGATCAGTGACTTTTGATGGAACAGGATTTTTGGTAGGCAATTGTTCGGTCTCTTGCCTCGGCTTTGACTGCCTTTTAGAAATAGGTTTAGATGTTGGTTTTGATTGTGAAATCTTGATCACAACTGGGGCCTTTGTTTTAGAACTACTCCCCTTCAGAAAATTGACCGGACGATTGACTATTGGTGACAAAAAATCAGTGTGACTCGGGAGAGGTTTGTCGAAAGGAAATGACTCGAACTCTCCATCAGAATTGCCTTCAGAGTTCATATATTTTGAAAAATCAATCTCTGGAATTTCAGGACTTGGATCAGGTGAGGAAGGCGAGGAACACTTAGTGTCAGTGTGCTTTGGGGAATTTGGTGCGGAAGCTAGGAAAAAATCAGAGTTTAAATTCCTTTTAACACACTCATCTTGAGAATCGGTACCGTCTTGTGTGGTAGATATTTTACCAATAAAAGCTTTACACGAAGACGTCTCAGATGAATTCGAGGAAGACTCGGGTGAAATCTGCTTCTCAGATTTGAGCTGGTCAATTTGCTCTTGGAGCTGACCATTTTTCGCATACTCTTGCATCGCATCTGTTGCCAAAGCAGCTAGCTTTGATGTGAGTTTCGTGATTTCTTCCCGAAGGTTTTTCATGTCCTTCATCAGCCACAACTTCGGTGTTGACCGGTTGTAGGTTCTCAAATTTCTCAGAATTGAGTTTCTCAATCTCAGAGATTAGCTCTTTCTTTTCGTTTTGAAAAACAGGCCTTTCTTTCTCAAACGACTCCTCCAACTCCACAATCTTTGCTTCCAAGATGAGAGGGGGAACATAGAGTTTAAACTCGTCCGTCTCAGTCTTGGTTGCGGGTGCTTGGTCCTCATCCTTTTTGGAGGAATCCTTGGGCGTAGCAACCTTGTAGGAGTCGAAGTAATCATTTGAGAGATATTTCTTGTCCCTTTTATAAGAATAATTCAACGATCCATAACTAAATGGGAGTTGCATTTTGGAGGTGCGGGTGCGCTTGTATTCCCCAGTTTCCTCTTCCTTTTCAGGTTCAAGAGGACCAGTCCATTTAATGGCATATTCCGGATAATCTTTGGCTATTCCAAGACAACTAAAATCATACAGAATATGCCTTTTGGCAATTCCCTTTTTTAAATAATGTGGGTTATCGTATCCGATTCCCCAGGCCTTGTTGAAATACGTGAACTCTTTTGGTTTATTCATATGGATAGTTTGATCAGTTTGACCTCTCTTGTGGAGTTTAGTTTCAAGATCTAGGATTTTAGCAACAAATTCCTTGTGCTGAATTTGAAGGGCAGAGCATTGGTAAACAATTTCTGCTTTCTCATTCATGCACTGATCAAACTGTGACTGAAGTTCAGATAATTTGGCCCGTAAGTCCTTAGGTGCTATTGAAAGATTGTTGCATTTATCTTTTAAGTTAGCATTTTCAGACTTATATTTTTCTGTTATTCTCTTTTGAACATCTAGCTTTTCGGTTAGAGATCTAATCTCAAGCATTTGTTCTTTCGTAGTGGCCTTAAAGGAATTTGCCTGATCAACAAGTGATTGCATTTGATTCATGAAGTCTTGTTGGTTAGAATCACATACCTGACTTGTCGTTGCCTTCTCTTCGTCGGCTGGAGAGTGATATCCCATGAAGGCAGTAGCACCATCAGTATCGCTTTCATCATCAGAATGACCCAACCAGTAGTCGTTTTCCACAAACATAGCTTCTCCATCTTCCTTTTGCTCAGCCAATGCGAGTTTTGCCTTGTAGTAGTGAGAATTCTTTACCACAGGCCTCGTACAATCTTTAGCAAAGTGACCAAGCTTTCCGCAATTGTAACATGTCACTGGCTCTTCCTTCTTCTTATTTTCTGATTTTTCAGTCTTTTCTTTCTGCTCTGACTTCCCTTGCTCATCAGCTTCTTCTTTCCCTCATACTTGTCCTGATGATCATGGCGCTTGTTGGAGGAGGTGGAGTAGCATTGATTGTTGGACGAAGGCTTCTTATAGTACTTTTGTTGTTGGAAAGATTTTGTAAGTAGAGCTATCGCTTTCTTGAAGTCATATACTTCATCATTAGAGTCACTGTCTTCCTTTTTAGATTCGGAAGAGCTTTGCTTTTGAGCACGTTTAGAGTGACCGCTCGAAGATTTCCCTTTCTTGGAGGACATGAGTGCAATAGGATCAGCAGCTGGCTTTGTTGTAGTCTTTTTCTCGCCCAGAAGTTCATTCACTTCATCTTCGTCTTGAAGAAGCGTCTCATAGAGTTCGTGAATGCTAACTGTCTCTATCAGGTTGTTGTACTTGACATGAGAGGCAAATGTCTTCCACTCTGGCAACAGGTTGTTGAGAAACTTGAGCGCGTTTTCCGTGTTGGAGCGAGTGATGTGGTTCTTGTTAAGTTCGTTGAGAAGGAGACAAAAACGTTCATAGGTCTCAGAAAGAGATTCGTCAGTGCGTTGTTTGAATCCATCGAACTTGGTGATTGCGCTGTTGATCTTCAATTGATTCCCAACTTTGCTTCCACGCATCATCTTCTCCACTTGATCCCACATTCCTTTCGCGGTATCTTTGTAGCTGTCGATTGCATTATAGATCGAGTTGGGGATAGCTTGAACAAGGTACCGTATAGCAAGCTTTTCTCCCTCGATCCTGGCCTTTTCTTCGTCGGTCATGTCGGAGCGAGTCTTTGGCACGGTGAGAGGTTTGCCACCTTCTTGAGCGGGTGGAACTTCCTTCATTGGTTGTGAAATAGGCCCATCTTCTAAGGCTCTCCAAATGTACTCGAAGTTGTCCTTCGACTCTATGAAGATTTTGAACCTGTCCCTCCATTGGTTGTACTCACCTTGATAGAGGCAAGGTGGTTTGGAGTCGGTGCCGATTGCAAGAGCTTCGCGTGAAGTAGACATTTTTGGTTGCAACGGAGTGATCGTCAGACGTGTAGATTGATTCAAAGTGTAAACCTAACGCAAGGCACTAAGATTGGTCCTAACGCAGATTCTACGACAGATATGAACTAAGAGTGAGCTTACTGGATAGGAATCCAAATAAGAGTCTGATCTGGAAGTGTCCGGATCAGATTAATTAAGAACAGTTCAAAAATCTCACAGGTATCCGGATAAACTGAAGAATCCGGATAGCTTAAGCTTTCCGGAAAACAGAAGTTACCGGATAAGAAAGGTGTCCGAGTAATATGAAGTAAAGACTTACCGGATGATGATACTTTCCGGAAACAATTAACGAATACAAATCTTACCGGGTAAACAGAGTTTCCGGATGAAATTGATTACCGGAAACCTTGGCTTGTCCGGATAAAATACTTTACCGGAAAGTGCTGGGTTTCCGAAACAAATTACCCGGAATGATTGAGAGTATAAGGAATTACCCGGAATGATGACTTACCCGGAAAGCAGAACGAACCCGGATGAAATAACACAAGCGTCCGGACAGTGTGGATTTTTTCGGAAACTACGGCTGTGTTATCCGGACTCTACGGCTGTGAGTTTTCAATCGCTTGGGAATCAATTAGGGTTTCTCAAAATCGATCCTGAAAGATTAGGAACAATGCCAAACACAAAAATAACACAAACCCAATCGATTTTAAAGCAAAAACTACAAGTTTTGATGTTAAAAATTCGATTTTTGATGAAGAACACAACCAAAACCTTTGATTTTGATTTGCTTAATTAACCACTCAAATGGACGAATTAGGATGTGAAAATTTGCAGAATGACTTATAACAATGATGCTAACACAACCCAATAAACAGAAACAATCAATTTTATCAGAATAAAGGTTTTGAACTTTCAAGAATGACATAGATGAGAAAAGTCAAAAATTTACCAGAAGTCAACTTGAATGCTTTGAATCAATCTTGTCCGTCTGCTCTGATACCAATTGTTAGTTCCAGATCCGTGCAACGATAATGAAATCAAACGATTAAACAATGAAGCATACGATTTCAACTGGTCATCTCTGTATTAGCTTTCAATATTGAGAGTATTACAATAAAAGTGTAGGAAAGTAAATGAGACAACTAGCCTAATTTTCTAAGGCTAAATTGCTTTATATACGGCGGGCCCGTGGTTAACAAGCCCACGGCCCGTTCACTAATAGAGCTCAAAATAAAGAATTACAATTTAAACCCTGAACTTTAAATCAACATAAAACGACCCTAACAAGAACCCTTAGGGTTCTTAAAGAAAATAATTGATTGGAGGTGAGCCCCTAATCTCTTATGAGCCTTTATTCTGGGAGTTCCGATGTCGGTGAACCAAGATCTTGAGAGTTTTGACTCAAGGATCGGATAGTAGAGACGTGCTTTCTTACTCTCTAGTTAGTGGAAGAGTGACAAGGGTGGTCGAGAAATGATAGATGTATGAATCGGTAACACTAGTGTTGGTTAACCTATGTGGGGTCGAGGTGAAGCCGTATAATTTGCGCAGTAGTAGGCAGGTGGTAACTGTGAGATTGGAGCATCCAAGTGTGTGGGGTTGTGTGGATAAGTTGGTGGTCGTTTCGAGTATTGAGTGTCATTTCAATTTGACTGGTTTGAATCTTTAGAAAGAGTCATGGTGGGACTGTTGGTTAGGTATCGTAATCGTTAAAATTGTGTGTATGAAGTGGTCATTGTCGAACGAGAAATGTCCCACACGAGCCCGAGGCAATTGGGACGGTAGGCTGTAATACGTAGTAATCGAGAAGTAGGAAGTGTGGCAAGGGACATGGAAATCGGGGAGTACTGTTTCCAGAATGTCACCGTGGAGTACATGAAATTCTAGTGGGAGTATGAGGAAGAGGATTTATGTGTTTGTGTGGATCAAGAGTGTGTACCTGCTAGTGAGTCGTTCTTTAGAAGCATGTTTTATGTTTGAGAAGTAAGAGGAAGAAAGTAGTTGAAGGCAGTGCTCAGAGTGAAGGGCTATTAGACTTGGGAATAGTATGGAAGTGACGTGGTGGTATAAGCGTGTGGATTGTTTGTTGTTGTTGGATAGGGATTAGTATAATTAATGTGAGAAAGTGGTGGCTACCTTAGACATGCTCGGTGTTAAGGAAGTGATTGTAGAATTGTGTGCAACCATTGAAAAGAATTCTTATCTGTGAGTTAAGGTGATATTTGAGGTTAACTTTGTGGTCAGTTGGCGAATTGAGAGTCGCTAATTTAATAGGGTTTCCGATTGGTGTGACGTTAACATCAGTAGAACTCGTTCCTGTAAGAATGAGTTGTTTTTTTGCCATTACAGAACGAGTTGGAGTCGAGGCTTGCAAGTTAGACTTGTCGGAAACTAGTAAAGGTTCAGTGGTTATACCCTAAAGAACGAGGGGAAACTTGAGAGGTAGAAGCGGATACGAGGTTCAGGTAGCCGCATCTTTTTCAATGAGGAATTCCGGGGACGGAATTCTTCTAAGGAGGGAGTGTTGTAATAACCCGAATTCCTAGAAAGCCTTGAAAGTTTAGTGGTCAATGTGGAAATAATAGAAGTTGTAATCTAGGGACCTTTGTGCAATTTTTGAGAGATATAAATGATTTCAAATCCCTAGGTTTCAGTATTTTTATTATTCTTCTGGTTTGTGTTGTTGGCGGCTGAGGAAAAGAGAAAAGAGAAGGAATCGATTTGGACTTTAATTCGTGAGGAGAAGATCATTTATGGTAAGGAATCATTTTCTCTTGTGTTAATCTATCTTTGTTTCTCTTCTAATTAAGCTGAGTAATTGTTAAGAACATCATTGTGGGTTTAGCTCTGCATATTGATCTGGGTTTTGTTCTAAGGGGATATTTGAGTGAATTAATTTATCAGTTTAAGATAAGTAAGGAGATGGCTGAAATTTCGATGAGAAACTAATTAGAAACACTAATTTGTGGTCCGTCTTATCGAGAAGAACCTGTTGCGATTTGTTTTACCGACCGATGTTCCGGAATGTGGACTGAAGAGGGGTGCCGGTGTTTCCTTGGGAGAATTCCGGTACTTATGTTTAAAATGGTCCCGGAGTTTGGCAAGAAAATAGTCCCGGAGTTTACCATTAGAACCGGAAGTGGGTTTTCCATATTAAAGTTCCGGTGTGCATTTAATAATTTGGAACCGGACTTTGCTTGTCGTTGGGCCAGAAGCTAAATATGGAAAACCAAACTCACTCTAGCCCACGTGACCAATTTAATTGAAATGCAAAATTTGAAGAGTTGGGGCGGTGGCACGTGATATGGAATTTCAATTCCATTTCCTGGAAAGTCACGTGGATGTGGTTTGTTTTTGGGACATTGGTATTTTTTTTATTGGATTGGTTTTATAAATTGGGATTAGGGCCGTGAGAATTCAGATTTGTTTAGTAAATCCACCTCTAAATTAATGTAAACTGAATTTCCATATCTTGGACTTTGGGCCATGGAATTTAGTTAAGTAAATTCAAATTTCATTTAGTTAATGGGCTAAAGTATTTAGATCCGGTACTAAGTAAATGGATCCGAAATTTAAGTGTTGGGTACTTTCGGCTGAGAGTTTTCAAGGCAGTGAAACTCAGTAGGATTCAGTGTGTCTTACCCGGTATGTGTGATGAGTTAATTTGTAGGTGTGTGTAGAGATGATCGGTGCGAGTAAGGACTTTTAAGCAGGACCTCAGGTGAGTCTTTCTGAACCTAAATTTTATACAAGTGTGTGGTTGAAGATTATTGTTTAATTGTAGATTTACCAACTGCTTTTATTACAAACTGAAGACTTAGTGTGTGGCATGGTTAATATTTAACTGTGTGCTTTTCAATTACTTCTACTGAAAATGGCGAGTAAGTGTGTGGTGTGGATGTTATCTAACGGCGTGCTTTTCAACTGTTTCTATTTTAAAGCGATGACTAAGTGTGTGACTATACGTGTGATTTAAATGTGTGTGACCATGCTCTGGCGTTGTTATGGAATGGGGGTGTGTCCCATGGTATATTTAATGTACGAATTCGTTTCGTATATGGGCGGTGTGTGCCCGGTGCGCTGTCACGGTGTGTGTGACTATAGCGTGTATGCTCTCTTACGCTGTCATGGTGTGTGTGTGACTTTAGTGTGTGTGCCCGGTTGCGCTGTCACGGTGTGTGTGACTATAGCGCGTGCCAGTAGCATGTGTCAATGTGTGCATATCAATTTTGTGTGCTTGTTATGATTTATACAAACTCTTTTCATAACTGAGTTTAAACTGTGATATTTTTGGTGTGCTTTGGTGTGGAGGGAACTCACTAGACCTCATGGTCTAACCCTCGCTTTTCAAAACTAAAACCTTTTCAGGTAAGCAGGTAGCCGAGAGCATGTTTAGAGGTATTGGGCAAGACGTGGGTCGGAGCTTTACATTTAGAAGAAGTAGAAGAACTTCCTTTATGTCTAGTTAGACTTTCTCAGCTGTAATTAGGGTTATTTCCGTGAACCCTGTGTTGTAATCTAAATAGTGTGATCACGTTGAACCAATTTTGGGCGTTTTAAATTAAAGAGGTAGCTGTTATCTTCTATGTTTAGTTTTGGGTCGTTACAAATGGTATCAGAGCCCTAGTTTAAGAGATTTAGGTGATCGGATGGGCCTAAACTTAAATTGTGGAATAGGAAGACACAGCTGAGATATAGGAATCCATCAGGGAAGACTTTAAACACTGAGAATTTAGGGCGGTGGTAGTGAGGACTCTCATGTAAGGTAAATTCAAATCGCATCTGGCCAATGTCATTATGAGTTTACAGGTGCATGGGTGTGCTTGATTACCGTTGTTCTGATTTTGTTAGTGTGTGGAGTGTGGTGGAATGAGTGTAAAGAATATTAGTAGTGTGTGGAGTGTAGTGACTAATGTGCGGAGAATAACAATAGTAGGAAGTCTTAACCTTGTCTCGATGGCAATGGTTTAGTGTGTTGTGCAAGACTGTTTTTGTGTGTGATGACCCTATCTAGAAGGGTGTGATTTGAATGTTTGGTGTGTGTGTCCGTGTGAAGTAGAACTGTTAGTTCCAGATCCGTGCAACGATAATGAAATCAAACGATTAAACAATGAAGCATACGATTTCAACTGGTCATCTCTGTATTAGCTTTCAATATTGAGAGTATTACAATAAAAGTGTAGGAAAGCAAATGAGACAACTAGCCTAATTTTCTAAGGCTAAATTGCTTTATATACGGCGGGCCCGTGGTTAACAAGCCCACGACCCGTTCACTAATAGAGCTCAAAATAAAGAATTACAATTTAAACCCTGAACTTTAAATCAACATAAAACGACCCTAACAATCTCCCCCTTTGATTTGAAGTTCGATTTGGCGCCAGTTCTCGACATATCTTTTTCGAAGCGCGAAGTGAATCTCGAACCATCTGATAGCACGGCGGTAGTCGATGCGATCTTCAATAAATTCCAAGGCATTTCGAGCAGTTATTTCATTCGGATTAGGGACATACGAAACCCTTGGATTTTCAGACTCGTGCTGAATGATCTTTCGAAGAGCATCTCGAACTTTGTAGAGCGTGCCGTCGCAGAATCTTTCTACCTGACTGAACCGCAGAAATCTTTTCTCTTTCTGTTCATTGATGAAGACGATCCTAAATTCTGGTTCTAGAAGCATAGCGTTCTCGGGATACATATTCAACTCAGGAGCTTGCAGATTCGGCTTTATCAGATTTACCTTCTTCGCCCTGTTCTCGACAGCCATTTGGAAGTCCGTTAGATAAGACATCATAATAGTGCGGACTAGGAATCGACGAACAGCTTCGAGCTCCTTTGTAACGGGAAGCGGTCGGATAGTTCTTGAACGTAGGTCTTTCAGAATCGCCAGGACGTCAAACGGTCGGAGGTTCTGGAAGTCGGCTTCAGAAAATTTCCATTCATTCCCATCCTCACGTCGGATAGTGAATACAAGATAGACAATTTTCATCATACGGCTTGACTGGATATTGATTACCTCTGAGATCTGATGCTTGATTCTGACTTGGCTGACTGGAAGACACCGCTTCATTGCACAGATGTATCGGCGTTGGTATTCGGGGCTGTAGTTGTAAATACCAAGGCAAAAAGTCGGCTCGATCGTGCGTAGCTTGTGAACAAACAACTTCTTCAGGGTTTCCTCCAGATGAGGGATAAGTACGGTGATCTTCTCCCAACGGATTTGTTGATGAGGTGGAGGAGGAAGATCAGAAGTTATCTGTTGTTGAAGGTATCTTCGAGGGAACGGACTCTCTCGGACAGCGTTATGAGCGCTTGGTTGTAGTCCTTGAGAGTCGAGTCAATTACATCCAGGCGAGTGGTAATGGATAATGAAGGAGCAGTGACCTGGGATTTCAGAACGGATATCAGGTCTGCTTCGGTTGAGGCGTCGGTTTCAGATTGTTGGAGCAGCTGGGCTAGAAGCATCGCCTTGAGGGTGTCCACCGAGTAGGTAGGCTGAGTAGGAGCCGGTGGAGGTGTAGGTGCGGTTTCAGTGTCGACGATGTGCCCTTTACCTTTGAATAAGCGTTTGACGGTGTCGATCTCGGCAGCGACGTGCTGCTCCATTGCCTCACGGACAGCCTTGAGGGTGCTGTACAGGGACCCTTGCGACACAAAGTCAGGGTGAGTAACATCGGGATCACTTAGATTACCCGTTGAGGCGTCTACCTGAGAGGCAGAGTCACCTACGTTCACAGCTGGCATGTCAGTAGCTGTGGTAGGATTTCCCTCTGATCCTCGCGTGCCACCTAAACGTGACGACACTACGGTGGTTCCTGTCGAGTCACGAAGAATCTCGACTTGGTGTTGCTCCTCTTGTGTCCTAGCCAAAGGATTTTCAATAGCAAATGGCTCTAGACTCGATTGTGCATGAAATGAAGTCGCGGCTGGGGGCTGCTGGTCGCTTGTTTCAACACCAGCACTCTCCGAGTGAGAGGCCGGTGGAAGTTGTGCTATATCCCCGTGTGAAGTTGAAACATCCGTCTTTTAAGAGACAGAGGAGTGGATAAGGGGGTCGTGCAATTGCTCCGCTGGGTCCACGGAGGCTTCTTCAATACCCCGTCCCAACTGATGAGACGGGATAGCAGATGTGGCGACCCGGATTACACTCGGTTGGGGTCGCTCAGGAGCCTCTTTATCTTTACGGCTCAATCTTTCTTGGTTCGCTTTCGACCTCAATTCCCTCCGTCTCACATGTTCTATGTCCCGGGGAAGGTCCCTCCGGCGCTGGTTGGACCATGGGATTCCCTAACTCTCGTCTATATGCTATCACACTCGGCGCATTGGGGTCCGCGTGTGCATATAGGGCTTAACAAGATGGATGAACAAGTTCTGGCGCGTACCTTTGCAATAAGTGGCTCAATCTGAGACGGATTGAGGACTGGCAGTGAGAAAACTGGTACAGTACTTGACAATCAGGGATATCCGGACATAAAACTAGAAAACATAACTTCCCGGACAAGGCATACTATCCGGATAAATGAGGATTAGGGTGTCTGGATATCTTATATATGATGACCAAGTAATCCAGATGGGTCAACCCGGATACTTAACCGGTCCGGAAAGCTGTCCGGATTAAATGGTATCCGGTGACGTGTCCGGACACTTTGAAAATATTCCAAGAAAACTTGTTTGTTTCTTCACTTTTCAAAAAAAATGATACCCTTAGGAATTTGACAAAGTATTCTCTCGCTCCCGCTCAAACTGAGCATGGGGAAGACTTTGCTCCCCCTCAAATAGTGCAAAATTGTGCAATAAAGAGGTCGACACAAAAAAAAACTTTTATTCATTTAAAGAAAAACAATGTGTCGCTCCCCCTCAAATGATGGGCATAAGATGCTATGCTCCCCCTCAGAATGTGTGCGTAGAGTGAAATGCACACGGGAATGTCCACACAAAAAAAACGTTTTCGGACATTTAAAGAAAAACGTGTGTGACACTCCCCCTCAATAGTAGAGTAAACTTACCTGATAGCTGATCATGCTCCCCCTAAACACATGAGCAGCTCGTGAAAGCACAGTTATAGACAAACCTCACATCTTCGCAATGTGATTCCTTGTAGATCGTGAGCAGCTCCCTCCTTTCAGTCATGTGTGTGGAGCATCCAGTGTCTAAGAACTACACATGACCGTCCTGCAAAACGAGATTAGCGGACCTTCGGTACCCAGATTTGCCTGGGTCCGGGAGGGTTAGATTTGACACCTTTCGGAGGGACCTGCTTTGAGATAGTATTCCTCCTGGGTGTAGAGTTTACACCTTTTGGAGGAGCTTGTTTTGGAGCAGATTGCTTCTTAGGTGCCGGTTTAACTTCAGTAGGAGAATCCCGTTTTGGAATGGGTTTGGTCTCCCGCTGTGGTTTAACCTCTGTTTGAGAACCCCGTTGTTTATGATATTTTCTCTTGTTATTACGGGGTTTGCGTTTGGGTGTATGATTATGCATGTGATATGACCCAAACCAATCATTAATGTGAATTTCATCAAAGTCATTCCAACCACATCTAGAACAACATAAACAATCACGCGATAACTGAATCAATTGATGAACTGAATTAAGTTTAATCGGATAAGAAACGTCAAAACGATTCCAATGATTCCAAGCACAATTGACTTTGTGTTTTCTAGAATTAAAAGTATTGGGGAAGGACTTTGATGCTGCATCCTTGACAGGTTCCTTGTTTAGCCACTTGGGTTTTTCTTGTTTTGGGCGACCATTCTTAGGGACAGAACGATCAGTGACTTTTGATGGAACAGGATTTTTGGTAGGCAATTGTTCGGTCTCTTGCCTCGGCTGTGACTGCCTTTTAGAAATAGGTTTAGATGTTGGTTTTGATTGTGAAATCTTGATCACAACTGGGGCCTTTGTTTTAGAACTACTCCCCTTCAGAAAATTGACCGGACGATTGACTATTGGTGACAAAAAATCAGTGTGACTCGGGAGAGGTTTGTCGAAAGGAAATGACTCGAACTCTCCATCAGAATTGCCTTCAGAGTTCATATATTTTGAAAAATCAATCTCTGGAATTTCAGGACTTGGATCAGGTGAGGAAGGCGAGGAACACTTAGTGTCAGTGTGCTTTGGGGAATTTGGTGCGGAAGCTAGGAAAAAATCAGAGTTTAAATTCCTTTTAACACACTCATCTTGAGAATCGGTACCGTCTTGTGTGGTAGATATTTTACCAATAAAAGCTTTACACGAAGACGTCTCAGATGAATTCGAGGAAGACTCGGGTGAAATCTGCTTCTCAGATTTGAGCTGGTCAATTTGCTCTTGGAGCTGACCATTTTTCGCATACTCTTGCATCGCATCTGTTGCCAAAGCAACTAGCTTTGATGTGAGTTTCGTGATTTCTTCCCGAAGGTTTTCCTGTCCTTCATCAGCCACAACTTCGGTGTTGACCGGTTGTAGGTTCTCAAATTTCTCAGAATTGAGTTTCTCAATCTCAGAGATTAGCTCTTTCTTTTCGTTTTGAAAAACAGGCCTTTCTTTCTCAAACGACTCCTCCAACTCCACAATCTTTGCTTCCAAGATGAGAGGGGGAACATAGAGTTTAAACTCGTCCGTCTCAGTCTTGGTTGCGGGTGCTTGGTCCTCATCCTTTTTGGAGGAATCCTTGGGCGTAGCAACCTTGTAGGAGTCGAAGTAATCATTTGAGAGATATTTCTTGTCCCTTTTATAAGAATAATTCAACGATCCATAACTAAATGGGAGTTGCATTTTGGAGGTGCGAGTGCGCTTGTATTCCTCGGTTTCCTCTTCCTTTTCAGGTTCAAGAGGACCAGTCCATTTAATGGCATATTCCGGATAATCTTTGGCTATTCCAAGACAACTAAAATCATACAGAATAGGCCTTTTGGCAATTCCCTTTTTTAAATAATGTGGGTTATCGTATCCGATTCCCCAGGCCTTGTTGAAATACGTGAACTCCTTTGGTTTATTCATATGGATAGTTTGATCAGTTTGACCTCTCTTGTGGAGTTTAGTTTCAAGATCTAGGATTTTAGCAACAAATTCCTTGTGCTGAATTTGAAGGGCAGAGCATTGGTAAACAATTTCTGCTTTCTCATTCATGCACTGATCAAACTGTGACTGAAGTTCAGATAATTTGTCCCGTAAGTCCTTAGGTGCTATTGAAAGATTGTTGCATTTATCTTTTAAGTTAGCATTTTCAGACTTATATTTTTCTGTTATTCTCTTTTGAACATCTAACTTTTCGGTTAGAGATCTAATCTCAAGCATTTGTTCTTTCGTAGTGGCCTTAAAGGAATTTGCCTGATCAACAAGTGATTGCATTTGATTCATGAAGTCTTGTTGGTTAGAATCACATACCTGACTTGTCGTTGCCTTCTCTTCGTCGGCTGGAAAGTGATATCCCATGAAGGCAGTAGCACCATCAGTATCGCTTTCATCATCAGAATGACCCAACCAGTAGTCGTTTTCCACAAACATAGCTTCTCCAGCTTCCTTTTGCTCAGCCAATGCGAGTTTTGCCTTGTAGTAGTGAGAATTCTTTACCACAGGCCTCGTACAATCTTTAGCAAAGTGACCAAGCTTTCCGCAATTGTAACATGTCACTGGCTCTTCCTTCTTCTTATTTTCTGATTTTTCAGTCTTTTCTTTCTGCTCTGACTTCCCTTGCTCATCAGCTTTCTTCTTTCCCTCATACTTGTCCTGATGATCATGGCGCTTGTTGGAGGAGGTGGAGTAGCGTTGATTGTTGGACGAAGGCTTCTTATAGTACTTTTGTTGTTGGAAAGATTTTGTAAGCAGAGCTATCGCTTTCTTGAATTCATATACTTCATCATTAGAGTCACTGTCTTCCTTTTCAGATTCGGAAGAGCTTTGCTTTTGAGCACGTTTAGAGTGACCGCTCGAAGATTTCCCTTTCTTGGAGGACATGAGTGCAATAGGATCAGCAGATGGCTTTGTTGTAGTCTTTTTCTCGCCCAGAAGTTCATTCACTTCATCTTCGTCTTGAAGAAGCGTCTCATAGAGTTCGTGAATGCTAACTGTCTCTATCAGGTTGTTGTACTTGACATGAGAGGCAAATGTCTTCCACTCTGGCAACAGGTTGTTGAGAAACTTGAGCGCGTTTTCCGTGTTGGAGCGAGTGATGTGGTTCTTGTTAAGTTCGTTGAGAAGGAGACAAAAACGTTCATAGGTCTCAGAAAGAGATTCGTCAGTGCGTTGTTTGAATCCATCGAACTTGGTGATTGCGCTGTTGATCTTCAATTGATTCCCAACTTTGCTTCCACGCATCATCTTCTCCACTTGATCCCACATTCCTTTCGCGGTATCTTTGTAGCTGTCGATTGCATTATAGATCGAGTTGGGGATAGCTTGAACAAGGTACCATATAGCAAGCTTTTCTCCCTCGATCCTGGCCTTTTCTTCGTCGGTCATGTCGGAGCGAGTCTTTGGCACGGTGAGAGGTTTGCCACCTTCTTGAGCGGGTGGAACTTCCTTCATTGGTTGTGAAATAGGCCCATCTTCTAAGGCTCTCCAAATGTACTCGAAGTTGTCCTTCGACTCTATGAAGATTTTGAACCTGTCCCTCCATTGGTTGTACTCACCTTGATAGAGGCAAGGTGGTTTGGAGTCGGTGCCGATTGCAAGAGCTTCGCGTGAAGTAGACATTTTTGGTTGCAACGGAGTGATCGTCAGACGTGTAGATTGATTCAAAGTGTAAACCTAACGCAAGGCACTAAGAGTGGTCCTAACGCAGATTCTACGACAGATATGAACTAAGAGTGAGCTTACTGGATAGGAATCCAAATAAGAGTCTGATCTGGAAGTGTCCGGATCAGATTAATTAAGAACAGTTCAAAAATCTCACAGGTATCCGGATAAACTGAAGAATCCGGATAGCTTAAGCTTTCCGGAAAACAGAAGTTACCGGATAATAAAGGTGTCCGAGTAATATGAAGTAAAGACTTACCGGATGATGATACTTTCCGGAAACAATTAACGAATACAAATCTTACCGGGTAAACAGAGTTTCCGGATGAAATTGATTACCGGAAACATTGGCTTGTCCGGATAAAATACTTTACCGGAAAGTGTTGGGTTTCCGAAACAAATTACCCGGAATGATTGAGAGTATAAGGAATTACCCGGAATGATGACTTACCCGGAAAGCAGAACGAACCCGGATGAAATAACACAAGCGTCCGGACAGTGTGGATTTTTCCGGAAACTAAGGCTGTGTTATCCGGACTCTGCGGCTGTGAGTTTTCAATCGCTTGGGAATCAACTAGGGTTTCTCAAAATCGATCCTGAAAGATTAGGAACAATGCCAAACACAAAAATAACACAAACCCAATTGATTTTAAAGCAAAAACTACAAGTTTTGATGTTAAAAATTCGATTTTTGATGAAGAACACAACCAAAACCTTTGATTTTGATTTGCTTAATTAACCACTCAAATGGACGAATTAGGATGTGAAAATTTGCAGAATGACTTATAACAATGATGCTAACACAACCCAATAAACAGAAACAATCAATTTTATCAGAATAAAGGTTTTGAACTTTCAAGAATGACACAGACGAGAAAAGTCAAAAATTTACCAGAAGTCAACTTGAATGCTTTGAATCAATCTTGTCCGTCTGCTCTGATACCAATTGTTAGTTCCAGATCCGTGCAACGATAATGAAATCAAACGATTAAACAATGAAGCATACGATTTCAACTGGTCATCTCTGTATTAGCTTTCAATATTGAGAGTATTACAATAAAAATGTAGGAAGGTAAATGAGACAACTAGCCTAATTTTCTAAGGCTAAATTGCTTTATATACGGCGGGCCCGTGGTTAACAAGCCCACGGCCCGTTCACTAATAGAGCTCAAAATAAAGAATTACAATTTAAACCCTGAACTTTAAATCAACATAAAACGACCCTAACAAGAACCCTTAGGGTTCTTAAAGAAAATAATTGATTGGAGGTGAGCCCCTAATCTCTTATGAGCCTTTATTCTGGGAGTTCCGATGTCGGTGAACCAAGATCTTGAGAGTTTTGACTCAAGGATCGGATAGTAGAGACGTGCTTTCTTACTCTCTAGTTAGTGGAAGAGTGACAAGGGTGGTCGAGAAATGATAGATGTATGAATCGGTAACACTAGTGTTGGTTAACCTATGCGGGGTCGAGGTGAAGCCGTATAATTTGCGCAGTAGTAGGCAGGTGGTAACTGTGAGATTGGAGCATCCAAGTGTGTGGGGTTGTGTGGATAAGTTGGTGGTCATTTCGAGTATTGAGTGTCATTTCAATTTGACTGGTTTGAATCTTTAGAAAGAGACATGGTGGGACTGTTGGTTAGGTATCGTAATCGTTAAAATTGTGTGTATGAAGTGGTCATTGTCGAACGAGAAATGTACCACACGAGCCCGAGGCAATTGGGACGGTAGGTTGTAATACGTAGTAATCGAGAAGTAGGAAGTGTGGCAAGGGACATGGAAATCGGGGAGTACTGTTTCCAGAATGTCACCGTGGAGTACATGAAATTCTAGTGGGAGTATGAGGAAGAGGATTTATGTGTTTGTGTGGATCAAGAGTGTGTACCTGCTAGTGAGTCGTTCTTTAGAAGCATGTTTTATGTTTGAGAAGTAAGAGGAAGAAAGTAGTTGAAGGCAGTGCTCAGAGTGAAGGGCTATTAGACTTGGGAATAGTATGGAAGTGACGTGGTGGTATAAGCGTGTGGATTGTTTGTTGTTGTTGGATAGGGATTAGTATAATTAATGTGAGAAAGTGGTGGCTACCTTAGACATGCTCGGTGTTAAGGAAGTGATTGTAGAATTGTGTGCAACCATTGAAAAGAATTCTTATCTGTGAGTTAAGGTGATATTTGAGGTTAACTTTGTGGTCAGTTGGCGAATTGAGAGTCGCTAATTTAATAGGGTTTCCGATTGGTGTGACGTTAACATCGGTAGAACTCGTTCCTGTAAGAATGAGTTGTTTTTTTTTGCCATTACAGAACGAGTTGGAGTCGAGGCTTGCAAGTTAGACTTGTCGGAAACTAGTAAAGGTTCAGTGGTTATACCCTAAAGAACGAGGGGAAACTTGAGAGGTAGAAGAGGATACGAGGTTCTGGTAGCCGCATCTTTTTCAATGAGGAATTCCGGGGACGGAATTCTTCTAAGGAGGGAGTGTTGTAATAACCCGAATTCCTAGAAAGCCTTGAAAGTTTAGTGGTCAATGTGGAAATAATAGAAGTTGTAATCTAGGGACCTTTGTGCAATTTTTGAGAGATATAAATGATTTCAAATCCCTAGGTTTCAGTATTTTTATTATTCTTCTGGTTTGTGTTGTTGGCGGCTGAGGAAAAGAGAAAAGAGAAGGAATCGATTTGGACTTTAATTCGTGAGGAGAAGATCATTTCTGGTAAGGAATCATTTTCTCTTGTGTTAATCTATCTTTGTTTCTCTTCTAATTAAGCTGAGTAATTGTTAAGAACATCATTGTGGGTTTAGCTCTGCACATTGATCTGGGTTTTGTTCTAAGGGGATATTTGAGTGAATTAATCTATCAGTTTAAGATAAGTAAGGAGATGGCTGAAATTTCGATGAGAAACTAATTAGAAACACTAATTTGTGGTCCGTCTTGTCGAGAAGAACCTGTTGCGATTTGTTTTACCGACCGATGTTCCGGAATGTGGATCAAGAGGGGTTCCGGTGTTTCCTTGGGAGAGTTCCGGTACTCATGTTTAAAATAGTCCCGGAGTTTGGCAAGAAAATAGTCCCGGATTTTACTATTAGAACCGGAAGTGGGTTTTCCATATTAAAGTTCCGGTGTGCATTTAATAATTTGGAACCGGACTTTGCTTGTCGTTGGGCCAGAAGCTAAATATGGAAAACCAAACTCACTCTAGCCCACGTGACCAATTTAATTGAAATGCAAAATTGGAAGAGTTGGGGCGGTGGCACGTGATATGGAATTTCAATTCCATTTCTTGGAAAGTCACGTGGATGTGGTTTGTTTTTGGGACATTGGTATTTTTTTATTGGATTGGTTTTATAAATTAGGATTAGGGCCGTGAGAATTGAGATTTGTTTAGTAAATCCACCTCTAAATTAATGTAAACTGAATTTCCATATCTTGGACTTTCGGCCATGGAATTTAGTTAAGTAAATTCAAATTTCATTTAGTTAATGGGCTAGTATTTAGATCCGGTACTAAGTAAATGGATCCGAAATTTAAGTGTTGGGTACTTTCGGCTGAGAGTTTTCAAGCCAAATGAAACTCAGTAGGATTCAGTGTGTCTTACCCAGTATGTGTGATGGGTTAATTTGTAGGTGCGTGTAGAGATGATCGGTGCGAGTAAGGACTTTTAAGCAGGACCTCAGGTGAGTCTTTCTGAACCTAAATTTTATACAAGTGTGTGGTTGAAGATTATTGTTTAATTGTAGATTTTCCAACTGCTTTTATTACAAACTGAAGACTTAGTGTGTGGCATGGTTACTATTTAACTGTGTGCTTTTCAATTACTTCTACTGAAAATGGCGAGTAAGTGTGTGGTGTGGATGTTATCTAACGGCGTGCTTTTCAACTGTTTCTATTTTAAAGCGATGACTAAGTGTGTGACTATACGTGTGATTTAAATGTGTGTGACCATGCTCTGGCGTTGTTATGGAATGGGGGTGTGTCCCATGGTATATTTAATGTACGAATTCGTTTCGTATATGGGCGGTGTGTGCCCGGTGCGCTGTCACGGTGTGTGTGACTATAGCGTGTATGCTCTCTTACGCTGTCACGGTGTGTGTGTGACTTTAGTGTGTGTGCCCGATTGCGCTGTCACGGTGTGTGTGACTATAGCGCGTGCCAGTAGCATGTGTCAATGTGTGCATATCAATTTTGTGTGCTTGTTATGATTTATACAAACTCTTTTCATAACTGAGTTTAAACTGTGATATTTTTGGTGTGACTTGGAGTGGAAGGAACTCACTAGACCTCATGGTCTAACCCTCGCTTTTCAAAACTAAAACCTTTTCAGGTAAGCAGGTAGCCGAGAGCATGTTTAGAGGTATTGGGCAAGACGTGGGTCGGAGCTTTGCATTTAGAAGAAGTAGAAGAACTTCCTTTATGTCTAGTTAGACTTTCTCAGCTGTAATTAGGGTTATTTCCGCGAACCCTGTGTTGTAATCTAAATAGTGTGACCACGTTGAACCAATTTTGGGCGTTTTAAATTAAAGAGGTAGCTGTTATCTTCTATGTTTAGTTTTAGGTCGTTACAAATGGTATCAGAGCCCTAGTTTAAGAGATTTAGGTGACCGGATGGGCCTAAACTTAAATTGTGGAATAGGAAGACACAGCTGAGATATAGGAATCCATCAGGGAAGACTTTAAACACTGAGAATTTAGGGCGGTGGTAGTGAGGACTCTCATGTAAGGTAAATTCAAATCGCATCTGGCCAATGTCATTATGAGTTTACAGGTGCATGGGTGTGCTTGATTACCGTTGTTCTGATTTTGTTAGTGTGTGGAGTGTGGTGGAATGAGTGTAAAGAATATTAGTAGTTTGTGGAGTGTAATGACTAATGTGTGGAGAATAACAGTAGTAGGAAGTCTTAACCTTGTCTCGATGGCAATGGTTTAGTGTGTTGTGCAAGATTGTTCTTGTGTGTGATGACCCTATCTAGAAGGGTGTGATTTGAATGTTTGGTGTGTGTGTCTGTGTGAAGTAGAACTGTTAGTTCCAGATCCGTGCAACGATAATGAAATCAAACGATTAAACAATGAATCATACGATTTCAACTGGTCATCTCTGTATTAGCTTTCAATATTGAGAGTATTACAATAAAAGTGTAGGAAAGCAAATGAGACAACTAGCCTAATTTTCTAAGAAGAAGAAGAACTCACTAATAGAGCTCAAAATAAAGAATTACAATTTAAACCCTGAACTTTAAATCAACATAAAACGACCCTAACAATCTCCCCCTTTGATTTGAAGTTCGATTTGGCGCCATTTCTCGACATATCTTTTTCGAAGCGCGAAGTGAATCTCGAACCATCTGATAGCACGGCGGTAGTCGATGCGATCTTCAATCAATTCCAAGGCATTTCGAGCAGTTATTTCATTCGGATTAGGGACATACGAAACCCTTGGATTTTCAGACTCGTGCTGAATGATCTTTCAAAGAGCATCTCGAACTTTGTAGAGCGTGCCGTCGCAGAATCTTTCTACCTGATTGAACCGGAGAAATCTTTTCTCTTTCTGTTCATTGATGAAGACGATCCTAAATTCTGGTTCTAGAAGCATTGCGTTCTCGGGATACATATTCAACTCAGGAGCTTGCAGATTCGGCTTTATCAGATTTACCTTCTTCGCCCTGTTCTCGACAGCCATTTGGAAGTCCGTTAGATAAGACATCATAATAGTGCGGACCAGGAATCGACGAACAGCTTCGAGCGCCTTTGTAACGGGAAGCGGTCGGATAGTTCTTGAACGTAGGTCTTTCAGAATCGCCAGGAAGTCAAACGGTCGGAGGTTCTGGAAGTCGGCTTCAGAAAATTTCCATTCATTCCCATCCTCACGTCGGACAGTGAATACAAGATAGACAATTTTCATCATACGGCTTGACTGGATATTGATTACCTCTAAGATCTGATGCTTGATTCTGACTTGGCTGACTGGAAGACACCGCTTCATTGCACAGATGTATCGGCGTTGGTATTCGGGGCTGTAGTTGTAAATACCAAGGCAAAAAGTCGGCTCGATCGTGCGTAGCTTGTGAACAAACAACTTCTTCAGGGTTTCCTCCAGATGAGGGATAAGTACGGTGATCTTCTCCCAACGGATTTGTTGATGAGGTGGAGGAGGAAGATCAGAAGCTGTCTGTTGTTGAAGAGGGGATGTCGGAATGTCGGCAGTAGTAGTTTCAGGTCTTGTTGAAGTTCCGGTGGGTTGACCATAGTGAACGGGAGAAGAACCATATAAACTATGTAGCAGGAACTGATCATAGTCGATGTTGTTGTCTTCATCAGTAGGGAAAACCAAATTTACCTGGAGATTTACGGCACTGGCGGCTTTTTCGTAGCATGCGTCTTCGGTCTCCGGGTTGGCTTCGTAGTCTGGATCGATCATATCCAGTAACGGTCTGTCTGATGAATCAAAGTCGAACAGTTCCTGTGTTGAACCCTCGGGCTTTTCAACCGTTGGGCCTTCATCATCTGAAATTTCCATGTCGATTACCATCTCGGCTAATGGCAACTCGGCTTCAGGTTGGGCGTCGGTTGTTGTTGCCGCAGTTGTTGGTTCCAGATGAACCACGGTTGTCATTTCGGCGAGGATAGGGGCGGTCTCGGTAGGTCATAGTCTTTTCTCCCCCCCACAGTGATCAGGATCATCCTGGTCATCGTGCTTGCGCTTCAGACCGCCTGCTTGACTCATACAGGTATCTTCGAGGGAACAGACTCTCTCGGACAGCGTTATGAGCGCTTGGTTGTAGTCCTCGAGAGTCGAGTCAACTCGAAAATGACCCGAGTAACCCGTTTATATATATAAGTTAAAAATTAAATATATGTTTAAGAAAAAATAATTATAATTTAATTATTATTATTATTATTATTATAATTATAATTATAATTATAATTAAAAGTAATTGGTTTATGGAAAAATAAAACAAATAAGAGGAACTAGTTTGGCTTCACTTATATACATGGTTCCAAGATTAATTTTGCTATAAAACTTTCGATGTGGGATACCTCAAGTGAACCAACCCATTTTTCTCATCAGATTTCATCCCACATCGCCCAAATTTCAAACCACAACCCTTACTCTCAACTATAAATACCCCTCATCCCTTCTACATTTTGAATTGTCATCCTCCTTTGTTTGAGTGAAACAATTGGCTTGAGCTGGTTTGCTTGCCGGTTGGCTTGAACTGAGTTAAAAATTTGATTGGAGCACCCTTTTAAAGTCGGTGTACCTTTAAGTTTATTTTGCGATTTTTTTGTGTTTGTGCGAACGTAAATGAACACGAACATATCTTTTTTCTAACGAACATGAACAAGTCTTTGTTCGTGTTCGTTCGGTTCGTTTACAGCCCTATATATATTGAACAAAAATTCCTTCTTACGAAACGGGTTAATCGGGTTAACGGGTTTGCGGGTTTAATGGGTTAAGAGGTTAAACGGGTTAATCGTGTCGTGTCGGGTTAAGTAAACGGGTTAATCGGGTTAACGGGTTTGCGGGTTTAATGGGTTAAGAGGTTAAACGGGTTAATCGTGTCGTGTCGGGTTAGGCGGGTTAAATCAGGTCGTGTTCAGGTTGCGATATTCTGACCCGTTTATTAAACGTGTCGTGTTCGGGTTTGACACTCCCAACCCGTTTAACCCGTGAACCCGACACGACCCGACCCGTTTGCCAGGTCTAACGGTGTGTGTGACTTTAGCATGTGTGCCCGATTGCGCTGTCACGGTGTGTGTGACTATAGCGTGTGCCAGTAGGATGTGTCAATGTGTGCATATCAATTTTGTGTGCTTGTTATGATTTATACAAACTCTTTTCATAACTGAGTTTAAACTGTGATATTTTTGGTGTGACTTGGTGTGGAGGGAACTCACTAGACCTCATGGTCTAACCCTCGCTTTTCAAAACTAAAACATTTTCAGGTAAGCAGGTAGCCGAGAGCACGTTTAGAGGTATTGGGCAAGACATGGGTCGGAGCTTTGCGTTTAGAAGAAGTAGAAGAACTTCCTTTATGTCTAGTTAGACTTTCTCAGCTGTAATTAGGGTTATTTCCGCGAACCCTGTGTTGTAATCTAAATAGTGTGATCACGTTGAACCAATTTTGGGCGTTTTAAATTAAAAAGGTAGCTGCTATCTTCTATGTTTAGTTTTGGGTCGTTACAAATGGCTCATTTAGCGTCATTAGCTTGACGAAGTATTAAATGTACGAAATCAGTGTAAGCCAAAGGATTGACTTAAGTGGTCACCGATTCGTTTGGGTCGCGTAAACGTACAAAAGAAACACTGGATAACCGGTGTGTTTTCATTATAAAACAAGTTTTCACAACCCATAACCGAGAATTAAATAGAGGTAAAGAAAGAAGGATCGGTGATGTCCGACTTGACATAAAAAATACCGAATCCGAGTAAAATTAAAAATAACACGTGAGACGTATTAAACAAGATTGAGTTAGCATCACACATCACCTCTAATGGCAATGACTATCTCTATCATAGAAAAATACACGTCTTCACGGCTCGTCACCCGACACTATTAAACGTGATTAATTAAACTCCGCAAAAAGAGGTGGATTAACGGAGGAAAAAAATCAAACACGCTAAATAGTGAATGGAGACGAAAAGAAAATGGAAAAATAGAAAGGGATAAAGACGTAGACTAGCAAGTCCAAAACAAAGTCCATATTAGCCTGATTGCCTCCCCGACAACGGCGCCAAAAACTTGATGTGTTTTAAATTTATACCGCAAGCGTACGGGAAGTGTAGCATACAGGTCGATCACAGGGAGACGATGGACTAACACGAACTCGTTCTAGACTATGTCCTAGCTACGGGAAATCATCAATATTTTGATTTTTCTTGAAATAAACTAAAAATAACGAGACATAAAAAAGGAGCTAGCGGATATTAGGTAATGTCAACTTTAGATTTTTGGCAATGGTGAGGATTTGTTATGCAAAATTACTTCAACCCTCTTTCAATATTGAGAGTATTACAATAAAAGTGTAGGAAAGCAAATGAGACAACTAGCCTAATTTTCTAAGGCTAAATTGCTTTATATACGGCGGGACCGTGGTTAACAACCCCACGACCCGTTCACTAATAGAGCTCAAAATAAAGAATTACAATTTAAACCCTGAACTTTAAATCAACATAAAACGACCCTAACAATCTCCCCCTTTGATTTGAAGTTCGATTTGGCGCCAGTTCTCGACATATCTTTTTCGAAGCGCGAAGTGGATCTCGAACCATCTGATAGCACGGCGGTAGTCGATGCGATCTTCAATCAATTCCAAGGCATTTCGAGCAGTTATTTCATTCGGATTAGGGACATACGAAACCCTTGGATTTTCAGACTCGTGCTGAATGATCTTTCGAAGAGCATCTCGAACTTTGTAGAGCGTGCCGTCGCAGAATCTTTCTACCTGACTGAACCGCAGAAATCTTTTCTCTTTCTGTTCATTGATGAAGACGATCCTAAATTCTGGTTCTAGAAGCATAGCGTTCTCGGGATACATATTCAACTCAGGAGCTTGCAGATTCGGCTTTATCAGATTTACCTTCTTCGCCCTGTTCTCGACAGCCATTTGGAAGTCCGTTAGATAAGACATCATAATAGTGCGGACCAGGAATCGACGAACAGCTTCGAGCGCCTTTGTAACGGGAAGCGGTCGGATAGTTCTTGAACGTAGGTCTTTCAGAATCGCCAGGAAGTCAAACGGTCGGAGGTTCTGGAAGTCGGCTTCAGAAAATTTCCATTCATTCCCATCCTCACGTCGGACAGTGAATACAAGATAGACAATTTTCATCATACGGCTTGACTGGATATTGATTACCTCTGAGATCTGATGCTTGATTCTGACTTGGCTGACTGGAAGACACCGCTTCATTGCACAGATGTATCGGCGTTGGTATTCGGGGCTGTAGTTGTAAATACCAAGGCAAAAAGTCGGCTCGATCGTGCGTAGCTTGTGAACAAACAACTTCTTCAGGTTTCCTCCAGATGAGGGATAAGTACGGTGATCTTCTCCCAACGGATTTGTTGATGAGGTGGAGGAGGAAGATCAGAAGCTGTCTGTTGTTGAAGGTATCTTCGAGGGAACGGACTCTCTCGGACAGCGTTATGAGCGCTTGGTTGTAGTCCTTGAGAGTCGAGTCAATTACATCCAGGCGAGTGGTAATGGATAATGAAGGAGCAGTGACCTGGGATTTCAGAACGGATATCAGGTCTGCTTCGGTTGAGGCGTCGGTTTCAGATTGTTGGAGCAACTGGGCTAGAAGCATCGCCTTGAGGGTGTCCACCGAGTAGGTAGGCTGAGTAGGAGCCGGTGGAGGTGTAGGTGCGGTTTCAGTGTCGACGATGTGCCCTTTACCTTTGAATAAGCGTTTGACGGTGTCGATCTCGGCAGCGACGTGCTGCTCCATTGCCTCACAGACAACCTTGAGGGTGCTGTACAGGGACCCTTGTGACACAAAGTCAGGGTGAGTAACACCGGGATCACTTAGATTACCCGTTGAGGCGTCTACCTGAGAGGCAGAGTCACCTACGTTCACAGCTGGCATGTCAGTAGCTGTGGTAGAATTTCCCTCTGATCCTCACGTGCCACCTAAAGGTGACGACACTACGGTGGTTCCTGTCGAGTCACGAAGAATCTCGACTTGGTGTTGCTCCTCTTGTGTCCTAGCCAAAGGATTTTCAATAGCAAATGGCTCTAGACTCGATTGTGCATGAAATGAAGTCGCGACTGGGGGCTGCTGGTCGCTTGTTTCAACACCAGCACTCTCCGAGTGAGAGGCCGGTGGAAGTTGTGCTATATCCCCGTGTGAAGTTGAAACATCCGTCTTTTAAGAGACAGAGGAGTGGATAAGGGGGTCGTGCAATTGCTCCGCTGGGTCCACGGAGGCTTCTTCAATACCCCGTCCCAACTGATGAGACGGGATAGCAGATGTGGCGACCCGGATTACACTCGGTTGGGGTCGCTCAGGAGCCTCTTTATCTTTACGCCTCAATCTTTCTTGGTTCGCTTTCGACCTCAATTCCCTCCGTCTCACATGTTCTATGTCCCGGGGAAGGTCCCTCCGGCGCTGGTTGGACCATGGGATTCCCTAACTCTCGTCTATATGCTATCACACTCGGCGCATTGGGGTCCGCGTGTGCATATAGGGCTTAACAAGATGGATGAACAAGTTCCGGCGCGTACCTTTGCAATAAGTGGCTCAATCTGAGACGGATTGAGGACTGGCAGTGAGAAAACAGGTACAGTACTTGACAATCAGGGATATCCGGACATAAAACTAGAAAACATAACTTCCCGGACAAGGCATACTATCCGGATAAATGAGGATTAGGGTGTCCGGATATCTTATATATGATGACCAAGTAATCCAGATGGGTCAACCCGGATACTTAACCGGTCCGGAAAGCTGTCCGGATTAAATGGTATCCGGTGACGTGTCCGGACACTTTGAAAATATTCCAAGAAAACTTGTTTGTTTCTTCACTTTTCAAAAAAAATGATACCCTTAGGAATTTGACAAAGTATTCTCTCGCTCCCGCTCAAACTGAGCATGGGGAAGACTTTGCTCCCCCTCAAACAGTGCAAAATTGTGCAATAAAGAGGTCGACACAAAAAAAACTTTTATTCATTTAAAGAAAAACACTGTGTCGCTCCCCCTCAAATGATGGGCATAAGATGCTATGCTCCCCCTCAGAATGTGCGCGTAGAGTGAAATGCACACGGGAATGTCCACACAAAAAAAAACGTTTTCGGACATTTAAAGAAAAACGTGTGTGACACTCCCCCTCAATAGTAGAGTAAACTTACCTGATAGCTGATCATGCTCCCCCTAAACACATGAGCAGCTCGTGAAAGCACAGTTATAGACAAACCTCACATCTTCGCAATGTGATTCCTTGTAGATCGTGAGCAACTCCCTCCTTTCAGTCATGTGTGTGGAGCATCCAGTGTCTAAGAACTACACATGACCGTCCTGCAAAACGAGATTAGCGGACCTTCGGTACCCAGATTTGCCTGGGTCCGGGAGGGTTAGATTTGACACCCGGAATGATTGAGAGTATAAGGAATTACCCGGAATGATGACTTACCCGGAAAGCAGAACGAACCCGGATGAAATAACACAAGCGTCCGGACAGTGTGGATTTTTCCGGAAACTACGGCTGTGTTATCCGGACTCTGCGGCTGTGAGTTTTCAATCGCTTGGGAATCAACTAGGGTTTCTCAAAATCGATCCTGAAAGATTAGGAACAATGCCAAACACAAAAATAACACAAACCAATCGATTTTAAAGCAAAAACTACAAGTTTTGATGTTAAAAATTCGATTTTTGATGAAGAACACAACCAAAACCTTTGATTTTGATTTGCTTAATTAACCACTCAAATGGACGAATTAGGATGTGAAAATTTGCAGAATGACTTATAACAATGATGCTAACACAACCCAATAAACAGAAACAATCAGTTTTATCAGAATAAAGGTTTTAAACTTTCAAGAATGACACAGACGAGAAAAGTCAAAAATTTACCAGAAGTCAACTTGAATGCTTTGAATCAATCTTGTCCGTCTGCTCTGATACCAATTGTTAGTTCCAGATCCGTGCAACGATAATGAAATCAAACGATTAAACAATGAAGCATACGATTTCAACTGGTCATCTCTGTATTAGCTTTCAATATTGAGAGTATTACAATAAAAGTGTAGGAAAGTAAATGAGACAACTAGTCTAATTTTCTAAGGCTAAATTGCTTTATATACGGCGGGCCCGTGGTTAACAAGCCCACGACCCGTTCACTAATAGAGCTCAAAATAAAGAATTACAATTTAAACCCTGAACTTTAAATCAACATAAAACGACCCTAACAAGAACCCTTAGGGTTCTTAAAGAAAATAATTGATTGGAGGTGAGCCCCTAATCTCTTATGAGCCTTTATTCTGGGAGTTCCGATGTCGGTGAACCACGATCTTGAGAGTTTTGACTTAAGGATCGGATAGTAGAGACGTGCTTTCTTACTCTCTAGTTAGTGGAAGAGTGACAAGGGTGGTCGAGAAATGATAGATGTATGAATCGGTAACACTAGTGTTGGTTAACCTATGTGGGGTCGAGGTGAAGCCGTATAATTTGCGCAGTAGTAGGCAGGTGGTAACTGTGAGATTGGAGCATCCAAGTGTGTGGGGTTGTGTGGATAAGTTGGTGGTCGTTTCGAGTATTGAGTGTCATTTCAATTTGACTGGTTTGAATCTTTAGAAAGAGTCATGGTGGGACTGTTGGTTAGGTATCGTAATCGTTAAAATTGTGTGTATGAACTGGTCATTGTCGAACGATAAATGTCCCACACGAGCCTGAGGCAATTGGGACGGTAGGTTGTAATACGTAGTAATCGAGAAGTAGGAAATGTGGCAAGGGACATGGAAATCGGGGAGTACTGTTTCCAGAATGTCACCGTGGAGTACATGAAATTCTAGTGGGAGTTTGAGGAAGAGGATTTATGTGTTTGTGTGGATCAAGAGTGTGTACCTGCTAGTGAGTCGTTCTTTAGAAGCATGTTTTATGTTTGAGAAGTAAGAGGAAGAAAGTAGTTGAAGGCAGTGCTCAGAGTGAAGGGCTATTAGACTTGGGAATAGTATGGAAGTGACGTGGTGGTATAAGCGTGTGGATTGTTTGTTGTTGTTGGATAGGGATTAGTATAATTAATGTGAGAAAGTGGTGGCTACCTTAGACATGCTCGGTGTTAAGGAAGTGATTGTAGAATTGTGTGCAACCATTGAAAAGAATTCTTATCTGTGAGTTAAGGTGATATTTGAGGTTAACTTTGTGGTCAGTTGGCGAATTGAGAGTCGCTAATTTAATAGGGTTTCCGATTGGTGTGACGTTAACATCGGTAGAACTCGTTCCTGTAAGAATGAGTTATTTTTTTTGCCATTACAGAACGAGTTGGAGTCGAGGCTTGCAAGTTAGAGTTGTCGGAAACTAGTAAAGGTTCAGTGGTTATACCCTAAAGAACGAGGGGAAACTTGAGAGGTAGAAGAGGATACGAGGTTCAGGTAGCCGCATCTTTTTCAATGAGGAATTCCGGGGACGGAATTCTTCTAAGGAGGGAGTGTTGTAATAACCCGAATTCCTAGAAAGCCTTGAAAGTTTAGTGGTCAATGTGGAAATAATAGAAGTTGTAATCTAGGGACCTTTGTGCAATTTTTGAGAGATATAAATGATTTCAAATCCCTAGGTTTCAGTATTTTTATTATTCTTCTGGTTTGTGTTGTTGGCGGCTGAGGAAAAGAGAAAAGAGAAGGAATCGATTTGGACTTTAATTCGTGAGGAGAAGATCATTTCTGGTAAGGAATCATTTTCTCTTGTGTTAATCTATCTTTGTTTCTCTTCTAATTAAGTTGAGTAATTGTTAAGAACATCATTGTGGGTTTAGCTCTGCACATTGATCTGGGTTTTGTTCTAAGGGGATATTTGAGTGAATTAATTTATCAGTTTAAGATAAGTAAGGAGATGGCTGAAATTTCGATGAGAAACTAATTAGAAACACTAATTTGTGGTCCGTCTTGTCGAGAAGAACCTGTTGCGATTTGTTTTACCGACCGATGTTCCGGAATGTGGATCAAGAGGGGTTCCGGTGTTTCCTTGGGAGAGTTCCGGTACTCATGTTTAAAATAGTCCCGGAGTTTGGCAAGAAAATAGTCCCGGATTTTACTATTAGAACCGGAAGTGGGTTTTCCATATTAAAGTTCCGGTGTGCATTTAATAATTTGGAACCGGACTTTGCTTGTCGTTGGGCCAGAAGCTAAATATGGAAAACCAAACTCACTCTAGCCCACGTGACCAATTTAATTGAAATGCAAAATTGGAAGAGTTGGGGCGGTGGCACGTGATATGGAATTTCAATTCCATTTCTTGGAAAGTCACGTGGATGTGGTTTGTTTTTGGGACATTGGTATTTTTTTATTGGATTGGTTTTATAAATTAGGATTAGGGCCGTGAGAATTGAGATTTGTTTAGTAAATCCACCTCTAAATTAATGTAAACTGAATTTCCATATCTTGGACTTTCGGCCATGGAATTTAGTTAAGTAAATTCAAATTTCATTTAGTTAACGGGCTAGTATTTAGATCCGGTACTAAGTAAATGGATCCGAAATTTAAGTGTTGGGTACTTTCGGCTGAGAGTTTTCAAGCCAAATGAAACTCAGTAGGATTCAGTGTGTCTTACCCAGTATGTGTGATGGGTTAATTTGTAGGTGCGTGTAGAGATGATCGGTGCGAGTAAGGACTTTTAAGCAGGACCTCAGGTGAGTCTTTCTGAACCTAAATTTTATACAAGTGTGTGGTTGAAGATTATTGTTTAATTGTAGATTTTCCAACTGCTTTTATTACAAACTGAAGACTTAGTGTGTGGCATGGTTAATATTTAACTGTGTGCTTTTCAATTACTTCTACTGAAAATGGCGAGTAAGTGTGTGGTGTGGATGTTATCTAACGGTGTTCTTTTCAACTGTTTCTATTTTAAAGCGATGACTAAGTGTGTGACTATATGTGTGATTTAAATGTGTGTGACCATGCTCTGGCGTTGTTATGGAATGGGGGTGTGTCCCATGGTATATTTAATGTACGAATTTGTTTTGTATATGGGCGGTGTGTGCCCGGTGCGCTGTCACGGTGTGTGTGACTATAGCGTGTATGCTCTCTTACGCTGTCACGGTGTGTGTGTGACTTTAGTGTGTGTGCCCGATTGCGCTGTCACGGTGTGTGTGACTATAGCGCGTGCCAGTAGCATGTGTCAATGTTTGCATATCAATTTTGTGTGCTTGTTATGATTTATACAAACTCTTTTCATAACTGAGTTTAAACTGTGATATTTTTGGTGTGACTTGGTGTGGAAGGAACTCACTAGACCTCATGGTCTAACCCTCGCTTTTCAAAACTAAAACCTTTTCAGGTAAGCAGGTAGCCGAGAGCATGTTTAGAGGTATTGGGCAAGACGTGGGTCGGAGCTTTGCATTTAGAAGAAGTAGAAGAACTTCCTTTATGTCTAGTTAGACTTTCTCAGCTGTAATTAGGGTTATTTCCGCCAACCCTGTGTTGTAATCTAAATAGTGTGACCACGTTGAACCAATTTTGGGCGTTTTAAATTAAAGAGGTAGCTGTTATCTTCTATGTTTAGTTTTGGGTCGTTACAAATGGTATCAGAGCCCTAGTTTAAGAGATTTAGGTGACCGGATGGGCCTAAACTTAAATTGTGGAATAGGAAGACACAGCTGAGATATAGGAATCCATCAGGGAAGACTTTAAACACTGAGAATTTAGGGCGGTGGTAGTGAGGACTCTCATGTAAGGTAAAT
This sequence comes from Saussurea involucrata, assembly GCA_033807775.1. Classification (NCBI taxonomy): domain Eukaryota; kingdom Viridiplantae; phylum Streptophyta; class Magnoliopsida; order Asterales; family Asteraceae; genus Saussurea; species Saussurea involucrata. Next base: position 114,576,106 of record CM066324.1, read on the forward strand.
TCAAATCGCATCTGGCCAATGTCATTATGAGTTTACAGGTGCATGGGTGTGCTTGATTACCGTTGTTCTGATTTTGTTAGTGTATGGAGTGTGGTGGAATGAGTGTAAAGAATATTAGTAGTTTGTGGAGTGTAGTGACTAATGTGTGGAGAATAACAGTAGTAGGAAGTCTTAACCTTGTCTCGATGGCAATGGTTTAGTGTGTTGTGCAAGACTGTTCTTGTGTGTGATGACCCTATCTAGAAGGGTGTGATTTGAATGTTTGGTGTGTGTGTCTGTGTGAAGTAGAACTGTTAGTTCCAGATCCGTGCAACGATAATGAAATCAAACGATTAAATAATGAAGCATACGATTTCAACTGGTCATCTCTGTATTAGCTTTCAATATTGAGAGTATTACAATAAAAGTGTAGGAAAGCAAATGAGACAACTAGCCTAATTTTCTAAGGCTAAATTGCTTTATATACGGCGGGCCCATGGTTAACAAGCCCACGGTCCGTTCACTAATAGAGCTCAAAATAAAGAATTACAATTTAAACCCTGAACTTTAAATCAACATAAAATGACCCTAACAATCTCCCCCTTTGATTTGAAGTTCGATTTGGCGCCAGTTCTCGACATATCTTTTTCGAAGCGCGAAGTGAATCTCGAACCATCTGATAGCACGGCGGTAGTCGATGCGATCTTCAATCAATTCCAAGGCATTTCGAGCAGTTATTTCATTCGGATTAGGGACATACGAAACCCTTGGATTTTCAGACTCGTGCTGAATGATCTTTCAAAGAGCATCTCGAACTTTGTAGAGCGTGCCGTCGCAGAATCTTTCTACCTGATTGAACCGCAGAAATCTTTTCTCTTTCTGTTCATTGATGTAGACGATCCTAAATTCTGGTTCTAGAAGCATAGCGTTCTCGGGATACATATTCAACTCAGGAGCTTGCAGATTCGGCTTTATCAGATTTACCTTCTTCGCCCTGTTCTCGACAGCCATTTGGAAGTCCGTTAGATAAGACATCATAATAGTGCGGACCAGGAATCGACGAACAGCTTCGAGCGCCTTTGTAACGGGAAGCGGTCGGATAGTTCTTGAACGTAGGTCTTTCAGAATCGCCAGGAAGTCAAACAGTCGGAGGTTCTGGAAGTCGGCTTCAGAAAATTTCCATTCATTCCCATCCTCACGTCGGACAGTGAATACAAGATAGACAATTTTCATCATACGGCTTGACTGGATATTGATTACCTCTGAGATCTGATGCTTGATTCTGACTTGGCTGACTGGAAGACACCGCTTCATTGCACAGATGTATCGGCGTTGGTATTCGGGGCTGTAGTTGTAAATACCAAGGCAAAAAGTCGGCTCGATCGTGCGTAGCTTGTGAACAAACAACTTCTTCAGGGTTTCCTCCAGATGAGGGATAAGTACGGTGATCTTCTCCCAACGGATTTGTTGATGAGGTGGAGGAGGAAGATCAGAAGCTGTCTGTTGTTGAAGAGGGGATGTCGGAATGTCGGCAGTAGTAGTTTCAGGTCTTGTTGAAGTTCCGGTGGGTTGACCATAGTGAACGGGAGAAGAACCATATAAACTATGTAGCAGGAACTGATCATAGTCGATGTTGTTGTCTTCATCAGTAGGGAAAACCAAATTTACCTGGAGATTTACGGCACTGGCGGCTTTTTCGTAGCATGCGTCTTCGGTCTCCGGGTTGGCTTCGCAGTCTGGATCGATCATATCCAGTAACGGTCTGTCTGATGAATCAAAGTCGAACAGTTCCTGTGTTGAACCCTCGGGCTTTTCAACCGTTGGGCCTTCATCATCTGAAATTTCCATGTCGATTACCCTCTCGGCTAATGGCAACTCGGCTTCAGGTTGGGCGTCGGTTGTTGTTGCCGCAGTTGTTGGTTCCAGATGAACCACGGTTGTCATTTCGGCGAGGATAGGGGCGGTCTCGGTAGGTCATAGTCTTTTCTCCCCCTCACAGTGATCAGGATCATCCTGGTCATCGTTCTTGCGCTTCAGACCGCCTGCTTGACTCTTACAGGTATCTTCGAGGGAACAGACTCTCTCGGACAGCGTTATGAGCGCTTGGTTGTAGTCCTTGAGAGTCGAGTCAACTCGAAAATGACCCGAGTAACCCGTTTATATATATAAGTTAAAAATTAAATATATGTTTAAGAAAAAATAATTATAATTTAATTATTATTATTATTATTATTATTATAATTATAATTAAAAGTAATTGGTTTATGGAAAAATAAAACAAATAAGAGGAACTAGTTTGGCTTCACTTATATACATGGTTCCAAGATTAATTTTGCTATCAAACTTTCGATGTGGGATACCTCAAGTGAACCAACCTATTTTTCTCATCAGATTTCATCCCACATCGCCCAAATTTCAAACCACAACCCTTACTCTCAACTATAAATACCCCTCATCCCTTCCACATTTTGAATTGTCATCCTCCTTTGTTTGAGTGAAACAATTGGCTTGAGCTGGTTTGCTTGCCGGTTGGCTTGAACTAAGTTAAAAATTTGATTGGAGCACCCTTTTAAAGTCGGTGTACCTTTAAGTTTATTTTGCGATTTTTTTGTGTTTGTGCGAACGTAAATGAACACGAACATATCTTTTTTCTAACGAACATGAACAAGTCTTTGTTCGTGTTCGTTCGGTTCGTTTACAGCCCTATATATATTGAACAAAAATTCCTTCTTACGAAACGGGTTAATCGGGTTAACGGGTTTGCGGGTTTAATGGGTTAAGAGGTTAAACGGGTTAATCGTGTCGTGTCGGGTTAAGTAAACGGGTTAATCGGGTTAACGGGTTTGCGGGTTTAATGGGTTAAGAGGTTAAACGGGTTAATCATGTCGTGTCGGGTTAGGCGGGTTAAATCAGGTCGTGTTTAGGTTGCGATATTCTGACCCGTTTATTAAACGTGTCGTGTTCGGGTTTGACACTCCCAACCCGTTTAACCCGTGAACCCGACACGACCCGAACCGTTTGCCAGGTCTAACGGTGTGTGTGACTTTAGCATGTGTGCCCGATTGCGCTGTCACGGTGTGTGTGACTATAGCGTGTGCCAGTAGGATGTGTCAATGTGTGCATATCAATTTTGTGTGCTTGTTATGATTTATACAAATTCTTTTCATAACTGAGTTTAAACTGTGATATTTTTGGTGTGACTTGGTGTGGAGGGAACTCACTAGACCTCATGGTCTAACCCTCGCTTTTCAAAACTAAAACATTTTCAGGTAAGCAGGTAGCCGAGAGCACGTTTAGAGGTATTGGGCAAGACATGGGTCGGAGCTTTGCGTTTAGAAGAAGTAGAAGAACTTCCTTTATGTCTAGTTAGACTTTCTCAGCTGTAATTAGGGTTATTTCCGCGAACCCTGTGTTGTAATCTAAATAGTGTGATCACGTTGAACCAATTTTGGGCGTTTTAAATTAAAAAGGTAGCTGCTATCTTCTATGTTTAGTTTTGGGTCGTTACAAATGGCTCATTTAGCGTCATTAGCTTGACGAAGTATTAAATGTACGAAATCAGTGTAAGCCAAAGGATTGACTTAAGTGGTCACCGATTCGTTTGGGTCGCGTAAACGCACAAAAGAAACACTGGATAACCGGTGTGTTTTCATTATAAAACAAGTTTTCACAACCCATAACCGAGAATTAAATAGAGGTAAAGAAAGAAGGATCGGTGATGTCCGACTTGACATAAAAAATACCGAATCCGAGTAAAATTAAAAATAACACGTGAGACGTATTAAACAAGATTGAGTTAGCATCACACATCACCTCTAATGGCAATGACTATCTCTATCATAGAAAAATACACGTATTCACGGCTCGTCACCCGACACTATTAAACGTGATTAATTAAACTCCGCAAAAAGAGGTGGATTAACGGAGGAAAAAAATCAAACACGCTAAATAGTGAATGGAGACGAAAAGAAAATGGAAAAATAGAAATGGGATAAAGACGTAGACTAGCAAGTCCAAAACAAAGTCCATATTAGCCTGATTGCCTCCCCGACAACGGCGCCAAAAACTTGATGTGTTTTAAATTTATACCGCAAGCGTACGGGAAGTGTAGCATACAGGTCGATCACAGGGAGACGATGGACTAACACGAACTCGTTCTAGACTATGTCCTAGCTACGGGAAATCATCAATATTTTGATTTTTCTTGAAATAAACTAAAAATAACGAGACATAAAAAAGGAGCTAGCGGATATTAGGTAATGTCAACTTTAGATTTTTGGCAATGGTGAGGATTTGTTATGCAAAATTACTTCAACCCTCTTTCAAGGCGGAAAAGCTTTTCTAAACCAAGACTCACACTTACTTTTACAGTGTGCGTACGTTGGAAAGAAACATTATGATTAAAACAAATATTTTTCTCAATCTACGTTTCTAACTATTTTCATGTTAGAACCGTAGTAATTGATCAATTTGGTCTTAAGTTATGATCAAACTATCGTTCGTATCAAAACTTACAAAATTAACTAAAGACGTTTTATAAAAATCGGTTCATCAAACATTAATTTTCATTATGTGAAAAATCAACCAATTAAAACTCAAAGTTTATTATAAAAACAATTGATCAATACCACAACGTCAATCCAAAGTGACGATTACTCAATAAACGAAAGCTAAACCACTAAAGGAAACATAAATATAAATAAAACAATAAAACTAATCTAAGAAAACTGTAAAGATCGATCAAAGGAGTGTCACTCTCTAAAAATCGTTTCTAACCTATGAAAGCAAATTAAAAAGGGATGCAAGAAATTAAAAAGTGCAATAATAAATACAAGGAGAAAAACATTAACAATAGATAAATATAAAAGTATGGAGAAAACGAAACGTTACAACGGGTGTTGAATGTTAATGAGAATCTGTCACATTCTATCTCCATCTTTATTCCGTCGAAACATCCATCTTCTTCACATCTTGAACTACTCAAGAAACGAAGAAAAACTATAAACACTAACAACTAAACAAGACCTAAACCTAGATTACAAAAGAAAAGAAGAATTAAACTAAAACCTAAAAGAAAAAGAAAAGATAAAGATGAAAAGGGGAGAAGAAAGAAACGGCAGCGCCGTGGGGGAGAAGAAGAGAGTAAGAAAAAAGGGGGAGAAAACCAACCTAATCATTCAAACTTAAACATACATATTTTCAATTCAGTCCCTCCTCTTTGCAACCTTTTAATAAAATGCCCCTTTCACTTTTGTTTATTCCAAACATTGATGCAACTTAGTTCCATCTTTCATGAGTTGGTCCACCACATAAAAAGTTGATCCAATGCTCCAAAAATCCATCATTATCCATCTCTATATTTCAACACAATACCTGTCAAAATACGACGAAAACACAAAAATGCCAATGTAATATCCTCAATCGATGATTAAACAAAATTAACTAAAAATATTATAAAATCTATGTGCAAACAATTAAACATGACGAAAAATGCAACTATAAACTATTACAAATGCATGCACAAAATACACTTAACAAACATGATTTCAGAATTTCTATGAAGAGATAGGAGAAGATTAAAGAGTCCAAAATGTAACAATAACACATATATATAGACATGTTCTGTAACCAATTTGGATAAGATTAATCAGTAAAAAATCTTATTCAAATTTGAATAGAAACAGAAAACCTGTCAAAAAACAGCCAAAAACCGTATAGAGGTTGGAGCGGGTCCTGGCGCTAGTGAAACCGTGCGGGAACTCACGCCGACTTCTGTTTCATGACCCGCGCTCATCTCTGGTCGCACCCATCCGCGCCAGGCGCTGTCATTGCATAAAAAATCCATTTTTGTTGAATAATTTCATTTGATCAACCGGCCTATTACAAATAACCAAGTACTTTAAAATAAAGAAGAATCTAACTTTTAAAGAATTTCCAAATTTAAAGATTTGTAAAATTTTTGTCATAGTTTTCTTAATTATGAAGAAAGGTATTGGGTTAAAGCCCCAATCACATTTTTTAATAACACGTGTCAGCCAGCCAATTATAAAGGTGTAAAAGTTTTCTTTGTTTTTTTTAATCCCAAAAATCTTTTAAGGTAACCCATACATATATCATATATGAGTATATGACACATAAATAAATGTGGCAATCCGTCTTAAGAGCGGCCCACCAAAGTTTAGTAATTCAGGGCCCAACAAACATGTGATCCATCATCCATTATACAAGAGTTTGAGATCCATCATCCATATATTTGCCCAAATCCATATATATATATAGGCTGGGTATCAAATACAAACCAAATGGATTGTACAAACCCCTACAAACTCAATCTAGCTTCATGAATCTGATAATCTGATAATTTGGCTTCATGAATCTATATTTTGGCTTCATGAATATATAATTTGGCTTCATGAATATATAATTTGGCTTCATGAATCTATATATTCTGGTGGAGCCCTAAAATACCCTTATAGATATAAAAAAAGAAGTTACGTGATTGGTGGAGATGAAAAAATATGCTAAAAGCCCTAAAATACCCTTATGGATATAAAAAAAAAAGTTACGTGATTGGTGGAGATGAGTGTGTACAGTTTGTACAATCTATTTGGTTTGTACCCGATACCACCCATATATATATATATATATATATATATATATATATATATATATATATATATATATATATATATATATATGGTATCAACATGTGAGTCCGCTCAACAAAATCAAACATCCATATAATTAAATATATAATTTTTTTGAATCTCAACAATAACATAAAACTCTATTATGCAAAAACAACAAAGAGGTTTAAGTTTGAACAGAAGGAAGGCTTAACTTGGCAGGTAATGGCCAAACGAATTGAAGAAGCTGATCACACCTAGCATTAGGGTTGATGTCGAAAACGTTTAGGACTAAAAAGTGGTACCGGAAATTTTAAAATGTATCAAATGGGTATTAAAACCAACTGCAAACCAAAATACGCTCATAATGTTTCAAAACCAATCTCAAACAATCAAAAGTTCAAAACAAATCAAAAGTTGGAACAATTTTCGGTACCAAAGCTACATATGACAAGGAACGAATCAAAAGGCGACTTTCTTCTACTGTTGTGAAGGTAAGGGAAACTCGATATGCATGTTATTTCCATCTACAATTCTATTTCTTCTCGTTAAAAGTTTCTGGTACTTTTTTGTTTTAAAATGTTTCTGGGCATGAAGATTATTGAGGATGCTTTAAAGGCTGATGATAACACCAAAGAATTTACCATGGAAGTAATTATATTAATGCTGAAAACCAGAACAATAGAAAGCCGCCAAGAAGGCCTAGGAGGGAAGGCATTCCAAGATGGTACATTTACATATATTTACTTGTTGATTTAGAGTCCACATGGTAATTCTTAGTTGTAAGCATAATTTAAATTTTTTTCTCCTTTCAGCCCCAAGCCCCCAAATGATGTATTATGCATGCTCTTAACAGTCATATCCCTGAGTATAAGTTCTCATTTTCTCCTTAACTTTACTTTTTGTAAGAAATGCACATTCTTTAATGTGTAACATTGGTTCATAATTCCAATCTTGTTATAGTTGTTTCTATATTATACAATAATACAAACATGCTGCATTTTCCATATATAGGTCAGATTACCTAAATTTCAGTACAGGGTCTGTTTAGACTTTGACCTAGGTGGTAGTTGTTCTTGTTCAAGTGAGGAAACAATGCAACAAGGGTATCAAACATGTTTGTGATACCACGATCACCAAATACCAATTTGAAGTTCAATGATGACGTCTATCACATTAGATGCGGAGAAAATGACCTAATCTATCTATATGTTATATCCAATCCAAGTACCCCCAGTATCCAGAAAAGCTCCTTGTGTCTCTAAAGTATCCAATGTGTATTACCACCAAAATTACTACCAAGAACCAAAAACAATAACTGATAATTCATTATGCAGTCTAAGTGACCAAAATCTCAGGTATTCACATACGGATCAAAAGCAGTGTAATTCATTATGCAGATGAATATCACAAACACTAATGGTATATCATATCAATCAGTTGTTTTAAAATTGATATGCCTTCTTAACAAATATGGATATAACGCATCTATACCAATTATAAACTGAAAAATAGCATCAGTGCATCACTTTGTCCTTGCAGTGTGGTGGTGGTGGAGGATCGAAATCTGAAATTGAAATTTTAAAGTGTATTATTAAATAAGTAAGATGATTGATTACTAAACAAAACTTAACGATCGATATATATCAATTATAAATACCTAGCATCATTTTGACTTTGGAATTGGACCTTCGGTGGTGGTGCTGGTGGACGTCGCCCCGGAAGAAGATGCATCACTCGATGGAGCAACAGCAGCACCACCGGAGCTAGATCCAGACGGAGAGGAAGCGGCGTTCGTTGGTTGTGTTAGAAAAACTGAATAGATTGAAAGAAAAAAAAATACAAGAATCAATTATTAGAACGTGAAAGGATCACCATCCTTAGGATATTATTAGCCCCCACTATCAAGGTTGTTTGGGTTTAGGCTAATACACCCCCAGGAGTTATCTAATCATAAGAGAATGTTTAACAACCAAACATCATCTTCAAGAACATGATTTCAGAATTTCTATGAAAAGATAGGAGAAGATTAGAGAATCCAAAATGTAACAATAACACACATATATATAGACATGTTCTGTAACCAATTTGGATAAGATTAATCAGTAGAAAAATCTTATTCAAATTTGAATAGAAACAGAAAAGCTGTCAAAAAAACAGCCAAAAACTGTACGGAGGTTGGAGCGGGTCCCGGCGCTAGTCAAACCGTGCGGGAACTCACGTCGTCTTCTGTTTCATGACCCACGCTCATCTCAGGTCGCGCAACCATCCGCGTCAGGAACTGTTATTGCATAAAAAATCCGTTTTTGTTGAATAATTTCATTTGATCAACCGGCCTATTACAAATAACCAAGCACTTTAAAATAAAGAATAATATAACTTTTAAAGAATTTCCAAATTTAAAGATTTGTAAAAAAAAATTGTTATAGTTTTCTCAATTATGAAGAAAGGTTTTGGGTTAAAGCCCCGGTCACATTTTTTAATAAGACAGCCAATTATAAAGGTGTAAAAGTTTTCTTTGTTTTTTTTAAACCAAAAAATCTTTGAAGGTAACCCATACATATATCATATATGAGTATATCACACATAAATAAATGTGATGTGGCAATCTAGTCTTAAGAGCGGCCCACCAAAGTTTAGTAATCCGGGCCCAACAAACATGTGATCCATCATCCATATATTTGCCCAAATCCATATATATATATATATATATAGATAGATAGATATGGTATCAACATGTGAGTCCGCTCAACAAATCCACACACCGAAGGCTAAATTCTTCTTAGTTCAATGGATCTCTTAAACAACTCTACAAGTTGTTTAAAGATTATAAACTATGAAAGATTTTATTATTTTTCCTATGTGGGATAAGTAATAAGCCTAAGACATATATAACTATATTCTTTAGGTGAAATGCCATTATTGTTTCTATGTGGGACAAATCCCACTATGAAGACTATATATATAACAGGTTGAGCATGAGCTTGAGTCGGCGGAGCAACATCAGCACCACCGCAGCTAGATCCAGACGGAGAGGAAGCGGCGGTCGTTGGTGCACGCCTCCCCTTTTGCATCGATTCTAGCTCTGATAGCTTGATGGTTTACTTCGCTTCTGGCTCTCAAGCGCCTTTCATACTCCTGAACGCCTATAACACGCACGCATTCGTCATCGGCACTTTTCGCCTTTCCTTGACACTGGCATGTGATATCCATTTTAGGGAACTTTGGCGCCATTTTCTAAGAGGTAAAAGGTGATAGGTTGAGCGGTATCATGGCCCTATTTATAGAGTGGCGTAGGGGTCATGATGCACGTATAAAGTTTTTTAAATGTCCAAAAGCAAAAAAAATAGGTTTTTAGCTGTACTCGAAAATATCCCTAAATTCATGATAACAACCACCAATTATCAATCAAGAGCAACATAAAAATTAAATGTTTAAACTAATTAGTTTAATTTAATTTAATTTAGGTTTGTTAATGATTTGAATTATTTTATGTTTAATAATATGTAATGTTTTTTACAAAAAAAAATAATAATTTAATATTCTGTTAAAATTCAATAATTATTCTTGTTATATTTTTTAAAATGCTTACATGATTCAAGTATAAAATCATATAAAAAATGATTACATGATTAACGTGACTTTGTCTCGCGACGTCAGTCGCGGCTAAGCGTATGCGTCCATTTTTTTGTCGTTAATGTAAAATCACATGTGATTTGAACATGATTTGTTGTTCTCATGTTTTCTTAAATAGCTAGGGGCCGTTTACCTAATTACTTACCCGGGTAAGTGCTTACCGGTAAAATTCAACATTATCGCTTACTTTGCGGGTAAGATTTTAGTCCACTAAAATGGCATCGTATGCAATAATTTAAGCGGTAAGTGCTAACCGTGGTAAGAGTCGTCGCACTCACTTACCGGGCAAGACTCTCGGTTCTTGCTTTTGACTCTCGATCTGTGCTTCCGCTCTTACCGGGTAAGATTCTTGGTTCTTACCATATTCATCCGGTAAGCTAATGTGACTTGGTAAGCACTTACCCGGGTAAACGTTTTGTAAACGGCCCTTAGGCTATGTTTGGCAAACTAGCTGATAATACTAGTTAGGGAACAGTGGGTTATGGCGGATTATGGTGGAAGACCGGTGGACTAAGGGTAAAAGGACTTAAGAACTTAAAGGAATTATAGAGAGAATTCTAGAGAGAGAAAGAGAGTTTATGAAAGATGTTTTTATTTCTTTCAAGGGATGGATTACAAGTGAGGGGAATGCCTTCCTTTTATAGGCAAAGAAAAGGTATCCTTACAAAAGCATGACATAAGCATGACTTAAGAAACACAATAATTCTACTAAATGAGGTAAGCGCTTACATCACAAAAAGTGACTTAATGCTACCATCATTTTTACATCATTATTCCACACAACTTTATTTATAAAATACTAGCACACGAAATACAAAGTACTTGTACGAACTTCTGGAGATTATTGGGAGTCTGGGTGTGACGGGTCATCTTCATATGGGTCGTAATCATCATCTCCGAGGGCTGTGGTTGTTTTTTCCCCAAAATTTACTTATTAACCTTTTAAGGCATTGTTTGGCAAAAAAAAAGCTAGCTTATAAGCTAGTTTTTTTTTGGTGTACATGTTTGGATGACCAAAAGCTAGCTTTTTAAAACGCTACTTGGAGTAGCTTTTTGTGAATATTCCAATATTGCTCCTTATTATTATTTACTAACTATTATTATTAATAATTATTAATTTTATAAATTTAATTATGATTACTTAATAAATATTAATTAATTAATATTAACTGAAAATTATTAAATTAAATTTTAATTATACATTGATAATAAATTTTAATTATTTAGAGTTATTGTTAATCACATAAATTATTTTTATTTATTTTTTGACATTAATGAATATATTTTAATTATCAATTAGTATTATTTTTTAATTATTATTTGATTAGTTTTTCATATTGTATGTACCGATTATTTAAAATCATAAGTTAATATATATATTTTTCTAAAACTTGTTTTAACAAATTCAAAATTTATAGTATATATGTAATAATAAATTTTAAATTTCTTTTAATTAACATATTGTATTATTTACTTTTTCTTTATTACATTGGTTGTATTAATTAACATATTATATTGTTATAAATTTGTTTTAATTACATAATTAAATTTGTAATTGATAATTATTTGAATATGTCCTTTTTGGTCATTTTACATGCTTATAACCTACTCTTGCCAAACGTGACTTTTTCATCAGCTAGCTTATCAGCTACCAGCTTAGGGAACGGTGGGTTATGGCGGATTATGGTGGAAGACCGGTGGACTAAGGGTAAAAGGACTTAAGAACTTAAAAGAATTATAGAGAGAATTCTAGAGAGAGAAAGAGAGTTTATGAAAGATGTTTTTATTTCTTTCAAGGGATGGATTACAAGTGAGGGGAATGCCTTCCTTTTATAGGCAAAGGAAAGGTATCCTTACAAAAGCATGACATAAGCATGACTTAAAAAAACACAATAATTCTACTAAATGAGGTAAGCGCTTACATCACAAAAAGTGACTTAATGCTACCATCATTTTTACATCATTATTCCACACAACTTTATTTATAAAATACTAGCACACGAAATACAAAATACTTGTACGAACTTCTGGAGATTATTTCCAGCGGGAGTCTGGGTGTGACGGGTCATCTTCATATGGGTCGTAATCATCATCTATGAGGTAATAGTAGCCGTCTGGATCATCATCCAGATCGAAGTCGTCATCAGAGGTGTCGATATTTTTCGCGAGATGAGTATGAAACCATTGACTGAGCGTTTCTTTCCCTAGGACTACATCAGGATGTCCTTCTGGCCATTTTTCTTTATCTTCTATGACTGCAAATGGGACTGATTCGAGGACAACTCGATTTGCGCTTATCAGTGCATGACGTAACTCCAGTAATTGTTGGGTATGGCGCAATTAAAACGTTCTGTTGGAGGGGTTGACATCATGCCAGGCATGGATAAAAGACGTGGGGAAGTGGTAAACCATGGATTGTTGACCACCAACAGCTGCGGCAAGCAAGAAGGAGCAGGGCCTTCTAAAGAAGATCACCACATAAGTTTTTTTGGCTTATGTGAAATCGTTGGACCCATTGATGTGCTGGGAGAAACCACTGGAAGAGGGTAAACATGTGTTTTGACTATTTGGGGACATGTTCAAACTGGCACTGGAACAGGTGGTGTGGATTGAAATGCAACCCCAAAAAGGCTACAACAACTAGCAACCCATGCAAGTATACATGTTTTACTAGTGTCGTCCAAAGCAAGTAATAATGGTAAGTAATACCAGATATCGTACCACAGGGACTTTTAAGGCAAGAAGAGTAACAATAAGTTGGTTTTCAAAGTAGGATTTTGGTAACAAGATTTTTAGTAACTGAAAGCAAAGTACTGAAAGATAATAACAAGAAATTAAAGATAGTATCGGTGCAAGATCAGGTTGGATTTGGGCTAACGAAGTGCTCAGGGCATTGCTATAGCAAGCACAAGAGTGCTGCAGCAAAGACTCCTGCAATACTACTGAATTGAATGGCCTTCCAAGGGAAGTTCAGATTAGACTTTTTACGTAGGGTGGGCACTTGGTAAGTGCAGCAAGAACCTACTAGTCGGATCTTACCTTTCTTTCCATATATTTTCTCAACCCAAAGGATTGAAGCAACTCTTTATAGTCTCTATAACAGAACCAACATCAACACTTGCGTTGTCTCCATTTTGAGTCCAACTCTTCCAAATAGAATAACACTTGTCAATTTGTCAAAGACTACTGGATGAAGTATTCATGTTGTTTATGAATAGTAAAGCAGAATATCAATGCAAACAAATGTCCAAAGACACTTGGCTTAATCTGCCAACCTTCACTTACACCCACACTATGGTGTTTAGCCTACCATACAGGAATGTAAATGCTTAAAAGTAAATGACATGTATGTAAATGACTTAATGTAAGTGCAGAAAGTAAAGAAAGCTGTAAAGGTTGCTATAGCAACAGACAGAAACGAAAGGACTTGTAACTAAAAGATTGCAATTGAAATTTAAAGTACTTGGTAACAAAGCTTGGGACAAACTTTGTTCCAGTAGAAGTTGAGTTCAAATGAAAGACAATCTAAACTATTTATACTAGAAAGCAAGGAATCAAAAGATGCTTAAGAGGTACAAAAGTGGTTAACCCAATGGGTAATAACCAAACATCTAAGTACAATACTAGTAAAGTAAAAGGCTATCTTAGGAAGCATCCTCAGGGGCATCTTCAGGGGTATCTTCAGGGTTGACTTCTGCCCAAGAGTGTACTAAAAGATGTCTGAGATGTTTCTTCAACAAAATATCCGCCCAACTTGATTGAGCCATGCCTGCCAATATCACTGTTGTAGCATCACCTGCTGTAGCAACATAGAAATCACCAAAATTCACCAAAAAGATAGGATTATTCCATAAACTACATCTTAGCTCCATTCTAAAGAAAAGGTGTAAAATAAGACTAAAAGACTCAATATCTAATTGGGAAAGATGTAAAATAAGGTAAAATAAAGTCCTAAGTGGGTATAAAAGTGTATATAAATACATACTTATCACACCCCTACACTTGAACTGTTGCTTGTCCCCAAGCAACTAAAAAGACAACTAAAAATGACTCAAATGAGAAATTGAAAACAATTTAAAGGGTGAAAATGAAAAATAAACAGATTATGAGATTTGGAAACCAAAACAGGACCATAGCCTAGCATAATTCTGTGTCCATCCTTCATCATTCTCTCAATTCCATAAGCCAATACTCATTTCCTATTGTTAGACATCAAGGCCTTGTAAATTCAGAATCTTTAGGACTTTTTGGGTGATTTGGATTTGTAGCTCATGGTGTTCTTTCAGTCATCAAGTATTTTTCTGTAATGCACAAACAGTGTATATGCTATGCATATTTTATCTGTTTTATCTGTTTTGACTTTGGACACCACTGATTCATCCTTTATGTGTTTGAATTTTTTTTATTTTTTTTGGAGCAATTTTCTGCCCTATGGGCTGTCTTTGTGCTCATGAATCAGTGTACCCCTCCACCACACTTGCAAATGTTAATGTCCCCATTGAGATCATTAATCTTTATGGCTTAAGGGTGCAAAGGGTATAAGTGTCTTGTGAATGTGAAAGAATGGCCTAAATCACTTCCTAAAAATACAAGGATGTCTGGTTGCTTCCTAGGTGGATGAGCATGGTTCTAGATTTGAAGACTAAAAAAGGATGTGTATCATCAAAATTACCATGGGATGTGGTTTGTGATGGTGCAAATCTCATAAGACTAAAAAACTGAAAGATTCAACAAATTCCCAGACTCAAAAAACTAAAAATCAGAAAAATAAAAACTACTAATGGAGCTAAGGTATAGAAATGGACCTGCCTACTCTTTGGGAGTAGGTTTTGCTGCAGCACTGGGGATGATCTTCTCTGCCTCCTGCAGCAACTCTTCTGGATATGATCCAATGCTTGCATACTCCTCTGGATTCTCTGATGCCTACTTGCTTTCCATGACCCCCTCTCTTGCCATATGGTATTGCCTGTGCAGAGCAGTGAGTTTTCTTGCATGTTGCGCAGCCTTATCCTATTCTTTCAAATAGGCCAGCACTTTCTTCTCACTGTCAGCAATCTTGGTCTCCATTTCTCTCTTTTGGTTGGCCAAGAGGGTCATCCACATCAAGTCCCTCTCTTGTAGTTTATTCAAGAGAGTTTCCTGGTTGTTTGCAATTTGGGTGGCTAGGTACACGAAGGATTGGGTTTCTAGCTTCTCTGTTATTGGGACTGATTGGGAGCTCTTTGGTGGTTGTGACTGTTTGGAACTACCTGCAGCAGTTGCTGCAGCATCCAGGAGTGATGCTGCAACAATGTCATTCTTTCTCATTGCCTTCTCTGCATTCCTCATTACTCTCTTGACTGTGTGGGCTTCTATCACTGCTTTTCCTGAGACAATTTCATCAGTGGGTAGGGATTTCACTTTGGCTCTGTTGAGTAGGGAGTTGATTAGTGATGGATGCCAAAGATCACCCTTGATCTTTTCTACACAGGACTTGATGCTTTTGCTTACAACTTCCCCCACACTGAATCTTTTACCACCCATGATACAATAGAGTAGTATCATTCTTTCAAAGGTTAGTCTAGTATCATGGGTTGTGGGCTGAAGTGTATACCTTAGGAAATAAAACCACACATTAACCTCAGGAAGTAGGTATTTGCTATGCATTGTTCTGAACAGTCGATTCTTCCATGTAGCACCAGGTTGAGCAATGGTGCTCAACACCTTCTTAGCCTAGTCTTCAGTGGCCTTCTCTGTCAATTTCCTGTAGTCATTTGAGGCAGGGGACACTATACCAAACATGTTGTCAATGGCATATGCATCATAAGATACCACATTCCCTCTTACCCTTACAGTTTGGCTTGTGGATGCTGCAACCTCAACATAGAATTCCCTGATGAGGGAAAGGTTGTATCCACTTGGGACTGCACAGAACAGCTCCCACCCCATTTTTCTGATGGTGTTGGTGATGAAAGGGTAGTCCCTTAAGGCTTCTGGACTAAATCCCTTGTCTGCTAAAGCTTCTTTGGCAACAAGAATGCCAAATTGTTCATAGGCTTCTTTACAACTGAAAGTTCCAAAAGAGATGTTCTCTCTTCTGGATTTGTTTTGTTTGGGTGAAGGAGTTACCTTTTTCAGCTTCACACTCCCCTTCTTGGGAGTCTTCATCCAGTCAACTAATGGAATATTTTCATCTTCTACTGTTGCTGGAGCAATCTCTGCATTGCTCACAACAACATCCTCATCACTGCTGTCATCAAACTTAGAACTCTCCTCCACTGAGCTCTCTTCTTCCTCCACAACCTCTATACTCTTCCCCTTCCCTTTCTTGTCAGCCATAGTCTTCCTCAATTCTTCCTCCTTGGTCATAATCACAGTCTTCTGGTTATGAGGCTGTGATAGTCCATACATGTTCATTTCTGGATTGGTTTCAGGAATGGCACTTTCACTTTGCACAGAAGGTGCTTTGGTGGTTGATGGATTGGGATCGGTAGGATTTTTGGGTTTTGTTGGGGTTTCTCCTAAAATGCGGGCTATTTCAGCCTCATCTTCAGCAAATGGGTTTGTAGTTTTAGAAGTGGGTTGTGATGGGTTTTCTTTGTGGGTGATAAGTGTGTATTTATATATACTTTTATACCCACTTAGGACTTTATTTTACCTTATTTTACATCTTTCCCAATTAGATATTGAGTGTTTTAGTCTTATTTTACACCTTTTCTTTAGAATGGAGCTAGGATGTAGTTTATGGAATAATCCTATCTTTTTGGTGAATTTTGGTGAATTTTGCTGATTTCTATGTTGCTACAGCAGGGGATGCTACAGCAGTGATATTGGCAGGCATGGCTCAATCAAGTTGGATGGATATTTTGTTGAAGAAAGATCTCAGGCATCTTTTAGTACACTCTTGGGCAGAAGTCAACCCTGAAGATACCCCTGAAGATGCCCTTGAGGATGCTTCCTAAGATAGCCTTTTACTTTACTAGTATTGTACTTAGATGCTTGGTTATTACCCATTGGGTTAACCACTTTTGTACCTCTTAAGCATCTTTTGATTCCTTGCTTTCTAATATAAATAGTTTAGATTGTCTTTCATTTGAACTCAGCTTCTACTGGAACAAAGTTTGTCCCAAGCTTTGTTACCAAGTACTTTAAATTTCAATTGCAATCTTTTAGTTACAAGTCCTTTCGTTTCTGTCTGTTGCTATAGCAACCTTTACAACTTTCTTTACTTTCTGCACTTACATTAAGTCATTTACATACATGTCATTTACTTTTAAGCATTTACATTCCTGTATGGTAGGCTAAACACCATAGTGTGGGTGTAAGTGAAGGTTGGCAGATTAAGCCAAGTGTCTTTGGACATTTGTTTGCATTGATATTCTGCTTTACTATTCATAAACAACATGAATACTTCATCCAGTAGTCTTTGACAAATTGACAAGTGTTATTCTATTTGAATGAGTTGGACTCAAAATGGAGACAACGCAAGTGTTGATGTTGGTTGTGTTATAGAGACTATAAAGATTTGCTTCAATCCTTTGGGTTGAGAAACTATATGGAAAGAAAGGTAAAATCCGACTAGTAGGCTCTTGTTGCACTTACCAAGTGCCCACCCTACGTAAAAAGTCTAATCTGAACTTCCCTTGGAAGGTCATTCAATTCAGTAGTATTGCAGGAGTCTTTGCTGCAGCACTCTTGTGCTTGCTATAGCAATGCCCTGAGCACTTCGTTAGCCCAAATCCAACCTGATCTTTCACCCATACTATCTTTAATTTCTTGTTATTATCTTTCAGTACTTTGCTTTCAGTTACTAAAAATCTTGTTACCAAAATCCTGCTTTGAAAACCAACTTATTGTTACTCTTCTTGCTTTAAAATTCCCTGTGGTACGATATCTGGTATTACTTACCATTATTACTTGCTTTGGACGACACTAGTAAAACATGTATACTTGCATGGGTTGCTAGTTGTTGTAGCCTTTTTGGGGTTTATGCCAAGACTACCTCACGGGGCTGTGTTTGATCTTGATCTTGATATTGAGAGAACTTTCAGAAGGAGAAAAAGGATACAAAGAGCTTTGCTTCAGGATCCTCCTACTCCTGCTGAAATGGCAGCACCAGAACCCAACCCTGAGGAGGAAGTCATTAGGATTGCTAACTCAAGAAATGGTGGCATCATGGACTATGCTATTCCTATGCTTGCCCAGCTGCACACATGAATACATAGGCCCCATGTTGATGGTGACCAATCTGAGCTTAAGCCTATTATGTTTCACATGTTACAAACAAATGGTCAATTTGTTGGACTCCTTATTGAGGATCCACATTTGCACCTAAAGAATTTTATGGAGCTCACTGACTCTTTTCACCTTGGTGGAGTATCTGTTGAAGCCTTAAGGCTGAAGTTATTTCCATGGTCTTTAAGGGATAGAGCCAAAGCTTGGTACAATTCTTTAGCTCCTGATTCAATCACAACTTGGAATGAAATGGCTGAAAAGTTTTTAAGAAAATACTTTCCCCCAACCAGGAATGCCTAATTTAGAAATGAAATTTGTCAATTTAAACAATTGGATGGAGAGGCAGTTCCTGAAGCTTGGGAGAGGTACAAAGAGTTACTAAGGAAATGCCCACATCATGGCATTCCATACTGCATACAACTTGAGACCTTTTACAACGATCTTGATATGTCAGCAAAGCAAATGCTTGATGCTACTGCAGGTGGAGCCTTTATCTCTAGTACCTACACTGATGGTTACAACATTTTACAAAAAATTGCCAACAATAGTGGTCAGTAGATGGATCCCAGAGCAATTGTACTCAGACCAACTATGGGAACCCCTGGAACAGATCCTCTTACTGCTTTAACTGCTCAGTTAACAGCCATGAACACCATGTTGCAAAACATGAATGCTCCAGCAGCTAGTACTGTTGCTGCAGCATCTGTCTCATAATTCCTACCAATTCAGTGTGTGTACTGTGGTGAAGGTCATACTTTTGACCAATGCAGCCTAAATGTTGAACCTGTGAACTACATCCACAACAGACCTAATCAGTTTGGTAACACTTACAACGCCAGTTGGAAAAACCATCCTAATTTTTCTTGGCACAACCCATGTTTGAATCCACCAGTTGTGAAAGATCAGAAGCAAAATTTTCAACCAAACCATCAAGGTCAATATCAACAAGGTCCACCTACCTACCAAAAGCCTCCTAACCAGCAAGGTGAACAACCAGCTTCCTTGGAAGCTGTGCTGAAAGGTTTTATAAACCATACCACTTCATCCATGAATCACCAAAATGCTACCATCAAGAATTTGGAGACTCAAATAGGACAAATGGCCATAGAGTTGAGACACGGACCAAATAGAACACTGCCTAGTGATACTGAAGTCCCTAGGAATGTGATTAAAGAACAAATGAAAGCTATTAGTTTAAGGAGTGGAAAGGACTTAGTTAGCAGTGGTCCAAAAGAACCAAAGACTGTTGTACAGCCCATCACTGAGAAGAGTGCTAAAGCAACACCACCTGTTGCTGTAGCAGCACCCGCTGTTGTTCTTGAACCAGTGGTGATTGAAGAAGCTGTGACTATACCACCTAAATCTGACTTTCCTTTACTCTTTCCAAATGAGGTAAGCCCCAATACAAGCAGGAAAGATGCTGCCACAGATCTAACACCTTCAGATCCTGTTGCTGCAGCACCTGACAAACCAATAGAAGTAAAAACCCCCACTGTTCAACCCATACCAAATCCTAAGAAGGCAGTGATTGCTCCTGTTCCACCTTACATTCCTTACCCACAGAGGTTAAGGAATCAACAGGAGGAATTTTAGTTTAAGAAGTTTCTGGATGAATTCAAGCAATTGCACATTAACATCCCAATGGTAGAAGCTATTGAAAATATGCCTAGCTATGCCAAATTTTTTAAAGATATCTTGAGTAAGAAAAAGAAACTCACTGAGTATGAAACTGTTGCCCTTACAGAAGGATGTAGTGCCCTTGTTTCCAATAGACTTCCCCCTAAGCTGAAGGATCCTGGGAGTTTTGTAATTCCCTGTTCAATAGGTGGGAAACATGTAGGAAATGCTCTGTGTGACCTTGGTGCTAGCATAAACCTTATGCCCTTATCCATTTTCAAAAATCTAGGGATAGGAGAGGCTAGACCAACCACTCTAACTCTACAGTTGGCAGACAGAACCATAGCATATCCTAAGGGAAAGATAGAGGATGTTTTGGTACAAGTAGATAAGTTCATCTTCCCAGCTGATTTCATAATCCTTGACTTTGAAGCAGATAAGGATACACCTTTACTCTTAGGAAGACCTTTCCTTGTGTAACATCTCGAATTTTCCGTTGTATTATTTTGTAAATTTTAATTATGGACTTTGGGGTTAAGTTTGTAATTTGATTAAAGTGTAAAGTTAAATGTGAAACTTAACTTGAGGGATTAAATTGTTATTGTTGGAAAGTTGATTTCCTAATACTAAAGTAATCAGTATTAGGAGTCGGTCACTTTATTGAGACAAAAAGAGAGAAATCGAGAGAGAAAGAGAGAACGAGAAGAAGAAGAAGAAAGAGAGCCGTGAAGGAAAAGAAGAACAGAAGAAAGAAAAATATGATTTGGAGAAATTGTGAACTGTTATGGGGAGCTTAATTTGAAGTTTGAAGAACTGCACTGTGTTCGGATTTCATACAGGTGAGTTATTCAACTCTCTTTAAAATTCAGCAATTAATGTTGAAATAGATGTGTAGTATGTGTGTCTTAACATGTTAGTAGAACTTAATTGATGAGTAGATTGAACAGATTTTATGTTTTAAATCGATTTGCGGACTTGTTGGAATAAACTGTACGTAGTCACGGTACGAGTGGGACTACCGGGAGTGGGAATACCGGGAGTGGGACTACCGGGAGTGGGAATACCGGGAGTGGGACTACCGGGAGTGGGACTTCCGGGAGTGGGAATACCGGGAGTGGGACTACCGGGAGTGGGAATACCGGGAGTGGGAATACCGGGAGTGGGACTATCGGGAGTGGGAATACCGGGAGTTGGGATACCGGGAGTTGGGATACCGGGAGTTGGATAAAAAGAGTCAGTTTACAGATTTTGGTAATAGATCTTGGATATGAACTTAAGAATATGTTTTGGAATAAATATATGGTATGTTATGCACATACGATAGTAAGAGTATAATACTTAGGTATTATGTTGTGATTGCTAAAAATAGGCATCCGGTCATCGAGGGCACCTTAGTACGGTAAAATGGGAACCGATTACTAGCCATTGACCAAATGGATGTAATTTTTAGTGATTAAGTGTACCTTGAATCATCGGGGGTCCCGGTTGTGTATCGCGATATATTAATCCCATTGGGACCATTGATTCTGAGGTGGGAAGGATGTGAAATGTGGAATAGGCAGATTTTGATTTGTAATTCCCATTTCGAATGGAAGATCGGAGATTTCCATTTTTTTGGGAAGATCAGAGATTTCCCAGTGGTTAAAGGAAGATTTGAGATAGACATAAAGTAATTTGTAATCTCTACTTCCGGATTAAGAAATAGGCAGGATTTGACTTGTAATTTCTCGAATGAGAGTATTGACTCTAAATCTGGGATGATTTATAGTAAACTCTTAGTAGTATTATTATGGCTAGATGAATTAGTCATAAGTATGGGAGTGGGGTAGATTCCCAGTTTTAAAAGGAGTTGTTGTACGGTAAGATGGGAGAGAACAGGTTTGATTCATCTGTTGAGATTTTAATTGTTAATTTTTAATTTGATTTGAATATTCTCACTAGGCGAAGGCCTAATGTTTCAAGTTGAATTTTCTTACCAGGTACAAGCTCCGGGAAGTAAGCTGGGATGTGAGATGAGAAATTTTTGAAGGACTCAAACTTGGAGATGACAGAGGATCTAGTTATTCTTTTGTTATTTTGGGACAGATGATTAGATAACCTAGTTAATCTGATTTTGATGTAATGATTAGATTAATAGGTTATTTGAGTAGATGTCTATTGTATATAAAAACCTTACTGTTGATTCTCTTGTTATTTAAGTTTGGCGTTATTTGATCATAACTTGTGAAATTTTAAGGTTTAAATTAGCCCTGTTTTTAGGGTGTTACAATATGGTATCAGAGCAGTAGTTTAAGCGAACTAGGTATGATTTTGAGATACCTAGACTTAAGCTGTGATGAATTAAGTTATGATCTGTGAGATATGGGTAGAAGTACTAAGACTGGGTAGTCTTAGAGTCGACGGAAATACGCGAAGTTAGTACTGTAACGATGGTAATAAGGATTCTCATGTATAATATGTTCGTAATTCCAATTAGCTACTGTTATTATGAATATATTATTACACAAGCATACTTGTTTCAAATTGTTACAGTGACTGATTAGCGGTAAAGTACGTATTGTATGTTTAGTTGTGTAGAAATCATTACTGATGAGTATTCTTTTGTGCTCATACAGAACAATGGTGAATACACCTCCGAGGTCTCCAAATTCTTCTATGAATAGGAATTGGCTTGATGAGCCGGGAGAAAGAGCATCTGGAGTAGGCGGAGTTCATGAGACGCCACCAGATTTTCTTTCCTTAGGAGGAGTGCGGAATCGGGTACATAGAGGGGGTACCAGTACTGCCGATCACACACCATCGGATTCGAGTATGGAAGGTCGTATAATGGACAATGTAACCAGATTGATGAATGCATCAATGGAAAGGCAAGCTGAAATGATGAACACCACTATGGGAAAACAAGCTGAGATGTTTATGAAAATGTTTAATGATCGGAGTGCGAAACCGAGGCGAACAGGGATTGATACCAGTGTGATAAACCCAACTGGTAACACAGGTCCAGAGGTGGAAAGAAGGGTTGATAGGAATTGCTCCTATAAAACGTTTTTGAGCTGTAAGCCGCCTGAATTCAAAGGAGAAGATAGTCCCGTAGCCTGTATGAACTGGCTAAGAGAAATAGAACAAGACTTTCGGGCTTGTGAGTGTAATGATGAAAAGTCGAAAGTTAGATTTGGGTCACAAATGTTACGCGGTAACGCACTATCTTGGTGGAATGTGCTGTCAACTTCTGTGTCAGCTACAGTTCTGAATGCCATGACTTGGGAAATGTTTAAAGCAAAGATTCTGGAGGAATATTGCAATGAAACTGAAATGGACCGAATCGAGGAAGAGTTCAGAAACCTCAAGAAAGGCAATATGACTGTGAGAAAGTATACCGAATCCTTCATGGAGAAACTGAATCTGGTGGGGCATGTGGCTCCAGCTGAGAAAGACAAAATTAAAGCTTATTTGAAGGGTCTGCCGGCGGATATGATGACCAGGGTCCGAAGTTCGAAAGCTGCTACTTTACGGGAAACAATCGAAGAAGCGAAAGTAATATAAGAGATGTACGCCAAAGATAAAGAAGAGAAAGCGCATGTGGAGAAAAGAGAAAGTGGGAAGGTCGTTCGGAATCTTCTCAGAAAACCAAATTGTTTGGCAAGAATATTCGTTACGATTCTTGCAGGGAACCAAGCTGGTGTTCGAAATGTAAAAGCAAACATTTTGGTCAGTGTCAGGTGGTTGGAAATGAATATTTTAAGTACGGGAAGGCGGGGCATATAGCGGTGAACTGTCCAATGCCGGGATCAGTATGTTTTGAATGTAGGCAACCGGGTCATTTTCGGAGAGACTGTCCGAAGTTGAAGAAAGAAGGGGATCAAGGGAAGAAGTTGGTTATTCCTAAACCAAATGGCCGTGCATTTCAAATGACTGCCGAAGAAGCGAAAGGATCCAAAGATGTTGTCTCGGGTACTTTCTTTATAAATTCCATTCCTGCACATGTATTATTTGATTGTGGGGCGAATTATTCTTTTGTGTCCAAGTTGTTCTATCGTAAGCTAGCTATGTCTGTCACTACTTTAGAAGAGGCCTTAGTAGTAGAGATAGCTAATGGAGTTCAGTCTTTGGTTAGTGAAAGACTCGTTGATTGTAAAATTTTGATAGAGGGAACAGAATTTCCGATTGACTTGTTGTTAATGGAAATTGGGGGATTCGATATTATTGTTGGAATGGACTGGTTGAGCAATAACCCGGCAGAAATAATGTGTGCAAAGAAGCTGATTCGAATTCCGATGGTTGATAACGATGATGTGTTTATTTTTGGAGAAAAGCAGAAAGGAAATATTCCTTTGATTTCAGTGGCAAAGACGCGTAAATGTTTAGTGAAGGAATGTTGGTCCTATCTAGCTTATGTTATAGATATGAAGTTAGAAAAGAAACAAGTGCAAGATATCAAGGTGGTGCGTGAATTTCCGGAAGTATTTCCGGATGATCTTCCAGGTCTACCAGCTGAAAGACAAGTAGAATTTCGTATCGATCTTATTCCTGGAGCAGCACCGATAGCTCGTGCACCTTATCGTCTTGCGCCAGCTGAAATGACAGAAATGATGTCTCAACTTCAAGAGCTTTTAGATAAAGGTTTTGTTAGACCGAGTTCTTCGCCTTGGGGAGCTCCGGTATTGTTTGTCAAGAAGAAAGATGGCACTATGAGAATGTGCATAGATTATCGGGAGCTAAATAAGGTGACGATAAAGAATAAGTATCCGCTTCCAAGGATAGATGATTTGTTTGATCAACTCCATGGAGCGGGATGCTTTTCCAAAATTGATCTAAGGTCGGGGTATCACCAAGTACGGGTAAGGGAGGAGGATGTTCCAAAGACGGCGTTTAGAACTAGATACGGGCATTATGAAGTTCTCGTGATGCCATTTGGGTTGACTAATGCTCCAGCTATATTCATGGATCTGATGAATAGAGTATGTCGACTGTTTCTAGACAAGTCTGTTATCGTTTTCATTGATGACATACTTGTTTATTCGAAGAATGAGAACGACCATGAACGCCATCTTCGGGAAATTTTAGAAGTGTTACGAAAAGAGAAATTGTATGCAAAATTCTCTAAATGTGAATTTTGGTTGAAAGAGGTACAATTTCCCGGGCATGTGATTTCTTCGGAAGGTGTGAAAGTAGATCCAGCAAAGATAGAAGCAATGATGAATTGGGAGACTCCGAAAAGTGCGTCGGAAATAAGAAGTTTCTTGGGTTTAGCAGGTTATTACCGGAGATTTATTAAAGACTTCTCAAAGATTGCTTCTACTTTGACTATGTTAACTCGTAAGAATGTGAAGTTTGTTTGGACCGAAAAACAAGAGACAGCTTTCAGAACCTTACGACAGAAGTTGTGTGAAGCTCCTATTCTTGCACTGCCAGAAGGAACTGAAGATTTGGTAGTTTATAGTGACACATCGAAAATGGGTTTAGGATGTGTATTGATGCAACGAGGCAAGGTGATTGCCTATGCGTCAAGACAACTGAAAGAGCATGAAAAGAACTATCCTACCCACGATTTGGAGTTAGCAGCAGTTGTGTTTTCTTTAAAACTGTGGCGTCATTACCTCTATGGAACGAAGTGTACACTCTTCACCGATCATAAAAGTTTACAGCATGTTTTTGATCAGAAGGAGCTAAATATGAGGCAAAGGCGATGGCTCGAGTTATTAAAGGACTACGATTGTGAATTGCATTACCACCCGGGTAAAGCAAATGTTGTAGCCGATGCCTTGAGCAGAAAAGAGTATAGTGGGTGTTTAAAAATGACAAACGCCAGAATTGATGTAATGTCAAGTCTGATTGAAAGAATAAAATCCGCTCAAGTAGAACCTTTGTTAGAAAACAACTTGAAAGAAGAAGTAATGAGCAAACAACATCTTCAGCTGACTGAAGATAGCCGAGGGATTAAGCTATTCCAAGGCCGTGTTTGGGTACCAAAGACAGGTGGAAATCGGGAATTGATTTTGGAAGATGCGCATAGATCTAAGTATTCTATACATCCGGGGAGTACTAAAATGTATAGAGATTTGAAGTTACAGTATTGGTGGCCAGCTATGAAAGTGGATGTGGCACGAATAGTAGAGAAATGCGGAACTTGTTCGTTAGTAAAAGCAGAACACCAAAGACCATACGGAAGTTTTCAATCTTTGGAAATTCCGGAGTGGAAATGGGATAAGATTACTATGGATTTTGTGACAAAGTTACCAAAGACGCAAAGAGGTAACGATACCATTTGGGTAATCGTCGATCGTTTGACGAAGAGTGCTCATTTCTTAGCTATGAAAGAAGCATCACCAATAGATAAGTTAGCAAAGCTATACATTGATGAAGTAGTGTCACGACATGGTATACCGGTGTCTATTGTGTCTGATCGTGACAGTCGGTTTACTTCCAGGTTTTGGCAGTCGCTTCAAGAGGAATTGGGTACGAGGGTTAATCTAAGTACTACTTATCACCCACAAACTGATGGCCAAAGTGAAAGAACAATACAGACTTTGGAAGATATGCTTAGATCGTGTGTGCTAGATTTGGGGGGTAACTGGGATTCGCATTTGCCATTAGTAGAGTTTGCTTATAACAACAGTTACCATTCCAGTATTGGAAGAGCACCTTTCGAGGCATTATATGGTAGGAAATGCAGAACTCCGGTGTGCTGGTTAGAAGCCGGAGAGAAACAGTTTGCTGGTCCGGAACTTGTGCAACAAACCGCGGACAAAGTGAAAGAAATTCGGCAACATATGAAAGCGGCTTAAGATAGACAGAAAAGCTATGCTGATCCGAAAAGAAGGCCAAAGGAATTTCAAGTTGGGGAGCGTGTAATGCTTAAAGTATCCCCATGGAAAGGTGTGATAAGGTTTGGAAAGCGTGGGAAGTTGAGTCCTCGTTTTCTAGGACCTTTCACCATTGCTAAGAGAATTGGTTTACAAGCGTATCAATTGGATCTTCCACCCGAGTTGGAAGGGATACATAATACATTTCATGTGTGTTATCTTCGAAAATGCTTAGCTGAAGAACAAGATGTGATTCCCGTTACTGATGTTAGGGTGGATGAAGGAAGCCGATGTGTTGAAGAACCGGAGGCAATCTTGGAAAAGTCGGTTAAGAAGTTGCGAAGTGGTAAAGAAGTGTCTATGTTAAAAGTGCAATGGAAACACCATCGAGGTGCTAACATGACGTTAGAAACGGAGGAAGACATGAGGAATAGATATCCCCATTTGTTTGTTTAGCTTTGATTTCGGGGACGAAATCCTTTTCAAGTTGGGGAGTATTGTAACATCTCGAATTTTCCGTTGTATTATTTTGTAAATTTTAATTATGGACTTTGGGGTTAAGTTTGTAATTTGATTAAAGTGTAAAGTTAAATGTGAAATTTAACTTGAGGGATTAAATTGTTATTGTTGGAAAGTTGATTTCCTAATACTGAAGTAATCAGTATTAGGAGTCGGTCACTTTATTGAGACAAAAATAGAGAAAGAGAGAGAGAAAGAGAGAACGAGAAGAAGAAGAAGAAGAAAGAGAGCCGTGAAGGAAAAGAAGAACAGAAGAAAGAAAAATCTGATTTGGAGAAATTGTGAACTGTTCTGGGGAGCTTAATTTGAAGTTTGAAGAACTGCACTGTGTTCGGATTTCATACAGGTGAGTTATTCAACTCTCTTTAAAATTCAGCAATTAATGTTGAAATAGATGTGTAGTATGTGTTTCTTAACATGTTAGTAGAACTTAATTGATGAGTAGATTGAACAGATTTTATGTTTTAAATCGATTTGCGGACTTGTTGGAATAAACTGTACGTAGTCACGGTACGAGTGGGACTACCGGGAGTGGGACTACAGGGAGTGGGAATACCGGGAGTGGGAATACCGGGAGTGGGAATACCGGGAGTGGGAATACCGGGAGTGGGACTACCGGGAGTGGGAATACCGGGAGTGGGAATACCGGGAGTGGGACTACCGGGAGTGGGAATACCGGGAGTTGGGATACCGGGAGTTGGGATACCGGGAGTTGGGATACCGGGAGTTGGATAAAAAGAGTCAGTTTACAGATTTTGGTAATAGATCTTGGATATGAACTTAAGAATATGTTTTGGAATAAATATATGGTATGTTATGCACATACGATAGTAAGAGTATAATACTTAGGTATTATGTTGTGATTGCTAAAAATAGGCATCCGGTCATCGGGGGCACCTTAGTACGGTAAAATGGGAACCGATTACTAGCCATTGACCAAATGGATGTAATTTTTAGTGATTAAGTGTACCTTGAATCATCGAGGGTCCCGGTTGTGTATCGCGATATATTAATCCCATTGGGACCATTGATTCTGAGGTGGGAAGGATATGAAATGTGGAATAGGCAGATTTTGATTTGTAATTCCCATTTCGAATGGAAGATCGGAGATTTCCCTTTTTTTGGGAAGATCAGAGATTTCCCAGTGGTGAAAGGAAGATTTGAGATAGGCATAAAGTAATTTGTAATCTCTACTTCCGGATTAAGAAATAGGCAGGTTTTGACTTGTAATTTCTCGAATGAGAGTATTGACTCTAAATCTGGGATGATTTATAGTAAACTCTTAGTAGTATTATTATGGCTAGATGAATTAGTCATAAGTATGGGAGTGGGGTAGATTCCCAGTTTTAAAAGGAGTTGTTGTACGGTAAGATGGGCGAGAACAGGTTTGATTCATCTGTTGAGATTTTAATTGTTAATTTTTAATTTGATTTGAATATTCTCACTAGGCGAAAGCCTAATGTTTCAAGTTGAATTTTCTTACCAGGTACAAGCTCCGGGAAGTAAGCTGGGATGTGAGATGAGAAATTTTTGAAGGACTCAAACTTGGAGATGACAGAGGATCTAGTTATTCTTTTGTTATTTTGGGACAGATGATTAGATAACCTAGTTAATCTGATTTTGATGTAATGATTAGATTAATAGGTTATTTGAGTAGATGTCTATTGTATATAAAAACCTTACTGTTGATTCTCTTGTTATATAAGTTTGGCGTTATTTGATCATAACTTGTGAAACTTTAAGGTTTAAATTAGCCCTGTTTTTAGGGTGTTACACCTTGCCACTGGTAGAACCGTCATTGATGTCCAAAAGGGAGAGTTGACCATGAGAGTGAACGACCAGAATGTTACTTTCAATGTTTTCAATTCCATGAAACATCCTGATGAAGTTGAGACGTGTTCCATGCTAAGCACCATTGAATCAATGTGTCATGAGGGAGCCTTAGAAGAGATTCTAGGAACCAAAAGTGAGCAGTTGGAAGACCTTGAGGATAGTGACAGTGAGGAGGATAGTACTTTAGACAGTAGTGAGTTGCTGCAGCAAGCTGCAGCATTTGAGCTTTTAGAAGAAGAGCCCACACACAAAACCCCTTTACCATCAATAGAAGCACCACCAGATTTGGAGTTGAAGCAATTACCTGCCCACCTTAAGTATGCATTCTTGGGGTAGGACAACAAGCTACCTGTGATCATCTCAGTTTCTTTGGAAGCTGAGCAAGAGAAGCAACTAGTTGAGATGCTTCAATCTCACACCAAAGCAATAGGTTGGACCATCTCTGGCCTTAAAGGTATAAGTCCATCCATTTGTCAACACAAGATAATCTTGGAAGACAAGGACTTTACCTCTGTAGAGCCTCAAAGGAGATTGAACCCTGTAATGAAAGAAGTGGACAAGAAAGAAATCCTAAAGTGGCTTGATGCTGGAATCATTTACCCTATAGCAAGTAGCAATTAGGTAAGTCCTGTCCAGTGTGTTCCAAAGAAGGGGGGTGGATCATATGGTTTTTCAGGAAGGGACCGTGTTTGGCAAGGAGGACGTTGTAGAACGTCTTCCAGTTCAGCATTGACCTTTGGGTCAGGATTAGGTCAGTGATGATCTCTGTTATTTCTTCAGGACACTGTTGAGTGGCATCTTGGGGAGTGGAGGAACTAGGATTGGTTTTATCCATAGTGAACACTAAGGGAATTACCATATGCTGTTGGATGTTAGGATCACTGCATTTATAATGCTTTGGCCTTGACAGAAAATCTGCGAGAATATTTTCTGACCCTTTGATGTGTTACACTGTAAACTTCCACTCTGAGAACCAATTAGCCCACCTCAAAGGCTGTGCTTCTGGGAGCATATTTCTTTTGAATTGGAGCATGCGTGGGAAAGAGGAAAAATACGTTCTCGTTCGTTCATATGATCCAAACAGTCTAAATCCCAGCTCAAGCCAAACAAATCGAACATTGCTGTTATGATGTGTGCGACTGTCAAGATTGCCTTGACGAAGCATACAGGATCGAATGTGCCGATGACATACCTGAGAAAAGGAAGAAAAAGTCACAACAGACGCTCAAAGAACGATACGAATCAGGAGACCCTGTTGTAGGACTCCTCGGTGAACCATCGGGCAAGTTTGACTATTACGTCCTTTATAAAGATTCACCAATATCAACCCTTGAGCCATATCGTGAACTACCACTCACAAACCATCCAGGCCAAATCCAACAAGAGTGCTATGTTATTACCCCAACAACCTCATCACCTGAATACCAAGTAGAATTTCCACCGCTAACCTCGTTCGAAGACACAAACCAAAGAACCAAGCATGAATGGAAAATAAAACACCCGACGAATGTAGGCCCCACAGGATTACCTACCCATGTAACTAACGCTGAAGCCACTCTCAATTGGCAGAGTGAAAATGTTGTTGCCCAGAACAGGGCTCTCCAAGCCCTCCTTACACAACAGACAAAGTCCCTGAGAACGCAAGAACATCTCGTTACAAAAGTTCAGTCTCTTGAAAACACAATTCAAGATGTCAAGAAAAAAATGCAAGGCCTTCACCAAGAACTTCTAGAGATAGTTCGTACTATCCCGCCTTCTCAAGCCTCTAATGATCTCACAAAAAAAGAAGAAGAAATGAAGTTCCTAAGATCCCAACTAGTCGATCTTGAAAGGCAACACAAACAGCACAGGGTTACAACACGAACTGATGATCCGTGGTCAGTATCCTCTACCCCTTTCATCGCAACATCCTTTGATCTACAACCGCTTCCTCTATCACCCTTCCCACAAAAATCCCCGACACTTTTAATTTGGTCCAAAGAACAAGAAAAAAGAAAAGCCAAGGCCTTAAGAGTCTCCCTTAAACCAACCCAAGCCCCAGAATAAACATCGCTAGTCTCCACCAGTGGTACAAAAGATTTCCTAGAAGACACCTCCATGGAAGCATCCTCAAAACCATCCTCAGTTCTTCCAATTGAAAAGATAAACCCCCTCTCATCGTTCCTAGAATCCCTAACCCACTAAAGTTCACCCACCAACTCAGCCTTTGACGCCCCAGTGGTTACACATCCACCTGACTGCAATGAAGGTGACCTTTCGGATACCTTTGAACATCTGTTCATGGCAGATCCAGAATCCTCTACTGTTCGCAATGATTTTGAAGAAGACTATATAGTAGAAGATGAAGCCTATGCGGTTCCATCTCAGCGAAGAGCAAAAGACCCTAAGTCAGACTCCAGTCAAAAGTTCACTTTTGATGATATTCCCATGTCACAATGGAGAGACAGGTGGATAGAAATGCTGACATGGTGCTCAGCTGAGTCACAACACTACGAAATGGACATGGTGATTAAAAGATTCATAACCAGGATTCAAGGACGGCTCAGAGACTGGTATATGAGTCTTGGAGAATACAGACAGTTACAAATCACCCAATACCATTTCCCTGAAGAATTTATGCATATAATCTATGCTGAATTCATCGGAAATCCAGTTGAACACACAACCCAGGTAAGGGAAGAGTTCTTAAAGATGAAGTGTTGTTCATTCCAGAAGAAAGACCTTGAAAAGCACTACAACCGTATGCCAAAAAGGTTCTATTGTCTTCAAGGGATTGATGACGTGAACCTCAAACAGGTCTTCCTTAGTTCTTTCCCAGACTCTCTCGCGAATGAAGTGTTCAGATCATTGGAAGCAAAAAACACTACAGTTGCAAGCATTACACTTGGTGTCTTATACCAAATGGTGCTTAATGCACTTTCTAAGTTCTGCAACTCCCGAAAGTTTTTTGATGAACTTGAAAGAACTGGGAAAAGTATTGGTTCAGCATGCGATGACAAGCACCTCAAGATCAAATGTAAAGATAAGTCTTCCTGCGAATGTTCCCAGTAGAAGAAGACTCACTTCAAAAGGTTCAGTAGCTTCTCCAAAAGAAAAGCCTCCCGTAGCTACCCACGTAAGAAATGGAAGTTCATTCGAAAGAAGACACGAACAGGTCGCACTTCTGACAGGTGCTACATTTGCAACAAGAAGGGGCACTTTGCTAAAAACTGCAAAGACAAGAGGAAATCTCAATCGTTAATTCAGAATCTCAACCAAGTTGAGCCGGTTGATATTTCTGATTTAGAATCCTTATACTCCCTTGATGATGAACCATGCGATCAAACGATATGTACAATTGCCTACTATGACTCATCATCAGAAGAAGAGTCTGAATCGGATTTCTCAGGAGATCATTCAGGCATCGAAGTATTCATGACAAGCCTCTATCCATTCCTTCCCATTCCCCTTTACCACTCGTCCTACCCCTACAAAAATTCCAACCCGCACCTCTAGCCAAGGTACACCTCCTCACATCAACCTATGCTAAACCAATCCCAGTCATAGCCTTTTTCGATACAGGATCCTCAGTCTCGATACTAAACCCAGACATTCTCCCTAGCGATTATTGGAGACCGCATCACCAGCATTTTCTTGCAGCTAGTGGAGATACGTTCATTATTGACAAGAATAGTATCCCGATTCATGTTCGCCTGTTCCCAAAATGTGTAATTAGACACAGGTTCTTGGGTTCAAACTCTCATGGTAAAGATCTCCTTATCGGTTTTGACATCCTTCACACCTTGCCAAACATGCGGTTTGCGGAGCAAGGACTCCGATACAAGAGCTACCTAAACCCATGGAGTTCAGTGCCGAAACTCTATATGGCATCCACAATAAACATAGAAGCCCTTAAACAACAAATCATCTAATTGTCATGTGCTTCTAGCCATAAGGAGTTCCTCACCAAAAGCAAGAACCCTTTATGGTTGAATCCTTTGTTTTTTGTTACGTTACCATTCAAGCAGAACGAAGATGTCAACCCAACAAAGGTGAGCCATCTGGGCATGAATCCTGATCACTACCAACTTGCAGTTCAAGAATGTTCAGATCTTGTTGATCAAGGCATTATCGAGCCCACGACATCACCATGGGCTTGTGAAGCGTTTTATGTCAACAAGAGAAGCGAGCAAGTTCGGGGTAAACTGAGACTAGTCATAAATTACCAGTCCCTTAACCAGTTTTTGACTGATGATAAATTTCCCCTACCACAGAAACGGTCATTATTCCAGTCCCTGGCAGATGCAAAAGTTTTGTCAAAGTTCGATCTCAAAGCTGGATTTTGGCAATTAGGTATACATCCTGAGGATAGGCCTAAGACAACCTTTTGTATCCCTGATCATCATTACCAGTGGAAAGTCATGCCGTTTGGGTTAAAAAATGCTTCTTCAGCCTTCCAAAAAGCAATGGTGAAAGTCTTTGAGCCCATCCTTCACAACACGCTGGTCTACATAGATGATATCCTCTTATTTTCCCCAGATGAAGAATCCCACATTGACTTGCTCTCAAAGTTCCATTCCATCGTCCATCAGTATGGCATTATGCTTTCAGAAAAAAAATGGAAATTAGAGTTACTACCATCAACTTTCTTGGGATGACAATCTCTGATGGAAAATACCAGCCACAACCCCACATTGCCCAAGAATTGCACAAGTTCCAGATGAGCTTTCTTCGCAGAAAGAGGTTCAACAGTTCCTTGGGTTAGTCAATTACATGGCAGATTTCCTGCCAAAATTGTCAAATCATACAGTACACATGTTCCCCATGTTGAAAAAGGAACCACCACAATGGGCTGAACGACAAACTCTAGCTGTCAAAGCTATAAAACAGCTAGCTGACAAGATGCCACCCCTAAAGATTCCCACTACTACTGACATGAGAATCCTTCAGACAGACGCAAGCGACGAATATTGGGGAGCAGTCCTGCTTGCACAAGACAAAAAAGGTGTCAGAACAGTTTGTGGTTACAAAAGTGGCACGTTTAAAGCTTCGGAGCAACACTATCACTCTACTTTCAAGGAGATACTTGCAGTTAAAAGGGGAATAGAAAATTTCCAATTCTATCTTATCGGACACGATTTCCAGATAGAGATGGATATGTCCTCTTTCCCACGCATGCTCCAATTCAAAAGAAAGATGCTCCCAGAAGCACAGCTTTTGAGGTGGGCTAATTGGTTCTCACAGTGGAAGTTTACACTGAAACACATCAAAGGGTCAGAAAATATTCTCGCAGATTTTCTGTCAAGGACAAAGAATTATAAATGCAGTGATCCTAACATCCAACAGCATATGGTAATTCCCTTAGTGTTCACTATGGATAAAACCAATCCTAGTTCCTCCACTCCCCAAGATGCCACTCAACAGTGTCTTGAAGAAATAACAGAGATCATCGCTGACCTAACCCTGACCCAAAGGTCAGTGCTGAACTGGAAGACATTCTACAACATCCTCCTTGCCAAACACGGTCCCTTCCTGAAAAACCATATGATCCACCCAGATTACCCCTTTTTTACCATCTTCCACGTCCATGATTTGTTCAGACTGCCCAAAGAAGCACTATGTTTCTTTTGGTACCTCTTCGAAACCCACACTATTGCCATCACCTTCAATGCTTGCAAACTATTCATTTACATGTTCCAGTGCCAGTTTGAACATGTCCCCAATGAGTCTAAACACATGTTTACCCTCTTCCAGTGGTTTCTCCCAGCACATCAATGGGTCCAACAATTTCACATAAGCCAAAAAACTTATGTGGTGATCTTCTTCAGAAGGCCTTGCTCCTTCTTGCTTGCCGCAGCTGTTGGTGGTCAACAATCCATGGTTTACCACTTCCCCACGTCTTTTATCCATGCCTGGCATGATGTCAACCCCTCCAACAGAACGTTTGAATTGCGCCATACCCAACAATTACTGGAGTTACGTCATGCACTGATAAGCGCAAATCGAGTTGTCCTCGAATCAGTCCCAGTTGCAGTCATAGAAGATAATAAAAATGACCAGAAGGACATCCTGATGTAGTCCTATGGAAAGAAACGTTCAGTCAATGGTTTCGTACTCATCTCGCGAAAAATATTGACACCTCTGATGACGACTTCGATCTGGATGATGATCCAGATGGCTACTATTACCTCGGAGATGATGATTACGACCCATATGAAGATGACCCGTCACTCCCAGACTCCCGCTGGAAATAATCTCCAGAAGTTCGTACAAGTATTTTGTATTTCGTGTGCTAGTATTTTATAAATAAAGTTGTGTGGAATAATGATGTAAAAATGATGGTAGCATTAAGTCACTTTTTGTGATGTAAGCGCTTACCTCATTTAGTAGAATTATTGTGTTTCTTAAGCCATGCTTATGTCATGCTTTTATAAGGATACCTTTCCTTTGCCTATAAAAGGAAGGCATTCCCCTCACTTGTAATCCATCCCTTGAAATAAATAAAAACATCTTTCATAAACTCTCTTTCTCTCTCTAGAATTCTCTCTATAATTCCTTTAAGTTCTTAAGTCCTTTTACCCTTAGTCCACCGATCTTCCACCATAATCCGCCATAACCCACCGTTCCCTAAGTTACCGTTCCTTAAGCTGGTAGCTGATAAGTTAGCTGATGAAAAAGTCATGTTTGGCAAGAGTAGCTTATAAGCATGTAAAATGACCAAAAATGACATATTCAAATAATAATCAATTACAAATTTAATTATGTAATTAAAACAAATTTATAACAATATAATATGTTAATTAATACAACAAATGTAATAAAGAAAAATTAAATAATACAATATGTTAATTAAAAGAAATTTAAAATTTATTATTACATATATACTATAAATTTTGAATTTGTTAAAACAAGTTTTAGAAAAATATATATATTAACTTATGATTTTAAATAATCGTTACATACAATATGAAAAACTAATCAAATAATAATAAAAAAATAATACTAATTGATAATTAAAATATATTCATTAATGTCAAAAAATAAATAAAAATAATTTATATGATTAACAATAACTCTAAATAATTAAAATTTATTATCAATGTATAATTAAAATTTAATTTAATAATTTTCAGTTATACTAATTAATATTTATTAACTAATCATAATTAAATTTAAAAAATTAAATATTATTAATAATAATAGTTAGTAAATAATAATAAGGGGAAATATTGAAATATTCACAAAAAGCTACTAAAACGCTACTCCAAGTAGCGTTTTAAAAAGCTAGCTTATGGTCATCCAAACATGTACACCAAAAAATAGCTAGCTTATAAGCTAACTTTTTTTTTGCCAAACAATGCCTTAAACGGTTAATAAGTAAATTTTGGGGAAAAAACAACCACAACCCTCGTAAACAAGGCATTCATATAGTTAAAGACATAATGTATATAACAACAAAAATATTTTATTGTTAGCAAAGTTTTAAAATACCAATATTCAAACAAAAATACATTCAAAACCAATTTCAAGTTTGAAAACAAATTAAACTAAACATTAATCAAGTTATCAAAATTTAGGATGGAAAATATTATATATTTTAAATAAAAAACTTACAAGATAAAACAAATATTCAAACCCATAATTTAAGTATTTACATATACTAGGGGTGAGCATAACCGGGTACCCGGCTAAAATTCATGGAACCGGAACCGAACCGGCGGTTCCTAGAATGAAGGAACAGGAACCGCTTACATCGGTTATTTATATTTTGGAACCGAAACCGGAACCGGAACCGACGGTTCCAGGACCGGTTCCGGTTACCCAATGTCAACTTTTTTAATTTTTTTTTAACAATTCATACAATAAAATTGTAATTTTAAGTCTATTGCAAACTATAAAATACGAACATAAAGTAATAAATACAATAAATGGTGAAAAATAATTCGATAAAAACTAATTATTACATAAATAAATTAGAAACTCTCGAGTATTGAGTCTTGACATCAATAAAACGACTTCCATAACAATTCACGTCTTTACGTCAAGTCGTCAACACCTCAAATAAAACACTTGGATGAAAACGAATAAAACACCTAATAAAGATACAAAACTAATATCAAAGCATGTGTAGCCCAGTGGTAAGGTAACATCCTTGGGGGGTCAGTGGATGGTATCCCTGACTACCAGGGTTCGAACCCCGTGGTAAGCATGTCTGAGATACCCGCCCAACCTTGGTTGGGCCGACCTTAGGTGGTCCAGTCGAAGACTGGGCTATCGCCCCTTCCTAATAAGGTTGGGAATAGGCCCAAGCGTAAGCTGGGCTGCGGTCGCGGCGGACTAGGGGACTGCTCCAGATGGAAGGTCCGATACCGCCGGGAAGGTGTGCGTGCGTGTGTGCGTGTGTTCGTGGTAGTTGATCGAAAGGGTCGATGCCGCTATGCCTTCCAAAAAAAAGATACAAAACTAATACCACATCATTAAATATTAAAATATAATAAATATATAAATAGTTCTTATTAAAAATAGCGGGACCGGGTATCCAGCGGGTAACGGTTCAAAAAAAATGAGAACCAGAACCGGAACCAGTCTTAATCGGTTCCGTATTTTAGGAACCGGAATCGGAACCAATCACATCGGTTCCGGTTCTGGAACTGGCAGTTCCAGAGCGGTTTCGGTTCCAAAGACGGGTACCCAGTTCCGATGCTCACCCCTAACATATACGTTTAGAATACACATGTATCTATCTATATTTTTCATCATAATTATCAAACACTTCTTTATAAAATATACTCGATACAAATATTATGTTCTATAAAAGATTGCTTGAAAAGTGGAATAGGCTAAATGTAATCGTACATATTAATATTGTAACAACCCACCTCAAAAGACAAGTCAAAACACTGGAGTAACATATACATAATATAATTAATGCCAAACAACTCTCAAAATTTAAGCCTTTCAAAAATACTAAATTCAACGGTTGGCGGGACAACCGAATTTACAGTTGAGAATTTTTCATAAAAATAAAACTACTAGGACAACTATCAAAATCTTCAAATCCACACTCCTCAAAGCCAAGCCTCGAGCTCATACCTTGCCCTTACCCTTACCTACCTGCTCACCTGAAAGGCTTTTAGTTTTAAAAACGATGGTTAGACCATGGGGTCTAGTGAGTTCCCTCAATTACATGACCACGCGACAAATAACACAATTTATAAAGCAATTTATAAGGAATTATAACAACACACCTTTATCATGATAAGCACACACACGACACATGTTGATGGCCCACGCTATAGTCACACACACTCGTGACATCGTGTTAGGGCACACACCCGCCCTTGATAGATTATATGAAACAAATTCATATATGTAATTATTCTTTATGGGACACACCCCCCATATACACACCATAAGCCATCGCATGCCTACACCTAAGAAATCACACCTTTAAATCCGCACCTTATGCATGTTTAGTAACAGTAAGTAAAATATACAGTTCAAACAAGTAATTGTGTAAATAAACACATTTGGTAAAACTTTGATTTAGAAGGACTCAGCTGGCGTCCAACAAATTCCTTCTCACTTGGTTAGTACTCCTCTTAACCGCACACCTAAAACACATCACACGCACTAGAGTGATAAGTCACTCAAATTCCCTTCTAAAAGACTACCCCCAAAACTACTGAGGCACACATAACGACTTTCAATAAAAACACCCAAAATCCCAATTAAATAAGTCTCGTCCGGATCACAAGGTGTCTGGACCCTGCCTTTCCGGATTCCCCATCCTGATGTGACCAGATACTACTATTCGGACATAAGCGTCCGGATACCAGACATTTCCGGACAAGTCCGGTTCTCGTCGATTTTCGGTAAATGAGTTTTCAGACTCTCTCTCACAATCCAGAAGTATCCGGTAACCACTTCCAGGGTACCACTTCAGGTATCCCCTTTGTCCGCTAACCCTTATTTGGACTCTAGTCCCGATTAGACATAAGAGGTTTCCGGAAACCTGCCCTGTCCGGGTACGGCGATTTCCGGTAACTTCGATGTCCCAAGGAAGCAAGCCATCGATTCTCTTCAAATCCCACTACTTATTCATTAAAAATCGATGGGGTTGCAGTCTCATCCTTTCTAAACATAATTATAACATTTAATTCACCCAAAGTCTCATTTATTTGGGAGGAAATCGATTTCATCAGGTTTAAAGCATAGAAGCCAGCAGAGCAGTTTTCCAAGTGATTTACTCATGGATTTTAGGGACTAAGTTGGGATTACCTTCTTGGAGATTGCAGATTACACCAATGCTTTTGATTCCAACCTCGTACCGAAAGCCTCCAAGTCCTTTGCACACACTGATCGCACCCTTAGCCGCACACACAATAATAGAGATGATATCAGGGTTATTAGGGTTTTACTCCTATTTATAGCTCTCACATAAAAACACTACACTTTCCATTTTCTTACTTCTTCCACCAAACTTTTATTAAATTAAAATTTGGGCCGAGTATTACAATATCCTCCCCTCAAAAGAATTCTGTCCCCGGAATTCCACTTTCGAACAAGTGAGGGTATTGGGACTTCATGTCCGTCTCTAGCTCCCAAGTTGCCTCCTGGCCCTTGTGGTACCGCTACTGGATATTTACTAAGATTGTTTCCTTGTTCCTTGGTTTCCTAATTTTACGATCCACTATCGCCCAAGGTTCCTTTACATAATTTAACTTTTCATCCACCCGTATATCTGCTAATGGCACTGCCATACTTGCTTCTGCCAAGCACTTCCTTAGATTAGACACATGAAATGTAGGGTGAATTCTCTGAAGTTCCTCAAGCAACTCTAACTTATATGCTACTTCGCCCACATGCTCAGTGATAGCAAATGGCCCGACGTACCTGGGTCTCAACTTTCCTTTCTTTCCGAACCGAACTACGCCCTTCCAAGGCGAGCCCTTTGTCTCCTACTTGGAATTCAATTGGTTTCCTTCTCTTGTTGGCGTACATCTTCTGGCGGTCTTGAGCTACCTTCAATCTCTCTCAAATCTGAATGATTTTATCAGCGGTTATCTGAACAATTTTTGGACCCGCTGTTTCTCTCCTACCTCGGTCCAACACACGGGTGTTCTACATTTACGCCCGTATAATGCCTCGAAGGGTGTTGCTTGCAGGCTAGCATGATAACTATTATTGTATGAAAATTCAATTAAAGGAAGGCGAGTTTCCCACGAACCCTTAAAATCAATCACACATGCCCTAAGCATGTCTTCCAACGATTGAATGGTTCTCTCGCTATGTCCATCCGTTTGAGGATGATAAGCGATACTCAGCTTGAGTTGTGTACCGAGTTCCCTTTGAAAACTTCGCCAAAACGACGACGTGAACCGACTAACCCGGTCGGATACTATAGATCGCGACACTCCATGCCTTGAAACAATTTCATCAATATATAATGTAACACCCTCGAATTGGGAAAAAGCAACTAAATAAATTTTTTGATAATAAGTCTAAAATAATAGAATTTTTCCCTATAAACTAATGCGGGAAATACCTCAACTTACAGTCTAGGATTAACCTCAACAAGTTATAATCCAGATTCCATTACAAAGACTAAAACCACATCGGGTGTTACTTAACCCAGTACAAGTTGCTAATCCCAAAGATGAATGCGGAAGACTTTACTTAACCAATTTACCTCTCGAGTACACTTCTAGCACTAGACCTTTCACAGTGTCACTAGAACTACTCCCAACCTGAACCTGTTGCACATGCCGACAAATAAAAAGGGTTAGGCTAACGCCTAGTGAGTTCAAGAGTTTATAACATGATTTAAATAATTCTTTGAGTGAAAGTTTACGACATAGATTATGATTTCCAAAATAGTTTACAAAAAGGATATAAACGACTCATTTTCCAACGCACCCAAAATCTATGAGAAAAGTTCCCAAAAGGTATAAAGCGTTTTCCAAAATGAATTCCAATCCAAACTCACTCAACACGTGAATAAATCTATATTGTGCAAAACGTACAAATACGGTTGACGACAAAATACTCAACCCATAAATCATGGAAGAACAATCCATTTAAATATAATGCTTCATCGAAAACAGGACACGAACCGATACTCTTGCGAATGTAAAATGTAATGAAATCCAAATACTATAAATATGGAAGTGACCTGCTCTATTTAAACTATAATATACATGGAGGGGAAACCCAATATTAAAGTCATCAAATTGCAGTAATCGTACAAGACCAACGATAATAAAACATGGACATTATAAATTCCCAAGTAATGTAAATGTGAGTAAACCTCCAATATTCAAAACATCCAATAAGGATGAGTCATAGAACTCCGCCAATAAACCATGAAACATTTCATATAAATAAAGTGTGTCATCGAAAATATGGATAAAAATATATACCCAAAACAACACCTTTCGGTGACGGGGGAGACCCGATTCCATCGAAAGTGACGGGCACACAAAGTTAGGTCACTTATGATGTTACTGGATTACACCTCAAGTCCCGGTTTTAATTCCCATTCCATATAGACATCACAACCTCAAACCTTTCCCATGCCTTTATTGCCTACTCCGTCGAGTTACACCTCAAGGACTTATGGGACCACATTGCCTATCCAGTCTAGACGAGTTACACCTCAA
Source organism: Saussurea involucrata (assembly GCA_033807775.1). NCBI lineage: Eukaryota > Viridiplantae > Streptophyta > Magnoliopsida > Asterales > Asteraceae > Saussurea > Saussurea involucrata. The sequence goes on from CM066324.1 coordinate 114,617,974, forward strand.
GGACTCCAATGTCCCCCATTGCCTACTCGCTAGTGGCCCCGAACGGCCTACCACATACAACCATTCGTTCCAATAGTCCACTCCTCGTGCACAAAGAGATAGACCATCAATTAAAGACTGACTTACGTGCCTATGGATCCAATGCAACACAGTCTAAAATAACATGCCCATACCGAAATGATTAAAGCACCCGAGCATGTAAATACCAATAATATGCAATATGTTGCAATAAATGCAAACCATAAAATAAGACTCCACATTGAGCCATCGAAATCAGACAAAATGTCCCCAAGACTTCCTCAAAGTCAAAACCGAGCAAATGCTCAAACCCCATTAGACCCATAATTAACGGTCCTCAAAATATAAATGCATTAAAACATCGTTTAGGTAAACGTATACCATAAAATCCCCATTAACCTAAAACTCGTCATGGATTAATATGAATAGGTTCCCAAAATGGATTCATACTCTTAAAATTCTCAAAACTCCTCATGACACAAAAATGTGCATTGTCCCCAAATGGTTTATAAAATCAATTATAGCCACATGATTAAACCATTAAATAAGCTCCATTTGAGCAATAAATCATTTAAGGACATATTTATGATTTCTACACATCAAAATATCCAAAAATCCCAAATATGCGTGTTTTACAAACTTTATAAAGTTAAACACTTCAAAAAATGTCAAACTTACCAAATAACTCAACAATTGATAATTTTAAGTAAAACACACAAATACTTGGAAAATAACATTTTTGGCATGTACAACGTTTTCACAAATCAACTTGAACTCGCCTTGCTAGATTTAGGCTAAATCTAGATTTTCCCCAAATTGAGCTCCTTTGAAGAAACTTGAATCCTCAAGCCAAATCCTCCAAAACCTAGATCCATAAGTTTTTAACCATAAATAATCATCCTCACACACTTACATACATTTCCCCCAACATAAATCATCCAAAACCACCAAAAATACCAAAACCCTAACTTCTTAGATGAAGAAAAGTAAGAAGCTTACCTCAACCACCACCAAATACTCTTGGATCATTCAACATACTTCAAAACTCTTTCTATATCCTTGAAGAGCTCCCAAAAACGAAACCATAGCAAATTGAATCATCAAAATCAGAGTTGGGATGCAAAAGTTATGAAGGAATGAAGATTGAAGCTAAAAATTTGCGACTTAAGGCTGCAGAAGCGAACTCAGTGAGTTACGCGGCTTGGGCTGTGGCCTAAGATCACGCACTATGCCGCACGGCCCCATTTTGGGTCGGGTACTGTTTCGGTCGTAACTTCGTCATTTTAGCTCCGTTTTCGCTCCGGAAATAACCGTTGAACTCGTATTCGAAATCCCCATCCAACAAGACCATAAAATATAGGATTTTATCCAAAATCCTATTTTCCATATTTATCTTAGAAGGTCAATTCTACACTGATTCGAATTTGTACTCATCCGAAAATTACGGGTGTTACATATAACCTCGCCAACTTTTCCAACTGGTCGGCTTCCCTGATGGGTAGAAAGTGAGCTGACTTTGTCAGGCGATCCACTATTACCCAAATGGTATCATGACCTTTACGGGTTCTTGGCAACTTTGTGACGAAGTCCATTGAGATATCGTACCATTTCGACACTGGTATCTCTAACGGTTGTAATTCTCCGGAAGGTTTTTGGTGCCCCGCCTTAACCTTCAGACATGTTAGGAACCTTTCCACAAAGTGTGCGACGTCCTTCTTCATCCCCGGCCACCAATAAAACTTTTTTAGGTCTCGATACATCTGGTTGGTTCCCGTGTGGACCGAATAACGAGATATATGAGCCTCCTCTAGCACACGCTTCCGCATATCTCCCCACTTAGGGACCCACACTCGGTCTCCTAAAGATTTCACCCCACTGTCGCTAACTCCCAAAGTTGACACTAAGCCAACGAGGCGCTCATTCTCCAGGTTTTCTTCAGTTAACGCTTCCTCTTGGCATTTCTTAATTTCTTCTAAGAGATTGGGAACGACTTCTGTTAATGCCAAAAATTGTCCAAAAGAACAACTTAAGGTTGATGTGGACTTTTAACAACTAAAGAAACGTATCTCGAGACCAATCAACACAATCGCAATGAAAAAGTAAGCAAGACAAGAGATTGGTGACGCGGAAAACCCCAAAACGAGGAAAAAACCGCGGTCGACCTGTAAGGGTCGACGGTGCACTATAGTCGCCAAACAGGGGCGAAAGTCCATTTGTAAAAAGTGTTTTGTGTACAACAGATTACAGATAAATGTAAAAATAGACTTAGTCGTGTGTAAATGACGTGTGTCATGTGTTAATCGTGCGAAATAAACTGTTGTCGTGCGGTTCGAACTGCTGTCGTGCAGAGTTGCTTCAACGATATTCGTTCGAATGCCTTGTGTTTTCAATGCGTAATTGCCTAGAAAGTGGATGGAGCAGATGTAGATCAAGTTGATTCTGATGAGAACAGATAGCTTTTTCGGTTGCTGCACATGCTTTTATATAGCTTTCACTGATCAATAAAGGTGTCTTTATGGCGCACTTTGTAACCGTTGTCGGGCTTTAAATGCCATTGATGACTTGTCCGTTACTGCCCGTTTGCACCATGAATGCTTGTGGACATGCATTAATGAACAAAAGAAACAGATGTTTGACTGTTAACGGTTAGTATGTTCGTACGACCGTCTTATGTCTTCCACGTCGGTCGTACGGAACGTACAACCAGCGTGAAGACGTACGACCGAGTATACATCTGTAACCATCTTGTAAGACCTGATCTTAATACAAGAGTGGTCTTGTGGAAATGTCATCTGAGATTCCCAGTGTCGGTCATGAGGTGTGATTTTTTACCCAAGCAGTTTGCCCCCAAAATTTGAATTTCAGGCGTGAAGTTAGAATTTTAAATCTGACGAAGTGTTTCGACACGTGTCATGCGGGGAGAAAGTCTGGTCGAATTCCAACCGTCTTGGTTTGATTCGGATTGGAGGAAGTGATAAGGTCATGACATCACGACGGCGTGTCAGAGGTGAAAAGACGCTTAGAGGACAGGTGTCGTCCATCGGCATGGTGCGTGCGCAAAGTCGTTGGACAGGTGTCGACCATCTAGCGGGTCGACCTGACATGATCTTCGCAATAAATAGCGTGATTCACGGAATCGTTTCCTCTTTACGTTCACTTGCGTTTTTTAGGAAAGGATTTCAGAGATATTCGCTTGCCATCGTTACGTGCGTTTGGAGCGTCTATAAATTTAGAAGAAAGTTTTTCGTGTTCTTCAAGTTTTAGAAAAAAATGTCGATCGAACCAGCGAGCACCATTGAGGGTCGGGAGAGCCTAGAGTCTTTTAGGACCTTGTCCGGCATCCCTGGCGTCGTTCAGATATACTCACCGGGTCAGTTTCGACCGGCAGATTGTCCAAGTGGACATTTTGTTTTGTACGAATACCCGTTTAAGGCGGGTTTTAAGTGGCCATTTTCCTCTTTGGCCAGAGATTTTCTGGCTAGGTTTTCCCTGTCTCCTGCCCAAATGATGCCGCAGTTCTGGCGAATAATTTTTGTGATTGACAGGATCACCAATGAGTGGGTGTCGTCGTTCAATGTGGACGACTTGCTGGTGGCGTACACGGTGAAGGTGGATGGTTACCATCATTATTGTTTATCTTCGAAGCACATAGGTACTTTGGTACTCGTGCAGAATACCCAGGTCAACGACCGCGGGTGGAAGGCAAGGTATGTCTTTGGAAAGACACAATCGCTCGAGCTCCTGCAGGAGGAGACATCGTGGGTCGTAGCTGGATGGAACACCGCTTGTGAGCTTTTTTCTTAAGATCGTGTATTTTTATTTAAATCGTACGTTTTAGTTAATGTATTTGATTTTTGTTTCAGCCATCACGTTTCCTGACGTTGATCTTCTCGAATCTGCGGCAAAGATCGACAAGTTTCGGGACTATTCTCTAGAGGAGGGGTCTTTTCAGCGAATTTCTAGGGACGACGAGGTCGTCATCCTTGGAGGGACAGAGATCCCTGCCGAGGAAGAGTCGGAGAGAAGAGAAGAGGAGGATGAGGCGACAGGTAATAAATTGCTATTTTCTTTTTGTCGTATGATTTTCATTGTCTTCTCTTACTCTTGACCTTTATCGTTTTTGCATATGGGTTAGGAGATATGCCTACCCATGGTTTATCGAAGAAGGAGTCTCAGCTCCTTTTGGCCCGTCAGGCCAAAAAATTGAAACGAAAGATTGTCCTATCCCCGTCGTCGGGGATAAAGAAACAACGGACGACCGTCCGGAAGGGACCGTCGTCGAAGGGTGGCGACTCGTCTGGAGCCGCCATTGCCGAGAAGGCGAAGACGCCACCGGACACGACTCCGGTGAGGGTGGTCGCTCCTCTGACGGGAGAGGACGATCCTTCTCCTTCTTCAGCCGACAAAGGGAAGTAGAAGGAGGCGGGGGAGTCCGACGGTGTTATGACGGTGAATTTTACCTTACTGTCGGACTTTATGGTCGGGGAGGAGATGGACAGCGACAAATTCTTCCCTGGCCTGGGGAAGTTCCTCCTTGCTTTCAGGAATGGCTGGAGGGGGTTACGGTTGATAACATGGGATCATACGTCGCAGGGCTGACCTTTAAGGTATGTACGACCTGTTTATTCGATGTTTTATTTCGTCGTTGTTTTCTGATGTTCTTATGTGTTCGTGCGCTACAGGCGTTCCAGACGTCGCTCTGCCTGTATGCCCATATGAAAAAAATCCGTAGGGTCACGCCCGCTGCCTTTGAGAAGATGCACGAGGCACGGGAGCAGGAGAGGGCGGTGATGGAGAAGGCGGAGGTCCTTTATGACAAATTCCGCAAAGTACAGGACTTGTATGCGGAGTCGTCGAGGGAAAAGGAAGACCTCCAACGCCATCTGATGGAAGCCTTGGAGAAGTCCTCTGCGACGGAGGCGGAATTAGGAGCAACTAAGGCTTCCTTAGCCAAGAGCGAAAAACAGGTCGGGGACCTTAGTTCGCTTGTCGAGGCGAATGAGAAGGAGGTCGTCTCCTTGGAGGAGCGACTCCTGCCTTTTGAAGCTTTAACCTGTCTGAGGGTTAAAGCGGCGATCATGCGTCTCCATTTACGGGGGTTAAACCTTATGGTTGGAGCCGAAGAGGAGGTCAAAACCTTCTTAGAGCAAGTCGGGGACGAGGACGAACTCGACCAAGAAAACAAGCTTGAAGAAGAGGACTCGACAGACGTTGAGGTCGACGTGGCTGGCGATGAGGAGGTCGCTGAAGACTCCCCTATGCCTTGACTTTTTCAGTTTATTTTTGATGTGGGGCGACTACAATCGGTCGTGCCCTTTACTTGTATAGTTTTGATTGTATAAATACAAGTGAGATTTTGTTATACTTTCGTCGTATACTTTTTACTTTGCTGCGAATGAACAAAATAAGATGGAAAGATAACAAAACTTAAAAAATGTATGTAAAGCTATATATCTGAGATGCTTGTAATCGGGCGACTGAGGCCGAAGGGGTATTTGAAGTATGGAATTCAAGCCATAACACTTGTGTCCCCAATGCTTAAAAAGCACCAGTGATGGTCGTAAGACCTGTATGATGAATCATAAGATTCCTGTTCTGCAAGTCTCAGGAACTTTGTTCCTCACGATGAAGATCGGAAGACTTGTATCTAAGTCGTAGAGACTCATAAATCGTAAAACTTGTGTCTTAATTATCATAAGGTTTATGCTTTCCAAGTAATCAGGCGATTGAGCCGATCATACATTCCAAATCACAGAGTTTAAGTCATAAGACTTCGTATTTATGACTCAATTTTGAATGCACCTGTAAGATCTATGTGTTGAATCGTAAGATTCGGTTTTCTAGTCATGAGTTATGGTCATGACTTTGTCTTCTCATGATGCAGATCGTAAGACTGATGTTCATGCGATCCTGCGAACCTGCAATATTGATAATGTCGATTTTCGACATTATTTTTAATCTCAAACTAGGTGGTTTACGCATGTCTTCAAGTGAAATACGAGTTTTTAACGGGTTTTTTGTTGAGAAAGTACAGGTATAAGCATTTTTGTCCAAAAGAGCAGCAAAGTTGAGTTCCGGAGCTGAAAACGGGAGAAATCGAGGAATTGTCAAACAGAAGCTGGCGCCAGTCTCGACGCTAGTGAACTAGCGCCAAGATCCGCGCCAAGATGCGAAACAGAAGCCGGCGCCAGTCTTGGCGCCAGCCAACTGGCGCCACAATCTGCGCCGACATTTTAAACAGAATCTGGCGCCAGTACTGGCCCCGACGCCCAGTTTTATAAAACACTTTCTGCAGCTAGGTTTTGGAGGATCATTCACACACGGACGACGGCAGATGCCTGGAGGGCGATTTTCAGAGACTTTTCACGTCTTTTGGAGCCACGATAGAGGATCAATCGAGGAGACATTCACCACGCAAAGTAGATACAAGCACGAGAGAAGGGAGTTCACCATCACATTCATCAAGTTCATAATCATTATGTTTGCACACGTTTTTCCATCTTCTTTCTTTATGTTTGAATCCACCACCAACATGAACTAATCTTTTGATGTTGGGGGTTGGAATGAATTTGACTTAAACATATGAACATGTAACTTGAGACTTTTATCATTTTTTCCTATTTTAATGAAGCATGTGATTTAGTTTTTAATGCTTTTGTGAATTTGGCCAATTTACATTTGATTTGTTGTGAACAATTAAGTTCGAGAGAATTAATTGTTAATCTAGAACTAGAAATTGCATGCCTAAGGTAAGAAATTTGGATAGAGATATCAAATTAAACCTTAGTCTCATTAAATCTTGTTTTTAATGTATTTTGAGTTTCATACGTTGCGATCGAGAGATAAAACTTGTGTTTCTAGAATAAAACCCGTTGTTGCTTGAGAAAGAACAACGGTAACTTTAAAGATTGGGTATTCGTTAAAGGGAATAACTGGTAACTGTTTTGAGTCAAGTGTTTGTACGCGAAAGTCTTAGGATTTCCAACCCTCAACCATTTTATCTATCTGAAGTTTCTTAAGCTGTCTACTGTCTCGTGTTTGATTTAGTTATTTGCAATTAATTAGTTTATTATCCACAACTCAAAATTGCGACCGTCCAGTTAATAGATCTTATAGTAATTGTGATACTTAGTTCCTAGTTCCCTGTGTTCGATACTCGTACTTTTGTACTATTACTTGATTTTGACCCGTACACTTGCGGTTAGATTTAAGGGGGTGTAAACCCGCCTATCAAGTTTTTGGCGCCGTTGCCGGGTAACTAGTTGCAACTGATAGCACTACCAGCTATAAGCGCTATTACATTGAACATTTTTTTCTTTATTTTAATTTCACCACTTTCAATTTCTGGATTGCTAACTTCGCCTACTTTCTTTTCAGGTACTAATTGGTTTATGCCAAGAAAAACTCGAGGGAAGGAAATCGAACCACTTGATCCGGAGATCGAAAGAACCGCCCGCCAGATACGTAAAGCATCCAGAGCCCAAAGGCAATTGAGGTTGGGTGACGAGATACCTGTCAATAGACCACCTGTCAACAACCCGCCTCCACCTCCTCCAGAAAGACGTTCTATGCGGTCGTTTGCCAATCCTAATGTGGCAGCCGCACACATAGGCATCCAACCGCCCACTACTGGGGCGAACTACTTCAAGATCAAGCCGAGTACCATCGTAATGGTACAACAGAATCAGTTCGGAGGGGCCCCGACAGAAGACCCTCATGCACATCTACGCGCATTCGAAAGGATATGCAACACGTTCAAAATCAATAGGGTGAACGAGGATGCCATCAAGCTAAGACTGTTCAGCTTATCACTCAAGGGTAGAGCTGAAATCTGGATAGAGAGCCTACCAGCGGATCAAATCACTACATGGGCAGACCTGAAGGCCGCATTCCTCCAGAAATTCTTTCCACCGGGAAGAACCGCTCAACTGATGGCCGACATTACTCACTTTGCGCAATGGGACCAAGAGACCCTATATGAGGCATGGGAGAGATACAAGGACATGTTGAAGAAGTGTCCACATCATGGGTTACACGGCTGGGTGATAATCCAAACTTTCTTCGGAGGACTTCACCCGCAAATCAAGAACGAAACCACTGCTGCAGCGGGTGGAGCTCTCATGAATAAAACGTATGAAGAAGCTGTCGAGCTGATCGAGAACTTAGCCGAACATAGCTACGCCACTCCACGATCGTCTATCAAATGGGTAGCTAGTGTTCAGGAATCGGATGAGCTGAAAGAAATAAAAGCTCAACTAGCTGCGATCACGAACCATTTGAAAGGTGGTAATCCGGAAGAACCCGAGCAAGTTCAGTTTTTACAGAACCGGAATCACCAGCCGAGGAACGATCCTTTCTCGAACACGTATAATGAAGGGTGGAAGAAACACCCTAACTTTTCATGGAGTCAACCCGGTCAACAACCACAAGGTAATTCTTCTAACTTTTCTAATTCTTCCCATGCTAACAATGTTTACCGTCCTACAGGTTTTAACCAAAGGAAATACGACGAGGGACCATCCATGGAGAAGAAACCGGGACTGGAAGACATGATGATAAAGTTTATGACAAAGATGGACAACACAGTTGAAGGTTTGGCAAGCACGGTGAGTACAGTAAAAGCTGCAACTGATCAGAACACCGCATCCATCAAGATTCTCGAGAGACAAGTGGGGCAGATTTCGGAAGCCCTACAAAACCGAGCACCGGGAAATTTCCAAGTCAAACCGAAAGGACAAACCGGGAAGAATGTAATGCCATCTATCTGAGAAGTGGCAAGGAGCTGAGTGGAGACACAACACGAGAGCCTGCATCAAAGGAAACCAATCCTAAAGAGCAAGAGGTTGAGGTTGTAGATATGGATGAGTTGGAAGCTGAAGAAGAGGTGGTACTTGAAGAGAACTCAAGGAGTGAAGAGACCAAGCCAAAGCAACCACCAGTCAATCCGGTAGTCAAACCGTTCGTGCCACCGCTACCATTTCCACATCGAGTGAAGGCACGCAAGGATGAGGAACAGTTCAAGAAATTCCTCGACATCTTCAAGAAGCTTCACATCAACATCCCATTCGCGGAGGCACTTGCTCAAATGCCGACATACCTCAAGTTCATGAAGGAAATTTTATCCAAGAAGAGGGGAATCGAGCATCAGTCTACCATTACACTCACTGAAGAGTGTAGTGCCATCATTCAGAACAAGCTTCCCCCAAAGCTCAAAGATCCAGGGAGTTTTTCGATCCCTATTCAAATTGGGAAGCTTAATGTTGATAAGGTATTATGCGATTTAGGAGCTAGTATTAATCTAATGCCTTTATCTGTTTTCAGGAAACTTGGCTTGGGAGAAGTGAAGTCAACGTACATGACACTTCAACTCACGGATAGATCGCTCATATATCCATATGGAGTGATAGAAGACGTACTGATCAAGGTTGACAAGTTCTACTTCCCGGTGGACTTCGTGGTGCTAGACATCGATGAAGATATAGAAGTTCCGCTGATCTTGGGAAGATCTTTTCTGGCCACGAGTAGAGCTTTGATCGACATGGAGGAAGGAGAGATGGCCCTGAGAGTCGGTGGTGAGAAAGCGGTATTCAAGATGTTCGAGAGTGGAAAGCATAGAGACGGAGCTGGTCAAGGAGAGCCAGATGTGGAAGAATCCGCGAAGAACCGCAAGTGTGGGCGATTCGATTCTGCGGACACCGAACCAAGTTGAGAACCACATAGTCGTGCCACGACTGTAAATACGGCGCTGGGTGGGAGGCAACCCACCGAGGTTCGTTTTTCTTTTAAAATTTCATTTTTGAGTGTGTTTTTAGTTACGAAAAGCAATAAAAATGAAAAAAAATTATTTTGAAACAGAGACATACGCGGTTTTGGCCGCGACTTGCAAGTCGCGTGCCAAATCGCGGGGGTCTCTGGATGGTTTTCCAAACAGAAGCATACGCGGTCTTCAAACCGCGTGGGAAACCGTGCGGCTCCCCTGTTTCTGTTTTCGTGCTTTGTTTTCTTTTCCTTCTTTGTGTGTTTAGTTGTTTTGCTTTCTGTCGCTTTTTGGTTTGTTTCTTTTGTGTCTACCTTCTCTCGCACCATTTTCTCCGATATCTCTATGCCGAGGTCGCTCCAATCTTTCATGAGGATTTTCTCTGTCCGGGCAAACAGGTACGTTCTAACTCTGCAGCTAACGAGTGGTGTATGATGTTTTGTGTCCCGATTAGTTAACGAGATACAACAAACCTAAGTTTCACTTACGTTTGGGGTGCCTCACTTTTCAAACATCTACACACTCACTTTTAATCCTATGCAAACTTCAGTTTCACGGAGGTTTAGGGTTGGCTTTGTTTGACAAACCTAGGCCACGGCCTAGGTTTGGGGTGGCCACATTTTAATGAGAATAGCTCTTTGATGTTTGTGCTTTAAATGTTATGCCTTACCTATCTAATACATGTAATAACCGCACAACGATACTTGTTTTAGTATCGCCTACGCCGACACGTGCACATTGGGGTCAATGTGTGGGTAAGGTTTGGGGTTGCCCAATCGGGCCCACGTTATGCACGTAGATTTCCTGCACTTCTGAGTACCTAGATCACTTTAGCTAAAATTTTTGTTTTGAATGATTGAGACTGACCAGTGTGGGAAGAATCTTGTGATAGTAACGTGACCATTAGGGAAGGACTGGGAAAGGACATGACTAGGGACATTAGTGGAGACCACCCATTAGTGAGATTTGAGCTTAAAAGACGTCTTTTCATTTCGAGCGATTTAAACACTTAATTCATATACACTTTTTCGAGTTCCTTGTCATGAATATAGATTGATCTCGCTATATTATTTCATTGGGTAGCAAAGACAATGTAACATCCCGATTTTCGTTGTATAATTTTGTGAATTTCAAATTAACTTGGGGTTAAGTTTGTAATTGTTTAAATATGTTAATTGTGATAGATTTTCATTTGGAGGGTTGGTTGTGCAATTTCTTGAAAGTTAAAGGTTTATTATGAAAATAGTTATATGACTCATGTGTTTTAGTGAGGTGTCATTAAATTAGCATGTTAGCTAAATGTGTGTCTTATGTGCATTGTGTGTGTGTTCGGTTTGAGAAAGAGAAACCGAGAGAGAGAATTGAGATAGAGATATCGAGAAAGGGAAGGAGAAGAAGAAAGGAATAGCAGGAATTTATTCAATCTGTTGTTGGTTTGAAGAATCATAAGGTAAACATCTCATTTTAAATTCTTCATCTTAGTAGTAAAAGTGTTTTTAGAAGATTTTGATGGGTTTTGGGTAAATTATGATGTTAATGAGAATCTGAGTTTTTGGATGTGTTAAGATAAGTGTATTAAACATATCTGCAAATTGGCATAAACAAACATAGATTAAAAGTACAAAAATCTGGGTTTAGAATGAACTTAGTGGACTGAGACTTGGTTGAATATCATCGAAGTCGCAACCTTGAGTTGCGACATTCATGATTGTCGCAATAGGCTATTGCGACTTGGAGTTGGAGTCGCAGTAGACCATTGCGACTTGGCTTTAGAATCGCAACAGTTGGTTGCGACTTGGGTCGAAATCGCAATGGGCAGTTGCGACTTGGTTTTGAAGTCGCAATAGTTGGTTGCGATTTGGGGTGGAATCGCAATGGTGAATTGCGACTTAGTACTGTAGTCGCACAGTTGGTTGCAACTTGGAAGTGAAATCGCAATAGGTGATTGCGACTTCAGTTGGTTGCGATTTAAGATGTAATTTTAAGAAATTAAGGATTTTCAGTTGTAGAGGGTTCTGTTTTGATGATTAATATCAGTATGTGTGGTTGAATAATACAGTAAGCTGTGGTAGTGAAGAAAGGAGCCCTTACTTGTTAAAAAGGATTAAAAAGGAGTAATAACGCATCAGGTGAGTTTATTCAACTCTCTTTAAAATTCAGTAATTAATCTTTAATTAGATGCTTTATATATATGCATGAATATGTTTTATGTGGATTGGATTAAAATAGAGATGGGCCAAGAGGGCGATTAAAAGTCGTGTTATGTGGATTTCCATGCTAAAACTTCTAAGATGAGTTATCTATGAAGTTGATGAATTAGTATTTATTATTAATCTTGCATGCTAAGTTTGATTATCTACTACATGAAATTACTATGTGGTTATGAACTCTAAAAATGATTTGAAGCTTTATTGAGATAAACTATAAAGATCCATCCATGAGTTCAAAGATATAGATTAACAACTGATATATATTAACTCTCGTGTTAAATTACTATGAGGGGATAGTTAAGAAATTGATGAACAGGAATTATTCATATTCCTTATAATGAGCAGGATTATCTGTTATATGCAATATGTTAGATGATTATGAACTCTAAATGTGATTGAGAAGCCAAATTGAGATATATTATAAAGGCCTATCTATGAGTTCGAAAATATAAATAACTATTGAGATGGTGATCATCTTATCAGATTTCAGAGAAGGGGAAATAAAGAGATTGAGATGTGGAGTAATAATATTCTTTATTTTTATATGTAGAATATGTTCAGAGAAATGATACATTCTATGCTAGACGCATATAGTAGTATCGATTGTATTATATTATGTGATTATGTGCTTTTACTAAAATAGGCATCCGGTCACCGAGGGCACTTGGGTACGGTATAATGGGAACCGATTACTCGCCATAGACCAAAGGGGTGTAATTTTAGTAATTGGGTGAACCTCGAACCATCGTGAGTCCCGATTGAGTATCGCGATATTATAATCCCATTGAGACCATTGATGCAGAGGTGGAATGTGGAATAGGCAGATTTTGATTTGTAATTCCCGTTTCGATTTATGGAAGATCAGAGATTTCCATTGTTTTCGGGAAGATCGGAGATTTCCCTGTGATGAGAGGAAGATTTGAGATAGGCATAAAGTAATTTGTAATCTCTACTTCCTGATTAAGAAATAGGCAAGTTTTGACTTGTAATTTCTTGTGTGTGAATATTGATTGTGAATCTGGAATGATTCAGAGTTAACTCTTATTTTGTTGTTACGATTAATTGAGTTAGTCGTAGGATTGGGAGTGGGGTAGATTCCCCGATTTTGGAAAGGAGTTGTTGTACGGTAAGATGGGTGAGAACAGGTTTGAGTTATCTGTTCATGTTTTAATTATTAAATTTTATTTTGATTTGAGTATTCTCACTAGGCGAAAGTCTAATGTTTCAAGTTGAATCTTCTTACCAGGTACAAGCTCCGGGAAGTAGCGGGAACGAGAGAAGAGAACTTTTGGAGAGATTCAGACTTAGAGATAACAAAGGATCTAGTTATTCTTTGAAGTCTTTGGGGACAGTTGTTTAGATAATTCGATTAATCTGTTTGTCATGAGGTGATTAGATTAATAAGTTATTTAAGAAATGTCAATTGTATATAAAAACCATACATTTGATCCTCAGGTTATATAAGTTTGAAAGTTTTGATCATAACTGGTGGAAATTTCAAGGTTTAAATTGACTCCGTTTTTAGGGTGTTTTAGTATGGTATCAGAGCACTAGTTTAAGCGAACTAAGTATGCTGATGAGATACTTAGACTTAAGTTGAGATGTAGTAGGTTATGATATGTGAGATATGGGTAGAAGTGTTAAGACGGGATAGTCTTAGAGTTAACGGAAATACGTGAAATTAGTGCTATGACAATGATAATGGGGATTCTCCTGTATGATATGTTCACAATTACAATTAGCTACTGTTATTTTGAATACATTGTTACACGAGCATGTCTATTTCTAAATTGTTACAGTGACTAACAATCGGTAAAGTACGTTGTTGTATGTATGTAAGTGCATAATCATTTCGCATGGTTATCTCTATAAGTTATAGTATAGTGATGGTGAATTTATCACCAAGGTCCTTTAAAGGACAGAGCAGTATATGATTGGGGTTTTGAAGGACAACCTAGAAATTAGTGGGACTCATGAAAGTCTGCCAAAGCAATCTTTAATAGGTGATTTGATAGGTGCAGAGATAGAGTATGAGATGATTGGTTAATACAGAATTACTATGACATGGTTGAGTATGGGAGCCATGGAATGCAGATGTAGCGATTACTATAAGGCCAAGAGGGCGATTTCGAGTCGAAAGTAAAGTGTCAATGATAAGTTATGTAAGTAAAACGATTGACCTTGTTTGAGTAAATAGCCTTCATTGTGAGTGAATTTTGTGCATGATGTTTTAGTGTGTGTTACATGAGTTTTCTTGATTTCAAATCAAATGAATAAATAACAGTTTTATTCAAGGATGAGTTAGTATGTGCAAGTATGTATTTAAAGAAAAAGGGCAATTTCAATTACGCTGCCTAACGAAATTTTGGGGTTTAGCAACTTGCAAAATACTTCATACTTTACATAAAAAGTTGTATGATAGAAAATAGGTTAAGAAAGTGTTGATCAGTAAACTTTTTATAACCAACAAAGGTATTGATTTGATAATATCATATAAAAGAATGTGAGAAACGACTAGTTTACTCTGAGTCAGTAAATTTAAACTTTTGTCGTATGAAAAGATCTTCATTTAAAGATATTATTGTTGTAACAACATTTTTCTGGTTGAGAAAGATTGAGTTTTACGAAAATTTGTAGACAAACGGTTTTGAGATCGTTGTGTAGTACATGGGAGTTATGAAAATGATTGGGGCGTGTGTGCTCACGTTGTTTTGAATGTTATTTATTTAAATGAGGAAAGTGTGGATTGAGTTATTTATTATATTATCATGCATGAAGGCTATGAACTCGCTAGGTCATAGAGTATTACGCTTTAAGCTAAGAAAGAACTCCAAGAGTGGAGAGGTGTTGGATAAATCTTGGGAGAAAGTTTGTGGTTTTGGTAATTGTATTCAAATGAGAGATGAACAGTGGGAAAATTGAAAGTGAACTTTAGTAACATTAATACGTGGGTCTGTACCCTTGTTCGAGGATTAGTAATACAGTTGCCGAGGGTCGGCCATGTCTGGAGGAAGAATTAGGTTCAGGGTTAAAGAAGTATTGAGATGCCAAGTTTTGACTTTGAAGGCGAGAGTTGTAAGGTGTACGAGGCCTTATGTATGTCACTGGGTGCGGTCTGGATGCGTTCCGCGTATGTCGTGCGAGTAGTAGCAAAACCGTGAGCGATACCGGTATGCTGTGATGCAGAAGATATGCGCAAAATGAGTATTAGTGTGTGCGACACAATCGGGGAATTTTGAGTTTGATTAATTATAACCTGAGTGAAAGTTATGTGGTTATAACTCTGTTTTGGTATTTTGTGATTGTATAATAATTTTGTCGTGTTACATTTTGAAAATGTGAAGGTTTTGAGAGTGATAAACTATTATTTTGAAATCAATGGCCAATTAAAGGATTAATAAGGTTAAGATCCTGAGTAAAGAGGAACTTTGGTTTACGTAACCGTGTGAGTGACATGTGTTTAATCAAACGATTGTTTTGACCTTAAAGGCCTGATTAATATACAAATGAGTCTTTTGAATATTTGTCAGTTTAATGATTCGAGATGGAGTATTGAATGTGTTGTATACTTAACTGCATTGTATTTGAACCGGTGACAGTTTAAGTGTTGGTCTTAGGTGTAAAGACTGTTTAATATTTTACTTAGTATCTTTGGAATTAATGAACCTGGGCAGATTATATACATTGTGGAGTATGAAAAGAGTTGCATGTACTTGCAAATGATTTGACTTCATTGGGAAAGTAGCAATGAAGGGGTCGTAAGATTATCACATCTCGGAGCGTATGTTGCATAATGTGAGATAGATGTATTTATTTGCATGAGTTGGTATTGATAAATAACCTTTAAATCCTTTGAGTAGATGACTGGGTTTTGGATTTAGTTAAGTCTTAAGAACCTTGAACCAATTTGATAAGCTTGACGTAGGCTTGGGGTTGAACTTGCATAATCGGTATTGAAAATTAAGTTTATATAACCTGAATGCATTGGTTATCCTTTTTGGGATCGTGTATGAATGATAAGTTTAAATTAGAAGCTTAAAAGTTGAAGGATCACCTTGTGGGATTGTTAGAACAGTGAACGACTGTTGCTTTTAGATAAGTGTTTATTTACGATGTGGAAGATTTATAAAAGATGAAATACACTAGAGATAAACAAAAGGAGTGTATAGATTGTGTTGATCTGTGAGGAATTGTACCATGTCTATGCAACATATTGGAATCACAAAGAGCTAGTAAGAACGAATAAGTTCAAGGTTAATTAGAAAGTCGTGAGTAGTAGTTCAACTAAAGTTGGGGAGGAGATATTTAGTGATATAGACCTGTGTATTTAGACGAGAAAATGGGATTGTAAAATTAAATATGTACGAATGACTATGAGAGACATGGTCTGTGGTAAATGTTATGGGTGGAGGATGTATGAACTAGTAGTGGCATTAATTGCCAAGATACATGTGTCATCTAGTATGAGACGTGATGTTAGAAAGAGGAGGTATCCGAATAGAAGATTTGGGAATTCCGGTTGGAGAGTATTATTTGTTAATAAAGATTGATAGAACATGTGGTTTGTAAGATAACTTGGTAATATGACTTATATCGAAATAGAATGTCGGAGCAGTGGTGAGTGTATCCAAAGAAATTTTGATGGTATGAGTTGCCAATTAAGTTGTACTGTAAATCACTGGAAGTTTAATAAAGATGATGAGTATGTAGGTCAATGTGGTGTAGCGAAGACAAGATTGTTAAGGAATATAAGTTGCTCCTTATGTGTGAAAGAAATGTACGAGAAATTATTAGTTGAAGATCTAAGAATGGTACTAACTTTGATCGGTAATGTCGTTCCAAGATAACTTGGTTGAATATTTGAAGTTAGAGATCTTGGTGAAACTGTTTAATTATGTTTTGTAAGGAGAAGATACTATCGGTATGTGGAAAGTTAGAAGAAAGAAACATATAATATTCCATACTAACGTGGGGAAACAAGGATAGAAAGATCGGACTTAAGAATGTGTAATTACATTGCAAAGTTCAATAAGAGTTATTACTTCTGATGTTCAATACTTTGGTGTGTGGTTGTATTGGGGTTGTACGATGAGATAGTGATGTAAGGAAGTAATAGCATTCTATGTTGAAGAAATATGTAAGTCATGGAAGTAATAATGGACTGCCGTAGTTGTTGAAGTATTTAATAAGTAACATGTATGCTTAATTTATAGTGTACATATTTAGGTAGTACATGTTAATGTTATTTTAAGGCTTGGAGAGTGAGTTGTAATGATGATGCGGTGTGGAAGAACCAGAGGTAAATTTTTTGGAAAGATCAGTTAGAAAGCTACGTAGTGGTAATAAGACAGCTATGTTGAAAGTACAGTGGAAACACCATAGAGGTACTAATGTAACTCTAGAGTCCGAAGAGAGTATGAGGAGTAGGTAGCATCATTTGTTTACCTAGCTTTGATTTCGGGGACGAAATCATTTTCAAGTTGGGGAGTATTGTAACATCCCGATTTTCGTTGTATAATTTTGTGAATTTCAAATTAACTTGGGGTTAAGTTTGTAATTGTTTAAATATGTTAATTGTGATAGATTTTCATTTGGAGGGTTGGTTGTGCAATTTCTTGAAAGTTAAAGGTTTATTATGAAAATAGTTATATTACTCATGTGTTTTAGTGAGGTGTCATTAAATTAGCATGTTAGCTAAATGTGTGTCTTATGTGCATTGTGTGTGTGTTCGGTTTGAGAAAGAGAAACCGAGAGAGAGAATTGAGATAGAGATATCGAGAAAGGGAAGGAGAAGAAGAAAGGAATAGCAGGAATTTATTCAATCTGTTGTTGGTTTGAAGAATCATAAGGTAAACATCTCATTTTAAATTCTTCATCTTAGTAGTAAAAGTGTTTTTAGAAGATTTTGATGGGTTTTGGGTAAATTATGATGTTAATGAGAATATGAGTTTTTGGATGTGTTAAGATAAGTGTATTAAACATATCTGCAAATTGGCATAAACAAACATAGATTAAAAGTACAAAAATCTGGGTTTAGAATGAACTTAGTGGACTGAGACTTGGTTGAATATCATCGAAGTCGCAACCTTGAGTTGCGACATTCATGATTGTCGCAATAGGCTATTGCGACTTGGAGTTGGAGTCGCAGTAGACCATTGCGACTTGGCTTTAGAATCGCAACAGTTGGTTGCGACTTGGGTCGAAATCGCAATGGGCAGTTGCGACTTGGTTTTGAAGTCGCAATAGTTGGTTGCGATTTGGGGTGGAATCGCAATGGTGAATTGCAACTTAGTACTGTAGTCGCACAGTTGGTTGCGACTTGGAAGTGAAATCGCAATAGGTGATTGCGACTTCAGTTGGTTGCGATTTAAGATGTAATTTTAAGAAATTAAGGATTTTCAGTTGTAGATGGTTCTGTTTTGATGATTAATATCAGTATGTGTGGTTGAATAATACAGTAAGCTGTGGTAGTGAAGAAAGGAGCCCTTACTTGTTAAAAAAGATTAAAAAGGAGTAATAACGCATCAGGTGAGTTTATTCAACTCTCTTTAAAATTCAGTAATTAATCTTTAATTAGATGCTTTATATATATGCATGAATATGTTTTATGTGGATTGGATTAAAATAGAGATGGGCCAAGAGGGCGATTAAAAGTCGTGTTATGTGGATTTCCATGCTAAAACTTCTAAGATGAGTTATCTATGAAGTTGATGAATTAGTATTTATTATTAATATTGCATGCTAAGTTTGATTATCTACTACATGAAATTACTATGTGGTTATGAACTCTAAAAATGATTTGAAGCTTTATTGAGATAAACTATAAAGATCCATCCATGAGTTCAAAGATATAGATTAACAACTGATATATATTAACTCTCGTGTTAAATTACTATGAGGGGATAGTTAAGAAATTGATGAACAGGAATTATTCATATTCCTTATAATGAGCAGGATTATCTGTTATATGCAATATGTTAGATGATTATGAACTCTAAATGTGATTGAGAAGCCAAATTGAGATATATTATAAAGGCCTATCTATGAGTTCGAAAATATAAATAACTATTGAGATGGTGATCATCTTATCAGATTTCAGAGAAGGGGAAATAAAGAGATTGAGATGTGGAGTAATAATATTCTTTATTTTTATATGTAGAATATGTTCAGAGAAATGATACATTCTATGCTAGACGCATATAGTAGTATCGATTGTATTATATTATGTGATTATGTGCTTTTACTAAAATAGGCATCCGGTCACCGAGGGCACTTGGGTACGGTATAATGGGAACCGATTACTCGCCATAGACCAAAGGGGTGTAATTTTAGTAATTGGGTGAACCTCGAACCATCGTGAGTCCCGATTGAGTATCGCGATATTATAATCCCATTGAGACCATTGATGCAGAGGTGGAATGTGGAATATGCAGATTTTGATTTGTAATTCCCGTTTCGATTTATGGAAGATCAGAGATTTCCATTGTTTTCGGGAAGATCGGAGATTTCCCTGTGATGAGAGGAAGATTTGAGATAGGCATAAAGTAATTTGTAATCTCTACTTCCTGATTAAGAAATAGGCAAGTTTTGACTTGTAATTTCTTGTGTGTGAATATTGATTGTGAATCTGGAATGATTCAGAGTTAACTCTTATTTTGTTGTTACGATTAATTGAGTTAGTCGTAGGATTGGGAGTGGGGTAGATTCCCCGATTTTGGAAAGGAGTTGTTGTACGGTAAGATGGGTGAGAACATGTTTGAGTTATCTGTTCATGTTTTAATTATTAAATTTTATTTTGATTTGAGTATTCTCACTAGGCGAAAGCCTAATGTTTCAAGTTGAATCTTCTTACCAGGTACAAGCTCCGGGAAGTAGCGGGAACGAGAGAAGAGAACTTTTGGAGAGATTCAGACTTAGAGATAACAAAGGATCTAGTTATTCTTTGAAGTCTTTGGGGACAGTTGTTTAGATAATTCGATTAATCTGTTTGTCATGAGGTGGTTAGATTAATAAGTTATTTAAGAAATGTCAATTGTATATAAAAACCATACATTTGATCCTCAGGTTATATAAGTTTGAAAGTTTTGATCATAACTGGTGGAAATTTCAAGGTTTAAATTGACTCCGTTTTTAGGGTGTTTTAGACAACCATCGGGATATTGGGTAAGGGTGTAGTAGACCATATCGTGTGGACCTTAAGAGATGATTCCAGGCATTGTGAGCAGTGTTAACCCATGTTTAGCTATCGTACATTTTCACCCATTATGTGTGTAACCATAACCCCTTTGTAGCCAAACACTCACCCTGTTCATTTCTAAACCCACCTTTAAACCCAAGCCAAAAGCCTTAGCCAACCCTTATCCGAAAGTGTGTCAACAGAGGCGGTAATGAACTGCAAAGATAGAGCGGAAAATAAATAATACAGGCCAGTCATGAGAATAAATAGAAAAGAGGGCCAATGCAGCCCCAATCGAATAAAGAGGACCAATGAAGTCCCCAAAAAATAAAAATAATAAATACAGTTATTTAGATAGCTTTACAACAGCTCAATAAGAGAGTCAAAGCGACTCCAGTAGTGATAAAGAGGGCCAAAAGATAGGAGGTGAAGAAAGTTCATAACTGCTAATGTTTGACACACCAAGGATCTTTGAACCGTTTTCCCTTTCATTTCGTAGCCTTAACCTTAACCCCATTACAACCCTTGTAAAGACCTGGATGATCTTCTGGAAAATGTGATTAGGGTATACGACCACTTTTACTGATATTCCCTGTCTTGCTACTTGATTCCTTTCTGAGATCAATTTTTGGACATTTGTGCGTCTTTCAATAGAGTTGTCATGTAATATTCGAGTATTCTTGTACATAAATTCCTATACATGACAACATGTGCGATAACCTAGGTTCGATTGAAATGAGAATATCCCGTGAGGTAGGGTCGAGGCAAAATGTTTTCCCTAGTATGTCTGGACCTAGTACGACCCTAATGTAATCGGAGCTGTCACGAGTTCAACTCACAATAGAAGGCCATAGATCAAACAGAATAAGGATGAGGCGAGGGTGAGATAGGCATTCACGGGTATGGGAAATCACCAGTGCATTATGTGGTACCAATTGGGAGTTGTGCAGTTATTATTATTTCACTGATGCGTGCTTTTATTCTATTCTATCGCTATTTTGCTTGAGGACAAGCAACGCTCGGTTTGGGGTTGTTGATAATGTCAATTTTCGACATTATTTTTAATCTCAAACTAGGTGGTTTACGCATGTCTTCAAGTGAAATACGAGTTTTTAACGGGTTTTTGTTGAGAAAAGTACAGGTATAAGCATTTTTGTCCAAAAGAGCAGCAGAGTTGAGTTCCGGAGCTGAAAACGAGAGAAATCGAGGAATTGTCAAACAGAAGCTGGCGCCAGTCTCGGCGCCAGTGAACTGGCGCCAAGATCCGCGCCAAGATGCGAAACAGAAGTCGGCGCCAGTCAACTGGCGCCACAATCTGCGCCGACATTTTAAACAGAATCTGGCGCCAGTCTTGGCGCCAGTACTGGCCCCGACGCCCAGTTTTATAAAACACTTTATGCAGCTAGGTTTTGGAGGACCATTCACACACGGACGACGACAGACGGCTGGAGGGCGATTTTCAGAGACTTTTCATGTCTTTTGGAGCCACGATAGAGGATCAATCGAGGAGACATTCACCACGCAAAGTAGATACAAGCACGAGAGAAGGGAGTTCACCATCACATTCATCAAGTTCATAATCATTATGTTTGCACACGTTTTTCCATCTTCTTTCTTTATGTTTGAATCCACCACCAACATGAACTAATCTTTTGATGTTGGGGGTTGGAATGAATTTGACTTAAACATATGAACATGTAACTTGAGACTTTTATCAGTTTTTCCTATTTTAATGAAGCATGTGATTTAGTTTTTAATTCTTTTGTGAATTTGGTCAATTTACATTTGATTTGTTGTGAACAATTAAGTTCGAGAGAATTAATTGTTAATCTAGAACTAGAAATTGCATGCCTAAGGTAAGAAATTTGGATAGAGATATCAAATTAAACCTTAGTCTCATTAAATCTTGTTTTTAATGTATTTTGAGTTTCATAAGTTGCGATCGAGAGATAAAACTTGTGTTTCTAGAATAAAACCCATTGTTGCTTGAGAAAGAACAACGGTAACTTTAAAGATTGGGTATTCGTTAAAGGGAATTACTGGTAACTGTTTTGAGTCAAGTGTTTGTACGCGAAAGTCTTAGGATTTCTAACCCTCAACCGTTTTATCTATCTGAAGTTTCTTAAGCTGTCTACTGTCTCGTGTTTGATTTAGTTATTTGCAATTAATTAGTTTAAAATCCACAACTAAAAATTGCGACCGTTCAGTTAATAGATCTTATAGTAATTGTGATACTTAGTTCCTAGTTCCCTGTGTTCGATACTCGTACTTTTGTACTATTACTTGATTTCGACCGGTACACTTGAAGTTAGATTTAGGGGGGTGTAAACCCGCTTATCAAATATAAGATCCAGGGGTGGTCGTTGGTTTGACCAACGACCCTTCGATGTTTAAGTCAGTAATCGTTCGTCGAAATAAATCGAAAGCAAAATGTATTATAGTCCAGCTACGTGGGGTTGTAGTCGTAGTTTCGACACTATGGTCTTCGGACGTACGATCATTTGTGGATCGTTATCGTGTATGATCTCGAAAGGAATTCCGAATCTGCATAGAATGTTAGCCTAGATAGAATAGATGACCTTTCAGTCCCAAATCTGGAAGTAGGCGTCTACTTCTGTCCTTTCAAAGGAATAATTTGAAAAGACTAACAGGAAAAATCTCTTGCCCTGGGGGCTGGATGTCCATTCCTTACCTTATGAAGGGTTGTGGAATTAAGGACGTAAATAAAACTTTAGAAGGTTGGTATATCGTACCGGAGTGTCGTTGACGGGCGTTACGTACCTGGTGACGTTTATCGTTGGCTATTGGTGAATCACTTCTGTCATGGGGTCCGACTGCCCCTAAGTCGTGAGCTTATATCTATGCCCACGATCGGTTGTTTGAAAACTGTGAGTGTCGTATGGGGTGCAGCATGCCCCCTTGTGGTGACTGTAAGACGATACCTGGATTTACCTTTTCTGGCGTAAGGATAGATTAGATCATATCGTGTACAGTCGCCACAATGTTGGTTTCACTTTTGAGGTTTCATCGTTGCTTTATAGCAATCACGGGCGGTCTTCTACTCGCTTTTGATTTCCTGTACTCCCCACGGTGTCGGAAATTTGATTGTCTGGTGATAGGTCGAGGGGACCACTTTCATGTCGTGGATCCAAGGTCGACCAAGTATAACGGTGTATGCTGATAAACAGTCAACAATGTTAAATCTTGTTTGCTTGTTGACCCCTTTAGCATACACCGGGAGGATGATCTCTCCCAGAGTGTTGGTAGAATCGCCATTGAATCCTATCAGAGTCGTCGATCGACGGGTGATCTCTGATTTTTCGATTCCCATAGCTTTGATAGTGCTTAGAAAAATGATGTTGGCCGAACTGCCCCCATTGACCAATACTCTTTTGGTCGAGCAGTTGCCAATAGTGAGTTGGATGATCAACCCATCGTGATGTTTTTGCCAGCTATCCTGGAGGTCGTCTTGATCGAACGTTATCGGCATCGCCTCCAGTTCCAATTCTTGTTTCGGTCGGGACGATCGAGGAATAGGGTATTCTCCCGACGATTGACTGGCGTGCCGCTTGGCTGCCGAATAGGTTAAACCGCAGACGTCTGATCCACCCGTCACACAGTTGACGACTTTTTCATGGACGAGGGATGTCGGTCTTACGTTATCAACTGGCGCAGATTCTTTAGTAATCAAGCCTTGCAGATGACCCATGGGGACGATCCAGGCTAACTCCTCCTGTAAAGCAAGGCAGTTATCTATCGTATGGCCATGGTCGCTATGGAAGTCGCACCATTTGGTCTTATCTTTCTTGTCGTCATCTCTATCACTCTTCCTGGGCCATCGGATAGACGAACGTTTCTAAGAGCTTCGGCTAGCTCTTTCATTGTCCCCTTGAATCCATAATAAGAAATTTAGGATATTGCGAGAATCGAGTCGTAGGATTGCTCTTCTTCTTGTTGAACCGAATGTTCGATATTTGGCGCGACGGCTCCGACTTGACGCTTGGGTTGGGTTTGAAACCTGGATTCTTGATCCCAAGCGACTTTTTGTCAGTGGAATGATTTCGGCGGAAGACTAGGTCGTCTTCGACTCTTATGTAAGCTATAGTTCTAGCTCGTACGTCTTCGAAATTCTCAGGTGGATATTTCGTAAGATCAACGTACAACCCTGTAGTGTTGTCTTCAAGACCGCGCTTGTAGGCCTCGATGGCAGTCTTGACGTCACAACTTAGAATGCTGATCATTTCTGCGTTAAAGCGATTGAAATAACTACGGATGGACTCTCCGGACTTTTGGACGACGTAGTACAGATCGCTGGTCTGCTTCTCCAACTTGCGACTACTGGCGAACTATTGCGAAAACTGGTTGACCAACTCTGCGAAGTTGCTAATTGGACTTGGGCTTGAGGTTGATGAACCACTGGAGAGCAGGACTTGTAAGAGTCGCCCCGAAGCTCTTGCACATGCACACCTCTTGGTATTGCTGTGGGATTGATACTGTCCACATCAATTGTTTGTACAGTGCAATATGCTCTGTCGGATCAGTTATTCCTGAATATTTTAGAGTGAAAGCAGGAATGTTGTACTTCTGTGGCACGTCGACAGTCGCTATCGCGTCAACGAAAGGCGATGCTTGGAACCCTGTGCGGGGTTCGACGTCGACAGGGACGGCGGCGCCTGATAATTTGGAAAGTAGCGACAACATCTTCTCCTTCTGATCTTCCAATAACCTAAGTCGATGGGCGACGGGGTCATTAGGATCGGAATTTACACCTGTTGGAGGGTTAACGCCCGAATTTGTAGCCGTCGCCATACCGTTTCCGTACGAAGAACCATTGGCATCCCCGTTGAGGGGGACGAAATACAGCGGGGCACCATTATGCAAAGGTGGAGGTCTCAGGTGTTGAGGGGGAAATTGCCCTTGATGAGGGTTGCTGACAAATGCCCCTAGACCTGAGTTATTGGCGAATGGCCCTGAACCTGCCTGGAATTGGGGCCTTATGATAGGTACACCCATAGGTTGGGGACCATTCTAAGGACCAAAGGGATTGCCCATCGCTGGATTCCTCAGAGAAGCGATTTCCATTGCTGCTTTCTGATTCTGCTCGTGCAGAGCTTGAATCTGACTTCGGGCTTCATGCAATTCTGATTGGAGTTGAATCATGGGATCTTGATACTTTTCCATTTACCTTAAAATAACAAAAACTTCACAAGATCGTTAGATCGATATATGCGATGGTCTGAGATTTTCTCTAGATGGGGTCCCACGGATGGCGCCAAACTGTTAATGCCAAAAATCGTCCAAAAGAACAACTTAAGGTTGATGTGGACTTTTAAAAACTAAAGAAACGTATCTCGAGACCAAGCAACACAATCGCAATGAAAAAGTAAGCAAGACAAGAGATTTGGTGACGCGAAAAACCCCAAAACGAGGGAAAAAAAACCGCAGTCGACCTGTAAGGGTCGACGATGCACTATAGTCGCCAAACAGGGGCGAAAGTCCTTTTGTAACAAGTGTTTTGTGTACAACAGATTACAAATAAGTGTAAAAATAGACTTAGTCGTGTGTAAATGACGTGTGTCGTGTGTTAATCGTGCGAAATAAACTGCTGTCGTGCGGTTCGAACTGCTGTCGTGCGGAGTTGCTTCAGCGATATTCGTTCGAATGCCTTGTGTTTTCAATGCGTAATTACCTAGAAAGTGGATGGAGCAGATGTAGATCAAGTTGATTCTGATGAGAACAGATAGCTTTTTCGGTTGCTGAACAGGCCTTTATATAGCTTCCGCTGATCATTAAAGGTGTCTTTATGGCGCACTTTGTAACCGTTGTCGGGCTTTAAATGGCATTAATGACTTGTTCGTTACTGGCCGTTTGCACCATGAATGTTTGTGGACCTGCATTAATGAACAAAAGAAACAGATGTTTGACTGTTAATGGTTAGTATGTTCGTACGACCGTCTTAAGTCTTCCACGTCGGTCGTACGGAACGTACGACCAGGGTGAACACGTACGACCGAGTATACGTCTGTAACCATCTTGTAAGACCTGATCTTAATACAAGAGTGGTCTTGTGGAAATTTCATCTGAGATTCCTAGCGTCGGTCGTGAGGTGTGATTTTTTACCCAAACAACTTCGACTTTAAAAGCGACCACCTTGGTTGGTTCTCTCCTTTCCTTCCGATTCAGGGCGTCGGCTACCACGTTAGCTTTGTCTGGGTGATAAAGTATCTCGCAGTAATAATCACTTAGTATCTCTATCCACCGCCTTTGTCTCATATTCAGTTCCTTCTGATCGAACAAATGTATGAGGCTCTTATGATCTGAGTAAATCTGGCACTTAACCCCATCCAGATAATGTCTCCAAATCTTCAATGCGAATACCACCGCTGCCAGCTCCATGTCATGAGTGGGGTAGTTCCTTTCATAGTCTTTCAACTGACGGGATGCATAAGCGATCACCTTCCCGTTCTGCATAAGCACGCACCCCAGACCTAGTTTAGAAGCGTCACTATAAATCATAAATCCTTCAGAGCCACTAGGCAAGGTTAGGATTGGTGTGCTACTCAACCTTTCTTTCATATCATTAAAATCCACATCCTGAGCTTCTGCCCACTCGAATTTCGCGCTCTTCTTGGTCAATGCAGTTAATGGCATAGCTATCCGGAAAAAATCCTGAATGAACTTCCGGTAGTAGCCTGCCAGACCAAGGAAGCTTCTCACTTCCGACGGTGACTTTGGTGGTTCCCACCCTTTAATTACCTCGATCTTGGCCGGATCCACTTTTATACCCTCTCCTGACACCACATGTCCTAGAAATTGAACCTCCCTCAACCAGAATTCACACTTTGAGAACTTAGCATACAATTTCTCACGACACAAAAGGTCTAGCACTAAACGTAGATGCTCTTCGTGCTCACCTCGAGACTTGGAGTAGACTAGAATGTCATTTATGAACACTATCACGCATTTGTCCAAAAATGGTCCACACACTCTATTCATCAAGTCTATGAATACTGTTGGAGCATTAGTCAAACCAAAAGGCATGACCAAAAACTCATAATGCCCATATCTCGTGCGAAATGCCGTTTTTGGCACATCTTCCTCTTTCACCTTCAACTAATGGTAACCAGATCTCAAATCAATTTTTGAGAAGTAGCTTGTCCCTTGCAGTTGGTCAAATAAGTCGTCGATTCTTGAAAGTGGGTACTTGTTCTTGATGGTTACCTTATTCAGCTCCCGGTAGTCTATGCAAATCCACATAGACCCATCCTTCTTCTTGATAAACACTATTGGTGCTCCCCACGGAGATGAGCTAGGGCGTATAAAGCCCTAATCTAACAACTCCTGCAATTGCGTCATCAACTCCTTCATCTCCGCTGGCGCTAAACGATAAGGTGCTCACGCTATTGTTGTCGCCCCAGGCACCAAATAGATCCTAAACTCGACCTGACGATCCGGGGGTAAACCTGTCAAGTCCTTAGGAAATACCTCCGGATACTCACACACCACTGGCACGTCCTCTACCCCCTTCTTTTCCTTCTTAGCGTCTAACACGTACGCTAGAAACCCGCGACATCCTTTCCCTAGACAGCGCCTAGCCTTCATCACAAAGATAAGGCATGATTTACGTTCACGCCTATCACCATAAATAACTGACTCTGAAGCATCAGGTAAGGTAATTCGTATCATCTTCTTATTACACACTATGTTGGCATTATTACTAGCCAACCAATCCATTCCCACAATAACGTCGAACTCTCCCAACACATCGGGTATAACCGCAAAGGAAAAGGGTGACCTTCTACGTCTATACTACACCCCTCAAAAACTTTCCTCACCTAAACTCGACTATCGTCGGCAACCTCTACCTCAAACCCGCACTCTAACCTCTTGGGTTTAACATTCAATCTTCGCACAAAGATCGGCGATACAAACGAACGGTTTTGCACCCAAATCAAATAACACTTTAGCAAGTACGGAATTTACAAGAAAGGTACATGCCACCACATCTGGTATCTCCACACCCTCTTCGGTAGTCATGAGAAATGCCCTCGCCTTTGCCCGTGTTGGCTCCACTTTCTTTTCCCCACCCTTTCCTCCTTGTCCACCACCGTAACCACCCATATACCCTTTCTTCAACTGCGGGTAGTCCGGCTTCAGATGCTCTAGGGAGCCACACAAGTAGCACGCCCTTGGGTTCCGACAGTCCCGTTCCATGTGTCCCAACTTTCCACACTTAAAGCATCCATCAGGTTCAACAATACACTCCCCACGGTGCACTCGAATGCACTTCCCACAAGGCTTCTCTCCAAACCTTGATCCCCCTCGAATCTCGGGCCTGTACACCTTAGTCTGTTTTGAATCACGCCCTGGACCTTCCCACTTCCTCTTTTCTTTACCTTTCTCTTCATCCTGTCGGTTCTTCTCTTTTTCAACCAACTCAGCCACATTGATAGTTGCCTGGAACGTAGTCGGATTCCGAGCGGACGCTAGTTCCCGCACGCTACTCTTTAACCCAAAAAGATACCTCTCTACCCGGCGCTCTTCATTCGGTATGTACAGCTCAGTAAATCTTGCTTTCTCCATGAACTTCGTTGTGTATTCCATCACCGACATCCCACCTTGTTCTAAACCCATAAATTCCTCTTCCAGTCTTTTCACTGCCGCTAGCGGGCAAAATGATGCTTTAAACTTTGAAACAAAGGTCTCCCACGACATACTCCTCGCAGCTTTTGACCCTTCCCAGCTGTCTCCGCGTCCTACTAGAAAACTGCATCTGACTTCAGCATGGATAGAGCGAACATTACCCTATCACAATCAGCACATTTACAGGTGTCGAACACTAGCTCCATCTCCCTTATCCACTTTACGGCCAACACAGGATGACATTCTCCATTAAAAGTGGGTGGCTTACATGAGGCGAACTCCTTGTAACTGCACCCCCTATTCAGCACCGAATCGCATACCACTAATGGAGTCGATTGAGAAGGACTTCCCGTTCCAGATCCATGTGAGCTGGACATCCCTGTCCCTTCCTTGCTACCACTCGCTTCCTTGCTTCCTGAGGCTTACTTGTCCTGGTTAGCCAACAGGGCTTTCAATGTGTCCTGAATTTCACCCATAGCAGTGGCAAAGTTCTCTTGGGTCACGAAGGTTTGGGCACGGCCTCGCCCACGACCTCTTCCTCGACTCCCTCCTTGCCTTGACGTCGAGCTCTCCTGGTGAGATACCTCCGGCTCCAGTAGAATCTCTACACTCCTCGCTCTACGGGAACACGTGCCCTCGATCTAACCCCTTCCACAATCCCATTCACTTGAGTAGCTGCTCGCTGGGGCACTCTTCCCCGACCCCTTCCACGCCCTCTACCCCTACCACGGGTGGCCGCCTGCCCAGGTAGATTCACCGGTTCATCCATTTAGATCTCCTCATCTACCGGTACTGATCCACTCCTCAAAGATCTCCTTGACATGATCGCTAACGGGCAAAAGCACACCAATAGAATTAAGTCGACAATTCCAATATAATAAGGCAAAAAAAGCCCATACATGCACCTGTAAGTTCGCAATTACACTGACCAGGTGTAATTCCCAACTTACCTTACACGACAGTTCTCACTACCCTATTATTCGTATCCCCGCTGAGGTCTCCCTAAAGCCTTCCTAGTTCTTAGATGTACTACCCCTAAAACTACTGAGGCACACATAACGACTTTCAATGAAAACACCCAAAATCCTAATTAAATAAGTCTCATCTGGATCACAAGGTGTCCGGACCCTGCCTTTCAGGATTCCCGAATCCTGATGTGACCAGATACTACTATCCGGACATAAACGTCCAGATACCAGACGTTTCCGGACTAGTCCGGTTCTCATCGTTTTCCGGTAAATGAGTTTCTGGACTCTCTCTCACAATCCGGAAGTATCCGATAACCACTTCCCGAGTACCACTTCCGGTATCCCCTTTGTCCGGTAACCCTTATCCGGACTCTAGTCTCGGTTAGACATAATAGGTTTCCGAAAACCTGCCCTGTTCGGGTACGGCGATTTCCGGTAATGCGATGTCCCAAGGAAGCAAGCCATCGATTCTCTTCAAATCCCACTACTTATTCATTAAAAATCGATGGGGTTGCAGTCTCATCCTTTCTTAACATAATTATAACATTTAATTCACCCAAAGTCTCATTTCTTTGGGAGGAAATCGATTTCATCAGGTTAAAAGCATAGAAGTCAGCAAAAGCAGTTTTCCAAGTAATTTACTCATGGATTTTAGGGATTAAGTTGGGAT
Organism: Saussurea involucrata; assembly: GCA_033807775.1. Classification (NCBI taxonomy): domain Eukaryota; kingdom Viridiplantae; phylum Streptophyta; class Magnoliopsida; order Asterales; family Asteraceae; genus Saussurea; species Saussurea involucrata. The sequence goes on from CM066324.1 coordinate 114,648,416, forward strand.
CACCTTTTTGGAGATTGCAGATTACACCAATGCTTTTGATTCCAACCTCGTACCGAAAGCCTCTAGGTCCTTTGCACACACTGATCGCACCCTTAGCCACACACACAATAATAGAGATGATATCAGGGTTGTTAGGGTTTTACTCCTATTTATAGCTCTCACATAAAAACACTACACTTTCCTTTTCTTACTTCCACCACCAAACTTTTATTAAATTGCAATTTGGGCCGAGTATTACAAATATCCTCTTCACATATCAATATTGATAACTACTTTTTTACGTTTTTGACCTATACAAGGATACATATGTCATCATTCTAAAATAGTAATTCAAATTTAAAAGTAATTGATTAATGGTATATTTTGTTAATGATGAAGAAGCGGGTATATGAGAGCATCTCCAACAGCTTCTTTAAAATGGAGAAAATGGGGATTTTGGGCTAATATTTTGCTCCAACAGCTTCCCTAAAACTATCTCCAAATATGGAGATCACTCCATAAATGATTACTAAGTGAGAAGATCAATAAGAAACTTGGAAAGTAAATATGTAGAGAGAGATATAATATTTTAATATGTTAATTAATGTTGGATTCTTTAAAATTTAGAGATTTTGTCTTTTGAATCTTCATTTTGAAGAAATTTTGGAAAATCTGTTGGATATGTCATGAGAAACTAACTAAGAAGGCATTTAAAAATCGCCCAAAAACACAAATATAAATAATGTTAAATGAATATTTAAATAATAGTTTTCGTAATTATATTAAAAATTTTGTTTTTATTTAAACTAAAATAGTAGAAAGTCAAATTCTATATGGTTTTAAGATAAGCTAGTACATCTACATTTATTTAATTTTATCAAAACATTATATTTTGTAAACAGAAAACTGTTATAATCTTATAAACAAAATCTTTGATAGATAATATTTTCTTATTACTTAAATAGTTTATCACAAACAATAAAATAAAACATCTACAAACATATATACGTATATATATATGATACAAATCAACTACAAACCATTATTTGTTGTATTCCTTATAAACCAATGTCAGGCCGTTCCTGAAACTTTAGAGGCCCTATACAAAAACCTATACGTGTGACCCTATATTTTTTCCAGTTATATTGTTTATCAATATTTTATTACTACATTCAAAAATAAATCTTTTTAGGTTTGAATATAATGGAAATATAAAAAATAATCATAAAAAGATACAAATACGAATCAAACCGACATTTATATCATTATATTAATGTTCATGAATCTCCTACGATTAATCTTGTGATAAGAGTAAAAGGTTAATTAGTAACATGATTAAAAATACGCATATAAGTATGATGTATATAACCCAAATAATTAAATACTCTAATAATAAATTGATACTATTACGTACATTTTTTTAAAACAATAGAAGACAGATAAATAATATTTTGTAAGTAGTTAGGCATTATTATTTTCTAAGCATAGATTTTGGAACATTTATAGAAACGAAATGTTCTTTTACATGTTCATAATCAAAATTTGGTAGAAACTTATTTTCAATTGTAAAATCAAACTTAAAACATTTAATCTCTTGAGAAATAGACGATCACAAATAAAATTTTAAAAGTTTTGAAACGAAAAATATAAAACAGTTAAAAAACAATCACAAAATTTATATTAATTTTTTAAAGGTTATCTTAAAAGTTCAGAAAAAGAATTATAAGTTATGAGTTTTTTTATATAATTATCTTTTTATAATCTTTAATTATGTGATTTAAAAAGAAAAATATAATTAAGTTATCTTTAAAAAAATTATGAAATTTGATGAATATAGTTAAAATTAACCAAAAACTGTTGGTTGTGAGATTCGAACGTGGGGTAACATCTCCCAAAATAAGGCTCTTTAACAAACTAAGCTAGAAGGAATTTGGTAACAATGTTTCTACTTTCTGTCTTATATATTAATAATTAAACAAATTTAAAAATTCGGAGGCCCCCAATTTTCGGAGGCCCTGTGCGACGACACCTATTCGAACACCCCTTGGCATCCCATATAAATGTTTGTTTATTATATGTATATGCACATTGTTCACATATACATACTGGTTGTTCATATATATACACTGTGGTTTGTAAGGTGTGTAATAAATGTAAGATTTGCATTTTACGGAGCCTATATATATATATATATATAGAGGTCCACTATTTTGTAAACTTTTTTTCGTATAAACTTTGGATTTCATAGGTTTTCTTGATGAAATTGTTTCATGAAATTGTTTATTTTGATGAAATTGTTTCATACAATTCATTTCTTGATGAAATTGTTTCATATATTTGTGTTTTTTATTAAGTTTCATATATTTTTTTCATTTTTATGAAACTGTTTCATATATTTTTTCAGTTGATGAAACTTTATCATTTTTACCTAAAAAACACAAATATATGAAACAATTTCATCAAGAAATGAATGATATGAAACATTTTCATCAAAATAAACAATTTCATGAAACAATTTCATCAAGAAAATCTATGAAATCCAAAGTTTACACACATTTAGAGGTTTACAATTTATTATCCCTTTATATATATATAGTTTTTGGGTTCCGGGGGGAGTATGGTCGCAAGGCTGAAACTTAAATGAATTGACGGAAGGGCACCACCAGGAGTGGAGCCTGCGGCTTAATTTGACTCGACACGGGAAAACTTACCAGGTCCAGACATAGTAAGGATTGACAGACTGAGAGCTCTTTCATATAAATTCTGTTTCAAAATCAAACAAGGTCAACTCACTCCAATAATCAATTTCTCTTGAACAATAGCTTGCATCTTCAACACCATATCAGAAATCATCCTAAATGCTTCCAAGGAAGAAACAAAGAATATAGCTTGAACTTTTGATTTGTTGATTCTTTGTTCTTGAAACACATCTGCTGAAATATTAGCATAAACCCTAGATGATGAAAAACTTAAAAACCATAAAGAACATAACCATTAAAAATAACTGAAAATATTTACTGATGCAGTTACCATAAACAAACATTTATCTTTCCATAATTCTCGGCCACAATATTTGGTAAATCGGATTACATTTAAAATTAAAAAAAACGTTATTTCCTTAATACCTAAAGTGCTCTTCTGATTAAAAACAAAAAAAAGTAAAAATAAAAAGGCACGAGATCAATCGGACGGTAGAGATGATGGTTGCATGAGTTTCAACTTTTTTAAGGGTTGCAAAATATCATTCCTCTATATATATATATATATATAGAGAGAGAGAGAGAAAGAGAGAGAGAGAAAAAGGTTCAAACGAGAACGTAACAATTTACGAGAAACGCGAGGAGCACCGCTCATGTACAAAATCACATGTGATTCACATACAAAATCATATGTGATTAAAATTCGGACCCGCAAGGTTTGTCCCACGGTTTGCAAAGCGTGTGGTTTGTCCCGCGGTTTGTACTGTGAATCACATGTGATTTTGTACATGGGCGGTGCTCCTCGCGTTTTCTTAAATTGTTACGCTCCTAATTTGAACCCGGCTATATATATATATATATATATATATATATATATATTTAAAAAATTCGAATTAACCCAACCGAATCCATTTCCATTTTGGACTTTATATACATATAAAGTGGACCATGCACCAGATATGTTCGGAAACGCTTTTGCGTAACCGACTTACCAATTTATTAATATATTTTATTTATAGCCAATCAAGTCAATACACGTTGGCAAAGTAGGACCCGCATGTTCAAACGTGCCGCTGACGTGTTCTTTGTTTATATATATAAAACGCTGGCCGATTCTCTCCCGCTACCCCTCTTTCAAATCATGAACGAATCTAAACGTACAAAGAAGGAACAACAATCGGGGTTCTCGGAGCCAGAGATGGAGGCGGCGTTGCAGTTGATTCAACTCAGCGGTGACTCCGATGTCGATCTCCACTCTCACGAACTCAGTGATTCAGCTTGCGACTTGTTAACGACGGCGAGTAGGAAGAGGAGAAAAGAGGTCGGTGATGATGGTGAAAGCGATGGGAGTAGTAGTAGTATTTCCGATTTGAACTCGCTGAAGCGATTCGGAACTCCGTTGTGTGTGGAGGAGGAAGAAAACGAGGACTGTGTGGCCGGAAGCAGGAGGAGGAGGAAGAAGTTCCGATCTGTCGTTGAGATCTACGAGATAAGTAACTATTACTAGAATTAGTTTGATTCAGATCGCATAGATATTACTGTTTGTAAATTAGTTTAGGTTTTGTTCAACGTGGAGTTTTCGTGAATTGATGATAAAATCGTTGAATGTTTCTATTTTCTTCTGCGTTTGCTGCACATAGATATTACTGTTTGTAAACTAATTTCGATTTTAGGTTTTGTTCAACGTGGAGTTTTCGTGAATTGATGATGAAATCGTTATTGTGATTTAAACCTTTCGTAATTTTGGATCTGATGTTCCATATCGGTTCATAAATTGTTAAAATAAGTTGTGATTTAAATCGTTCTAACTGTTGAAACTTCAAATCAGTTGCAATTTGTCCTTGTCCCTTGATACTAATATTGTTGCTGATTTAGGGCTTTTTAATAGGTAAGGTTACGCCTTTTTTGGTGTCAATTTTCTATTAACAACAATTCATATTCTTCGTTATTTCTAATGTCTGATAGATTAATTTTGTTTTGTTTCTTTTTTAGACGACCAAAATATAATATTGTTGATATCAAGAGGATTACAAAATGCTCCATAAACAAGTTTAAAACCGCTAACAACTGCAACAGCAATTCAGCAAAGGTGGCAAAATGGGAGGGTAGATTTACCGGGTAAAAATAGGTTTAAGTCAAAATGGGAATAGGTTTTTATAAATGGTTAAATCGGGTATGTGATACATTTTATTTTAAAATAAAAAAGTCCAATATTATAAAAGCTTATTCGACTTTTTTATTTTAAATAATTAAATTTCTAATTCTTTTAATAGATAAAGTATTGAACTTTCTCATGTTAGATCGGTTAAGTAAACTATATTTTGGAATTAAATAATCATTGAATTTTTAAAAATTGGTTAGTCTGTGACTATATTATATCATTTTAACCTAAAAAAAACTACATGTAACCAGTTAATAATGTTTTAAAGTAAAAAAAAATCTAAATTAGTTTTATCGTTCTCAAACTCTACTTTATTCAAACCTCTTACACCCAACTCCTTTCTCCCATCATTGTCCATTCTCCATATCGCTCATCCAGTGTAGACCTGGCAAAAACTGACACGACACGCTAACCCAACACGAACTCGACACGAAATAAATGGGTTTGGGTAATACATTTTTTGTCTTTTAGTTCTTATTCTTTTATAATAATTTAACTAAGCAATGTATAGATATAACAAAAAAGAGGAAGAATAGAAAAAAAACAATAAAAAATAGGAGATCGATGGCATGGGCCAACAATGATGATACACGATGATAGAGAGCAGACAATGATGAGGCGACGAAGGGTTTGAATGACGTAGAGTTTGAAAACACTATAACTTATTTAGGTTTTTTTCTACTTTAAAACATTTTTAGCATCTTGGGTTTGGCTATGGGTCTGGCTATCGATTAAAGGTTCCGTACGTGTATGGGAAGAAGAGGGTTCTAGGCTAACAGGAGAAGGGTTGTATTTAACTAGAAAATCAAAATGTTTTTCGGGTTCTCCAAGAGAATCCCATATTTCTTTATTTGTAGAGTCTAAGGTCTGTTTGTTAGTAGAGGAATCAAGAGTCCTCTGAGTCTCTTGAGATTTTGGCAATCCCATAGCCATCTTCGGATTTGATAAGTCTTTATCAGCTACCGGTAAAGCTGGACTAGCGATTGACTTCTTAGGCTTAATGGTACCTCTATTGACATTCATTGGAGAATGCCCACCCATCTTAATCTTCTGGATTTGGCTAGAAGATGAGCCTTAGTTCTGGTCAAGGGTATAACACTATAACTTATTTAGGTTTTTTCTACTTTAAAACATTTATTAGTCGGTTACAAGTAGTTTTAAGTTAAACTGATGTAGGTAAGCATTTTCTAAAAGTTCGATGGTTTATTTACCTTGATCTTTTTCTCTAGTGATTTAATAATTTGAAATAAGAAAATTCAATTGTTTTTAATTTAAAAAAAATAGGGATTTAATCAATTAAAATAACATAGTTTGATGGTTTTTTCTAATTTTTTATATTATTTAAAATAATTAGCATCTTAAATATGTTTATGAAAAATAATATTATTATCATCTAAATTTTAAATGAAACAGTTTAAGAAGTCATAAATATTCCAGTTTGTTATAGACAAGTTTTCACCAATTTGAACCGCCTCTAGTTTTACAAGACCAAGATACAAGTTTGGTCCTTGTAGTTTATTGGTTATAATACTTTTGTCTCTATAATTTTAAAAATACAAGATGATCGCAAAAACGTCTAGATTTGATTGACCCCTCTAATGGCCGTTGACTTTTTGTTTTTTTTGGAGTAGGGTATCCCAGACCACATTGGGCCCAGACTAATTCCTAGGCAAATCGGACCTTTGGCCTAGCTGCTAAAGCATGCAGCCCTGAAATAATCTTCATTGGCCGTTGACTTTTTGTTGTTAAATGAGGAACATTTTCGTCTTTTTAGATTTCATTATATTTTCTATTAAAACATAAAAGACTTCTACAACCATCCACTAAAACAATGATAAAGTATTGAACTTTTTTTCATAAAAGCTTATTGGACTTTTTTATTTTAAATAATTAAATTTCTAATTTTTTAATGGATAAAGTATTGAACTTTCTCATGTTAGAACGGTTAAGTCTTAAAACTATATTTTGGAATTAAATAATCATTGAACTTTTAAAAATTGATTAGTGTATGACTATATTATATTTTTTTAACCTAAAAAAACTACATGTAACCGGTTAATAAGGTTTTAAAGTAAAAAAATTCTAAATTAGTTATACCGTTCTCAAACTCTACTTCATTCAAACCTTTTACACCCAACTCCCTTGCTCCCTCTCGCCACCCCTTGTTGCCCATCATTGTACATTCTCCATATCGCTCATCCAGTGTAGACCTGGCAAAAACTGACACGACACGCTAACCTAACACGAACTCGACACGAAATAAATGGGTTTGTGTAACGTCCCAAAAATTACAAGAAATTTTAAAAAATTTTAAAACATACATTTCATTATAAAAATCACCCCAATCTAATAATGTGCAAACCAAGTTGAAACATTTCGTTTACCAAACCATTCAAAAAGTTACGCAGCGGAAAATGTTATAAATAAAGTCTAGGGGTTTAAAAGTAAAAATTAAAAAACATCATCAACGCTCCGCGCTTGTGTGTACCGTCAAATCTGCCTGCCCCTCGCACCTGAGATCACAACATAAGGGAAAAGGGTAAGCTAAAGCTTAGTGAATTCAAACACACACGTAGGTAGCAACCCACGTATATCGCCCCTACTCGCAAGTAGGCCACATCACTATCACCTTGAATACAGCCACAATCAATTATCATATAAAGACAAACCTCGGTCCCACCGAGCAACTAGATAAATTAATTATAAGCTCAGTCCCACCGAGCCCCCGGTCCCACCGAGTAAAACAAAATATAACTAAGCTTAGTCCCACTAAGCCCTCGGTCCCACCGAGTAAACAATACAAATAAGCTTAGTCCCACCAAGCCCTCGGTCCCACCGAGTGAGCAAAATATAAATATACAAATCGCCAATCATTAACAGTTACCACATACCAATTATCTCATGCAACCACATAATTACACGTAACAACCAATAACACAAAAACAACATACATGAAATTCCTAACTACGCGGTGAATGAACTCACCTCAAAAGCGCGTCTAGCTCGTAATCAAAAGTCCAAGCTCCACAATCCAAACATCACTTCCCAATACCTAAACGAACGTTAACATGCATTAATACGAGACCCGGACCTAAAGACGCGACGCACGCTACAACCGTCACAAAAATGACTTTTTCACCTAACTAAACGGGTCTGTTCGGGACCTGATTCGACCCCCCTTAAACCCAGAAAATCCTCAAACATTTTACATCACCAGAAAGTGCTTTGAGTTACGGTTCCAAGGACATATCGCACGCGCTCTAACGATTTTTCTACAATTTATTATAGATTTTACAAGTCCGGTTAACTGCACAGCGAAAAAACCGCACTGTTCGATATAAAACAGCAATTCGACCCTATTTACAGTCCGAACTGGGTTTTGCACAAAACACAGAAAAGTTGCTAGGCTCGAAAAGGGAACTTTTGGCACCAATTTCACCCCAAACCGAGCTACGAGTAAAAAGTTATAAGCTACGCAAGAACAGGGCAGATTCCAGAATCCTTCACATGAAATGACGAACCGCTGAACTTGCGGCCACTTTTTCTCCTAGCTCGAGGCCGAACCAGTTTTCCGCTAAAACACAGAAAACGTGCCCGGTCCCGAGCTCGAAGCGTGGGCGCCAGTTTCGGCTCAATCGGAGTTATGACGGAAAAATTACGTGCGAGTTAAAACTGGGCAAAAAGCTAATGTTCACATAAAAAAAAAACGATCTAAACAACAATGGTTTACGGTTTACGGTTTACGGATTAGACAAAGGTGGTATTAGGGTTCTGCCACGGTCACCACCCACTGCCACCTCCGGCAGTGGGGCACGGCGGCGGCGGTGTCGGCTTTTCGGCGACCCTTAAACACACGTACCCACACACGCACACCACCTACTATCGCTACACAACAACACCGACAGTGGAGGACCACGGCTGCCACCCCGGCAGCGACCAAGGCCGCGTGCGGCAGCGGCAGCGGCGGTGGCGGTCCAACATCGCCGGCGACGGTGGGGAAAAAAAAAAGGAAGAACGAAAGGGTTTACCTTATGACGACAACGAGACCGCAACCACACTAAACCCCGGCTTTTCTCTAACCCGCTACACACTTCCGCTCTGCACCTCACGATCTCAGACGGGAGGCAGCAGCGACCTCCGGCGAAGCAGCAGCGACCTCCGGCGAAGCAGCAGCAGTTTTCCGGCCGGCTTCTTCTTTTTACTCCGGCGATCTCCTTCTCTCTAACTCCCTCACTCTCTCGATATCTCTCTCACTCTCCCGTATACTGCTCTCTCTCTCTCTCTCTATTTCTCTTGCAGCTACACAGTTCAACGAAACAGGAAAACAAAAGGGAAGGGGGGGGGGGTAGGGGAAGGTCGCCGGCAGGGGGGGGGACCTCTCACTTCTCTCTCTCGGTTTCAAATATGGTCATTTCTTAAATTCCCTATTTTTTTCCTTGACTTATTTTGCTACCCTCCGTATGCCAATTCCAAAAACACATGCCAAACTTAGCCCAAAACAATTTTTGGTCCCTCAAGAACCCATAATAACTCCCTAAGCCCCCTACTGGAAAAAAATTACAGTTAGGTTCGACTCTTCTAACCCCGCTAACAAAAATCACATTTAACCAAAATTAAAAGAAAGAAATAATACAAGGAACATACCTACCGGATTACGGGCTTTACAACTCTCCCCCGCTTGGATTAGACTTCGTCCTCGAAGTCCACGCCTACAAATAGTTCCGGGTAGTTCTCTCGCATCTCGGCCTCGGGTTCCCAGGTCCATTCTGAACCTTTACGGTGTTGCCACTGGACTTTCACCAACCCAATGACTTTGTTCCGCAGAGTCTTTGTCTTTCTCCCAACAATGGCTATCGGCTTCTCCACGTAATTGAGTCTTTCGTCGATCTGAATGTCCTCGAGAGGGATCACGGCAGACTCATCTACTACACACTTCCGCAACTGAGAAACATGGAAGGTGTTGTGGATCAAACTTAACTCATCCGGTAGTTCTAATCGGTAAGCTACTTTCCCCACACGGGCGATGATCCGGTAAGGCCCGATATAACGAGGCCCTAGCTTCCCTCGCTTACGAAACCGGATCACCCCTTTCCAGGGTGAAACCTTCAATAACACATAGTCGCCTACTTGAAACTCCAAGTCTGATCGCCTTTTATCAGCGTAGCTCTTCTGTCGACTTTGAGCAGTGACCAAACGGTCCCGCACGATCTGTATCATCTCGGTCGTCCTTAACACAATGTCAGTGCTCCCTAGCACCCGATGACCCACTTCGCCCCAACAAACGGGCGTCCTGCACTTCCTACCGTACAACAGCTCGTACGGCGGCATGCCAATACTAGAGTGATAGCTGTTGTTGTAGGAAAATTCAGCTAGAGGAAGGTGCTGATCCCAACTACCTCCAAAGTCGATGACACAAGCTCGTAGCATATCCTCGAGGGTCTGAATGGTTCGCTCGCTCTGACCGTCCGTCTGTGGATGGAAAGCCGTACTAAAGTGTAACCGTGTTCCCATTTCTGACTGGAACTTCTCCCAAAACCGGGAGGTAAAACGAGTGTCCCTGTCGGAGACAATTGAAACTGGCACCCCGTGCCTGGCCACGATCTCACGAACGAACACCTCCGCAAGCTTCTCCGCCGAGGAGCTCTCCCTAATAGCCAAGAAGTGGGCACTCTTGGTCAGACGGTCAACGATCACCCATATCGCATCGTTCCCACGGGGAGTCCTGGGGAGTTTCGTTATGAAGTCCATAGTAATCTTTTCCCATTTCCAAACCGGGACCTCCAACGGTTGCACCTTCCCATGTGGTCGTTGATGTTCCGCTTTGACCTTCCGACAGGTCATACAAACCTCAACACACCTAGCAACATCCCGCTTCATGCCGGGCCACCAGTAACCTTCACGCAAGTCTCTGTACATCTTTGTAGCTCCCGGGTGAATCGAGAACTTTGACTTATGCGCCTCATCCATCAGCACCTGACGGTTCCCACCGAGGAGTGGAACCCAAACCCTACCATGTCGAGTTAACAACCCACGACTATCACGAATAAAATTCGGGATTTCCCCCGACACTCTTTCCCGCTTCGCATTCTCCTCTAAGACAGCCACCTCCTGAGCGCTTCTTATTGGCTCCAAGATAGGGGCAACCACTGTCAATCGCTGACATAAACCCCTCAATGGCTCACCGGCCGGGTGTCGGCTGAGTGCGTCCGCGACCACGTTCGCTTTTCCCGGGTGGTAAAGTATCTCGCAGTCATAATCCTTCACTACATCGAGCCACCTTCGCTGGCGCATATTAAGATTCTGCTGATCCATCAAGTACTTGAGACTTTTATGGTCAGTGTAGATCGTACACTTGACACCATAGAGATAGTGCCTCCAAATTTTAAGGGCAAACACCACCGCTCCCAGCTCCAAGTCGTGAGTCGGGTAATTTGCTTCGTGAGGTTTCAGCTGCCTAGAAGCATAGGCTATGACTTTGCCGCGCTGCATAAGTACGGCACCCAAACCTTGATGTGATGCGTCGCAGTACACCACCAAATCCTCCATTCCCTCAGGCAAGGTTAGCACAGGAGCCTCGCACAACCGCCTGCGTAGCTCCTCAAACGCTTTCTGTTGCTCTTCACCCCAGCTGAAAGCCGCAGACTTCCTCGTCAACCGCGTCATCGGCAACGCGATCTTGGAGAAATCCTGAATAAACCTTCGGTAATACCCCGCCAAACCTAAGAAGCTCCGCACCTCGGTAGGAGTCTTCGGTACCTCCCACCGTAACACTGCTGAGATTTTAGCTGGGTCAACCATGATACCATCCTGGTTCACGACATGTCCTAAGAACTGGACCTCTCGTAACCAGAATTCGCACTTAGAAAACTTTGCGTATAACTTCTCTCGCCTCAAAACCTCCAACACTTCTCGAAGATGTACCTCATGCTCCTCCTTGGACTTGGAATACACCAGAATGTCGTCGATGAATACAATCACCGATCTGTCCAACATCGGACTACACACACGGTTCATGAGGTCCATGAATGCTGCTGGTGCATTGGTGAGCCCAAAAGGCATCACCACGAACTCGTAATGACCGTACCGTGTACGGAAGGCTGTCTTCTCTGTGTCCTCACTCCTGACCCGCATCTGGTGGTACCCTGACCGCAAGTCGATCTTAGAGAACCATGAGGCTCCCTGAAGCTGGTCGAATAGATCGTCAATCCTCGGCAACGGATAACGATTCTTTACCGTAAGCTTATTCAGCTCCCGGTAATCTATACACATTCGCTGTGACCCATCCTTCTTCTTTACAAATAAAATAGGTGCTCCCCACGGCGAACAGCTCGGTCTGATGAACTCCTTTTCGAGTAGTTCCTGTAACTGGGCGTACAGTTCTTTCATTTCCGGTGGGGCCAAGCGATAGGGTGCCTTGGCCACCGGAGCAGCACCCGGGATCAGATCGATCCGAAACTCTACCTGTCGTTCGGGAGGTATCCCCGGCAAATCCTCAGGGAATACGTCGATGAACTCCCGTACAACTGGCACATCTTCCGCAGACTCCTTCACCTCCCCAACTCTCGTGTCTAACACATATGCCAGGAACCCCTGACCACTATGCTGAAGGTACCTTCGAGCTCTCGCAGCCGAACATATAGCCGTAGTCCGCCTAGACGAATCTCCCTGTACTAACAGTTCTCCCCCGCTTGGGGTTCGAACTCGCACTTGTTTGTGGCGACAAACAATCTCCGCGTCGAACTTATCCATCCAATCCATTCCCACAATCACACAAAGCTCCCGCATGGCAATCGGGATCAGGTCAATGGGAAACCGCACTCCTGAAATCTCTAAAATGCACCCGCGAAACACATCCGTGACCGTCAAGGTCCTATCATCAGCCACCTCAACAACAAGAGGATGACTCAAACGTCCTACCACTCGGCCCAAACCCTCGCTAAACGTGCGTGACACAAAAGAGTGAGTAGCCCCACTATCAAACATCACAACCGCAGGCACCGAGTTAACTAGGAACGTACCTACCATATAATCCCGACACAAAATAATAAACAACATGCAAAGGAAAAACAAGAAGAGGGAAACAAAGGGAATGTACCTGTAACCACTTTAGGCGTCGCCTGCGCCTCATCTACCGTCAACTGGTGGACTCTGCCTCGAGCCGCTCCCGCCCCCGACGGGCCTGCTCGACCATCGGTAATACGTAACGGGGCATTCCCAGGCGCCCTCGGTGCTCCACCCCCAGTAGCTACCCCTGCCCTAGGACAGTTGGCCTTTACATGGCATGTCTGATTACAGCTGAAACAAACCACTAACGGTACCCTACAATCCCGGCTAAGGTGACCGGGTTGGCCACACTTAAAACACCCCTCAACTCTCCTCACCCCGGTATCTCGGGGTTTAAACCCGCCACTCCTAGAACCCGTGCGCGTATCCGTGAACCTCGATCTCTTCGGTACTGCCGAGATAGGCGTCACCGGCTGTGCTGTCTTCCGTTTCTTGGCTTGGGTTTCCAGCTCAATCTCCCTCCTCCGAGCAGCGTCCATCATGGCAGACAGCGTAGTATACTGAGCCGTGCTAACAAATTCCCGAATCTCCGTGCGCAACATATCCTTATACCGTGACATTTTCATCTCTTCCGAGGCAGCATACTGTGGGCAAAATAATGCCATCTCGGTGAATTTCTTGTTCATTTCCTTTACTGTCTCTGTAGTCTGTGTGAGCTCTAGAAATTCCTTCGCGAGTCGTTCCATTTCTACCGGCGGTACATACTCTGCACGGAAGCGAGTGACAAACTCGTCCCAAGTCAAGGTAGTGCGCTCGGCAGGCGTCAATGCCGTGGCGCACCAATCCTTCGCGCCGTCACGAAGTAGGTTTACTGCAAAACGGACCTTTAGGTTGTCCGGGCAGCCACTGGTCAGGAAAGCGAATTCCATGTCGGATACCCACCTCATGCTGGTAATAGGATTCGGGTCTCCTTTAAATTCTGGTGGGGAACAGGCAGAGAGATCCCGATACTGGAACTCTCGGGTACGAAGCTGACCCTCCGCAGGCAGGGGAATAGCCGCAATACGCTCCTCTAGAAGAATCACCACCTCATCTCGAATAGCGGTGATGATCTCGGGAATCGCCTCCCCGATCGCGTGAGACACCTCTGTAGCAATCAGCTCCCTAATACGTTCCTCAGTAAGTCCTGCCCCAGCCTGCGGCGCAGCCGCGCGGTTCCTTCTAGTGTTGACCATTCTAAAAAAAAAATTCAGAGAGTTATTAACACAAATAACTCACCCTACCACCCTCACGCTCCACTCCTTGGCTTCCTAGCGACTCTCCCCGACTCGAGCATGGATCCTGTGCTTCAGATAGTAGGAGCTCGGCTACTACCCTTCACACCTATCCTTACTCGTTTCGAGTCCTGTCCCGGGACGTCCAAGTAGTTGATTACCACAAACAACACGTATACACATTCCAGAAATTGCTAACACTTTACCTTGCTCTCTAGAATAGTCATATCATCCCACTACCCTTGCTAAGACGGAAATCCCACTAACCCTGACGAGTCGCCTCGTAAATGCACAGTCGTATACAGTGTAAAACCAGATAGGCGTTCGAATAAAAGATTCTACCCTAGAACGGTTAGACTCAAACAAGAGCTGCGCAATAGAACTAAATCCAATATTCTAAGGCTATTCAGTTCCTACCGCATACAACCTAAAGTGCATTCGCTTAACCACCTATCAGAGCTAGCATGATTTCCAATAAGCAAGTAATAAGCATACAGTACCATACAGTTCACATAAGCAATCTAGCATGCATACCCTATGCCTAGAAAGCGATATTTACACTAAGCTCCTTACCTTCCCAGCTGGCATCGGCTGACTGTACACACTGCGCCCACGATCACCGTTTCCCAAACGGGTTTTCTCTTTTCATTTAATTTTTAAAAAGATCAAATAAAAGAATTTAAAATCTCTTAGCCGCAACTTGAGACCAAACACACCGAGATGTGCTTGATTCACTCAAGCTGTGCTCTGATACCAAGTTGTAACGTCCCAAAAATTACAAGAAATTTTAAAAATTTTTAAAACATACATTTCATTATAAAAATCACCCCAATCTAATAATGTGCAAACCAAGTTGAAACATTTCGTTTACCAAACCATTCAAAAAGTTACGCAGCGGAAAATGTTATAAATAAAGTCTAGGGGTTTAAAAGTAAAAATTAAAAAACATCATCAACGCTCCGCGCTTGTGTGTACCGTCAAACCTGCCTGCCCCTCGCACCTGAGATCACAACATAAGGGAAAAGGGTAAGCTAAAGCTTAGTGAATTCAAACACACACGTAGGTAGCAACCCACGTATATCGCCCCTACTCGCAAGTAGGCCACATCACTATCACCTTGAATACAGCCACAATCAATTATCATATAAAGACAAACCTCGGTCCCACCGAGCAACTAGATAAATTAATTATAAGCTCAGTCCCACCGAGCCCCCGGTCCCACCGAGTAAAACAAAATATAACTAAGCTTAGTCCCACTAAGCCCTCGGTCCCACCGAGTAAACAATACAAATAAGCTTAGTCCCACCAAGCCCTCGGTCCCACCGAGTGAGCAAAATATAAATATACAAATCGCCAATCATTAACAGTTACCACATACCAATTATCTCATGCAACCACATAATTACACGTAACAACCAATAACACAAAAACAACATACATGAAATTCCTAACTACGCGGTGAATGAACTCACCTCAAAAGTGCGTCTAGCTCGTAATCAAAAGTCCAAGCTCCACAATCCAAACATCACTTCCCAATACCTAAACGAACGTTAACATGCATTAATACGAGACCCGGACCTAAAGACGCGACGCACGCTACAACCGTCACAAAAATGACTTTTTCACCTAACTAAACGGGTCTGTTCGGGACCTGATTCGACCCCCCTTAAACCCAGAAAATCCTCAAACATTTTACATCACCAGAAAGTGCTCTGAGTTACGGTTCCAATGACATATCGCACGCGCTCTTACGATTTTTCTACAATTTATTATAGATTTTACAAGTCCGGTTAACTGCACAGCGAAAAAACCGCACTGTTCGATATAAAACAGCAATTCGACCCTATTTACAGTCCGAACTGGGTTTTGCACAAAACACAGAAAAGTTGCTAGGCTCGAAAAGGGAACTTTTGGCACCAATTTCACCCCAAACCGAGCTACGAGTAAAAAGTTATAAGCTACGCAAGAACAGGGCAGATTCCAGAATCCTTCACATGAAATGACGAACCGCTGAACTTGCGGCCACTTTTTCTCCTAGCTCGAGGCCGAACCAGTTTTCCGCTAAAACACAGAAAACGTGCCCGGTCCCGAGCTCGAAGCGTGGGCGCCAGTTTCGGCTCAATCGGAGTTATGACGGAAAAATTACGTGCGAGTTAAAACTGGGCAGAAAGCTAATGTTCACATAAAAAAAAACGATCTAAACAACAATGGTTTACGGTTTACGGTTTACGGATTAGACAAAGGTGGTATTAGGGTTCTGCCACGGTCACCACCCACTGCCACCTCCGGCAGTGGGGCACGGCGGCGGCGGTGTCGGCTTTTCGGCGACCCTTAAACACACGTACCCACACACGCACACCACCTACTATCGCTACACAACAACACCGACAGTGGAGGACCACGGCTGCCACCCCGGCAGCGACCAAGGCCGCGTGCGGCAGCGGCAGCGGCGGTGGCGGTCCAACATCGCCGGCGACGGTGGGGAAAAAAAATAAGGAAGAACGAAAGGGTTTACCTTATGACGACAACGAGACCGCAACCACACTAAACCCCGGCTTTTCTCTAACCCGCTACACACTTCCGCTCTGCACCTCACGATCTCAGACGGGAGGCAGCAGCGACCTCCGGCGAAGCAGCAGCAGTTTTCCGGCCGGCTTCTTCTTTTTACTCCGGCGATCTCCTTCTCTCTAACTCCCTCACTCTCTCGATATCTCTCTCACTCTCCCGTATACTGCTCTCTCTCTCTCTCTCTCTCTCTCTCTCTATTTCTCTTGCAGCTACACAGTTCAACGAAACAGGAAAACAAAAGGGAAGGGGGGGGGGGGGGGTAGGGGAAGGTCGCCGGCAGGGGGGGGACCTCTCACTTCTCTCTCTCGGTTTCAAATATGGTCATTTCTTAAATTCCCTATTTTTTTCCTTGACTTATTTTGCTACCCTCCGTATGCCAATTCCAAAAACACATGCCAAACTTAGCCCAAAACAATTTTTGGTCCCTCAAGAACCCATAATAACTCCCTAAGCCCCCTACTGGAAAAAAATTACAGTTAGGTTCGACTCTTCTAACCCCGCTAACAAAAATCACATTTAACCAAAATTAAAAGAAAGAAATAATACAAGGAACATACCTACCGGATTACGGGCTTTACAGTTTGGGTGATACATTTCAACCCCGTTTAAGTAAACGGGTTGACACGACACGAAAATTAAACGGGTACGGTCAGGGTAAAAAATTCCAACTCGAAAATGACCCGAATAACTCGTTTATATATATACATACATATATATATATATATAATTAGTTTTCTTTTTAATTCTTTGGATTTTTAATGCCTTGGATTTGGTTAGAATTTATAAGTTTGAATTATCAAATTTGGATTTCTAATGCCTCATTTGAATTTTGGATTTGTAATTTTTTGTGAATTTTCGGATTTTAATTTTCAATTTTATAAATGATAAACGGGTTAAATGTTAGTTTTGTGTTATATATCCCTCGGTCCGTGTTGGTTGCTAACTGCGATTAAATTTATTTATTTGTTGTATTGTGTGTGTATATATGTGTGTGTGTGAGACCGTCGCTCATAGTATCATCCACCACCATTTCAGCGACGGACTTTCGATGACGGATTCGCAACGAAAATCACTTTCAGTGACGGACCAGTGATAGAATTTTCCGTCACTAATAGAGTCGATTTTTGCAAACCATGATGGCCATATTGTATTTTCGAAACCGTAGGAACAAAAAGCGTTATCTGGAAAACCACAAGGACCAAATTTGTAGTTTACTCTTTAATAAATTAGTTTTACTCTTTTGGGGAAAAAATCCCGACTTCTATCATAACATTTTGTGGGTCATTCACTAAAGAGTTACCCTCGTAACCATTTACTAGGTCATTTATCTACCACATAAATATGACAATGACCGAAAATCTTACCTAGTAATTATAGGTGACGACTCTTACCTGATAAACACTTACCAGATAAATTTTTGCATATGATACCATTTCGATGGATTACAATGTTATTCACTAAAGTAAATTAATGTGTTTATTCTTATCGATAAACACATACTGAATAGGTATTTGAGTAAACGGTCCCTTAATATAATAAATATGATATGCTATTTACTCCATCTGCACAAACAATTTTCCTAACATAAGTTTTTAAATGAATGATTTGTTTGATTCTTAACTGAAGAGCATACATACATTTAAATACATGTTTAATAGTCTAAAAATTTGTTTTCAAAACTATTCTTCTTAAAACTCACCAAATTTCACCTATAATAAAATTAATAAGCAAGTTTATATGACAAAAAATTATGTCTTATAAAAATTTATTACCGGACAAAGCATGGTTCTAAATAACTTGTTATGGTCTTGTTATAGTGCATTATGGCATTAAGGCTTCGGTTAGCCGCCACGTTAACCCCTATGGCTCCACTCCAAGGTTTGGCTTGCATTGTAACGTGTTATGACATGTTACGATGCGTTACGACACACTATTTTGTAAGGTGTAGGATTATTTTTAGTATATAATTTGAAGAATAGATGATAATCATTTCATCAATGCTTAATTGATCTTCAAGACCCTAAACCAGCCCCGTTTCCATCCCTACCTTCAATGCTTAATTGATCTTCAAGACCCTCTCAAGCTCGGTCAACAAGGATGTCTTAAAAGAGGTTAAACCGGTAACCATTTAAAGAACAATGAAAGCGTTAAAGATAAATGTGAATAAAAGCTTTTTAAAAAGGAAATATGCGAAAATAAGTTTTGTTGCCAATTTCAACCTTATCCGATCCCATGAAGCCCTGAAGATAACAGTCAGAAAGTTATATGGTGACCTGAAATACTCGCCTCAAATTGACGACTTATAGGAAGGAGACTCAAGGCCTAGCCTCTATTTACCGGTTGGGTTGGCCCTGTGGTTATTGTTGCAAATTTCTTGCCCGATTTCCTCGACTGCTGGTCTCAAATAACATTCATATCTTACTATTGAATCAATAGGAAAAGAGACAATAATTACTATATACACATCAAGCAAAGGTTACCACCGGTGAGACTAGAACTCCGGCCTTGCAGATTTTGAAAGTGGGAGACATGCAGCAGAACAAGGCGGTGCTAACAGGAAGTTGGACATAGTTCAAGCATTGTTTATGGTGGTCTGATAGAATCAATTGCAAGTCTTGGTGGAGCTCGTGCCAATGCTGCCACATGTAACCATGTCTCTATTGATACGACTATTTCGTGCAAAATTTCAATGAATGTTGCTAAAATTTGTTTAGTGATCGTAAACCATCTACGTACTCCCTCTTATTGAGAAAAGATTAAAAGCACAAAGTTTCAACAACAATCATCAAATATACAAGTTCCGGACCGAAATAAGAGTTGGGCCTAAGAGGTCATCTGTTCAAGTCTTGCAAGGCTCTTGGGGATTTTCCTGACCGTTCTCCAGGCACATAGGGATTTTCCTGATCGTTCTACAGGCCCATGGGGATTTTCCTGATCGTTCTCCTGGGCCTCTGGGATTATTCGAGGTGCACGAAAGCTGGCTCGGACACCCATGGTTAACAAAAAAAATGCTTATGCACGTGTATATTGATTAAAGCACCAATAATGATATGAAACTACAAATGGTAGGATATGTTAGCCGATAATTATGCCTAACCAATCCCATAATCATCGGCCCATATTTCTGTATATTTTGTATTGCACTAATTAAGTTAGTTACCTTATTTATCTCTTTGTATTCTCAGTATATATGTAACATTATTATGATCAATGATACTCAAGGTTTTACACCATCTCACATGGTATCAGACTAGGGTTTGTTTCGAACACCCTGCCGTCCCTCCTTTCTGCTGCTGGTTTCGATCAGCCTTTCGTGTTCCTCCGCCGACTGTCATGGCCGATAAAGAAGCTGCAACTCCATCCTCGGATGCCGCCTTGCACAAGCCTCTCCATCCCGTGTATACGGTAAGTAATATTCAGCACAGAGTTCGAGTTTTAGATGGCACCAAAGTTTCTTATGCATCGTGGGTCAAGCTTTTTACGCTCCACGCCAAAGGGTATAATGTGCTTTGTCACATAGACGGTACGCCGCCACCCGCAAAAGATACACCCGACTTTGTCTCGTGGGAGAACATCGACTCCATTGTCTTACAATGGATCTATGGCACTCTCTCGGACGTTCTCCTTGTTCGGGTCTTAACAGATGTGTCCACTGCCCATGAGGCTTGGCTTCGTGTCAAACGCCCCTTTGTTAACAACAAAGGCCCACGGTCACAAGCTCTTCAGCATGAACTCGCCAATACCACCCTTGCCTCCATGCCGAACCTTGAAGCGTATTGTCAAAAAATACGTGATCTAACTGACCAACTAAACGCCCTTGACTTTCCCATGAACGACCAACAACGTGTCCTTCATCTTGTCAAGGGCCTACCCAAGGAGTATGACACCATCTCATCCATTTTGAACAATTCGTTACCCTCTTGGGAGGATGCCATTGAGCAACTAATCTCCGAGGCCGGTCGACTAAAAACTCGAGATGCCGTCACTCATACCCCTGCCATTGCCGCTGCCATCCCACCCTCCAAACCCTCCTCCCAATCCGCCTCCTCTACTGCCAACCAACAACAGCCCCAACAGAACCCTTCGGTCCCATACCCACCCTCTAATTATTCCAACCGAGGCCCATCTAATAACCGGACCAACTACCGCTCAAACTCCCGCAATAATTCCAACCGTGGCCCTAACAACTACCACAACCGAAACTCCTCAGCCTCACCTCAAAACTCCTATAACCGTTCCTACAATCCACCACCTCCCTACCCATCCAATAACCAAAAGCCACCCTTTTACCCTCCATTTTGGGCTCCCCAATATTGGACACCTCCACCTTGCCCTTACCCAACCCAAGCTTGGTCCCCACCTTACTACCCCTCGGCCCCACCCAATAACCAACAACACCGTGGCAACCAAAGGTCGGCACAGGCTAATCTTGCTGAGGTAGACCCTCTTGAACCGACACAGCTCGCTGATGCGGTTCATGCTCTCTCTGTGGACACAGGCGATGATGACTCGCAATGGAACTTCGATACAGGTGCTTCTTCTCATATTTCGTTATCTCAAAATAATATTGACTTGTTTTCTACATGTGCACCAATAGCGTCAATAATTGTTGGCGATGGTAATAAACTTCCAGTTTTGGGCTCGGGACATTCCACCCTCAACTTTGCCTCTAAACCTTTGTACCTTAAAAACATTCTTTTTAACCCCAATATAGTGAAAAACCTTATCTCTGTCCGACAATTCAATATTGACAATTACACATCCATTGAATTTGACCCGTATGGTTTTTCTGTCAAGGATTTCAAGGATGGCACGATCCTGAGTCGTCACAACAGTACGAGTGATCTGTACCCGCTCACACCCAATGCTTCCGCTACTGCTTGCTTTGCGTCCACTCAAGACTCGTCTTTTTGGCACCATCGCCTCGGTCACCCGGGGCAACCCATTATGGATTATCTTCGTTTAAACAATTTTATTTCTTGTAATAAGCAAAGGGCTTCATCCCTTTGCCATGCGTGTCAGTTATCCAAGCATAAACGATTACCATTTTCTGACTCTGTTACTCAAACTTTATGTCCTTTCTCTTTATTACATTGTGATCTGTGGACTTCTCCTGTTTTGAGCCATGCTAGTTATAAATATTATTTAGTTATAATTGACGACTTTACCCAATACACATGGGTTTACCCTCTCCGTTTTAAATCCGAAACATTTTCTAAGATCACCCACTTTCACCAATTTGTCTCTACTCAGTTTCGTCTACCCATTCAAGCTATTCAGTGTGACATGGGCGGCGAATTTGACAACACCAATTTTCATACCTTCACCTCTCAGAATGGCATTCAACTCCGTTTTTCTTGTCCCCACACCTCACAACAGAATGGCAAAGCAGAGCGCATGATTCGTCGGTTAAACGAAATCATGTTCACACTTCTCACCCACGCATCTCTACCTTCATCTTATTGGGTTGAGGCGCTCCACACT
The DNA here is from genome assembly GCA_033807775.1 of Saussurea involucrata. Lineage (NCBI taxonomy): Eukaryota > Viridiplantae > Streptophyta > Magnoliopsida > Asterales > Asteraceae > Saussurea > Saussurea involucrata. Next base: position 114,670,585 of record CM066324.1, read on the forward strand.
GCCTCATACCTTCACAACATTTTACCCACTAAACTCCATCACAACCGCACCCCTCTTTCCCTTTTGTACCTACGGGAACCTTCCTATGACCACCTCCGAGTGTTTGGCAGCCTCTGCTACCCTAACACTTCTGCCACCCGCCCAAATAAACTTACCCACCGTGCCACTCCGTGCCTATTCCTCGGCTACCCGGCCAACTATCGTGGGTACCGCTGTCTTGACCTTGCTTCCGGAAAAACTATCTTTTCCCGTCATGTAACCTTTGACGAGGAAGTCTTCCCTCACGCCAACCCCTCTACCCCACCACCGGACCACTCCTTTCTCGACCCTAACCCTCTACTGTATGATCCCACTCAGTTTGCCTCCCCACCTACGGTTCCACATCCCTCGGCCCAGCACCATCAGTCTCCTTCCCCTCTTCCACAGGCCCCCTCGCCTCAACCATCGGCTCAACATCCAACCTCCCCTACTTCCACTCCTCCAGCACAATTCGACACCCAACAACCCCCCAGCCCAACAGCGCCTACCCACCCGCAGCCTACCCCACCAGCCGCTACACAACCATCCGATCCTACTCAACCAGCCCACCCGATGCAAACCCGGTCCCGTGCCGGCATATTTAAGCCCAAAATCCCTTTCTCACTTCACACTCAGACCACCAACACCCTTTCCCCCCTTCCAAAATCTCACCTCACTGCCCTAACCGACCCAAACTGGAAACTCGCCATGGTCGACGAATATGAAGCTCTATTGGCTAATCACACGTGGGAACTTGTCCCCCGCCCACCAGACGCACCTGTTATACGATGCATGTGGCTGTTTAAGCACAAGTTCCACGCAGATGGCTCCCTCGAACGTCACAAGGCTCGTTTAGTTGTAAATGGAAAAAGTCAAACTGTTGGCATTGACTGTGATGAAACATTCAGCCCGGTGGTTAAACCCACTACCATACGCACAGTTCTCAGTCTCGCCGTCTCACGAGGTTGGTCCATGCACCAACTTGATGTCAAAAACGCTTTTCTTCATGGAAATCTGAAGGAAACCGTCTACATGTTCCAGCCGCCGGGATTCACGTCCACCACATACCCTAAACATGTGTGTAAATTAAATAAATCTTTGTATGGTCTAAAACAGGCTCCAAGGGCCTGGTATCAACGTTTTGCAGGGTTCGTACTCAAGAGCGGTTTCAGGGGCAGTCTATGTGATACATCGTTGTTTATTTATCACCACGGAAATCAAATGGCTTATCTTCTTTTATACGTGGATGACATTATTTTGACTGCTTCAAGTGACACTCTACTTCAGCAAATTATTAAATCCCTCACCTCTGAATTTAAAATGACTGATTTGGGATCTCTGCATCACTTTTTGGGAATTGCTGTAACCAAACAAGCTAACGGGGTTCTATTGTCTCAATCTACCTATGCTGCCGACATCTTGTCTCGAGCAAAGATGTCCGACTGCAAACCCGCCAGCACCCCCGTCGAAGCCGGCTCCAAGCTAAGTGCCGACCGTGGCTCGTGTTTTGAAGATGGCTCCCTATACCGAAGCTTAGCTGGCGCACTTCAGTATCTCACTATCACTAGGCCGGACATTGCCTATGCTGTTCAACAGGTCTGTCTCTTCATGCACGCTCCACGGGAACCTCACTTTCAGTTCTTGAAGAGAATTCTCCGATACATTCAGGGCACCCTTCATCACGGATTATTGCTTTCACCATCATCCTCAACGGCTCTTACTGCCTACTCTGATGCCGATTGGGGCGGGTGCCCCGACTCCAGACGATCCACCTCCGGTTACTGTGTTTACTTAGGTCCAAACTTGATCTCCTGGTCTTCTAAACGACAATCAACAATCTCAAGATCAAGTGCTGAGGCCGAATACCGAGCAGTTGCTAACACCGTTGCCGAACTCAGTTGGGTTCGCAATCTTTTGCTCGAATTGCAGGTGCCTGTTCGTCATGCCTCTCTTATCTACTGTGACAACATCTCGGCTGTCTACCTTGCTGAAAATCCGGTTAATCATCAACGCACCAAACACATTGAACTGGATATACACTTCGTCCGAGAGAAAGTTCATCTTGGCACCGTCAAAGTCCTCCACGTCCCTGCCGATTATCAGTATGCGGATATCTTCACCAAAGGTCTTCCAAAACATCTGTTTCAGCGATTCCGCTCCAGTTTATGCCTTCGTCTTCCTACGGCTCAAACTGCGGGGGCGTGTTAGCCGATAATTATGCCTAACCAATCCCATAATCATCGGCCCATATTTCTGTATATTTTGTATTGCACTAATTAAGTTAGTTACCTTATTTATCTCTTTGTATTCTCAGTATATATGTAACATTATTATGATCAATGATACTCAAGGTTTTACACCATCTCACAGGATAAACATCTATGTGTGTGTGTATATATATATATGAAGTTTTGAAACCAAAGTAAAATCAAACGAGCCCATTATATCGCATCCATAACTGCTTATTGTTAATCTTTCGTTATCAAATGGTTGCAGTGAATTTGTTGGCATTGGGAGTGGGTACTTGATACATTTGGGAAGAACTGGACTACAAAAGTAAACAAAAACCACATGTGGGATGGGATTAAACAACCTGAACCAAAAACAGGAGAAGCAATAATAATCATACAAAGTAAATCACACTGCAAAACTTCAAGTTTCAAGTTAAATAACTCAATGAACAGTTGAAACTTCAAGAGCAATTATCAGACCTTTATGATGTTGAACTGAATTTTCTGCTTGTCATCTCCTCAGCCTCATATAATATGTGATTTATAAGTCGTCTTCCTGCACTGCAACGTAAATACACACAAAAAATCTCCATTTTCAAACAAAACTACTCTACCCTCATCATGTTCACACAGAACTCGTGTTGTGTCCAATAGATTGGGTCAACAAATTGCTCAAAATTTTAACATCTAACACATTTTCTAGAAAAAAAGTTACAGTCTCAAATAAATAAAGAGAAGCGTCCCCAAATAAATCATAAAAAAATTGTCACCATAAAATCTACATGTCTTTTTGGATATCTCTGAGTTAATAAGTTAGGAATAATACTCGTACCTTTATCCATGGTATTCCCACCAATACATGAGAACAATTAGCATCTTAGTTGGCTCATAACTTATACAGCTACTGATTCAAGCTTAGACATTCTAAATTAACACCCAAGTCACTTAAACCACTACTGTCTGACAAATTGAAACACTGATAGCATTTCTACTGAAATTTCGACTTGACCTATTAGTAAAATCATAGTTTGCCATTTTCTACAACCCATAATGCATTTGTATATAATAAGTTAACATATATCAACTACTCTATATTATATAACACTAAGTAAAAATTAATACCAACACAATTCCCATCAACATACTATATTCAACATCTTTCCAAAAGAGTCATCACACATTGCATTATCCAATAATATCATGTGCTTGCTTTTACTACCGCTAGCATAACTTATACAAATTCTATTTAAGGAAAGTGGCCATAAACCGGATTCAATTGAATGCACATTCTTTTAAACAAGGAATACATAAGTCATGTATGCAAGTAATTAACAATGCCCATGTACATCTACAGCACCAGGGGGTAATACTAACCATGATACCGCATAAATACCACTTGCATAGCACCCTTCTGTTCTGGATCAGATGGCCAAGAGAGTGGACCACATTCAACCTTGTAACCTAAACTTTCAAGTAACACTACACAAGCTAGGGACTATTAGCAAGAGATTGAAACTGCAACATGTATTAGATTATGGATATTTGGTCCAACCAAACCAAACACATTATACCCCACACAAAGGTAGCGTCTAGGGGTAGGATGTAAGTAGACCTCGCATCTACCCCAAAGGGTAGACAGGCTGTCTCCTTGAAGACCTCCACCTTGCTAACCAAAAGCAATAAATAAATAAAAAACAAGAGACGTGGTTTGCTCGTGAATTTATTTTTCTAACAAAACAAAAAAGGAACAAGATAATCGGTAACTAATACAATTAAATGCAGGATTCTCAACAAATTTGTCATCCAATTAAATGCAGGATTCTAAGCCCTGAAAATAAGATTTCTAACCACTAAATGATGTAAGCCTTTAATAAGTCGATTCCATACTCACTTGAGTTACAATATGCTTCTTTTTGTATAAGAGAATGCTATAATAAGCCTGAATAAAATATGCTTGAAGTAAACATACTACTACCTACATTCCAAAAACATAAAAATTCTAACTTCGCATAATAAAATAACATCAAGAGGGAAGACTATCTTAAATAGATAACATTTTAGGCTAAATTAATTGTTTTGTGTTTGATAGGACTAAAGAGTTCATACATATTAATGTTCGATGTCCAAATCCAGTAGGAGCAGCAGCCTCGTTATCAATCAAGCAGCAGCCTTGCTGTAGTAGCAAAAACAACATTCCATCAGCATCTAGAGCAACCCCGGAACCATTCTTTGATCGGTAAATTCAATGATTGGGTGGTTTATTTTGAGATTGGTTGAAATTTTTACCTGAAGCTTTGATTTCATTTCGTTGTTCGAAGCTTTTGCACCATAAATTTTAGTCTATTCTGGAGTGAGTAGTGAGTTTATAATCAAATATGGATTGACACCCATTTGTTTGATTCATTTATTTAGGATGATGACCAAAATCATCGTTCTAAGTTGTTGCTCTAGATGGTGTGCAAGGTGTGTTGTGGAAACAACTCATTAAAGTGATATATTAGTTCTTGCATCTAGATGATCATCATTATCATTATTCCATTAATTGGTGCCCGCATCATAAGCATGTGCGTAGATATTGGTCGGTGAGTTCAACAAGAGTGAAAGATTGTTGATATATCCATGTATACTGTAACACCCGTGATTTTCGGATAAGTACAACTTCGATTCAGTGAGGAATCGATCTTTTAAGAAAAAAATGGAAAATAGGATTTGGAGTTCAATCCTAGATTTTATTGTCTTGTTGGATGGGGATTTCGAATACGAGTCCAACGGTTCTTTCTGGAGCGAAAACGGAGCTAGAACGAGGAAGTTATGGCCAAAACGAGTTTCGGCACACCTTGAGCTATAGTGCCCAGCGATTGTGACACTGTCACTATCGCCGTGTCACTATCGCCCAAGTGGTACCGAGAGTTGTGAGGGGTTGAGCGATTGTGCCCCGGCGATTGTGACTATGTCACTATCGCCCTGTCACTCTCGCCAGAAGTGTACCGCGGGTGAGTTTGGGGTGAGCGACTATGCCCCGGCGATTGTGACCATGTCACTATCTCCTGTCATTATCGCCGTCGGGCAGGGGGCTTTAAATCCTTTTCTCATTTCTTCTTCTTCATTGGACATCTCTCTCTCGACTCAACTCTCTCTCTCAGGCGATTTCTCTCAAGAACATCATCCCCTCCCCTCTCCTTCTTCATTTATTCACCATCTAAGTTGTAATCAAACCCTTCCTTCATTGTTGAGCATATTGGAGAGCTTGGAGCTTTTGTGGAGATTAGGGGTTCGTCTTGGAGGATTCAAGTGTTAAGGTACTCTCTAGTTAGATTATTGTTATATTTCACTTCCTCTTCATATTGTGGTGTTGTAGGTCGATTTTGGTGATGAGGGGTTAAGGAAATATGGTTTTATTCATCTACAAGAACTAGGGTTTGGTTTTGGAAGTTTTGGCTTGAGGATGCAAACTTCATCAAAGGAGCTTACGTTGGAGAAACTCTAGATTTAGCATAAATCTAGCAAGGTGAGTTCAAGTTACTTTGCTAAAACGTTGTACATGCCAAAATGAATATTTTACAAATATGTGTGTGTTTTACTTGAAAATATATGTGGTTGAGTTATTTGATTGATTTAACTCTTTTGAAGTGTTTATCTTCATAAATGTGTAAAACACCCATATTTGGTGCTTTTAGATGTTTGGATGGTTAGAAACCATAAATTGTCTTTAAAAGATTATTTGCTCAAAATGAGGTTTAATTGATGGTTTAATCATATATGTGTAAATGATTTTGTAAACCAATTGGGAAATACACTTTTAAGTGTTATGTGTCATTTTGAGAATTATAAGGGTGTGAGTCCTTTGGGAAACCCTTTTTGTTTAACCCGTGATGAGTTTTGGGGTTAATGATGATTTTGAAGTATAGCTTGCCTAAACAAAGTTTAAAAGTGTTTTTGACCGACGTATGGGTCTAGCAAGCTTGGAGCACTTTGCTCGGTTTTGACTGTGAGTAAGTCTTGGGGACATTTGTCCGGTTTAAATGGCTCAATGTGGAGTCTTGTTGATGGGTTGCTTTTATTTCACCGTTTTGCATTTATTGCACGTACGAATATTTACATGCTTGGGTGAGTGAGTCATTCCGTGATAGGCATATTGTTGGTAGACTGTATTGCATTGGATCCATAGGCATGTTAGTCAGTCGTTTGTATTGGTCAATTGGGTATCTTGAGGTTGGACCTCGGTACCCATGTTTTATGACCTTAACTTCTAAGTAGGCACTAGGAGGATATAGTCTTGGACACTTACCTTGGAGGTTTGTGTAGCGATCCACGCCTTCGGGATTTATACCTTGGAGGTAGTCCCGATGTGCCGGGCCTTGAGGCGTTACCTTGGAGGTAGACGTCAAGGTATATCTTCAATTACGGTGTAACTTGGCTTCGTAGAGTAGAGTCGTGGACTAGGCCAGACGTATGTGGTAATTCCTGATTTCGTTGGGAGGGCAGAGATAGGCATAACGTAACTTGTAATCTCTACTCCCAGTTGTGCGATAAACGTTGTATGGGTGGTATACTTATGTGTTACCTCCACCTTCAACGGATACGGGTCTCCCCCGTTTATAGTATTTGGATTTTATACATTTTACGTTTGCGTGAGTTGGCTTCGTATTATGTTTCCAATGAAAGATTATATTTAAATGGATGTTTTCCATGTTTTAAGGGTTGAGTATGTATTGGCAACCGTGTTTGAAGGTTTTGCCTAAAACTAGAATTATTCACGTATTTGAGTGACTTGGGATTGTAACGCATTTTGGAAAACGTTTTACACTTTTCGGGAATGGTTCCCATGGATTTTGGGTGCGTTGGAAAATGAGTCTTTTATGCCCGCTTGGGAAACCCTTTTGGAAATGATAATCTTTGTCGAAATCTTTCATTTAAAGATTTACCGAATCATGACTAAAACTAATATCTTCTGATTTATGATTTTATATAGTCATGATAAAATGCTTGAACTCACTAGGCGTAAGCCTAACCCTTTTTATTTGTCGGCATGTGCAACAGGCTCAGGTTGGGGGTAGCTCTAGCTACATTATGAAGTGGAGAGTGCTAGTAAAGTGCACGAGAGGTGAATAGCTTAAGTTATGTTTCCGCATTTACCCTTGGGAAGTAGCACTTGTATTTGGATTAAGTGATGCCCGAAGTGGGTTTAGTCTTGGTAATGAGACTTGTGTAGTATGTATTACTTAGAGAAAACCATTGTTTGTAATTGGAGGTATTTTACCATTTGTTTTGAATGTAATATCGAAAATTTTAAATTAGTTGCTCTTTCCAAATTTGAGGGTGTTACATATACCCTCAGTATCGTAGCGAGCACTCTAAAATGCCTATTAATCGCCCTACTATCCTAATAAAAAAGGGTATAAATGTTATTCTTCCTCCACTAACCATGAAGGTGGCTTTCTTTGAGACTACGCCTTCTATTTAGAGGGGTGAACATAAACATTAGCCTTGGAGCCTTTGTGAAACATTACTTGATTTATCAACCGCCATTCGAGTCTTCTCCTCAACCCAATCTTCCTCATGAGTCAGAGTTCAAGTCCCTCGTCTATATTCCCCACATCTATCAGTTCCTGAGCCAGAGTCCCTAAATCCATCGATTGCCGAGTCCTCTCAATCTATGTGGCCTTGAGAAATTATAATAACATATTCGAGAACGAAGGAATAAGATGTAGAGCTTGAAGCAAGTTCACCACCAGTTCAACCCATTCATCCGAATTCAATATTTCCTAAGAAAGTCATAAGTGTAGATAAACCAGAAGTAGATTGTATTCTCTCCCACTATGAGATGATTCCAATGTGCCCTTGCCCAGAGGAAAGGAGTGAGACCATGTACAAGTTACCCTATTGGTAACTATATCACGTATGATGGTTTGCCACCTAATTTCAAAGCTTTTGTTTTTGCTCTTGACTCTACACGTTTGCTGAAAACCACTCATGAAGCCTTACAACATCTAGTGATGGAAGCGCTAGAAGAAATGGAACATAGAAACTTATGAATCTTCAACTTTGAAGGCTGCAAGTGGATATATACAATCAAGTATAAAGCAATGGCAGTGTAAAAAGGTGAAGGCTCGATTAATATCCCAAGGGTTTACTCAATAATATGGAATTGACAATCAAGAAACTTTCGCACCGGTTGCAAAACTCAACACAGTCAGGATACTTGTATCATTGGTTGTGAATCAAGATTGTCGTCTTCAACAATCAGGTATAATAAATGCATTCCTAAATGGAGACTTAGAAGAAATATATATATATATATATATATATATACACATATATATATATGGAAATTCCACGTGGATTTGTGGATTTGAAGGTACTCTAGTAAACAACCTAGCCTGTAAACTCTTTAAATCACTCTATGGACCAAAGCGATCTCCTAGAGTACGGCCTAACAGAATTTTCAGAGTCCATTGTGATGCTCGATGATGTATAATGTTAGGTAGAATGGTAGATCACATATTGTTTGTTTGACGATCCTAGGGAAAATTGTGATGCCGATAAATTTAAGAAAATATATTCTTTTAATACAAACTGGATCCGAGTGTTGGTCAGCCTTTTTATGTCGGTGTTGGTCAGCCCAGTCGGTTGGAGTAGCGTAAGTGGCGCAGGAGGTAAGCCGCCCAGCCGTACCACGACTATCCATGGGTGGTCCCTCCGAAGGTGGTCCCTCTGATTATTCAATAAGTATTTAAAGAATGTATTATTCTTTAATCTTAAAACAACCCTTTAAATAGATTTTGCTAAGTATATAAAGTTATGAATTTATCTATGAATTTATTCACTAAAAAACATTCTTCGGAAACTGATAACATAAAAGAAAATGATTTAAATATAAATTCCTCTGAATTACATATTTCAAACATCGAACAAAGTCTAACAAATTGGACAATTCCCAAACAAGATGTTAAAACAGTTTATAAAATAGGAACTTTTGATTATTTTCAAGGATATTCAATCAAAACTACATAACAAACTGTATCAATTAATAAAGATTATAATAATCTTACCCTCTTATCCAAATCATCCATAATACAACATAGACAAAAATACAAATTTTTACATGTTGGATTAGTTCAAGTTGCTATCAAACCCTTGTTTAGATTAGGAATTGATGCCCCAGTATTATTAATACTAAGATATGCTAGGCATACAAATTTCCAAAATTCTATACTTGCTATGGCAGAAACTAATGTAAATGGTCCGATTTATTTTAATTGTTACCCAACTTTTCTATAGGATTATTTGATCCAAATATACTAGATACCTTAGTTCTCACTAGGGCTGTAAACGAACCGAACGAACACGAACGGAGGCTTGTTCATGTTCGTTCGTTTAACTTAACCGAACAAACGAACGAACACGAACGGTAAACGAACGAAAATCTTTGTGTTCGTGTTCGTTCGTTTAAAAATCTAGTGTGTTCATGTTCGTTTATGTTCGTTCGTTAACCTGCTAAACAAACATAAACAAACGCACATAAACAAACAGGCTAAATGAACATAAACGAACAGGCTAAACAAACACTTATTAATGAACATAAGGAACCCAAACAGAAGGAACACAAGGTGAACCCACTATCTTGGGGTGCCCCAGTTAAAACTTTGCAATAGGTTCAAGCCATTAAGGCTCAAACCATCGGGTTCAAGCCATTAAGGCTCAAACCATCGGGTTTAAGCTGTGCAAGACTCAAACCACAACGAAACCAAACAAAAGTCAATATGAACCTAAAGCCATAAGGCAAGGCTCAAGCCAATAGGCTTGAACCACCATTGATGGCTTAAGGTTTGATGTGCTAGAAAATGAAAGGGTGAGCTCATATTTATACTAGTGGATGGGAGCAAATATACTTGTTACTAGCGATGTGGGATGGGAAAATGTGGTTAGGCAAGGATTGTAAGGGATATGCTCCCACATCGAAATCTAAGTGAAAAACAAGGGCATGAATGGTGTATAATTTGCTTGTTCGACTAAGAATCCAAATCCCACTTCCCTTTGTGTTTTTTATATTAATTATTTATATTTATAATTTGTCATCTATTTTCTATATAATTATTTTAATTATTTTTCAAAAAACGTGTGCATTATATTATATTTTTATTAATTATTTCTTATTAATTAGATATATTATTATTAATTTATTATGATCTGTAAACGAACATAAATGAACAAATTAACGAACATAAACGAACATAAATGAACGAACGTTCACGAACATAAATGAACGAACGAGACATATGTTCATGTTCGTTCGTTTAACTAAACGAACGAAAACACTTGTTCATGTTCGTTCGTTCGTTTGTTAAATAAACGAACTTCCCGTCGAACGGTTCACGAACGGTTCGCTGAACGTTCGGTTCGTTTACAGCCCTAGTTCTCACTATCAAAACAAAGAATTTAGAATTCAAAGAGAATACTAAACCTGTAGCTGTAATTTACAGAGTTTGTTATAAGACCATGACTTCAACCATAGAACCAAAAACTAAGATATCAAGCCCCAGAGACGAAACATTAATATTCGAAGCCAACCCCCAACATACTAAAATGCAAATACCAAAACGACTTAAATGGAATGAAATTACTCAATCTTGTAATTGGAATCTCCAAGATATTGGTATCCCAAAACCCATAGATAATTCTAATCACATATCAAACATTATTGAACATGAAGATGGATCAGTTGATATTAATTTTAATAATTTCGATAATCTCCGATCTGTTTCCTCAAGATTATCAACAGGATCAATAAATAGAGCAAAAACTCCTTCCTTTCAAAAATCCCAATCATTAAAATTCAAAAATGTAGATTTTAATAGATCAATTCCTCAAGCCTTTTATCAAGAAGGATCTGAAGAAACTCAAAGTTATGTTTACGAACCTACTCCTTCAGAAATTCAATCTGAAATTAATCAATATAAAGAACAAATATGAGTAACTCAATAATGAGTGATCCAGGTATTAATATGACGTACCTCAAAGAAGAATTTGACTATGATTATAATAAAGAAAGAAGAGATTTCTATTATTCATTTGTTAATGATTCTAAGAAAGAATTCAGACATCAACTCCTATGGAGAAAATATATCATAGAAAACAATGTTCATATAACTTTTTTTAATTGGTACGAAATGTATTGTAAAGAACAAAACATTCCAAATCCATTTATTAATATCTATGACACCCCAAAAATAACTCAAAGTTATAAAATCATGAAAAGTGATGAAACTATAACTTCAATACATCCTCCAAAAGATTCAATTATAATAAAAAATAAATTTATAGGAACACCTTTAGCAATTTCAAAACAAGATAAAGATGAAAACTTTAAAACTATTATTTATCAAAATAATTATTCAAATGAAATCCTTAATACTATGAGTCACCAACTAAGTAGAATAGAAAATAATCAAAGTAATAACATTAAAGGAACTGAGATTCCTTCTTCTAAAGAAAAGGTCAAAGAAAACGATAAAAATCCAATTTTTATACCCTACCAAATTGATTCAAATGCCAATCTAGGTTATAATAAAAAACTAGTTAATGAATTAGAACAAAAATTAAGCAATTTAAATGTAAATGTTCTAAATAAAGAATCAGATTCAGATTCAGATTCAGAATCTGAAGAAATATCTCAAATTCATGAACAATTTGCCAATAAATTAACTTTTAAAGGCACTTCTACTAATACTAGTCGCCCTCAAACAAGAAATTATTATAATAGACCAACTCTCCTAGATGTTCAATTTGAAGATACATCGGTTCTATTAAGGAGTTCATATGATGGTTCATCAATTTACGAATCGAATATTGACGGACTATCAGAACACCAAATTCTTAATATGGTTCAAGAAATGAATATGGCTTCAAATGCCTATATTACCCGAGATAACACTCAAAAACAAATTGCAGGCATGCTCGTTTCCGGTTTCATATGTACTTTAAGAAACTGGTGGGATATGTACCTATCTGAAGATTCTAAACGTACTATCCGAAATGCCAAGAAAACTGTAATCAAAATTGAAAACAATCAACAAATCCAAACTGAAGAAGAGGATGTAGTCGCTACTCTTATCTTTAGCATTGTAAAACACTTTATAGGAGATCCATCTCTATTCCAAGAAAAGAGCTCAGAAATACTCATAAACCTCACTTGTAGAAAACTACAAGATTACAGATGGTATAAAGATATGTTTTTATCAAAGGTAATGATAAGACCAGACTGTAGTGAACCCTTTTGGAAAGAAAAGTTCATTGCAGGTTTACCTAAACTCTTTGCTGAAAGAGTAAGAGAAAAATTAAGAGAAGAATATAATAATCAAATTCCTTATGCAGAATTAACTTATGGACAAATATCTGGTTACATTAATAAAGAAGGTTACATTAATAAAGAAGGATTAGCTATCTGTTCATATTTAAAACTTAAAGCCAAAATAAAGAAAGACAGAATAAATAATAAAGAAGAACTTGATAATTTATGTCAACAATATGGTTATGAAAATCTAACTGCTCCTACATCGTCAAAATCTAAAAAATATTCAAAAAAATACTCTGGCAAAAGGTTTAAAACAAAATATGATAAAAATAATAAATATGATAAAACTAATAATTATCATAAGAAAAAAACCATATAAAAAATTCAATAAAAAACCTCATAAGCAAAATGAATCAAAAGATATAATTATTTGTTATAAATGTGGTAAAACTGGACACGTGGTAAAGAACTGTTATGTTAAGAAAAAGATCAACGAATTACAAATTTCTGATCAACTAAAAACTCAAATAAGCAAATTAATTCTCAATAGTGATTATTCAAGCTCGGAATATGAATCTAGCATATCAGATTATGATAATAATGACTTAAATGTTTTAGAACAATGTTCAACTACCAGTTCAGATTCTGAAACATGTGAATGTTTAGGAAACTGTACTTGTAACAAAATTAATGTTATAACAAAAGAAGACAGAGAGATTCTAGAATTATTGGATAAAATTCCAGATCAAACTATTAAAGATGAAGCTACAAAAAAGTTTCTCAATTATAATCCTAAAATAGAAACAAATACTTCAAAGACTACTGAGTTATTAAATCCTCAAGAAGTTTTTAACAGGTTCTCCCAAACGACTAAACCAATATCTACTCAAGAACTTCAAGAAGAATTAACTTTAGTTAAAACAGAGATAAGGATTATCAAAGAACGTCTCTCAAAAATAGAAAAGGATAAAAGTAATATTCAAGATGAAATCCCTAAAGTCACAATCATTACAAATGAAGAATCAAACGTCAATAAAATTAAAATCCCTAAAAATATTTCCTATCAAAGATGGCATACAAGTATTAATCTTTGTATACAAAATGAATTTAAAATAACTGTCATTGCCCTTATTGATAGTGGCGCTGATATGAATGTTATCCAAGAAGAAATCATTCCTACAGTTTATTATGAGAAAACTTCAAATCGATTATCATCAGCTAATGGGTCAAAACTTGACATTTCTTATAAAGTTTCTAATGTTCATATTTGTAAAGATGATTATTGTTTTAAAACATCTTTAATCCTTGTCAAAAACTTAACCTCAACTTTAATTTTAGGATCACCTTTTATTTATCAACTTTACCCAATTAATGTAACTGAAGAAGGTCTTTGTACCAAAAATTTAAATAAAGAAATAATGTTTAAATTTACAGACCCAATTATTCATTCAGAACTAAATACCTTAAACAACAAAGTTAATCAAGCGAAATATTTAATTAACGAAATTAGCTATAAAAGAATTCTTGATAATCTACAAGATCCAAATATCCAAAATAGAATTAAAAAGACAAAAGAAAGATTTGAAAATAATGTTTGTTCTACTTTTCCTAATGCCTTTTGGAAAAGAAAACAACACACTGTTAAATTACCCTATATAAAATATTTCAATGAAAAAGACATTCCTTCAAAATCCAAAGCTATTCACATGTCAAATGAATTGCAAGATCACTGTAAGAAAGAAATTCAAGATTTATTAAATAAAAAACTCATAAGACCTTCAAAATCACCTTGGTCTTGTTCAGCTTTTTATGTCATGAACGCAGCTGAATTAGAAAGAGGTACTCCAAGACTTGTTATTAATTACAAACCTTTAAACAAAGTTCTAGAATGGATCCGATATCCAATACCAAATAAAAAATGACTTATTAAAAAGACTTTATGATGCAAAAATATTTTCAAAATTCGATATGAAGTTAGGATTATGGCAAATACAAATCCAAGAACAAGACAAATATAAAACAGGTTTTAATGTTCCTTTTGGTCATTATGAATGGAACGTCATGTCTTTTGGACTCAAAAACGCTCCTTCAGAATTCCAAAATATCATGAATAACATTATTATCCCTATAAGCAATTTTGCTATTGTTTATATTGATGATGTGTTAATTTTTTCAAAATCTTTGGATCAACATTTTAAACATTTAAACATATTTTATGATCTAGTTCTCAACAATGGACTAGTCATTTCTTCCACAAAAATGAGTTTATTTCAAACTAATATTAGATTCTTAGGACATGATATTGTTCAGGGAACTATCAAACCAATACAAAGAAGCTTAGAATTTGCTAATAAATTTCCAGATGAAATAAAAGACAAGACTCAACTTCAAAGATTTTTAGGATGTTTAAATTATGTCCATGACTTTTTTAAAGATTTAGGTGTTATTTGCAAACCCTTATATCAAAGATTAAAAAAGAATCCACCACCATGGACTCAAGAACATACCAATGTTATTAAACATATTAAAGAAAAAGTTAAATACTTGCATTGTATTAGTATACCACAACCAAATGCTAGTATCATCGTTGAAACTGATGCTAGTGATTTAGGATTTGGTGGAATATTAAAACAAAAAATTAACAAAGATTCAAATGAAGAATTAGTAAGATTCTTTTCAGGAGCATGGAATGATACTCAAAAAAATTATTCAACTGTTAAAAAAGAAATTTTAAGTATTGTTTTATGCATCAAAAAATTTGAGGATGATCTATATATGAAACCCTTTTTATTACGTATAGATTGTCAATCTGCAAAACCTATTTTAGAAAATGATATAAAAACGTTATTTCAAAACAAATTTTTGCAAGATGGCAAGCATTATTAAGCAATTTCGATTTCAAAATCGAATTTATCAAAGGCGAAAATAATTCTCTTCCAGATTTTTTATCAAGAGAATTTTTACAGGGGAAATGAATCAAAGAGAAGACAAAAAGATCATTGTTCAAAATTCTGAAAAGAAATTGCAGCTTTCTCCTTTCAGAGCAAATACTGCAAATACTACTCCTGCTCCCTTATCATCCATTTTTCCTATACAAAATAAATTTGCTCCAATTACTCCTACCAAAGCTCAGCCTTCCTAATCTTCTTTAATACAAAAGCCAGTTATCATCTCTCCAAACCATACTCCCAAAAGATCTATCATATTGTCCAATACACAAACAATCACTCCTCAAAATCCCAAACCTTCTTCCTCAAAAGAAAAAGGCAGTTCTTACTTCCAGAACCCTAACCAACAACTTGTCAAGATCCTTGAAGAACATGAAGTTCAACTCCACAACCAAGGATTTCATTCTCTTACAGATTTCCTCTTTTCCAAAAACTCCCTGTTCATAGGAGGCAGTCTAAAAACAAGTGATTATTATCAAGCAATTTTAGAAGATACAGGTTCTATCAAAGTTACTCATAATTCCAATCCTACTGATAGAACCACTATAGCTTATAGCAAGGTTCATATCTTTCATATTCTCTCTATTCAAGATTGGAAAGCCCGTCCTTACACCGAAAAAACCCTCTCAAACTATCCAAAACACCCTCATTACAATTACTATGATTACCAAGATGCTTGGTACAACCTCTTTTATCTCAAAAGCTACTCACATTCATGGTTCATATTTTTCGATAAAAATTTCGAGTGCTCATATCCAAAATGGTTCGTTCGATGGTTCAAATTTTTAGGAAATATTCTAGATACTCTCCCTAATCCTGTTTTAAAAGGTTTCCAAAAATACAAAGAAATCTTTTATCAAGACATTCCTGAGTTTGAATATCTCTTCAATTCACCATCTTATTCAAAATTCCATGGATTATCTCTTGGACTTTTAGTGTGACATCTGCAATTGGTATAAATCCAAGTCTTCTACAAAGAGTGGTTAGAGTCAAATGGTGGGACAACCTTCTTTCCAATCAAATTCAGAAGATGACAATTCAAGGAGTTTCAGAAGCAAAAGAAGAAGAAGATGAAGATGATGTAATAAAGCAGTTTTTCGCTACTCACTCCAAAGAAAAAATCAAAGGATATATCAAAGAAGTTAAACAAGGTTCTCCAAGTAGCTCAAACAGGTCTCAAGAAACAGAACTATTTCAAGATTCTCAAGACCCGTATTCTGACATAAATCTTTATGATTGATGTTTGAATTGTGTGAGTTTGGTGAATTGTCTTTGTAGACAATTTCTTTGACTATTCAAAAGTGTTATTATTCATATGTAGAAAATACAATTCTTCGTATTTTCGACTTATACTTATCAAAAAGTTTATCAAATATAAATCATCACTAACATTTACAGGTATGAAGAAAGGTGCCAAAAAGAATAGCAAGAAAGTCAAGAAAGCTATGACAAGAATGAAGACTACAAAAACCATGACAAAGAAGTCAAAAAGATGGAGCTCATTTTTCAAAGATATCAAGAGTTGTCGGCCATGCATTCCAAGAAGACAAAAGATGTCAGACGATAATGCAATTGAAAAGACAAAATATGTCGACAATCAATTACCGGTCAAAAGACTTCAATTATAGAGATTTGAAGGCCAGTTGGCGGTTGCTTCTCAACAACCAAAGAATCCGAATGCCTATAAAAGCATACTCAAGATAAAGAAGAAATCATCAGTTTTTTCCTTCCCTTTTTACAAAATTCTCTCTATCATAAATTCTTAGAATGATATGTCTAAGAAATCCCCTTCCCTCAAATTCTCAACCTCTAGATGTTCTAAGTCTTTAGACTTTCAAATATTCATATCTCCAGATGTATGCAAAGATTGTCGAAAAGACAATTGTACCATTGATCATTTAATCAAAGAAGGTATTTTCTGATCAAGCTTCGTGTTATTGTATTTGATAATGGTTGCCTTATTTTGCAAAAATTTGATAACACGCATTATATGAATTTATTTATTCATAGTTATAATCCAAATAGTATTATTAATGAAGTTACAAACTTTTTTGTTTTAAATCATATACTTCAATTTTTCGTCATTTATCAACAAGATTATCGTTATGATCCAATTTTACAAAGAGCTTCCCACAATGTATACCCACATGTTCATTATAATCCAATTTAAAAATCATGCTTAGTGTTGCTATATTTAATAACGGCTGTCTTATCCAAAAAAGTTTTTATCATAATCATCATTTTAAAATGTTTATTTCAAGTAATTCTCCAAATGAACTTGCTGACGATTTAGCAAATTTCTTTTTAGAAAGCAATATAATAGATTTTATTACTATTCATCAAGAACAAAGAAATTATTTTTCAAGAACAAATATATTTCAATCGATCCTGAATCGTTCTCATAATATATATATATATATATATATATATATAGAGAGAGAGAGA
Organism: Saussurea involucrata; assembly: GCA_033807775.1. Taxonomy (NCBI): domain Eukaryota; kingdom Viridiplantae; phylum Streptophyta; class Magnoliopsida; order Asterales; family Asteraceae; genus Saussurea; species Saussurea involucrata. The sequence goes on from CM066324.1 coordinate 114,688,521, forward strand.
GAGAGAGAGAGGAAGGTTCAGAGGAAAACCTCAAAAAAATGAAAAACTGAGGAACACCCTGGTAGCCATTCATCTAGATGGTATGAACTTGTGCATACAAGTAAATTAAGTTGTTTTTTGGTTTGTATGCACGTGTGCATCATGCATTTGTGCATATATGCACGTGTGCATGTTACAAATTATTTGTATGCATAGGTGCATACCATCCAGATAAAGGGCTACCAGAGTGTTCCTCAGTTTTCCGTTTTTTTAAGGTTTTCCCCTGAACCTGGCCATATATATATATATATATATAGGGGTGGGTTCAAATGAAAACTCATTTTCAATTGTGAACATGAGGACAAGTCACAACCATTGATCAAGATTTGGAAAACTAATCAATGGTTAAAACTTAATTAAACCAATTGAGAAGTGATTAGGGGCAAATCTGGAAATTTGAATCAACGCCTACCATGTTTGACTTTTTATTTTCTTTTTTAATTAAAAAACTTTTACCCCCTTAAAGTTTAAAATAATATATCTTAAAAATTACTAATATTTTAATCAAACAAATTACATCAAAAAAACGAGAATTTCGTGCTCTTCGATATGACATCCATCTCGATATAGTTTTTTCTTCATTTTAACCGTTTTTACGTGAAATGCTATGTATGTGTTATATTCGGTATGAATATGTATGCACGTTTCCTGGTGTGCATATTCAGTATGAATAACAAAGAGGAACGTTCATTCACTATTCATGACGAATAACACAGTATTCAAGATGAATAACACAACATTCAGGATGAATTATACACGAATTCCTGATTCATGTATTATTAAACATGAATCGTGTATTATTCATCCTGAATAACACATTATTCACCCTGAATAACACATTATTCATGTTGAATAATATATGAATGACCCGTGAAGGTTGAACACATGACGCACTCTCTTTGTTTTCCGATTCACAACCGAAACTTGGTTTTATTCTTTATGAATATGTATGCACATCTTCAGGTGTCCACATTCAGTATGAATAACAAAGGTGAACGTTCATTCACTATTCATGATGAATAATACAATATTCAGGATGAATAATACAATGTTCAGGATGAATAATACAGTATTCGGAATGAATAATACATGAATTCATGAATCGTGTATTATTCACCCTGAATGATGTATTATTCATACTGAATGATACATTATTCATGAATAAGAATACATGAGTGACTCGTGAAGGTGTGGAGACGTGACGCACTCTCTTTTGTTAATCGATTCACAATCGAAACTCGATAGGTTCCCGATTCATCTCGATAGGTGTTGGGTTATGGTAATGAAGAACACGATACCTTAGGACGCTGAAGAAAGTGTTGTAGAAGGTGATGTCGAGTTACAGACTTACGGTGTCGAGATGTTGTATGCACTTGAACATACATAAATATCCATACCGAATATAACACGTATATGACATTTCATGTAAAAACGGTTAAAACAACAAAAAAAACTATATCGAGATGGATGTCATATCGAAGAGCACGAAATTCTCGTTTTTTTGATGTAATTTGTTTGATTAAAATATTAGTAATTTTTAAGATAATTTATTTTAAACTTTAAGGGGGGTAAAAAATTTTAATTAAAAAAGAAAATAAAAAGTCAAATATGGTAGACGTGTGTTTAAATTAACTTCTCATTTTACCCCTAATCACCTTAATTAATAATTTCAATTAAAAACTCTATTTAATATAGGTCATTAGATCAATATAGGTGGAAGGGCTAAGATTCGTCCTCATGTTTACAATTGAAAATGAGTTTTTATTTTAACTTTCCTCTATATATATATATATATATATATATATAAAGGTGAGACCATCTTCACAAGAAAAATTATGACAGTGCGACAAGATCTACAGAAGTATCAATAACAAGTTGAAGGAAAAGACCTCGAGTCTGGAATATTTCCATGGAATGGAGGTGTCTCAATTAAATAATGTGTTATTATTTCTCAAAGGAAATAAATATTAGATCTACCGATGGATACCCACAAGAAGTTAGACTTGAAAACCAAAAGATCACGTATCAAAAGGGGGAGATATAAATGGTATGTTCGACGTTTCACCAGTCTTGATTCATCATGATCTGCGCCGACTTGATTTGGGAGTTTATCTTTCTTGATCGCTTCCTTTTCGGCCTTTCTTCCAATTGGCCTCTTCAAGCTTGCATGCTCGAGAGCTTCTATGTTGTCATCATCCAAATTGATCGACTTTGAAGCTTTACTAGAATAAACTCTTGACTTTTTTTATCTCTTGTATACTTGGACAAAAACCATTCACCTGGGTTGCGGTGAGAAGTTGAGGTTAACGTGAGAAGCTGTTAAATACCCCCCAATATGTTTCACGTATAATAGAAGAAATGCTCCACGTAGACTCAAGGAGGCGGGGACCGCAAGGAAGGAGAATATGGCGTCACCAGGTGGTTAGCCATTCTGTTATGAAGGGCAGTTTGGGGATTTACTTTCTGCTGTAGGGTGGAGGTTTAGCTATAAATAAGAGAGGGAGTAGTGTGGTTACTCATCGATATATTTGCTCACTCTTGTATTAGGAGAGTCTAGCCTCTCGAATTGCTAGTTTTCCTTTCATTTTGTTACTTAATATACCCAAACTCTGATGCTTTTATCCCCAATCTGTTGAGTCTTTCTGTGATAGAATTGGTTCATAACAAATTGGTATCAGAGCGTTCGATTCCTGTTATGGCTCCCTCTAGAGTGGAACCTGTAGCCCAGCGAATGGAAAGTGTGGAGGAGGATGTAGCAGCGGTTAAGTCTTCCTTGTTAGACCTACAGCAGACCTAGCAGAGGCAATTTCACGAACAGATGGCGCTCATAACCCAAAGATTCACTGAGATGGCGGCTGAGAATTCCCAACTTCGTTCTTCAATAAGGGATGAGGTCAGGGAGACCTTATCTGAATCTAATTGATTCAATGGAGGAACCCCACCGATTGGAAGCCCAAGTAACAACAGTGGTGGTATGGGAACAGGAACGCAAACTGGGGGGTCCAATTGGAGATTTCGTAAGCTGGATATGCCCTTATTTGACGGTAGTAACCCCGATGGATGGATCATTCGGGCAGAACGATACTTCACGTTCTATCGTTTGGGTGAATCGGAGAAGCTGGAGGCAGCGGTTGTGGCTTTGGAAGGAGATGCCTTGATTTGGTACCAGTGGGAGCATCGACGGAGGCCGATTAATCGATGGGAAGAGATGAAGACGGTGCTGCTTTGACAGTTCCGGCCGACTAGTTCGGGATCCTTGTACGAGCAGTGGTTAGTGGTTAGTGGTTAGCGGTTGTCCAGGAAGGGTCGGTGTTGGACTATCAGAGGCGTTTCATTGAATTAGCGGCCCCATTAAATAATATCCCAGATGAAATTGCCCTGGGCCAATTTATTAATGGGCTTAGGTCAGATTTAAGGGCTGAGGTCAGAATTCTTGGGCATCGCAACTCGGATCAGGCTATGGACCTTGCAATTAAATTAGAGGATAAGTTGAGGTCCACTATGGGGAAACGATCAGAGTCACGAGTATCTCCAGCCACAACAGGAGCAAACAGCGTGAGCTCAAAATCTGGTTCCTTCCAAACGACACCGGTGACTTCTTTTTCACGATCTGTGCCGTCACCTATCACTCGTACCGTCCCGATTTCACCGAGTGTGTTGGGAACGGATACAACAGGAAAAGCGTGGGGAGAAGTGCGTCGCCTATCTGACAAAGAATTACAGACAAAAAGGGAACGGGGTCTGTGTTTCCGATGTGACGAAAAATGGAACGTTGGGCACCGCTGCAAGCGCCGAGAATTGAGTGTTCTCTTAACACAGGAAGAGGACGAGCCTATAGAAGAAGATGGGCCAGGAATAGAAGGTTTGGTCGAGAACCCGCAGGCCGAGATCTGCTTGAACTCGGTGCTTGGGATCACTAATCCAAAAACATTGAAAATGAAGGGGTTATTGGGCGATGCTGAGGTAGCAGTCATGATCGATCCGGGGGCGACACATAATTTCATCTCTTTAACCACTATCCAGCAGTTGGGTGTTCTCGTGAACAAAACAGGAGATTTCGGGGTATCCTTGGGAACAGGGGAGGCGGTGAAGGGACAAGGAGAGTGCCAAGGAATTCGATTACACCTCCAAGGATTAGAAGTTTGTGAAGATTTCCTCCCTTTAAAATTGGGAAATTCTGATGTGATTTTGGGAATACAATGGTTAGAAAAGTTGGGGCCGGTAACGACGAACTGGAAGACGCAAATTATGAAATTCATGGTCAACGGGGTGCCGGTTACGCTAAAAGGGGATCCCTCCTTGGGCCGCTCAAAAGTGACACTGAAAAACATGATAAGATCCATCGTTCAGGAAGGGGGAGGATTTATGCTTCAATTAAATCAGGTGGAACGGGAATCCTCCGTGACAGATCTGCCCGAATCCCCAGCCTTCTTGAGTGAAGTTATAACAACTCATCGGGACGTTTTTGGATGGCCAGACGGGTTACCGCCAAAACGAGGTAGAGAGCACGCTATTATTCTCAAGGAGGGGGCAGATCCTGTATCCGTACGTCCTTACCGATATCCCCATGCTCAGAAAACAGAGATTGAAAAGCTGGTTCAAGATATGCTGCGAGCAGGGATTATACAGCCTTCGAGTGGGCCTTTTTTGAGTCCAGTGCTTCTGGTTAAAAAGAAAGATGGCTCGTGGAGGTTTTGTGTGGATTACCGAGCCTTGAACAAAGCTACTATACCGGATAAATACCCCATTCCAGTTATTGATGAATTGTTGGATGAGCTCTTTGGATCTCGAGTTTTTTCCAAACTGGACCTCAAGTCCGGGTATCATCAGATCAGGGTCAAGGAGGAGGACGTACCTAAAACTGCGTTCAGGACCCACGAAGGACATTACGAGTTTTTGGTTATGCATTTGGGCTAACCAACGCTCCCGCAACTTTTCAATCGGTAATGAATGAAATTTTATGTTGATCCAAACCCTCGGTGATTTGATAATGACCCTCTCTTAAATACTTAGTGAAAATTGTAAGTAAACAATATGTATCAGAGTTTCACTATCGCTGATAAGTACTAAGACCTTAAAGTACCGCTGATAGGAACTCTCGCTCTTTAGATTAAACATTCAGCGAACACTGTTCACCATAATGCTCTGAGTCTGTTCAGTCCTTATGGTGATCGCTGATAAGTTAGTTGTTTACTTATAATCCCTGAAGACAAGTTTCACGTCAACATAGGTTCTACGCTGAAGTCGAAGATCAAGCTCAAGAACCAGCGACAAGTCTCCTAATGAACTGATGCGGATCAGCGAAGACTCAGATTTGTCCACTCAACGTGAAGTATCAAGTACAAGACTTCAGCTATCGCTGAACTTTATCATTCGCTGATATAGAATGATAGAGCGTTGAATCAACGAAAGCCGATCATGAAGTCCTCCATACAAAGTACTTTTGTCTTAACCACCCTTGCACGTCTCCGTACGATATGTCAGAAAAGAACCTCCTTATTGTCTGAAATCGTACAACCACTCTGATACTACACTGTTCAAACATGCGGCTACTAAGGTTGTCTACAAAGGTCAATGACATACAACCAATGAGCTGCTGCCACGTGTAAAGTATAAACTGACATGCATTAAATGCATGCAGTATATAAGAAGGACTCCAGCTTCATTTTTGAAGCACTCGTAAACTCTGGTCGAGTCATTTTTCTTATCTTGAGATAGGTTATTATTAGTAATTTCCTTCTCTTTCTTAGTGCAAGAAACTTAGTGTTCCAACTTGTTTAGATTTAGGTTTATCCTTAATCTTGTTTCGCAACAAGCTGTAAATTGTTAATGATTTATCAATAAACAATTTAGAAAAGTAAAATCTGTAACCCCCCCCCCCCCTTCTACAAACTTGTATACCCCTTCGGGACCAACAAGTGGTATCAGAGCAGATTTGTTTAATCTCATAAACAAGATCTGATCTATACTAAGATTTCTCTTCCTTGCTATTTCTGAAAATGGCTACCAACACAAACACAAACTATATGGACAATGGTTCTCTTGCAAAACCCCCTAGATTCTCCAGAGATAATTTTAATCTATGGAAAAATAGGATGATTCTCTTCTTAGAAGGTGTAGACCCTACTATGCCTTATTATCTTGAAAACGGCCCATATATTCCTGTAAGAATTGATGCTGCAGTTCCAGCCGCTGAGAATAGACTTGCTATTCCAGAAAGGCTGATACCCAAGGAAGTTCATATGTGGACTGATGAAGATAAGAAGAAAGTGGCTATCGACACCAAAGCCAGATCCATACTCTCCATGGCTCTTCCTGACGAAGTCTATCATTCCGTCATGAACCTGAAAACCTCAAAAGCTATGTGGGACACAATCTGTGTTCAGTATGAAGGTACTTCTGAAGTCCAGGACTCTTGAAAGATCAACCTGGTAAGACAGTATGAAAGCTTCATTTGTGGTAAGAATGAAACTCTCTCTGAAGTACACCAACGTTTTAACTTTTTAATAATAGATATGAAAACTGTTGGTAAGGAATATTCTAACTTTGAAGTGCTGACAAAGTTTTTAGAATGTTTACATGAAAGCTGGGACAGTTATTCTATGTGTCTCAAGCTGTCAAAGGATCTAAGATCAATGACCCTTTCTACCTTATATGGCACGATGCTGAATCATGAGCAATCGAGTCATCTTAAGAAGAATCTTGTAAAAGATTCCAAAAGCACCCATGTTGCTTTAATCTCAGAGGAACCTTCCACTCAGCGACCCTCGGTCACTATCACTGAGTTGGAGAGTAACTCTGAAAGGTCATCAGATTCTGACTCTTCAGATGATGATGAATCTTTGGCTCTCCTCACTAAAAAGTTCAGGAGATTCGCCAAAAAGAAAATGTTCAGAAAGAATAAACCTCTTTCCATTACTGACAAGCCAAGATCATCAGCTCCTGTTGATAAGGCTACTACTACTTGTTTTAACTGTGAAAAGATAGGACATTTCGCTAACGAGTGCAGGTCAAAGAAAGTCTCTAGACCCTCGGCTTTTCCCAAGAAAAACTTTATTCCCAGGAATAGAGATGACAAATACGCCAAGCTGAAAGAAAGGTATGCAAAGCTGAAAAGCTTTAAGAAGAAAGGCAAAAACATGATGGTTAACTATGATTGGGTTGACTCTGATGAGGAAGAAACATCTGACTCTGAAGATGATGAAGCCAATCTCTGTCTTATGGCCAAACTTGAAGATGAGGAAGAAAATTCTGACATTCCCTCTACTTCAACCTCTGCTACTCATGTATCACCTTCCTTCTTTACCAATATTGCAAATATTGATGAAGCTGATAGTCTTCGAAAGATCGATCTTTTGACTAGAAGTTTATATGAAGCCATGAATGGCAAAACTGTAGTTGAAAATCAAAACCTTGATCTCGCTGAACAGCTTAAAAACTGTCACCTTCAAATAGAAAATCTTTCTAAATTTGAAGAAGACTTTAAAGATCAAGTGCACTTAAATCAGCTAGTCAAAATCGAGCGCGAAGAAGCTATCGCTGCATTAAAAGCTGAAAAAGCTACTGTTGATGGATGGTATAATTCCTCAACAAAGATCACTGAGATAATTAAGTCTCAGATTCCCCTGAGTGATAAACGTGGTCTTGGTTACAAAGCTGATACTCTAGAACCAACCACTGATCGTTCTATGCTCTTATTTGGAACTTTGGTATCCTCAGTCGATGATACTTCATCCTCTCAGTGTTCCTCTTCTAAACTGCCTATCCCTGAGGAAATTTCTACCTCTCCAAAAGGTAAAGAGAAAATGGTCTATCCAAAACCTACCTCTGTCTCTAAAGATAAAGGTAAATGAATTGCTTTTAACCAAAATCCTCATAAGGGTATCTGTATACCTAAGTTGAATGCTTCTAAAGCTTCAGTGACCTATCCCTCTGGATCAAGGAATCAGATCTCTGGATCTATTCAGCGTGGATCTATTCAGCGATCTACTCCTAGAATCAGAGTGGATGTCTTTGGTAAGAAATCCGAAGAACTAAATGTTCCTCAAATTTCAAAAACCAATAGCTTATTTGGTGCTGGTCCTTCTAATTCAAAATTTAAAGCTCAGCATTCAAATGGTCCTAGAACTATTTTTAGTTATAGGAAATGTTATCACTATGGACTTACTGATCATATTGCTAGTAAATGCCCCACAGCCACCAAAGTTGAAAAGATAGCTAAGGTGAAGATCACTGTCCACAAGGCAAAGAAGACCACTGAGGTTAAGAAATTAACCAAAGTGAAGACTGACAAAGCTGAATCTTCAAATGCTGCGAAGACTGCTGAACCTTCCATTCCAACTACTTCCACTGACAAATGTGTATACATGGTTAAGTGGGTACCCAAGAAAAACTAATTTTCCTTTGTAATGCATGTTAAGAAGGGTATCTGGTATCTCGATACCGGATGCTCTAGACACATGACTGGAAAGAAAAGCCTGCTCGCTGAATACAAGGAAGAGAAGGGTCCCTCTGTGACTTTCGGTGGAAATGGAAAAGGACATACCCGAGGGTTTGGTGTACTCTCAAATGGTACAACAACCTTCAGAAGAGTCGCATATGTTGAAGGGATGAAGCATAATCTTCTAAGCATCAGTCAGCTTTGCGACAAGGACAACAAAGTAATCTTTACTAAGGAATCCTGCTTTGTCGCTGACAAAAAGGAGAAGATAGCTCTCAGCGGTTATCGTTTGGAAAATGTTTATGTAATAAACATGGACTCAACAACCACTGAGAACTCATGTTTCTTCTCAAAAGCCTCATCAGATGTCAACTGGCTATGGCATAAGAGGCTCTCTCATCTAAACTTCAAGACACTGAATACTCTTTCTTCAAAAGAGTTAGTCACTGGTCTACCTCAGCACTCATACGCCAAAGAGTCCTTATGTTCAGCGTGTGAGAAAGGCAAGCAGACCAAAGCAACCTTTAAGTCAAAGCAAGTCTCCTCAGTGTCATCTCCTCTACAACTTCTCCATATGGATTTGTTTGGCCCTGTTAACAAACAATCCATCGCTGGAAAGAAATATACACTGGTCATAGTTGATGAATTCTCTCGATATACATGGGTTATGTTTCTCCGTTCTAAGAGTGACACCCCTGAAGAACTCATCACCTTTGTTCGGAAGATGGAAACCCTGAACAACTTGACCGTTCGCTCAATAAGGAGTGATCATGGGACTGAATTCAAAAACAGTTCTCTTGATTCCTTCTTTGAGAGTAAGGGTATTTCTCACAACTTTTTTTCAGTGAGAACACCGCAACAAAACGGATTCGCTGAAAGAAGAAATAGAACAATTATTGAAGTTGCACGTTCAATGCTCAACGATTCTCACCTGCCTACTCAGTTTTGGGCAGAAGCTGTCAACACTGCTTGTTTTACGCAAAACAGGTCGCTGATAGTTAAAAGATTCAATAAGACAGCCTATGAACTTTTTCATGGGAGAAAGCCTTCAATTAGCTTTCTTCACATCTTTGGATGTCAGTGTTTCATACTGAACAACAGAGATGCCCTTGGAAAGTTTGATCCTAAGGCTGATGATGGAATCTTTCTTGGATATTCTTCAATTTCCAAAGCCTTCAGAGTCTTCAATCGAAGAAGACAAACTGTTGAAGAAACTATTCACGTCACGTTTAACGAATCCCGTTCAGCGAACTCTAAACCGTCCGCTGATACTGAAGAACTGAATCAATGGATGTTTTCTCATCTTGGTGATTCAGAAGATATTCCCACTCCTCACACTCATACAGTTGAAGATGATAGTCCTACTATCATTCATTCCAAATATGCAGAATAGTGAAGCTGAAACATCATGGGTCTCAGCTGTTCCTTTAAACGCTATACCTGCTTCTGAACCAAATGTCTCAGACATTCCATCTACTTCTTAGCAATCAGTGAATGAATTGACATCTGCACCTACTCCTCTCTTGGCTGATATTCCAGAAGTTGCTGAAGCTTCATCTTCAGCTCCTCCAGTTCAATTTGAGTCAGCGAATTATGCTCCTGCTCATCGATGGACTGTAAATCACCCAATTGATCAAATTCTTGGTGATCCAAACGCTGGTGTTCAGACTCGACGAAGTGCAGGTAATATTTGTTTATTTGTTAACTTTATTTCTCTGATTGAACCAAAGAAAGTAGATGATTCCCTCAAAGATCCAAACTGGGTCAGCGCTATGCAAGAAGAGCTGACTGAATTCGAAAGAAACAAAGTTTGGAAACTTGTTCGAAGACCAACTGACAAGACAGTGATAGGCACTAAATGGGTCTATCGTAACAAGTTGGACGAACATGGAACTGTAACCCACAACAAGGCTCGACTTGTTGCTCAGGGATACAGACAAGAGGAAGGCATAGATTACGACGAAACATTTGCTCCAGTAGCAAGACTAGAATCTATCCGTCTATTCTTAGCATACGCTGTACACAAAGACTTCAAAGTATATCAGATGGATGTTAAGTCAGCGTTTCTAAATGGAAAGCTGAATGAAGAAGTCTATGTGGAACACCCTCCAGGATTCTCAGATCCTAAGCGTCCAGGTTATGTTTATAAACTGGATAGGGCACTTTATGGCTTAAAGCAAGCTCCTCGTGCATGGTATGACACTCTATCCTCTTATCTCCATATTGAAAAATTTGAGCGTGGTAAAATCGATAAGACTCTATTCTTCAGGAAAGTAAAAGGTCATATTATTCTTGTTCAGATATATGTTGATGACATTATATTTGGTTCTACTAACCCTGACCTTTGTACTCGTTTCGCTGATAGAATGAAAGAAGAGTATAAAATGAGCATGATGGGTGAGCTAACATATTTCCTTGGTCTTCAGATAAAGCAAAATGAAAAAGGAACTTTCATTAATCAGGGAAAGTATGTTAAAGATATGCTGAAGAAATTCGATTTAACTCAGAGTTCAGCTATGAAAACCCCTATGGCACCACCGCTGACACTAAACAAGGATCCCTCTGGATACCTGTTAATGTCACGCTATACCGTGGGATGATCGGCTCTCTCTTGTATCTTACAGCTAGCCGACCCGATATTATGTACGCAACCTGTTTGTGTGCACGATATCAAGCTGAACCTAAGGAATCTCATATGATCGTTGTAAAGCGAATTTTTCGATACCTTAAGGGTACTGCGAACCTAGATCTTTGGTATCCCAAAGACTCAGGGTTTGATCTAATCGCCTATTCAGATAGTGATTTTGCAGGTTGCAAATTGGATAGGAAAAGCACCACAGGAGGCTGTCAGCTCTTGGGTGGAAAGCTGGTGAGTTGGACAAGTAAAAAGCAAAACTCAGTGTCCACCTCCACAGCTGAAGCTGAGTATGTAGCCGCTGGAAGCTGTTGTTCTCAGGTCTTGTGGATGAGAAATCAACTACTAGACTATGACCTTCAGCTCTCGAAAATTCCAATCTATTGCGACAGCATAAGTGCCATCGCTATAGCCAACAATCCAGTGCTACACTCAAAGACAAAACACATCGAAATCAGGTATCATTTTATCAGAGATCATGTGATGAATGGTGATATAGAACTTCACTTTATCCCAACTGACTATCAGTTAGCTGATCTGTTCACCAAACCTCTTGATGAGACAAGATTCAACTTTCTCATCAGCGAGCTTGGAATGCTGAACTTTGAAGAATAAAATCTTCAGCGGTTCACATTTGATCAGCGATAGGATAAAATCAACTTGTATAACCCATTCTATCATTCTCTCTCTGAATAAACTTGATTGGCTGATATCAAGGTATGTTTTTCTTTCGCTGACAATCGCATGTAAATGCAAGATTTCAAGACAAATTGCATCGCTGAATATCTCTTCCTTAATCAGCGATACTTTGAAATTTCTAAAACCAACACTGATATTTCTATTCAGTGTTTCATGTTTTTTAAAAAGTGTCCCTGAGCTTTCAAAACCTCATACATCCTAAAATATGAAAGGACATATGTGACGCCATCGCAACGGATAAGCCCCGACACGTTCTTTTTCTGACACACGTTTGCACGTTTCGTTTACCAGCCAATCAAATGCAAACACGTGTTCGTGTCATGATGAAAATCTTTTCCCGCTCAAGATTTTCTCTCTCTAATCTCACTATATAAACACACTTTGGGTTTATATTTTTCCTTTACGCGAACAACTTCTTACTCAAGTTTTCTCAAGAATACTGTTGCATCTTGAACATTCGAGTTTTCTCTCCTAAAGAACTGTTCATCTTCTACAAAGAACACAAGGTTAATATTCTTATATTATCTACTGTTTTAACTTGTTTTGGATCTTATCATTGTTTTTAAAAGATCAAACAAAAGAAACCATTCTTAAGATGTAATCATTTCTTTCAAGGTTTTATGAACATAACCTTTCATGGTTGTTCTTCAAGTTTAATCGCAAATATCTTAAACTTGTTCTTCATACGTTTTTCCAGAATCCCAATCCTCAAAGGAAACTGGAAAACAAGACTTTTTATTGGGTTTGCATTTCGTTTTCAAAAACAAGAAAACCCTAATCTTCATTAAAACATTTTTGTCTGAATGAAATGGATAAAATTCGAACCATCTTATTGGAAAATCTTTCCACATTAAGATTATTCTTATTTGTTAAATCTTTGGTTGAACTGATAATACAGAAATGGCATCTACTATTCCTACCGCTGAGAACATTGCTGCTGCTGAGGAACTGGAAATTATCAAGGCTCCTCAGGTCAAGTTCACACTTGAGGAACTTGATTGGACAAAAACAAACAACCTCTATGCGCTTTTCAAGTTTCCTCCTCGAAAGTAAGTCACACATCTGAATGATGCTGTGAAATTCCTTAAAACATGTTGCCTCTCTACAGCCCTGACAATAACACCCCCTGCTCATCAGCTACTACTATCTCAGTTCTGGTATTCTGCCAGACACACTCAGCTACCATCGACCAAAGATCCCACGAAGCAAATCGATTGCATCCTCTCTGACACTGATTTTGGCACCATAAAAATCACCCCTGCCATTATCCGAAAAGCCCAGAGCCTTCCCATCGCCACTAAAGAAAAACCCTTTGTTTCTCTCCCTGACCACAAGAAACATGCTGATAGGGAATCCATCACTGCATTCTTTGATGCAATGGGCTATGTATGGGAAACTGGGAGGGACAAGAAGCCTGAGAAGAAGCTGACCCTCATCAAGAAGTCAAAAATGCCCAGCGAGATGAACTTCATCTTCGCACACTTGATAAGCTGCATGACTGCAAAGACCGGCTCCTCTGATCAAGCCGCTCAACCTCAGCAAGCAATGGGATATGCATTGCTGAAGGGTCTTCATGTTGACTGGGCATCGATAATCTACGATGATCTTGTGCTTAGAGTAGACTCTGCTGCTGATCGACCATCATGGGTTCCATACCCAAGATTCCTCAGCGCCGTCTTCCAAACAGGCCTGAAGGATAACTACCCAAAAGTAGGAGACCTAAAACTCTCTCAGGTTGGTCCTAAGTTACTCGACTTCAAGCCAATGGCAAACGAGGTACGTCTCTCTACTCTCTTAACTCTTCTCAATCCTCCTTCAACTTCTGCAGCTCCTTCAGTGGACAAACCCACCGCTGATACCCCAGCTGCAACCTCCATTCCATCTAGAAAATGGAAACAATCATCTACCCAACTTGGTTCCAAAAGAACTAAGAAAACCAAGGACCAACCCCAGCAATCTCATGCTGAAGACTCCTCAGCTCATCTTGAAGAGCTGATGGAAAGTTCAGTGGTACGCTCTGCCACAGCTGAACAAGCCACCCTTTCCATCCCAGCTTCAGCGTCTCTAAACGCTGAAGTTATAAACTTGGAATCTACCCAACCTCCTTCAGTCTCTCTACAGACTGAAGAAGTGATTCTAAGCGGATCCAACGCTGAACCCCGCACCCAACCAACTTTCTCAACCTTCGTTTCTCTCTCTACTCCCTTGGACTCTAATCCAGTTTTCACCGCAATCACTGGAGCAACTGTCATTCTTCCAGAAGCTAAAGCTGATCCCTTTCAAGGAATGATGGATGCAGGACCTGCAGGAATTTCCATGCGTACACGCACTCTAGCTGACGACATGGAACATTATTCAGGTCACAGAAGTTTTGATGACTTCGTCGACCCTCCTGCAGGTATACACCAAACCATATACACTGTAACTAAACCCCAAACTTCTGAGCTTTCCTCTGTTCATAAGTTATTATCTGTTACAGGTCCTAATTTGGGAGACATCAACGCATCTCTGTAGAACCTGGATACAAAGTTGACAGGTATCACCACTACTCTCTCAGACAACTCTTCAGCTGTAACAAACGCTGGAGAGAATCTCAACAAGCTGACAACAGTGGTTGAACAGAATGCCTCCAAAGCTGATTTGGAGAAGGTTGATAGAACTCTTGGTGATTTTGCCAAAGTTCTTGCTGTCATCTACACAGACTACACCTCTCTCTTCAATCCATGTCCAACGAGTTCATAACGCTGAAGACATCGGTTGGAAATCTTCAGGGAGATATGTCTGCTGTAAAGACTGACGTGAGTTCTGTAAAGACTGACGTAAGTTCAGTGAAGACGATGGTACAGCAGATCCTGAATCACATGACCGCCCCTGCCCCTGCACCTTCGCATTTTACTCCGGCGGATCATGCTGAACTCTTCAAGATCACTCCTGCTATTACTGGCCTAGAAGACAGAGTAGCAGCGATTGAAAATTATATTGGGATCCCTGGCCAAGAAGACAGGGAACCAACTGCTGAGTCATCGCATTCCTCTCCCACTCATCATGAGGAAGGGGGGAGAAGAACTCTGAAAACCTTCCCCAAGATGAATCTATCGAGGGGGAGAAGACTGAAAACCTCTCCCTTACTGAAGAGGGGGAGAAGACAAATGAAGAAACTGTTGGACCTCAGGGAGATGAAAACCCTGAGGGAACCGAGAAGCTTACCTCTGTATCTGAGGGGGAGCAACTCGAAGAAGATGCTGAAGAATCTGAATCTGAAGCTGAAGATGAAGAAGCCGTCGACATCTCTGATGATGAACCATCCTCTTCTTCAAAGAATGATGATGATGACGATGATGATGATTCCTTTATCGTCAAGCCTTCTCAGAAGACTACAGCTCTTAAAGGGATCTTGATAAACGAACCTTCAGGGGAGCGGACCAAGACAAAGCCTTCAGCGTCTGAAGCTGACAAGGGCAAAGGAAAAGGTGTCGCTGAAGACGATGAAAATCTGACGATCTTGCTTCCAAAGCCAGTTTGTCAGGTACACTACATCTTACTTCCTTACACTGCATCCCTCCTCTATCTATACACATTATCAGCTCTACTCTCCACAAAAATCCTATACACTTAAACCAATTTCTTTTCTCTGTTCTACCCAAGTTCTTATTCGTAAGATCGTTGTGTTTCAGCTAGTCCTCTCCCCTGTTTGAGGATATCGCTGAAGTTTCTACAGCTGCGACTTCACCAACAATAATCCCAGCTCCCAACGCTGAAGAAATAATCTCAGTCTTGGATTTGATCTCTGAGACTGATGAACCTGAAGAACAGATGCTCTCTCACAAAAATAGACCTTCCTTGGATCCTCAAAAGCTAAGTGAAGAGGATCTGAAAAAGAGAGATGCAATGATAAAGAAGTTCGAAGATCAGCGAATCATCCTGAAGCGTGATCAACTTCCTTCTATTCCTCCAAAGTTCAGACTTTCTCAAAAGGAATACAAGGATCACCTCAGGGCTAAAAGGTTAATCGCTGAAAGAAGGGAAGCTGAAGAAAAAGACAGAGAACTCGCCATCCAGCTTACTCAACAATCAGTGAAAGACCCCAAGCTGAAAAGAACTCCAATCGAAGTTCAACGTCAACTATGGGAAAACGCCAAGAAGATCGTTGAAGAAAAGAGAACTGTCTCAATCTACTTTAATCTGGTGCAAAGAAAAGGTACACTTCAGATATCGACCTGCCAGAATCAACAAGGTACTTATCACTGGAAGATCAACCCTCAAAGTTTCAATCGCTGAAATCGATATATTCAGAGAGAACGGACAGTACGAAAAATTCTATGCTGAAGCTATCACGAAGTACGGTCTCTCTGAATGGTTGGAGATCAGATTAGCCATCCATAAGTCTCAATCTAAGTACAAGGATCATGTCGAAAAGCTGATAAATAAACAGATCGACTTAGTCTCTTCTTGTGTGGATATTCCTCCTCCCCCTCCTCTCGCAAATCAGAAAAGAAGGGCCTCTGCAAAGAAAAAGTCTAAACCTTCAGACTCAGGTCCTCTTATACGGAACGAAACAGGTATTGGTTTTTCTCGTGCTGAAGTTCTCGGTCCAGAACCTGACCTTTCCGCAATTGACACATCTCTTCCTCCTGGTGAGACTTTCATCCCTGGGAAAGTCATAAGCAAACCCTATGGGATATTCTTTATTGACTATGGTGGACGACAACGTTTTCAACGTATCTCTGAGCTTCCCATCACTCCCATCGAACAGCTGAAAGATCTCATCTACTGGTGTGAATTCAAACACGACATTCAGACACGACATCTTAAACCCTTGATTTTTGAAGAAGCTCTGAACAAAAGGAATCAAGGAGTAACGGTTCCTGACTGGATGATTCCCACATCAAAGACCCTTGATGAACTTCTCATTAAGGAAGAACCTCTATAAGCTGATAGGATCGCCTTATTCTTCTATTTTATCAGTTATTCTTTTGTACTTGTAATTTATTTCGCTTGTACTTATAATCTTTTCACTTCCCTTTGTAATCTGATACGAAGTTTAAAGAAAGATTTCAGCAAAAGTACTTTACTCCATCAGTACAGAAAAGATCTCAGAAAACAGTAAAAGGGACAAATATTTTATGAGTTCTTTTTATCCTTATGTTTTCATTAAATAGCAATTTTATCTGTTGCTATGTCATAATCAAATAGGGGGAGATTGTTGATCCAAACCCTCAGTGATTTGATAATGACCCTCTCTTAAATACTTAGTGAAAATTGTAAGTAAACAATATGTATCAGAGTTTCACTATCGCTGATAAGTACTAAGACCTTACAGTACCGCTGATAGGAACTCTCGCTCTTTAGATTAAACATTCAGCGAACACTGTTCACCATAATGCTCTGAGCCTGTTCAGTCCTTATGGTGATCGCTGATAAGTTAGTTGTTTACTTATAATCCCTGAAGACAAGTTTCACGTCAACATAGGTTCTACGCTGAAGTCGAAGATCAAGCTCAAGAACCAGCGACAAGTTTCCTAATGAACTGATGCGGATCAGCGAAGACTCATATTTGTCCACTCAACGTGAAGTATCAAGTACAAGACTTCAGCTATCGCTGAACTTTATCATTCGCTGATATAGAATGATAGAGCGCTGAATCAACGAAAGCTGATCATGAAGTCCTCCGTACAAAGTACTTTTGTCTTAACCACCCTTGCACGTCTCCGTACGATATGTCAGAAAAGAACCTCCTTATTGTCTGAAATCGTACAACCACTCTGATACTACACTGTTCAAACATGCGGCTACTAAGGTTGTCTACAAAGGTCAATGACATACAACCAATGAGTTGATGCCACGTGTAAAGTATAAACTGCCATGCATTAAATGCATGCAGTATATAAGGACTCCAGCTTCATTTTTGAAGCACTCGTAAACTCTGGTCGAGTCATCTTTCTTATCTTGAGATAGGTTATTATTAGTAATTTCCTTCTCTTTCTTAGTGCAAGAAACTTAGTGTTCCAACTTGTTTAGATTTAGGTTTATCATCCCGCAGGACTCTTACAGCCCTTACCTATACCATCGGAAGTATGGGAGGATGTGTCTATGAATTTCATAGAAGGGTTGCCACGTTCCAATGGATTCGATAGCATCTTGGTGGTCGTTGACAGACTAACCAAATATGCCCATTTCTTGGCATTAAAACACCCCTTTAATGCCAATTCTGTTGCGACATTGTTTGTCAAGGAAGTGATTCGACTCCACGGGTTTCCATCAACCATTGTTTTAGATCAAGACAAGGTTTTTATGAGCATTTTTTGGCGAGAGTTATTTCGTCTTCACGGGATTACCTTATTGCGGAGCACGGCATATCACCCGCAAACCGATGGACAATCGTAGATTGTTAACAAGACGGTCGAGACATATCTTCGATGTTTCATTCAAGGGGTTCCCCGCAAATGGGTGCAGTGGCTGCCATGGGCCGAGTTCTGCCACAACACGGCATATCACACCTCGATTAAATGCTCACCATTTAAGGCGTTGTATGGCCGTGATCCACCTCGTTTGGTGCGGATTAAACAAGGCAGCACTGGGGTCTCTACCTTGGAAGAAAGGCTGCTGGAAAGGGATGCAATATTGGATGAATTGCGTGCCCATCTATTACAAGCCCAACACCGAATGAAATCGGTGGCGGATAAGACACGCAGGGCTGTTGAGTTTGACGTGGCTGATTGGGTGTATCTAAAACTCCAGCCTTGTCGACAGAAATCAGTGGCTGGTAGACCGTTTCAGAAGCTTGTCGCACGTTATTACGGACCATTCAAGATCATACAACGTATAGGAAAAGCTGCCTACAAACTTCAGCTACCTGAATCAGCGCGCATCCACCCAGTGTTCCACGTGTCTCAGCTCAAGAAAGCTATTGGAGAACAGCCGGTTGTTCCGTCTTTTCCTCCACAAATGACCGAAGAATTGGAACTCGAAGTGGAACCGGAACAATTGCTTGGCGTCCGCTCTAAAGACGTGGCTGGAGGGCACATGATCGAGGTTTTGATCAAGTGGAAGGGACTTCAAGATTTCGAAGCCACGTGGGAGGATTTTGCAACCATTCAACAAGCTTTTCCTCAATTCCACCTTGAGGACAAGGTGGATGTTTGGGAACGGGGTAATGTTAAATACCCCCCAATATGTTTCACGTATAATAGAAGAAATGGTCCACGTAGACTCAAGGAGGGGGGGACCGCAAGGAAGGAGAATATGGCGTCACCAGGTGGTTAGCCATTCTGTTATGGAGGGCAGTTTGGGGATTTACTTTCTGCTGTAGGGTGGAGGTTTAGCTATAAATAAGAGAGGGAGTAGTGTGGTTACTCATCGATATATTTGCTCACTCTTGTATTAGGAGAGTCTAGCCTCTCGAATTGCTAGTTTTCCTTTCATTTTGTTGCTTAATATACCCAAACTCTGATGCTTTTATCCCCAATCTGTTGAGTCTTTCTGTGATAGAATTGGTTCATAACAGAAGCGTGAGAAGTGGTTATCAACTGTTGGATGAGAAATGAACGCACATTAGGATGTGATGCACCAGATCCATTCCCTTCAAAGGCGCAATTCATGGGAGGGCATTTGATTAAATGGTTCAGATCCACTTCTCAAGCTTCTCACGTTAACCTCAACTTCTCACACAATCTTTCGCCTAAACATCTATGTGCATCTAAAGTTTTGAAACCAAAGTAAAATCAAACTAAACCAAATCAAACGAGCCCATTATCCATAATTGCTTATTGTTAATCTTTTGTTATCAAATGGTTGCAGTGAATTTGTCGGCATTGGGAGTGGCTAATTAATATATTTGGGAAGAATTGGACTACAAAAGTAAACAAAAACCACATGTGGAATGGGAATGAACAACCTGAACCAAAAACAGGAGAAGCAATAATCGTCATACAAAGTAAAGCACACTGCAAAACTTCAAGTTTCAAGTTAAATAACTCAATGAACAGTTGAAACTTCAAGAGCAATTATCACACCTTTATGATGTTGAACTGAATTTTCTGCTTGTCATCTCCTCAGCCTCATATAATATGTGATTTATAAGTCGTCTTCCTGCACTGCAACGTAAATACACACAAAAAATCTCCATTTTCAAACAAAACTACTCTACCCTTTTCGTGTTCACACAGAACTCGTTGTGTCCAATAGATTGGGTCAGCAAATTGCTCAAAATTTTAACATCCAACACATTTTCTAGAACAGATAAATAAAGAGAAGCGTCCCCAAATAAATCATAAAAAAATTGTCACCATAAAATCAACATGCCTTTTTAGATATCTCTGAGTTAATAAGTTAGGAATAATACTCATACCTTTATCCATGGTATTCCCACCAATACATGAGAACAATTAGCATCTTAGTTGGCTCATAACTTATACAGCTACTGATTCAAGCTTAGACATTCTAAATTAACACCCAAGTCACTTAAACCACTGCTCTCTGACAATTGAAACACTTCGACTCTCAAGATAACATTTCTACTGAAATTTCGACATTGACCTATTGATAAAATCATATTTTTCAATTTTCTACAACCCATAATGCAGTTGTATATAATAACATATATCAACTACTCTACATATATAACACTAATTAAAAAGTTAATACTAACACAATTCCCAGCAACATACTATATGCAACATCTTTCCAAAAGAGTCATCACGCATTGCATTATACAATAATATCATGTGTTGGCTTTTACTACCACTAGCATAATGTATACATTTTTTACTAAAGGGAAATGGCCATAAACCGGATTCAGTAGAATGCACATTCTACTTAAACTAGGAAGACATAAAGTCATGTATGCAAGTAATTAACAATGCCCATGTAAATCTACAGCACCAGGGGGTAATACTAACCATGATACCGCATAAATACCACTTGCATAGCACCCTTCTGTTCTGGCTCAGATGGCCAAGAGAGTGGCCCACATTCAACCTTGTAACCTAAACTTTCAAGTAACACTACACAAGGGACTATTAGCAAGAGATTGAAACTGCAACATGTATTAGATTATGGATATTTGGTCAAACCAAACCAAACACATTATACCCCACACAAAGGTAGCGTCTAGGGGTAGAATGTAAGTAGACCTCGCATCTACCCCAAAGGGTAGACAGGCTGTCTCCTTGAAGACCCCCACCTTGCTAACCAAAAGCAATAAAGAAATAAAAAATAAATAAAAAAACAAGAGACATGTGAAAAAAGCATAGTAACACAGGAATGTAGCCAAAATAACCAGGAGACATGGATATTTGGTCATGATCCCTTGATGTCGATTTAACCAGAGTACAACTGCACTAAATTTTATTTCATCCCACCTTATGGGTAGCAACACAAGACCAAGCACAAGAAGTTTGCATTAAATTGATTATCCTTCACTCTAGAACTCCATTACTCCTAGCCATCATAACTTAAATATATTCACTTTTGCAGGAACCAACCACTCAGCTTTTTCAACGTCTTCAAACCGAACCACACAGTTAGAGGAAGATGAAGCCTCTGCATAGTCCAATATCTCCGCCCAAAAGTCCGCTTCCCCTTCCTGTCCAGTTGTATAAGAATTAAAAGTTACCTCCTTCAGAACTCTAGCATTACACAGTAAATACTTCATCACCTTCATATCACATTTCATCCAGAAAAACCCAGTGAACTCGATATCTTCAAGGTGTGACTGGAGACAATTAGGCGGAGTATGTGGTTCTGTCCAATCAAAGTCTTCGGGGAGATCTCTTATGCGATAGCTTTTAATGGGTGAAACATATTCATAGTGACTACACACCTATCAAGAAACACATTAACAAAATGTCAATCATATATGATGAGAAGATAAGATTGTGAAAATAAATTATTAAATTCCCATAGATTGTTTTTCAAAACATGATCACCTTCCGAATGGTAAGAATTTCTAGATTAGGGGAGTTTTCAAGTATAGAAAACAAGATAGTCCAACCACACAATCTGGGAATCCCCACCTCCAGACAAGTCAGGTGTTGCAATGTGGGCAGATTGTTAATGTAGTATTTGCTAAGTACCTTCAAGGAGATCAACGAATTAAGGGTCAATATCGAACCATTAACATTACTACGAATCCAAATCTTAAAAAACATATCAAAGTTAATATAAACTTACATAAGTTGTAGCTACATTTACTACAAGGGAACTTGCTCCACTGATCCCGTTCAAAAGAATATATGCGGAATTACCATCCTGCTGGGTATCTAAATTTAGACAGCAATATCGTACAGTAATACTTGCATCGATGGGTGCTAACGGACCCTGCACCTCATACTCCACAAAACACCTATTCTCTATATGGAGGTATTCGATTTTAGGGACATTAAGAACAACTTTGGGAGTCGGTCCATCATTGTAGCACGAATAAAGTCTAATGTCTAATACCATCAGCGAGAGAGAAGAGATATCATAATATTCCTCTCCTCCATTAAAAATCCTTCCTCTTATGGTTAAATCCTCAAGTTTTGGGCAGTTACGGAAGAGATTTTTTGTTAATTCCATGTGAGGATTACTGACCCTAAAGTCAATGGACTTGAGATTTGGAAAGCAACATACCTCAGGGATAGTCACTTCAGCACATACATTTGAAGACAGTTTTAAAACTGTGAGACTGTCACAGGTAAAGAAACTTAAAGGCATATCTATGCAGCAGACACTGATATCTATTTCATATGCTTTAAGCCTAACAGCATCACTGATCCATCTAGAAACCACCGTAGAACTAATTATACGTCTACAAAACAAGCGAAGTCTTCTGATTTCTGGTGACTTCAAGCGACGAAGTGTTTCATCTATAAAATCTGGATCAAAATCTAAAACCCCAAAAGGACGATCACTAGGGGACCCGGATGGAATATAAAAATCAAGATTGTGAAGATTAACCCAGACCTCTTTCCATCTTTTCGATAAAACACAAGTAGCGCTTAAATATTGATTTCATCTATAATTTACAAAAATAAATTAGTAAAGTAAATGTGGTTTGCTCGTGAATTTATTTTTCTAACAAAACAAAAAAGGAACAAGATAACTGGTAACTAATACAATTTTATAGGCACTACTGAACTTTTACTAATTTATAACACGATCCATAATGCATAGATACATACATCACCACACTGTATTGTATGAAGAAAGAAAGAATCCGTATTACTTTGTTACCCTTGTAATAAATCCTACACCCCATCCACACCGATTTTTCCTTCAGATGATCAAAACTCTACTTCTCAACAAATTAGTCATCCAATTAAATGCAGGATTCTAAGCCCTGAAAATAAGATTTCTAACCACTAAATGATGTAAGCCTTTAATAAGTCGATTCCATACTTACTTGAGTTACAATATGCTTCTTTTTTTATAAGAGAATGCTATAATAAGCCTGAATAAAATATGCTTGAAGAAAACATACTACTACCTACATTCCAAAAACATAAAAATTCTAACTTTGCATAATAAAATAACATCAAGAGGGAAGACTATCTTAAACAGATAACATTTTAGTCTAAACTAATTGTTTTGTGTTTGATAGGACTAAAGAGTTCATACATATTAATGTTCGATGCTCAAATCCAGTAGGAGCAGCAGCCTCGTTATCAATCAAGCAGCAGCCTTACTGTAGTAGCAAAAACAACATTCCATCAGCATCTAGAGCAACCCCGGAACCATTCTTTGATCGGTAAAATCAATGATTGGGTATTTGGGTGGTTTATTTTGAGATTGGTTGAAATTTTTACCTGAAGCTTTGATTTCATTTCGTTGTTCGAAGCTTTTGCACAATAAATTTTAGTCTATTCTGGAGTGAGTGGTGAGTTTATAATCAAATATGGATTGACACCCATTTGTTTGATTCATTTATTTAGGATGATGACCAAAATCATCGTTCTAAGTTGTTGCTCTAGATGGTGTGCAAGGTGTGTTGTGGAAACAACTCATTAAAGCGATATATGGATATATTAGCTCTTGCATCCAGATGATCATCATTATCATTATTCCATTAATTGGTGCCCGCATCATAAGCATGTGCGTAGGTATTGGTCGGTGAGTTCAACAAGAGTGAAAGATTGTTGATATATCCATGTATACCCTCAGTATCGTAGCGAGCACTCTAAAATGCCTATTAATCGCCCTACTATCCTAATAAAAAAGGGTATAAATGTTATTCTTCCTCCACTAACCATGAAGGTGGCTTTCTTTGAGACTACGCCTTCTATTTAGAGGGGTGAACATAAACATTAGCCTTGGAGCCTTTGGGAAACATTACTTGATTTATCAACCGGCTTCGAGTCTTCTCCTCAATCCAATCTTCCTCCTGAGCCAGAGTCCCTAAATCCATCGATTGTCGAGCCCTCTCAATCTATGTGGCCTTGAGAAATTATAATAACATATTCGAGAACGAAGAAATAAGATGTAGAGCTTGAAGCAAGTTCACCACCAGTTCAACCCATTCATCCGAACTCAATATTTCCTAAGAAAGTCATAAGTGTAGATAAACCAGAAGTAGATTGTATTCTCTCCCACTATGAGATGATTCCAATGTGCCCTTGCCCAGAGGAAAGGAGTGAGACCATGTACAAGTTACCCTATTGGTAACTATATCACGTATGATGGTTTGCCACCTAATTTCAAAGCTTTTGTTTTTGCTCTTGACTCTACACGTTTGCTGAAAACCACTCATGAAGCCTTACAACATCTAGTGATGGAAGCGCTAGAAGAAATGGAACATAGAAACTTATGAATCTTCAACTTTGAAGGCTGCAAGTGGTATATACAATCAAGTATAAAGCAATGGCAGTGTCAAAAGATGAAGGCTCTATTAATTTCCCAAGGGTTTACTCAATAATATGGAATTGACAATCAAGAAACTTTCGCACCGGTTGCAAAACTCAACACAGTCAGCATACTTGCATCATTGGTTGTGAATCAAGATTGTCGTCTTCAACAATCGGGTATAATAAATGTGTTCCTAAATGGAGACTTTTTAACAAAGCTTTTTTTACAATAAAATATTAAAGCTTCCTGGAATTACCAAACAACCAAAGAAACTGATGTAAGAGTATACGTGAGATTGTAAAACCCCTTGAAGAAACTGTAAAGTTGAATTCTCTATGAAACCGCAATACAAAACCCAAATAAAGAGGGGCAAAACCCAACACAGAAGCCCCTTATTTTAAAGAAAAACAAAACCCAGATTCTCTCATCTTCTTCCTTCAACCTCATTGGGCTTTCCACAATCCCCTTATTTTAATTTTGCTAATAGTCTCTGAGCCACATATTTTTGGTATGTTTGTTTACCTCTTAATTGTTAGAACTTAGGGGATGTTTGTTTATCTCTTAATTATTGTAGCTTAGGGGCTGTTTGTTTACCTCTTAATTGTTAGAGCTTAAGGGCTGTTGTTTACCTCTTAATTGTTAGACCTTAGGAGCTGTTTGTTTACAACTTAATTGTTAAAACTTAGGGGCTGTTTGTTTACCTCTGAATCGTTAAGAGGTGAATCTTTTTTGGCAAAAAAAATGTCCCTATTAATGGTTCTAAAACGCTCTGAATGATTTTATATCTTGGGTCTCCCTTAACCATTGGAGCACTAATTTCATTCTTAACAATTACCAAACAACCATATTTCATTTTGCAATATACCATAAGAACCTCTTAACAATGCAATCTTATTTCCAATTCTCAAAAAACACACAAAATGCATGCAAATTATAGGTAAGTAGGTAACTAAAGAACACACATGGTATTCAACAATCACCAACCACCCTTTGCAATAACAATTAACAATAATCTCATTTCCTTCCTTCATTCGTGTGTTGAGTTCAAACAGGACCACATATTTCACTTTACCTGAATTATTCATCCCACCACAACCTGTTCGTTCATCCTTTCAGAAATCCAGAAATAATAATTTTGAATAATCTGAAAAAAAACTGTTACTTCATCTTTTCTGAAATCAAGAAATAATAATTGTGAAACCTGTTAGTCATCGTGCAGTTGCAGAAGGGAAGAATAAAGTATAAAGATCCATAGCATTTCACATAACCCCAACATATAAACGAAAGAGGAGAAACTTTAACATAAAAAATAAAATAAGCGTATATAGATACCATATAACAAGGAAAGAAACTTACATTTGATTTTAGTACGAAACAGGAATCAAAGAAACATGATGGTATCAGGCAGAATACGATCCAGGTCCAAACAAACTTTAGCCAAGTTCCCTTCTAAACCTGCAATTTGAATGAAGAAACTTTGATTGCAAAAACAGATTTTGTAAATAAATGTTATTAGCAAGAGGCTATTTTGAACCGACTTTAATAGCAAATGATATGAATCGTGAAAACTCCTTTTAGGTAATTTATCCGAAGGTATCAAATGGTATCAACTTCGTTTAACCATAAGATAGATTATATTCTTTTTCATCTTAAACCAACCATGAGCAAGGCAAAAGATATCAATTATTTAAATATAAAAGTTAGGGACAGAATGATTGTTATAAGTTAAACATGGATTAAGTACTTTGTATAAATTAGGTTAAATTGTTGGTTTTTTCACCATGCTGAAGATACTTTTTCACAAAAATGAGGCAATTGTGCAGGCTTGAGTGTTCCCTCATCAATTTGGTAGATTCATCATCCAACTCCAAGAAATTTTGCTTAGTATCAGTCTCCATGTTAGAACTTGATGAGTACAACATACAAAACACAGAATTCCATCCATTGGCCATTGCTTCCAGATTTGCCATCATCCCTATCGAAACATAAATACATCTAATACATGTTTCATTAAAATTCCACATTACAAATACATGTTAGTAAAACCATAGAAACAATTCCTTTGAAATCAATGTTGAATTGAATATTAATAATGAGGTGTGAGTGGACATCCAAATGGAGAGAACTGAGATGACAAGAACCTTAAAAAAATTCACCATCCACTTCTAGAAATTCTATTTCTTGCATGATGATAGCAAAATACCCACAACTAATGTCTTTTGAAGAATTTTAATGGGAAATAGATAATGCACATGTTATCTTGTTTTTCAATTTTCATTGCCAGCATCCTAAAACCAACGAATTAAGAGATATATATATATATATATATAGAGAGAGAGAGAGAGAGAGAGAGAAAGAGAGAAACCTGCATAGGCATATAGTTGATTATTTTTCATACCTGTGATGCATTGTCAAGAACTGTGGTTGTTGCTGTGAAAATCATAATCCTTCATATAGCTACAATAAGTCATGTTTCAGCACAATATATCAATTAAATATTCAAAATACATCATTCTGAGAAAACTATTATCATAGTAAGTTTACAAACACTACCCCTTACCAGTTAAGAGCTTATCGAGTTTAAGACACTTACCGAAAATCAAATTCGATGGCCAATAATGTTATACGATAAGGTAAGTGAGTGTAATGTCCTTGTCAGTAAGCGCTTACGTGGTATATGTTTGGTAAACAACCCTTAAATAAATACAAGTCCAACGTAGACAAACAATCTGCAAAGTGAGAAGATTATGAATTGACACAAAGTGTAAAGGGTGAAACGTTTTCATTTAGTTAAAAGAGCAAACTAAAATATAGAATGCTTTTATTAGTTGATTCCCTGTCAAGCCTCAAGATCCTTGAATATATATCTAAGTTGACAGCGTTCTTATGTAGCATATATAAAACACAACAAAAAATAAAAAACAAAAATAAAGAATAACTCAAAATATTGTTGCCCCTTCATATATTCGCATAATCAGAGGAGGGTATAATGGCAATGCATCACCACATCAAAATAAGAAATATAAAACGCCAGTTCTTGAAATATTGCCTAAATCACGCAGCCACAATAGTAACAGAAGTTCTTGAGGAGGGTATGAAGGAGCTAAATCACGTAGCCACAATAGTAACAGAAGTCGAATCTGCCAAGGTAATGCAAAATAGAGGTTGATAAATCTGGAAGGATTTTAGCATTACCTCTATTAATAGATCTGGAAGGATGTAAGACCCCTAGTATACCAAATCCGTCTTCATACTAACCTAAAACTGCATTTTCCCCATGAAGATGCTTCAAATTTAGGTCAAGCTTTTATCTGAAATGGAGAAAGTCGAACACGAAATCACAAATGGAGAAGCTGAAAGATGCTTTCAAAAATGGCATTTAAAATTAGGTCAAGCTTTTATCTAAAATAGATTGAATCAGAGGGTTACCTGATCAGTAAACAATCAACAATAGCCACAATCAAAATCAAATCGTCCAGGGCGATCCTGTTAACAAAACCCAAAAAAAAAACAAAATCGATTTCAAAACCGAAACCAAAATCGATTTCAAAGCCGAATTAGACGTATAAACGTTATTACGGAAAAGGGTAATCAAAATGCAACCAAGATTGCAAACATCCGTGAGTGGCTATTACCATAATATTTTCTGCCGTTCTTCATCTCGTATGTTGTTTTTCTCCGAACACAACCTCTAAACTTCACGGTAGAAAAGAGGTTTTAGGGTTCTAGACTCTTTGAATCGAGAATGAACCACTAAGTTGGGAGGGAAATCGACAAGCATACCTTAAACGAACCTGACGTTGGATGAGAACCCTAACCGAGAATGAACCACCGAATTGAGAAAAATGGATTTGAATCTGAAATCATATGAGAGATATTAGGAGCAGTCTGTCATTTCTTGGATATTGAATCGCCACCTTGGGGAAGGGAATGGGAGGCGTACGAAGGAAAAGGAGTTGGGTGGCAATGAAATTATTGGAAAGATAAACCTTGAATTCAAAGTATGGGGTTTACTTTCTCACTCTAAAATTTAAGTAAAAAGGCTTTAAATAGTTGTACATAAAGCTTAAAGGGTTGTTTTTAAGAGTTTAGGGGTTATTTGCTTTATAATATAGTATAGATATATATAATAAAACAAAAACAAATATGATATTTTCTAATAGGGTAGACAAAAAAGTTAATAGAAAACTTGTAAAACGACTAAAATACCCCTCATTTAATTGGACTTGACGGAAAAAGTTAACAGACGTTAGGAGGAGGGACTAAAATCAAAGTGAAATGACAAACGTGAGGCACCAAATCCGAGTTTTGTTAGTTTAGGAATGGGTATAAGAAAGCAAAGTGGTTTTACGACATTTTGATCAAAAAAGTTAACCAAATTAAATTGTCAAGCATTTCTCAAGTACCCGTAAAATGCAGCTGAATAAGCAAGAAACGATACAAGAGTACAAATACCTTAAAACTAAATAAAAAGCAATTGATGTCATGTCTTTGAATATTACTTTGAATAAGAAGCTACTTTCCATGACTAACTCGAAAGATTAAAGCTCCACGTACAAACATATAAAGAACAACAAAAAATTTACAACTAGTATACAAGAGTAAAAGCTTGAACATGGGCTCATTCTCAATCTAGATCTCCAATAACCAACTATAAGGGTATTTAATGGCATTCAGTAACTTGTATTACCATTAGATCATTGATCTTACAAATTTGATCGTTTCGGTAATGTCTAGATTTGAAGCTTCAATATTATGAATTGCCAACTATATGGGATGCTTCTTCAGAGGAACTATTGGACTTAGAAGTTCATGTCATTTACACCTTTTTAAGAGGCAACTTAGAAGTTGATGTCATTTACACATAATCAAGTGACTTCAGAGATTTGTGAACCCTCAATCAAGCACCTACATTGTCAAACTCTCCCTCATAGTTTGGTGCTGAAAATGTCGTTTCAAGTCTCCGTTACCTTAAATGCATAAACAGCAAGCAAACTGGTTGTATAAATAAATGTTGTTTTGGTTTAAACAAAAACACAAATTTTCAAAAAGGTAATATTGTTGTAAATTTGTAATAAAGTATAAGTGAAACTAAGGATAACTAAATAGGAAAGTTTATTTTTACTTGGGAGGGGGGACTAACCTGAGAAGAGAAGGGAGAATGCGAATAGTGATGAGCCACTAAAGAAATACAACACAGTGTTTTTTAAACAACTTCATGTGATTGGCAACATAAATTTTTCTAAAATTTACGTAAACATCTCACCTAAAAGCAAAATCTATTTTCTGAAATGCTAAAAGCAAAATCTACATAGCACAAAACTAAAAGTGAATCAGAAGAGGAAGGGTTTTACCAGTTACTCAATGAGCATTGAAGGTGTGAGGATGCCTCTTTCTCATAATTCATCAAGCCAAAGAGTTTGTGGGTTACCATCCTTCAAAGTTTATTTAATGGCATCGGAAAAATGTCAAAATACCATATCATTTGTAGCAAAGAAACCAAAACTCACATGACATATACAAAATACAAGCAATCCACATTTGAAGCTAACAAATCTAAACTCATAGATACAAATAGCATCAAAACTCACATTTGAAGCTAACAACTCAAAACTCAGAGATACGAATACCATCATCGTCTCTTTTTGACTAATCATAACCAAATACATAAATCAAGAATCAAAAACTAAAAACAAAAGGAAAGAAACTACAACCAATGTATAAGATATCAAAGAAGTGAAGAACGGAACTAGATAGAATTGAGATAAAGCGGAGGAATTCTCACAATTGCAGCCAAAGAAGGTTCTCCAACAGTGACTTGCTTTCTTGAATAACTCTTTGAGCAATGACAGGTTGTGAAGGCCCAGAAAAGGACCTAATGCTGCAATCCATTACACAATCATTTCTTTAACTAATTATCCCCTTGATCTAATAGCACATAGAAATCCATCTACCTGTTCCAGTAAACTTGGAATACTTAGCATAATAAAGGAATAAATAGATAAAACATTAATCCAAGCAATATAAAAGCCAAAGAAAGTTGCATGGTTTATTAACATATGGGACCCTCAGATAGTAAAGGCTCCCTTTATCCCCTAGGGTTGGGTTCCGGTGAAAAGTGTCAAAGTTGATGAGAAGCGTGAGAAGTAGTTATCAACCGTTGGATGAGAAATGGACGAACATTAGGATGAGATGCACCAGATCAATTCCTTTTTAAGCCGCAATTCATGGGAGGGTATTTGATTAAAAGTGATCAACGGTTTAAAAGTACTTCTCACCAAAAATGGCACTCCTCACATGATCCCATGCCTTATCCCCTATATATATATATATATATATATATATATATATATATATATATATATATATAAGTTTTAAACATAAAATGTAAATCTACTCATTATATATTTGAACTAATTCCTATTTAATTTTGCGTCATAAGTTGTTGCTGTGGAATCAAGCCAAATACCATCTATTTACATACATTTACCTTCCCATAACTGGACAACCATGTAGTTGTTAAGATGGTCTACTTTATTCTTCACTGAATTTTACTAAGAGAGAACACAAGAATTGTTCAACATCAATAACATGTTTTCATTCAAATGAACAGGTGAAAAAGGATGTATTATTGAAAATACCATCCTAACATAATAACTATTTCCATCACAAGTTTAGCATACAAGTCCTTGGTTTTCATAGAAGGAAAAAATTGAGGTAATAAGATTTCAAAATTCATAAAGAAAGATAAGATGTAGACATAAAGATAAGGTACCAATTGGAACACGTTCTAGATTTGCATCCCGATATTACTGAAGCAGTTGAGATTCCTTATAGGTCTTCTTCCCCTGTTGCTGTCGATTGTAGGTATGTTAATAAAGTTTGAGAAAAAGATCCGTGGAAATAAACATTGCAGAGGTGGGATAACTGAATTGAGGGAGAGAGAGAGAGAGTGTTAACCTAACCTCTATTCCAAATAGTGGTTGTTTCCGTGAAGACCCCGGACTATCTAAAGAGTATGTGTGAGAAAAAAGATGCAACTTTCAAATGAGATGCTTTTAAAACTTGAATGAGCTAAGCTAAGTTGTTAACCCAAGTAACACATGGGAATATGTTGAAATTTATCATACCCTTCTTTACACTTTTTTCCACTTTGCCAGAAAAGGAAGTGTTGTATTTATTTATTTATTTTGGGAAAGAGGACGAACTCCGGAAAAACTTTATTCAAGAAAGAAAGGAATAGTACAAACTACGAGGGGAATTTCCCAAGAAACACAAAATGTTTCCCAAGCACATGCTTAGGGAATAACCAAAGAATAGCAACCTTAAAACCCAAAAAAGGACTAAAATCCCACAAAACCACGTTTATCTACCCCAAAAAAGATTAACAACATTAAAACCAAAATTACAATGAGAACCCAATTTACAGCCCAAATCTTTATCATGGCCAATAGAAAAAAGGACAGCCCCTTACTCTTGTCTTTAACCGAGCCCAAATTCCAAATACACCTGGTAGTCCAATAATTCTTTTTTAATAAAGCCCAAAAAACTTTAATTTCAAAGACCTTTCCATCTATTCTTTGAATAACAAAAGGATTACCATCTGCTCTTCCAGCCATAATCGATCAAAATCCACCCTTCAATCCAGAAATCAAATTTACCAAGATCCCACCATAGGCGGACCTAGTGTAGAGCATACGGTGGCACGTGCCACCGTATCGTTTGTCCGGCGAAGGGTAAAATTTTGTACCTGTATGAAGAGTGCAACCGTATTATTTTGGAGTGTGCATCCGTATCGTTTTAAATGGTGCAACCGTATCAAAAAAACTCTTAAAATCAACTAAAAATCCCAAAAAAACTCTTAAAATCAACCAAAAATCCCAAAAAACTCTTAAAATCAACCAAAAAAACCCCGAAAAGTTCTCTCGAAATTGATTTTTTTAAAAGTTCCTCGAAATCGAGAAAAAAATTAAAAAAAAATCTCAAAGCAGTGGAATTAGGCTAAAACAACATCGGACGATGTGGAAAAATTTTAGGTTCGTCAAAGGTGCCACCGTAAGAAAAAATTCCTGGGTCCGCCTCTGGATCCCACCACATCATCTTTTGAACATGTAACCGCATCAACCAATCATTTGCATCACTCTGATTACACTACCTGACGTTCTCAATTCTGAAAAACCATCGATACCTCCTACTGCTTAAAGCCACATTATTCTTTTTCTTTCTCCACCAACCAATCCCACACCTTTGATATTCTATAAGAATTATGCCCCAAATAATTCTGTACAGAAGTGTTGTATTTATTGTGGGACATTCAAGAAAGAAAATTGTTGCATTGTGCAAGAAAAGAAAAAAATATTGCCTACCTCAATCACATTTTCCTCTCCTTCCGGCAACTGCAAGGCTTCACATGGAAATCTCTGTCAGCACATAAAAATCATGTGAGGAAAAAACCCAAATAGTTCATCTTCTTTCATTCAAATAGGACATTTTGGTGCTCGTATAATACTCGTGATAACGTAAAGAATAAAACAAGAAAATAGAACCAAAATGGGGTGTGAAAGGTTTAACCATCACAAATTCCATTTGAAAAGGGCGTTTATTAGTGGCATTTCCTTAGTAATCCTCAATGATTCAACATACCTTTTGTACCTGCAAAGGAAAGAGATCATCGAAACTCTCTCTCTTAAAAGAAGGCACACACACTAACCTTCCAAATATTGAATAACAGATAATGGGAAATTGAGAAATACATATGTTGTGTAATATAGAATCTTTGATCCATCCACCATATCTGCAGTTGGGCAGGAAGATCATCCACCATATCTGCAGTTGAAACTATCAATAAAGTTTCAACCTATCTCGATTCAAATTTAAAACTATCGAGTTGTTAATGATTCAACGAGCACAACGGTCTTTAATATTCAGTCCGGTAGCTTTTTTAGATGCCAAACAAGTATCAAGCCTACCCAACTACGTAGACATATTTTCATTGGCTTTCATATTTGATCAACTTAGATGACCATGAAAGACAATATGTACTGAGGTATGAGTCCTAGAACAACATTTGTGTGGCTATACACAAATGGGATTAGAATTACATTTTAAGATATATATATATATATATATATAAGTAATTCCAGAAAATTGGAGGTGGGTACCTTTAGAAAACAATATTTTGACAACCTTTTCCGGTGAAGCCAGGAAAAGAAATGTAATCAGCTTGGAGTTGCATTCTCACAATAGTTGCAAGAACTAGAAACTCAAACTTCTTAGATGATGAACTTTCCATAGTACACATACATCAAAGGAAGACCAACTCAATTTGAACAAAGAAAGCCAACCAAAAAACGGATAGCAAAGAAAATGTCATCCTAAATGCCCCACCAGCTTCATCCAAACTTTGTATCGTAAAAGACATAGTCAGGCTCCATATCCAACATTAATACATAAATATGATTAATTCAAAGTTATCATTAATACAGTAAGAATACAAATTCCAATTACAGACTGTTCAATGGTTTTTTTATGCAAAAACATTACTAACCGCATAAAGAGCCACTATTTGTTACCAGGAGAGTTTGTGTTATACTCGGATCACCAGGCCCTCCGATTCATTAACGGACAACACAAGCTCAATCCGAGACACGCCAAGTGGGTGGAGTATCTCCAAGATTTTTCCTTTGTCATCCGTCACAAAGCGGGTACGAGCAACACAGTTGTTGATGCCCTCAGCCGACGACGGGCTCTACTCACGTCACTACAGGTCCAAGTTGAGGGGTTCGAGGTTTTTTGTGGTCTTTATCCTGATGATCCCGATTTTTCTGAAGTGTGGAAGCTGTGTCATACACCAAGCGGGGTGCCTGGTAAGAACTACTCAATTCACGATGGGTTCCTGTTTAAAAACCATCAGTTGTGTGTCCCGAAGTGTTCACTAAGGGATGCCATTATTTTAGAAAGTCACCAAGGGGGGTTAGCTGGCCATTTTGGAAGAGACAAGACTGTTAAGTTAGTGCAGGAACGTTTTTTTTGGCCTAAGATGATCGCTGATGTGTCGCGTATTGTTGAGCGATGTCGAAGTTGTCATGTAGCCAAGGCTCAACATTCAAATGCAGGTCTTTATACCCCGTTACCTGTCCCGGAAGGTCCTTGGGAGGATGTTAGTCTCGACTTTGTTGTTGGCCTCCCTCGTACTCAACGTCAGAAAGACTCTATCATGGTTGTGGTTGATCGGTTTTCTAAAATGGCGCATTTTGTTCCCTGCGCCAAGACATATGATGCTAGCCAAGTAGCACGACTCTATTTTGCTGAAATTGTCAAACTACATGGAGTACCTAAATCTTTAACTTTTGACCGTGATGTTAAATTCGTGGGGCATTTTTGGAGGACATTATGGAAACGGTTGGGTTCACGCCTCCATTTCAGTAGTGCACATCACCCTCAAAGTGATGGTCAGACGGAGGTCACAAATCGCAGTCTTGGGAATCTCCTCCGTAGCCTCGTTGGTAATAATCCACGGCAGTGTGATGTAATACTGCCACAAGCTGAATTTGCTTATAACCGGTCTCCACATCGATCTACGGGGCGAAGTCCGTTTTTTGTAGTTTATGGGCGAAATCCGTTCACCCCATTGGATCTCGCCCCTATGGCCGCTACCGAACATTTCTGTGCTGAAGGGGAGGAGCAAGCGGAACAAATCAAGTCAATACATCAGCAAGTACGAGACCAAATTGTGAATAATAATATTGTCTATCAAAGGCGTGCCAATGTGCATCGTAAGAGGGTGGTTTTTAAAGAGGGTGATCTTGTGTGGATCCATTTGAGCAAAGACAGGTTTCCTAAGGGACGTGCGGGAAAGCTTCAACCTCGTGCAGATGGTCCGTTCAAAGTTTTGGAGCGTATCAATGATAATGCGTATAAAATCGAACTACCAAGTCACTACAACGTTTCTGCCACATTCAATGTTGCAGATTTAAAGACGTTTGTTGCTGAGGAGGATGACTCGTTTGACTCGAGGACGAGTCCTTTCGAAGAGGGGGAGAATGATGGCGAAGATCCTGATTAAGTCGGGCCGACCCGACCCGCGACCCGAGCTGTTTTGGACCCAGCCGATTCAGCGGGGATATATCTAATTATTTTATATTTGGTTATCATTATCTTTGTTTAAAAAGATTTTTAAAGATGTGGGTTTATCTTTAGGAAGTTTGTTAGCTATTATCTAGGATTTTCTTTTGGTTTATATTTCGTTTTCCTGGCTTTAGACTGGGGGAGGTTTTTTTAATTCTGGAATACGAAAGTTACGTTTCTGGGAATTTTGCTTGAGTTTTTATGTTTGCCTCTGATTTGCGCAAGAAACTGCATCATCAAGCCTTGCAAAATGCCATTGAATCTAGATATTCCCAATCACCCATGTTGCAATGCATGGGTACACAACTAGTGTGTGTGTGTGTGTGTGTGTGTGTATTGAGAGTGAGAGAGAGAGAGAGAGGTTCAAGGGGAAAACCTCAAAAAAATGGAAAACTGAGGAACACCGTGATAACCCTTCATTTGGACGGTATGCACTTGCGCGTACAAGTAAATTAAGTTGTTTTTTGGTTTTTATGCATGTGTGCATGTTACAAATTATATGTATGCACAAGTGCATACCGTCCAGATGAAGGGCTACCAGTTTTCCGTTTCTTTGAGGTTTTCCCCTGAACCTGACCTGTGAACTGATATAGTGTCTAGCTAATTCTCTAATGCACTAATTAAAATGTTATATGTGAAAGCAATACGTAGCGGTTGATATAGTGTATACATAGGCAGTGGTTGATACAGTCTACACAAGGAGAAATTTACAAGTTTTCTGAATGAAAAATAACAACATAATTACTTTGTTCAAACTACTTTGGTGTTTTGGCATGGCTTTAGAAATGTGATACTAATTAAGATGAGACAGGTGAACAAGCAAAAGAATGAAAAAAAACACATATGTCAATTTGATTATCTTAATGAAAACAAGCCAACTCTCCGCTACGAGGCAAATTAATGAACATAAATAGATAACAATTAAATGGCAATCTGTGGGTAAGTTTCTATGAGAGCAGGTGTATTAGCATGTTGTTTGATTCACGTAAGAAGCAAGTTACGGTCTTTCAATTCAGTGATCAGACCAAATAAAAAGGCAACATAAGGTGCAATTGCTGCAGAGAGCTCTTTCGGAGTCAATAATCCATGTAAATAGCTTGTCACCTGTTATAAAATATTATATATATATATATATAGAGAGAGAGAGAGAGAGGGAGAGATGCCATGGAATCAAAGAAGAAAAATGAAATTACATGACAAGGAACAACACCGTACCTGAACGATAGGGTTAGGGTTTATGTATAGATATTGAAATATAAGAAAAGCATAAAGAAATAATTGGGAGAAAACTTGATATCAATACAAAATCATGTTCAATTGGGTTTAAGTTT
The DNA here is from genome assembly GCA_033807775.1 of Saussurea involucrata. Lineage (NCBI taxonomy): Eukaryota > Viridiplantae > Streptophyta > Magnoliopsida > Asterales > Asteraceae > Saussurea > Saussurea involucrata. The sequence continues at coordinate 114,725,614 of CM066324.1, forward strand.
TGAAAGTTGCACACAAACAATTCTAGCATGGGTGGTCTATACACTACCTTTTGAAATTACTAGCAAGAGCAAAAGAATCAAAATGAGGAAATTAAGAGGTGGTCAAACTTTTACCAAACAGCAAAAACCTCTGACCGTTTCAGATGTCAGTTCTGAATGGCATCATTTAGACCCAAACAAATAGACATTTTTTAGGTCCTATAAAAACCGCTTTTCCTGTAGTGAAGTCACCTGGTCAAAATGGGTTGGTGTAGAGGCAAATACACGACTCAAAAAGATTTTAACTGCAACCCATAATAACGTTATAAAATATAATAATAATGTACCATACTAATCCAACTAAGCTAACTACCTAGGACCAATTAGGTTCAATCCACGCATGAGCGAGAGCGTGTTGTTTAGTAACAAAGAAATCCTCGAAATTTTCTTCCACATTTCTGCCATTGAATGTGTGATACCTGCGTGTTTCGAGAGAGTAGAACACCGTCTTCCCGTTCTCGCAATGCAATCTTGGAAAGTAGATCTTGTTCTCCATTTCAGGTGTTTTGGCATCCATGCAGAGGCATGTTCTACCACAAATGTAAACCATGTGCCTTCCTAAACCATCCATTTTCTCCCATTCTTGTGTAGAATCCTTCAGCTTAAATACCTCCACAGGTTCTCCAAACTCGCCCACGATAACTAGTAAAAGATGTTGATCACATCCCACTAGGAAATACTCTGCCGAACAACTTATCGGGGCTTCATCTATAACAGGCCTCAAAGTGAATTTGTCATCTCTGAAAACTTGAAGTCCTCCCTCGTTGGACAAGGCATATACATCACGGCCATAGAAAGTTGGAAACCCAAGGAAAAATGGATCGGCGCCACCAAAATCCAGATCGAATATAAACCAAAATGGATCAGGGTCATCTACAAAGTAGATGTAAACAGTAGGTACAATATATCTTGTAAATCCAACAACCATACAATCGGGGGAAGTAGGTGGTTCTGAGAAACAAAAGCTTTCTGCAAGAGGCACTGGGGGGAGCTCACGGATATCACTTGTGAAGGGGTTAAAGAACACCATTCGATAGCGACCGGTAGACAGCAGCAACCAACCATACCTGCAACACAATATCCTGTTCTCAAAAAACAATTCTTGAGATGCTTTTATAAAGTACTTGTCCCCGAACATTGGATCTGTAAAAGAGATGATGCCTCCATCTTTCTCAAATCTCATCAGCCATGGTGAACCTAATAAATACGTCTGCAATCTCTTTTGTGCTGCTCCCCATTGAATCACAGGTGCTGCTGAATGACAACGCTTGCATGTAGCACGAAAGTTGAGGTACTCAACACCAACACAAAACTCCATAATCATCTCCAATACATGAAACGGGATATTCAGCAGGTATGCTTCATTCTTATTCCATTCCTGCAAACCAAACGGACCCTTAGTCTTGCTACTACTAAATTCAATCTCATCATTCGTTGTGGATCTTGCCACCATCTCATCTCCCTTGCCCTTATCTTGTTTACACTTGGTTTCTCCATTATCAACTTGTAACCTACACAAAAGGATGATTCTAGTAAGAAAAATATTTGAGTGCCAGCCAAAATAAAACAAAATGATGTATTCAAAGCAATACCTAAATTCAGGCATTGCCCACATCGAGATATGGCTTCTTTCCGACCTTGGTGGTAAATCTAGACAATGCATAGAAGAAGGGGAGATGGTTTTATCTTTGATATTGTATGAGTATATTACTTTGCCTGTTTCATGAAGAATGTGTATATAACCCCCTAATTCTGAGGCCATTGCAGGGCTGCAAGTTACCGACGGATCCAAAACCATATCCACGAAAAATTCAGTGCCTTGGAGGTCTTTCATTTCAACCCACACCATGCTAGTCATATCAAGTCTATACAATAACACATCAACAGGTTTTTTCATGGTTAAATCTGTAGAACATACTATAATGTTGTATAGATCTGAACAAGATCCTTTTAAGAATCTAGTTAACTGACATCCGGGGATAAAAGGATCGGGTAACATCACAAATAGCGACATACTTATCACAACTTCTTTGCCGTTAACCACATTGCCAACGTGTATGACACAACTATAGTCGTCAGGTAAGGCGTATACTTTACCATTGAAACAAGTTAGTTGTAGTAGGAAATGCCCTCCATGGGTTATACTCGTGAGCTGTTTAGAATATGACATTTCGGTCCATTTCTTTCTTTTACGGTCCAGCCTACAGAAAAGTAAGTTAGGTTTTGACTTTCTCGTCAACAGGAGAATGGATCCGGGCTCATCGGGAGGAGATGACAAACAACAATTAAAGATGTCTTTAGAATCTCCATCCTTGAGAATCAAGCGTGGAAGGTGGATCAACTTTGAAGTGAGTGGGTTCCAAAGAAACCACTTGACGCCATTTGGATTGTTGGAGAGAATCACCCAACCATAAAAACATGCTCGGATATGTCTCCCGAGCAACTCAGGAATTCGGCAACGATAATGAGACAATGGGTCATGCACGGTGTAGAAAATGTGGTCTCTGGTGTCGTCGAGGTTTTGAGCAACTAACCATGGGTAGTTGTAGTTGGCACCACTGTGAATCTGCATCTACGATATTCCTGACATTATTATATAAAATAACTATAAAAACAATACAAAACTATATTATTCCTCCTATCAGTTGAACTTATAAAAAAATATACTAAATATGATCACCATGATGTAGGAGCCTTGGGGCAGCAAGCAGGGTCAAGAAGTTTTATGTGATTCTTGATGCCAGTTATATTAGAACAGATTCAAACCCAATTTCCACTAATGAAATCAAGCATTGCAGCAGCACATTAGATCGATAATTTTGGGTTGTTAGAATTTTATTTTTGACAGCAATTAGGAGACTTCAAGGCATGGACTTGATGATCTTAACATCAACTAGTCAGTAATTAGGAGACTTCAAACCTATTTAACTCCTTTCATAAACCCTGAATTTTAAGCACATTAATAACCTTTTTTATTGCTTGAACAAGTTTGTGAATTTGGAAACCAAACTTGTCAATCAATTCATCATAAAATAAATTTGAATCGAGCAGACTGAACATTCAATTCTGTCGGCATAAAGAAGCGAACTTATTTTGTTTTGTGAATTTAATTAAAATACCCCTGCCAAAATACCCATTTTTTCAACTTTTGTCAAAATACCAATTTTTCTCGAATATGTCCTGCGATCGCGGGATAGGGTATCTTATGAAATTTTTGATTCCGCTATGGCGGGATGAGTCCCGCGGCACACCCACAAATTAAATTATAAAATTCAGTTTTACACTTTCAACCCCTGTACTTATTTACTTACTTTACTTTATACCTTTTACTTTCCTAATTTTAATTTTACACATTCATCATATTAACACATATAATCGTATTATTAACTAAAATACGTTAAAAATACGTTTTAATTTTAACAAGTTTCGTCTCTTCGATACCTTCGAAATGATTCTAATATTGAATATTTTTGGATTTATTTATTTTATTATATATCATATATATTACATAAAAATATTTTTAATATTTACAATTCATACCCTTATAGGTAATTATTTCATTTATGGTACATTTCTTACTTTTTCAATTTTCGTTTTACACTCATGTCGCATTAACATAATAATCATATATTAACTAATTGATTAAATCGTTTTAAATCATAATAATCCAAATAATTTGACGATTTAATCAATTAGTTCATATATGATTATTATGTTAATGCGATATGAGTGACTCTTTCATCGGAGGGTGCTATTTCACCCATTGGTCTTGAGAAATCCTCCTTCACCTACCTTTGGAACTCAGATCTCACTAAATAATTAACTATAAGGGTATGGATTGTAAATATTAAAAATATTTTTATGTAGTATATATGATATATAATAAAATAAATAAATCCAAAAATATTCAATATTGGGCTCATTTCGAAGGTACCGAAGAGACGAGTACAATGGTGTAACTTGTTAAAATTAAAACGTATTTTTTAACGTATTTTAGTTAATAATACGATATATATGTGTTAATATGATGAAAGTGTAAAATTAAAATCAAGAAAGTAAAAGGTATAAAGTAAAGTAAGTAAATAAGTATAGCGGTTGAAAGTGTAAAATTGAATTTTATAATTCAATTTGTGGATGTGCCGCGGGACTCATCCCGCCATAGCGGGATCAAAATTTTCATAAGATACCCTATCCCGCAATCGCAGGACATATTGCGAGAAAAATGGGTATTTTGATAAAAGTAAAAAAATGGATATTTTGGCAAGTCAAAGTTAACAAATGGGTATTTTAATTAAATTCCCTATGTTTTCATTCTAATTTCCAAATAATACGATTTAAGAGTTTATAACAATTTTTATAAGTAGAAAAAAAGCTCCATTAACATGGATATAGATTTTTTTTTATGATACTAATAAGCTTATCAATTTTATAGAATATTGGTATTAGTAAAGTTTATGGTTTATCTTGTGCTTAACAACAGATTCTCTAATTTTTTTTAAAATAGAGATTCAACAGTTAAAATCTTTAAAAAAATTACATTTAATTTGAACAGATTCTATATTTTAGAGATTTCAACATCTATTATATTATTAAAATAATCTAGAAATTTATTCTCGCAATACACTTTTTAGAAAGAATTTTTATAAAGTAATATTAACTCAACCCTACTGGTGAGAAAGAATAAAAAATTAATTTCTCTATATATATACCAAGTTTTAGAGAATTCTCTAAACTTTGAGTTTTTGTTAGTTTTCTCTATTTTAGAAAACCATATAGATAAGCTGTTGGAGCAATTTAGAAAACAAAAGTTCAATTTTCTCTATTTTAGAGAAGCTGTTGGAGATGCTCTTAGTCTATGAAGTTTAAACATGAAACTTTAAAGGATATAGTCCAAACTGATTATTAGAAAAAATTAAACTCTATTAAGAAAACCCGAAAGTAACATCTATATTATATTATAAAAAAGCTATTATGGTTATTTTCAAAAATCTTAAAAATTTTAAAAGAAATATTTTAAAACATGATGTACAACTTGTTAAGTTATGCACAACTCTCTTGGCACCTATTTCCCACAATCTCTCCACGTTCCAAATTTTCTTTTTTGATTTAAAAGTTACACTTAATACTCTTGTTATTAGTTATTTAATTTATTTTTATACATTACTTTTTCATTTTAGACCTTTATCATATTAACATAAATAACCGTATTTTCATTTTTCATTTTACATCATTATCATATTAAAAATACATAATCATAAGATTAACTAAAATATATTATAAAATGCATTTTTCACAAATTATACTATTATAATTTTCTCGTCAATAATTTCAAAAACCATATATATTAGTATCAAACAAATTATAGTCGTTTGATTAAATATTGAAATAAAACTTGAAAGAATTTTACAACTTCGTTTTAACGATGAGTTTATGATGTGTATGAATTCGTGAAACTATGAATGATATTAAGTAAATATATAAAAGTTTAAAATCTGAAGTGAAAGCTATAAAACACAAAAGCTACAAAATATATTATTGTCTTGAAAAACTTACATTTTGTAAAAACCGCAATAAGCTATGTCTTACAGTGGAATTGAGAGATTTGGATTTCGTAGAAAGATTTGAAATTGAAGAGATTTGGAATATTTGGTGTGTTTGGTTTGTAAGATTTGGAACGGAATTGAATTACATTGTTTATAAAGAAAAGCATTGAAAATTTATAAAAATAACTAAATTACCTTTTATTTAATTGATTATTAAAAACAGATTTTTAAACATTATTATATACAAATCCTACGAAATCCCACCCCATGGGATTTCAAAATCCCATGTTTGAGAGATTTCAAATCCGGACAATTCTTCAGACCAAACATGGGAGAGGAATGGATTTGAAATCCAAATCACTCCAAATATATTTCTTTCCAAGTTACCCCATTGGGTTTCAAAACCCAAAAGGTGTAAATGATGTGAGTCAAGCTCCAGTATTGATATACTCGACTCAAACTTGATGGCTATTTCTCAAACTCAAACTTGACTCGAAAACTCGCAAGTAGTTAAACCAAACTCACCCATTGAAATTTATAGAATTTTAGGGCCATCTCCTATAAATTATAAAAATTTAAAGGTGTTATCTTAAATTTTATAAAACTCAATGAATGTCACCTCAAATTTCATTATAAAATGACAAAGTTATAAACTTCATTCACATCCTTGTCCACTTATAAACACTTTTTCCCCTTTCCTTCACTATCTATGTTGTGGTAATAACATAACATTCTTGTTGGATTTGGCCTGGATAGTTTGTGGGTGGTAGATCACGGCATGGCTCAAGGGTCGATATTGGTGAATCTTTGTAAAGAACGTAATAGTCATATTTGCCTGATGGTTCTCCGAGGAGTCCTACAGTAGGGTCTCCAGATTCAAATCTTTCTTTGAGCTTCTGTTGTGACCTTTTCTTCCTTTTTTCAGGAATGCCGTCGTTATATTCGATCCTGTATGCTTCGTCAAGGCAATCTTGACAGTTGCACACATCATACCAGTAGTGTTTGACTTGGGTTGGGGTTTGAACTGGTTGGATCATGTGAATGGATGAGAACGCATTCGTTCTTGTTGGGAACACTTCTCGTTTTTCTTGAGAGGAAAACTTGACTTTGTCAAGCCCGTTTTCATGGCGAATGAAATTTGGTTCAGTAGTCGTCTGGACTGGTGTTTGGTGGATCTGCTCATAGTTCGTTACCCACTTTTTCGGGAGGAGTTTTAGCAACTCTTCTCGGGACAGTTGCCTGGGGACGTATGTGCAGGTCGGTGTTGCGCCTGAGTCAACGTTTATGAGAAGTGCATCTCCAGCATGCTCTTGGTCTGGGACCATGATGTCTAGGGAGTGATTCTGAACCCTGTACGCCATTTGGTAGTGGAACGTTGTTTGAAACGTATTTACTTGGGGAGTACCACCGATCTGAATTTGGGCTTTTAGTGTTGTGTGTAAGGAGGGTCATTGAGAGGCATGTTGAAATTTGGGTAGAAAGTGACAAATATGGTTCCAACATTCAGAATAGTTTGTATTGTACCTATGCAAGCATGTTGGTATTCTACAAACCTTGTGTCTACTAGTGCTATTCTAGAAAAGGCAGGGAGACCTTTCCTACCATGGAATGTGAGGGCTAACCTGATAGCCCCAAATTGGATATGCGTATATCATTGTGTAACACCCGTAATTTCGGTAAGTAAATATCACCCCAAATGTTTTTGCATCTTGAAAAGGGTGGGATTTATGTTTGGAAGACATTACGTAAAGTCTCTAAGCGTGTCGGGAGTTTTAGCATTGAAAAGTCGAGTTTCGAAGCTTGGTACGTGAATCGCGACTATGACCAGCGACAATGACCATGTCAATGTCGCGGTGGCATTGTCGCGATGAGGGGTCGATCTGAGCAAATCAAACAGAAAGTGGTACGCGGGTCGCGACAATGACCAGCGACAATGACCAGGTCAACGTCGCGGTGTCAATGTCGCGGTCGGGGGGCTGAAAGTGATTAAAACCATTTTAACCTATTTATCTTCTCATTTCATTCTCACTCTCGACTCTCTTCATCTCCCTCACTCTCCCAGCCGATTTCTCTCAAGAAAACACCATCCCCTCCTCTCTCCTTCCTTATTTCTTCACCAAATCAAACCCTCTTCCACCATTGATGAACATATTTGAGAGCTTGGAGCTTTTGTGGAGATTAGGAGTTGGTTTTGGAAGATGTATATGGTTAAGGTAATCTCTCCCTATCCAATATTTATCATTGTTGTTGATTTCATATTCTTTCCCTCTTGTGATGTTGTGGGTCGATTTTGGTGGTGATTGGTTGAGAAATCGTTACCTTCTTAACTTAATGAAAAACTAGGGTTTGGTATAAGTTGGGGTTTTTGGATGAAAATGCTTTGGGGGTTTTGATGTGTTATGGTTAGGGGATGATTATTTATGGTTGGAATTTGTGGATCTAGGTTTTTGGAAGATTTGGTTTGAAGATGTAAACTTCATCAAAGGAGCATACGTTGGAGAAACCCTACATTTAGCTAAATCTAGCTAAGGTGAGTTTAAGTTACTTTGCGAAAACTTTGTACATGCCAAAATGAGTATTTTCCAAATATTTGCGTGTTTTACTTGAAAATATATGTGGTTGAGTTATTTGAATGGTTTAACTCTATTTGAAGTGTTTATCATCATAAATGTGTAAAACACCCATATTTGGGGCTTTTGGATATTTGGATGGTTAGAAGTCAAAATTGTCTTTAAAAGATTAATTGCTCAAAATGAGGTTTATTTGATGGTTTAATCATGTTAGTGTAAATGATTTTAATAAACCATTTGGGAAAATGCACTTTCAGCGTTATGAGTCATTTTGAGAATATTAAGGGTGTGGGTCCTTTAGGAAAACCCTTTTGTTTAACCAGTGTTGAGTTTTGGGGTTAATGAGATTTTGGGATACGTGTTTTCTTAAACAATGTTTAAACGCGTTTATACGATAATGACCGACGTTATGGGTCTAGCAAGTTTGGAGCACTTTGCTCAGTTTTGACTTTGAGATAGTCTTGGGATATTTGTCCGGTTTAAATGGCTCGATGTGTAGTCTTATTTACGGGTTGCTTTTATTGCACCGTGTTGCATATTATTGCACGTTGTTGACATTTACATGCTCGGGGTGGAGTCTAGGATGTGTTATATTCTTAATTTGCATTTCATTTGCATGATTTGATGTTGATAAATGATCATTAGATTTTGAGCAGAGGGCTCGGTTTTGGACTCGATTGAGTCTTGATGGCATTTGCCCGGTTTTAATAAGCTCGACGTGGGCTTGGGGTTGCATTGCATGAATTGCATTATATTTGGAGTTTACATGATTTGAATGCATTAGTTATTCTTTTGAGGTCATGTATGAATTTTAAGTTAAGTAAGCTTGTTTTGGATGGTGGGTTTTTCCAAGGTAAAGACCTAGTATGGTTGAACTTGAGGGCTTGGACTAAAGACCTAGTATGGTTGATGTCTAAGAGGGGCTAAAGACCTAGTATGGTTGATGCCGAAGACGGACTAAAGACCTAGTATGGTTGATGTCTAAGATGGGCTAAAGATCTAGTATGATTGATGCCAAGGATTGACTAAAGACCTAGTATGGTTGATGTCATCCGTTTTCCCCATCCAAGAAGCTTACCTGCATTTATTTAATCGTGGTTTAATTTATGTGTTTGCCACATTCAATGAAATCGGGTCTCCCCCGTCACCGAAGGGTGTTGATTTCGTGTATTTTATCTATTTACATTGTTGAGGTTATATTACATGCATATGGATTGTTTCCCATGATTGATGGACAGATTTACGTACATTCTTATTGGATGCTTTAACTGCTAGAGTTTTATTCGCAGTGGCGATTATTTGAGAAATTATTGTTAATTTACTCTTGATGTGAGTTTTGGATTTGAGTCCTTTACAGAGAAACGATTTTCATTGGAAGCTTTCCTCTCAGAAACTGTATGCGTTTGGAAAACGGGTTGTCGATGTCTTTTATACAAACCCTTTTAGAAAATCATTTGTGTAAGTTGTAGCTGTCGATTTATCAAATGATTTGCTCATGATAATCTTTGTCGCAAAATCTCGTTTAAATATTTATTCAAATCATGACTAAAACTACTATCTCCCGATTTATGATTTTATATAGTCATGATAAAATGCTTGAACTCACTAGGCGTAAGCCTAACCCTTTTATTTGTCGGCATGTGCAACAGGCTCGGGTTGGGGTAGCTCTAGCTACATTGTGAAGTGACGAGTGCTAGTAGAGTGCACGAGAGGTGACTTGTTTAGTGAAGTATTCCGCACGTATTTGGATTTAGCAACTTGTGTTGTGTTAAGTAACACCCGTTTAAGTTATTTTATTGGGGAAATTATAATGCTTTAAATTACGAGGTATTTTAATGAATGAATTGTAGAGATGATTTATTTATTTTGGGTATTTTATTGAATTTTAAATTAGTTGCTCGTTCCAAATTTGAGGGTGTTACAAGTTGGTATCAGAGCATAAGTTTGAGAGATTTAGGTGTTGATTTTGGATACCTAAACTCAAACTAGTGTTTGTTTAAGTAAATGAGAGTGAAATTCACCTTTAGGCACTTTAAGATAGGATGTTTTGAAGTTGATGAATGTTGTTAGAAACGAGAATCACGTCGAGAGTAACAAGGATAATCATGTACGGTGCGTTCATAGTAACACCTGGCCAGTGTCATAGTGAACCTACTAGTACATGTGCATGCTTGAATTGCTTCCATATGATAATCGTTGGGGTAGTGAAGGAGGTTTTAAACTAGTAGTCGTTGGAATAGATAGACAATTCTAGTATTAGTCACTTGGAGTGACGATAAGCATGATAATTGCTTTAAGTAGACCGTTTCGGGTCGAGATTGATGGTTGGACTAGAACTATAGGCTTATTGAGCCGATTTTGATTGGAGGAAAAACCGTAAACTTAAGTGATGTAAATCCCCACTTACCTTAAGAGGTTTGAATATCCGGATGACAATAGTGGACCGGAGGATTATGGAGGAGTATGAGCTGAAATGTTGACTGCCGACTAGGTTTTGCACCAAGTTTATTTTGGAAATGAATTGCATTAAATATTTTGTGTGTGTTCGAATCCTTATGAGGATTGTGTTACAAATTTTGGAAAATATTTAGCACACACAATATTTTGGATTTTGACTTTGGACGTACATGAACCATCTTATGTCAGTGGTTGCAAACTCCGTCAGAATTTGTTTCATGTTGTTGTCCGACGTTTCTTTCGAGTATAGTGATGTCCGTGTTTTATGTTGTCTAAGTTGGTAGACAAGTAACTACGGCTCATAACTTTAACATCGGATCTCCTCCACATATGTTAAAGTTTGGACGGAAAGTTAGCTACCGTGGTGTCTATATGAAGCTATTTTGGGAATTTGTTTAATATGAGTTTGTTAAACGGTGTTGTGTATGTGGTACCGTCCTAGAAGAGGATTTTTGAGATTTTGGCGTCTCGTTCATGATTTTGCTTTTAGCAATTTGACTTTGGGAGCACAACGTTTAGTGCGATTTTGTAGACTTGGAGTCATTGAGTTCGTTGAAGTTAATAAAGTTTTGTGTACAACATTTTGCATCGTGTGAGTATAATTTTACAATGTGCATACTCTAATTGTTTATGTGAAAAGTTTACGAGTTTTGGTTGGGCATTTGATCCCACTCGATTTTTGTTGAGAAAGGTTAATTTTATGCCATAAGGCGACTAAAAAGAGACGAGTTTGGAACTCTAGCGTCACGTAACTTTTCTTTCAAAGGTTTGTGTTACTAAGTATTTCGTTGCATATAGTTCAGTGTATGGATTGATTTATACATGACTTAAGTGAGGCCTGAAAGAACATTTTGGTGACAAGTCGTAATGATTTGCTTGGTGCACTTTTGGGTCAGTTAAATGTTTATTATCAGTTTCATGTAAAATGTGTTGTATCGACTTAGGGGTATGCATAGCTTGGTAACTTTTGTTTTCTCGACACTTTGACGAACGAGTTGTGCACGAAATGTGTTATTAAATCCTTGTTTGAATGAGTGACCATTTGGTCAAAGGAGTTTTGGCGTGGTGGATATCATGCATAAGTTTGCAATGCTTTGCTTTTTGAAAATATAAATGCGCGAGTCGTGACATTTGGTGAAATTCGATTTGCCGATTATTTTGGGAGAATTGAAAACCTTTTTAGTTTTTGGAAAAATGGGTACTTGGAGTATTTTGATAATTATATTGTAAACATTTCCGTGTTGACGTTTTATGTTCCAAGTATGAAATTTTGAAGAAAAGGTTTCGTGATGGAGATTTTGGGAAAATTGTTTGCATAAAACTGTGTTGCGTATATTTTTTATGTTTTGGACATTGACGCGCACCTTTGTTGCAATTGAGAAATTGAAGTCGGTTTGACCCTTCTAAGCGTCAACCATTTACTAGCAATTGTTTCTTCCTAGTTTCTCTTTTGGAAAATACATTGTTGAGTACAGTTTTGTAGGAAATATTTTGCTCGTGTGTCATTATGTGACCATCTGAGGAGGTTTTGGAAATCAATTTGAAGAACCCCATCTTTTGAAATGTTGGTGTGAGTTTATTTGTGCATGTTATTTCATTACAAGGAAATTTCTAAGGAAGTGTTACAAGCTGGCATGCCTACCCCAATTTGAGGTTTTATGATGTTTCAAGTCGATATTTTTCAAATGATGGAAACGGATTGGTTTTGTCTTTAAATTTGGAACCTGCACAAGTCGTTTTGTGTTTTGACTGAGGTGTAATTAGAAATCGTTTCTTAGTTGTATAATAAACCGACGCGCGCAAATTTTACAGGCGAACCTTGTTCCGTACCATTTGAATGGTCAGAAAAGAATTTTGAGTCAACTGCCGTTTGGGCTTCTTTTGAAGTACGTGTGAAAATTGTGCACACCGTTTAAAGTGGGCAGTTACCTTGAGTGCATGTCATGAGTCAATCCATACTAGAACCGTGGTAGTTCGTTTTAAAGAAGTTGTTTTTTAACGCTTGTAGCGTTGTATGGGTAAACTGAACTACAATAAAATGGTTTTCAACATGATTTTCATATGTGGGACGAGCGTGTCCAGTTTTACGTAACTACCGAATTAATGATAGTAGTTTTCTGTGCGTACGATTTGTTGATATGAAAATCTTTGTATTGAAATTTTTGGCGAAAGATTTTGTTGATTGGCATATTTGTTAAATAATCCACTTGAAAACCTTGAACTCGTTAGGACCTTGGAAAGGATAAGTGACCCAGTTAAGGGTAAGTGCGTGTAGCACTTCGGCAGTGGAAGGTTGGGTATTCCACGTGTGTTAATACATTAGACCGAATGGTATCGGTTAAGGGATGATGCACTTTTGTAACTAAGAGATCTGATTCGTGGTATCTCATATTGAGGTTGGTGGTAACCTTTCGTGTTGGGAATCTTATTTTGGGGTCTTGGTCAACTTTCGTATGTGGGACCCTTTAGACACCCTACCGATAACCTTGGTTTTGTAAGAAGGCTCGACGAGGGAAGCTCGTGTGAAGAGTCTGTGGTGATTCAACTTAGTGGTATGACTAGGTGTCAACTCTTGGACTTGAGGCCAAACACCGTTAGTGTAATCGGAGGATTGTAGTCCGGTTCTAAAGGGGTGATGGCAATGGTAGTAGTAACCTTAAGATGCTCAATTGTGATGAGCGACTTTGGTGGAATAGCCTTCGTGTGCGATTAATGAACCTGTCGGTTTGATGACTAATGTTGAGAGATGAATCTTTGAGTCTATTAGAACTCGTTGGGAGTTAATCGACGATTAATGGTAGGAATAATCGGAATTGAGGATTCTGTTTGGTTCGTTAGTGGACAACCTTGGAGTGGTTATAGCTTGAACCTGAGATCGAGATGTATGGAACATCTAAGGTTGGGAGACAACCTAAGTCGTCTGACTAGGAGTCATTCTGATGGTTAAAGTGTTCTTCCGGACATAAGTAACGTGCACTTGAAGGGGTTTTGTTGGTAAGAAAATTACTCGAGGATTCGTCCTTATAGACTGCGTGTGAAATTTAGATTCCAGTTAGGAATTGATGGATTATGGTCAACGTTGAATCGGTTAGCTTTGGGTTGTAATGGATATAGATTTCGAGGACGAAATCGTTTTAAGGTTGGGAGGATTGTAACACCCGTAATTTCGGTAAGTAAATATCACCCCAAATGTTTTGCATCTTGAAAAGGGTGGGATTTATGTTTGGAAGACATTACGTAAAGTCTCTAAGCGTGTCGGGAGTTTTAGCATTGAAAAGTCGAGTTTCGAAGCTTGGTACGCGAATCGCGACTATGACCAGCGACAATGACCATGTCAATGTCGCGGTGGCATTGTCGCGATGAGGGGTCGATCTGAGCAAATCAAACAGAAAGTGGTACGCGGGTCACGACAATGACCAGCGACAATGACCAGGTCAACGTCGCGGTGTCAATGTCGCGGTCGGGGGGCTGAAAGTGATTAAAACCATTTTAACCTATTTATCTTCTCATTTCATTCTCACTCTCGACTCTCTTCATCTCCCTCACTCTCCCAGCCGATTTCTCTCAAGAAAACACCATCCCCTCCTCTCTCCTTCCTTATTTCTTCACCAAATCAAACCCTCTTCCACCATTGATTAACATATTTGAGAGCTTGGAGCTTTTGTGGAGATTAGGAGTTGGTTTTGGAAGATGTATATGGTTAAGGTAATCTCTCCCTATCCAATATTTATCATTGTTGTTGATTTCATATTCTTTCCCTCTTGTGATGTTGTGGGTCGATTTTGGTGGTGATTGGTTGAGAAATCGTTACCTTCTTAACTTAATGAAAAACTAGGGTTTGGTATAAGTTGGGGTTTTTGGATGAAAATGCTTTGGGGGTTTTGATGTGTTATGGTTAGGGGATGATTATTTATGGTTGGAATTTGTGGATCTAGGTTTTTGGAAGATTTGGTTTGAAGATGTAAACTTCATCAAAGGAGCATACGTTGGAGAAACCCTACATTTAGCTAAATCTAGCTAAGGTGAGTTTAAGTTACTTTGCGAAAACTTTGTACATGCCAAAATGAGTATTTTCCAAATATTTGCGTGTTTTACTTGAAAATATATGTGGTTGAGTTATTTGAATGGTTTAACTCTATTTGAAGTGTTTATCATCATAAATGTGTAAAACACCCATATTTGGGGCTTTTGGATATTTGGATGGTTAGAAGTCAAAATTGTCTTTAAAAGATTAATTGCTCAAAATGAGGTTTATTTGATGGTCTAATCATGTTAGTGTAAATGATTTTAATAAACCATTTGGGAAAATGCACTTTCAGCGTTATGAGTCATTTTGAGAATATTAAGGGTGTGGGTCCTTTAGGAAAACCCTTTTGTTTAACCAGTGTTGAGTTTTGGGGTTAATGAGATTTTGGGATACGTGTTTTCTTAAACAATGTTTAAACGCGTTTATACGATAATGACCGACGTTATGGGTCTAGCAAGTTTGGAGCACTTTGCTCAGTTTTGACTTTGAGATAGTCTTGGGATATTTGTCCGGTTTAAATGGCTCGATGTGTAGTCTTATTTACGGGTTGCTTTTATTGCACCGTGTTGCATATTATTGCACGTTGTTGACATTTACATGCTCGGGGTGGAGTCTAGGATGTGTTATATTCTTAATTTGCATTTCATTTGCATGATTTGATGTTGATAAATGATCATTAGATTTTGAGCAGAGGGCTCGGTTTTGGACTCGATTGAGTCTTGATGGCATTTGCCCGGTTTTAATAAGCTCGACGTGGGCTTGGGGTTGCATTGCATGAATTGCATTATATTTGGAGTTTACATGATATGAATGCATTAGTTATTCTTTTGAGGTCATGTATGAATTTTAAGTTAAGTAAGCTTGTTTTGGATGGTGGGTTTTTCCAAGGTAAAGACCTAGTATGGTTGAACTTGAGGGCTTGGACTAAAGACCTAGTATGGTTGATGTCTAAGAGGGGCTAAAGACCTAGTATGGTTGATGCCGAAGACGGACTAAAGACCTAGTATGGTTGATGTCTAAGATGGACTAAAGATCTAGTATGATTGATGCCAAGGATTGACTAAAGACCTAGTATGGTTGATGTCATCCGTTTTCCCCATCCAAGAAGCTTACCTACATTTATTTAATCGTGGTTTAATTTATGTGTTTGCCACATTCAATGAAATCGGGTCTCCCCCGTCACCGAAGGGTGTTGATTTCGTGTATTTTATCTATTTACATTGTTGAGGTTATATTACATGCATATGGATTGTTTCCCATGATTGATGGACAGATTTACGTACATTCTTATTGGATGCTTTAACTGCTAGAGTTTTATTCGCAGTGGCGATTATTTGAGAAATTATTGTTAATTTACTCTTGATGTGAGTTTTGGATTTGAGTCCTTTACAGAGAAACGATTTTCATTGGAAGCTTTCCTCTCAGAAACTGTATGCGTTTGGAAAACGGGTTGTCGATGTCTTTTATACAAACCCTTTTAGAAAATCATTTGTGTAAGTTGTAGCTGTCGATTTATCAAATGATTTGCTCATGATAATCTTTGTCGCAAAATCTCGTTTAAATATTTATTCAAATCATGACTAAAACTACTATCTCCCGATTTATGATTTTATATAGTCATGATAAAATGCTTGAACTCACTAGGCGTAAGCCTAACCCTTTTATTTGTCGGCATGTGCAACAGGCTCGGGTTGGGGTAGCTCTAGCTACATTGTGAAGTGACGAGTGCTAGTAGAGTGCACGAGAGGTGACTTGTTTAGTGAAGTATTCCGCACGTATTTGGATTTAGCAACTTGTGTTGTGTTAAGTAACACCCGTTTAAGTTATTTTATTGGGGAAATTATAATGCTTTAAATTACGAGGTATTTTAATGAATGAATTGTAGAGATGATTTATTTATTTTGGGTATTTTATTGAATTTTAAATTAGTTGCTCGTTCCAAATTTGAGGGTGTTACAAGTTGGTATCAGAGCATAAGTTTGAGAGATTTAGGTGTTGATTTTGGATACCTAAACTCAAACTAGTGTTTGTTTAAGTAAATGAGAGTGAAATTCACCTTTAGGCACTTTAAGATAGGATGTTTTGAAGTTGATGAATGTTGTTAGAAACGAGAATCACGTCGAGAGTAACAAGGATAATCATGTACGGTGCGTTCATAGTAACACCTGGCCAGTGTCATAGTGAACCTACTAGTACATGTGCATGCTTGAATTGCTTCCATATGATAATCGTTGGGGTAGTGAAGGAGGTTTTAAACTAGTAGGCGTTGGAATAGATAGACAATTCTAGTATTAGTCACTTGGAGTGACGATAAGCATGATAATTGCTTTAAGTAGACCGTTTCGGGTCGAGATTGATGGTTGGACTAGAACTATAGGCTTATTGAGCCGATTTTGATTGGAGGAAAAACCGTAAACTTAAGTGATGTAAATCCCCACTTACCTTAAGAGGTTTGAATATCCGGATGACAATAGTGGACCGGAGGATTATGGAGGAGTATGAGCTGAAATGTTGACTGCCGACTAGGTTTTGCACCAAGTTTATTTTGGAAATGAATTGCATTAAATATTTTGTGTGTGTTCGAATCCTTATGAGGATTGTGTTACAAATTTTGGAAAATATTTAGCACACACAATATTTTGGATTTTGACTTTGGACGTACATGAACCATCTTATGTCGGTGGTTGCAAACTCCGTCAGAATTTGTTTCATGTTGTTGTCCGACGTTTCTTTCGAGTATAGTGATGTCCGTGTTTTATGTTGTCTAAGTTGGTAAACAAGTAACTACGGCTCATAACTTTAACATCGGATCTCCTCCACATATGTTAAAGTTTGGACGGAAAGTTAGCTACCGTGGTGTCTATATGAAGCTATTTTGGGAATTTGTTTAATATGAGTTTGTTAAACGGTGTTGTGTATGTGGTACCGTCCTAGAAGAGGATTTTTTAGATTTTGGCGTCTCGTTCATGATTTTGCTTTTTGCAATTTGACTTTGGGAGCACAACGTTTAGTGCGATTTTGTAGACTTGGAGTCATTGAGTTCGTTGAAGTTAATAAAGTTTTGTGTACAACATTTTGCATCGTGTGAGTATAATTTTACAATGTGCATACTCTAATTGTTTATGTGAAAAGTTTACGAGTTTTGGTTGGGCATTTGATCCCACTCGATTTTTGTTGAGAAAGGTTAATTTTATGCCATAAGGCGACTAAAAAGAGACGAGTTTGGAACTCTAGCGTCACGTAACTTTTCTTTCAAAGGTTTGTGTTACTAAGTATTTCGTTGCATATAGTTCAGTGTATGGATTGATTTATACATGACTTAAGTGAGGCCTGAAAGAACATTTTGGTGACAAGTCGTAATGATTTGCTTGGTGCACTTTTGGGTCAGTTAAATGTTTATTATCAGTTTCATGTAAAATGTGTTGTATCGACTTAGGGGTATGCATAGCTTGGTAACTTTTGTTTTCTCGACACTTTGACGAACGAGTTGTGCACGAAATGTGTTATTAAATCCTTGTTTGAATGAGTGACCATTTGGTCAAAGGAGTTTTGGCGTGGTGGATATCATGCATAAGTTTGCAATGCTTTGCTTTTTGAAAATATAAATGCGCGAGTCGTGACATTTGGTGAAATTCGATTTGCCGATTATTTTGGGAGAATTGAAAACCTTTTTAGTTTTTGGAAAAATGGGTACTTGGAGTATTTTGATAATTATATTGTAAACATTTCCGTGTTGACGTTTTATGTTCCAAGTATGAAATTTTGAAGAAAAGGTTTCGTGATGGAGATTTTGGGAAAATTGTTTGCATAAAACTGTGTTGCGTATATTTTTTATGTTTTGGACATTGACGCGCACCTTTGTTGCAATTGAGAAATTGAAGTCGGTTTGACCCTTCTAAGCGTCAACCATTTACTAGCAATTGTTTCTTCCTAGTTTCTCTTTTGGAAAATACATTGTTGAGTACAGTTTTGTAGGAAATATTTTGCTCGTGTGTCATTATGTGACCATCTGAGGAGGTTTTGGAAATCAATTTGAAGAACCCCATCTTTTGAAATGTTGGTGTGAGTTGATTTGTGCATGTTATTTCATTACAAGGAAATTTCTAAGGAAGTGTTACAAGCTGGCATGCCTACCCCAATTTGAGGTTTTATGATGTTTCAAGTCGATATTTTTCAAATGATGGAAACGGATTGGTTTTGTCTTTAAATTTGGAACCTGCACAAGTCGTTTTGTGTTTTGACTGAGGTGTAATTAGAAATCGTTTCTTAGTTGTATAATAAACCGACGCGCGCAAATTTTACAGGCGAACCTTGTTCCGTACCATTTGAATGGTCAGAAAAGAATTTTGAGTCAACTGCCGTTTGGGCTTCTTTTGAAGTACGTGTGAAAATTGTGCACACCGTTTAAAGTGGGCAGTTACCTTGAGTGCATGTCATGAGTCAATCCATACTAGAACCGTGGTAGTTCGTTTTAAAGAAGTTGTTTTTTTACGCTTGTAGCGTTGTATGGGTAAACTGAACTGCAATAAAATGGTTTTCAACATGATTTTCATATGTGGGACGAGTGTGTCCAGTTTTACGTAACTACCGAATTAATGATAGTAGTTTTCTGTGCGTACGATTTGTTGATATGAAAATCTTTGTATTGAAATTTTTGGCGAAAGATTTTGTTGATTGGCATATTTGTTAAATAATCCACTTGAAAACCTTGAACTCGTTAGGACCTTGGAAAGGATAAGTGACCCAGTTAAGGGTAAGTGCGTGTAGCACTTCGGCAGTGGGAGGTTGGGTATTCCACGTGTGTTAATACATTAGACCGAATGGTATCGGTTAAGGGATGATGCACTTTTGTAACTAAGAGATCTGATTCGTGGTATCTCATATTGAGGTTGGTGGTAACCTTTCGTGTTGGGAATCTAATTTTGGGGTCTTGGTCAACTTTCGTATGTGGGACCCTTTAGACACCCTACCGATAACCTTGGTTTTGTAAGAAGGCTCGACGAGGGAAGCTCGTGTGAAGAGTCTGTGGTGATTCAACTTAGTGGTATGACTAGGTGTCAACTCTTGGACTTGAGGCCAAACACCGTTAGTGTAATCGGAGGATTGTAGTCCGGTTCTAAAGGGGTGATGGCAATGGTAGTAGTAACCTTAAGATGCTCAATTGTGATGAGCGACTTTGGTGGAATAGCCTTCGTGTGCGATTAATGAACCTGTCGGTTTGATGACTAATGTTGAGAGATGAATTTTTGAGTCTATTAGAACTCGTTGGGAGTTAATCGACGATTAATGGTAGGAATAATCGGAATTGAGGATTCTGTTTGGTTCGTTAGTGGACAACCTTGGAGTGGTTATAGCTTGAACCTGAGATCGAGATGTATGGAACATCTAAGGTTGGGAGACAACCGAAGTCGTCTGACTAGGAGTCATTCTGATGGTTAAAGTGTTCTTCCGGACATAAGTAACGTGCACTTGAAGGGGTTTTGTTGGTAAGAAAATTACTCGAGGATTCGTCCTTATAGACTGCGTGTGAAATTTAGATTCCAGTTAGGAATTGATGGATTATGGTCAACGTTGAATCGGTTAGCTTTGGGTTGTAATGGATATAGATTTCGAGGACGAAATCGTTTTAAGGTTGGGAGGATTGTAACACCCGTAATTTCGGTAAGTAAATATCACCCCAAATGTTTTTCATCTTGAAAAGGGTGAGATTTATGTTTGGAAGACATTACGTAAAGTCTCTAAGCGTGTCGGGAGTTTTAGCATTGAAAAGTCGAGTTTCGAAGCTTGGTACGCGAATCGCGACTATGACCAGCGACAATGACCATGTCAATGTCGCGGTGGCATTGTCGCGATGAGGGGTCGATCTGAGCAAATCAAACAGAAAGTGGTACGCGGGTCGCGACAATGACCAGCGACAATGACCAGGTCAACGTCGCGGTGTCAATGTCGCGGTCGGGGGGCTGAAAGTGATTAAAACTATTTTAACCTATTTATCTTCTCATTTCATTCTCACTCTCGACTCTCTTCATCTCCCTCACTCTCCCAGCCGATTTCTCTCAAGAAAACACCATCCCCTCCTCTCTCCTTCCTCATTTCTTCACCAAATCAAACCCTCTTCCACCATTGATGAACATATTTGAGAGCTTGGAGCTTTTGTGGAGATTAGGAGTTGGTTTTGGAAGATGTATATGGTTAAGGTAATCTCTCCCTATCCAATATTTATCATTGTTGTTGATTTCATATTCTTTCCCTCTTGTGATGTTGTGGGTCGATTTTGGTGGTGATTGGTTGAGAAATCGTTACCTTCTTAACTTAATGAAAAACTAGGGTTTGGTATAAGTTGGGGTTTTTGGATGAAAATTCTTTGGGGGTTTTGATGTGTTATGGTTAGGGGATGATTATTTATGGTTGGAATTTGTGGATCTAGGTTTTTGGAAGATTTGGTTTGAAGATGTAAACTTCATCAAAGGAGCATACGTTGGAGAAACCCTACATTTAGCTAAATCTAGCTAAGGTGAGTTCAAGTTACTTTGCGAAAACTTTGTACATGCCAAAATGAGTATTTTCCAAATATTTGCGTGTTTTACTTGAAAATATATGTGGTTGAGTTATTTGAATGGTTTAACTCTATTTGAAGTGTTTATCATCATAAATGTGTCAAACACCCATATTTGGGGCTTTTGGATATTTGGATGGTTAGAAGTCAAAATTGTCTTTAAAAGATTAATTGCTCAAAATGAGGTTTATTTGATGGTCTAATCATGTTAGTGTAAATGATTTTAATAAACCATTTGGGAAAATGCACTTTCAGCGTTATGAGTCATTTTGAGAATATTAAGGGTGTGGGTCCTTTAGGAAAACCCTTTTGTTTAACCAGTGTTGAGTTTTGGGGTTAATGAGATTTTGGGATACGTGTTTTCTTAAACAATGTTTAAACGCGTTTATACGATAATGACCGACGTTATGGGTCTAGCAAGTTTGGAGCACTTTGCTCAGTTTTGACTTTGAGATAGTCTTGGGATATTTGTCCGGTTTAAATGGCTCGATGTGTAGTCTTATTTACGGGTTGCTTTTATTGCACCGTGTTGCATATTATTGCACGTTGTTGACATTTACATGCTCGGGGTGGAGTCTAGGATGTGTTATATTCTTAATTTGTATTTCATTTGCATGATTTGATGTTGATAAATGATCATTAGATTTTGAGCAGAGGGCTCGGTTTTGGACTCGATTGAGTCTTGATGGCATTTGCCCGGTTTTAATAAGCTCGACGTGGGCTTGGGGTTGCATTGCATGAATTGCATTATATTTGGAGTTTACATGATTTGAATGCACTAGTTATTCTTTTGAGGTCATGTATGAATTTTAAGTTAAGTAAGCTTGTTTTGGATGGTGGGTTTTTCCAAGGTAAAGACCTAGTATGGTTGAACTTGAGGGCTTGGACTAAAGACCTAGTATGGTTGATGTCTAAGAGGGGCTAAAGACCTAGTATGGTTGATGCCGAAGACGGACTAAAGACCTAGTATGGTTGATGTCTAAGATGGGCTAAAGATCTAGTATGATTGATGCCAAGGATTGACTAAAGACCTAGTATGGTTGATGTCATCCGTTTTCCCCATCCAAGAAGCTTACCTACATTTATTTAATCGTGGTTTAATTTATGTGTTTGCCACATTCAATGAAATCGGGTCTCCCCTGTCACCGAAGGGTGTTGATTCCGTGTATTTTATCTATTTACATTGTTGAGGTTATATTACATGCATATGGATTGTTTCCCATGATTGATGGACAGATTTACGTACATTCTTATTGGATGCTTTAACTGCTAGAGTTTTATTCGCAGTGGCGATTATTTGAGAAATTATTGTTAATTTACTCTTGATGTGAGTTTTGGATTTGAGTCCTTTACAGAGAAACGATTTTCATTGGAAGCTTTCCTCTCAGAAACTGTATGCGTTTGGAAAATGGGTTGTCGATGTCTTTTATACAAACCCTTTTAGAAAATCATTTGTGTAAGTTGTAGCTGTCGATTTATCAAATGATTTGCTCATGATAATCTTTGTCGCAAAATCTCGTTTAAATATTTATTCAAATCATGACTAAAACTACTATCTCCCGATTTATGATTTTATATAGTCATGATAAAATGCTTGAACTCACTAGGCGTAAGCCTAACCCTTTTATTTGTCGGCATGTGCAACAGGCTCAGGTTGGGGTAGCTCTAGCTACATTGTGAAGTGACGAGTGCTAGTAGAGTGCACGAGAGGTGACTTGTTTAGTGAAGTATTCCGCACGTATTTGGATTTAGCAACTTGTGTTGTGTTAAGTAACACCCGTTTAAGTTATTTTATTGGGGAAATTATAATGCTTTAAATTCCGAGGTATTTTAATGAATGAATTGTAGAGATGATTTATTTATTTTGGGTATTTTATTGAATTTTAAATTAGTTGCTCGTTCCAAATTTGAGGGTGTTACAAGTTGGTATCAGAGCATAAGTTTGAGAGATTTAGGTGTTGATTTTGGATACCTAAAATCAAACTAGTGTTTGTTTAAGTAAATGAGAGTGAAATTCACCTTTAGGCACTTTAAGATAGGATGTTTTGAAGTTGATGAATGTTGTTAGAAACGAGAATCACGTCGAGAGTAACAAGGATAATCATGTACGGTGCGTTCATAGTAACACCTGGCCAGTGTCATAGTGAACCTACTAGTACATGTGCATGCTTGAATTGCTTCCATATGATAATCGTTGGGGTAGTGAAGGAGGTTTTAAACTAGTAGTCGTTGGAATAGATAGACAATTCTAGTATTAGTCACTTGGAGTGACGATAAGCATGATAATTGCTTTAAGTAGACCGTTTCGGGTCGAGATTGATGGTTGGACTAGAACTATAGGCTTATTGAGCCGATTTTGATTGGAGGAAAAACCGTAAACTTAAGTGATGTAAATCCCCACTTACCTTAAGAGGTTTGAATATCCGGATGACAATAGTGGACCGGAGGATTATGGAGGAGTATGAGCTGAAATGTTGACTGCCGACTAGGTTTTGCACCAAGTTTATTTTGGAAATGAATTGCATTAAATATTTTGTGTGTGTTCGAATCCTTATGAGGATTGTGTTACAAATTTTGGAAAATATTTAGCACACACAATATTTTGGATTTTGATTTTGGACGTACATGAACCATCTTATGTCGGTGGTTGCAAACTCCGTCAGAATTTGTTTCATGTTGTTGTCCGACGTTTCTTTCGAGTATAGTGATGTCCGTGTTTTATGTTGTCTAAGTTGGTAGACAAGTAACTACGGCTCATAACTTTAACATCGGATCTCCTCCACATATGTTAAAGTTTGGACGGAAAGTTAGCTACCGTGGTGTCTATATGAAGCTATTTTGGGAATTTGTTTAATATGAGTTTGTTAAACGGTGTTGTGTATGTGGTACCGTCCTAGAAGAGGATTTTTGAGATTTTGGCGTCTCGTTCATGATTTTGCTTTTAGCAATTTGACTTTGGGAGCACAACGTTTAGTGCGATTTTGTAGACTTGGAGTCATTGAGTTCGTTGAAGTTAATAAAGTTTTGTGTACAACATTTTGCATCGTGCGAGTATAATTTTACAATGTGCATACTCTAATTGTTTATGTGAAAAGTTTACGAGTTTTGGTTGGGCATTTGATCCCACTCGAGTTTTGTTGAGAAAGGTTAATTTTATGCCATAAGGCGACTAAAAAGAGACGAGTTTGGAACTCTAGCGTCACGTAACTTTTCTTTCAAAGGTTTGTGTTACTAAGTATTTCGTTGCATATAGTAAATTCACTTCATAAAATAATACTCCATCGAAGAAAAACAACGATAACCTTAAAACGATATTCAACCAAAAAAAAACTTGAACAACAGCATAATAATAATCCATTTTCCCAAGATCACAGCCTCCTTCCCCTTCTACCGCCCTTTCTACGGGTGCTATCAGTTGGAATTGGGGTCACATCCTCTGCAAACCATAAAGAAACTAAATTCAAACAACCGAACCGAAGCTTCCATTGGAGATCAAATTTGGTTAACTTTACCTACTTTGCAAAATGCATAACAAGATGAACAATTTTGAACTACATGTCAAGTACCAATGTTAATGTTTCATACATTCATTTACAAGCTACAATGTTATTGTAGGCATTTTTACAAGGTGATAGTTGACTAGCATAAAAATGTGATTAAAAGTCAAGAACTTTAAAAGTATACCAAAAAATTGTGTACCAGTTATTTTAAAAAGAAAAGTGACAAAAGAAATACCTATGCGACCAATTTTCATGCCAGAACGAGCAAGAGCTCTTAGAGCAGACTGGGCACCTGGGCCAGGTGTTTTGGTCTTGTTACCTCCAGTAGCCCGCAACTTTATATGAAGAGCATTAATGCCAAGCTCCTGCATGCATTCAAACCAAAAACCTCAAACCAACAAAGACAAAGAAATCCCTATATGTTTTGAAATCTTCAAATATATATATATATATATATATATATGAGAATAAAACCTTGCATCGCTGAGAAACATCTTGTGCAGCAAGCATGGCAGCATAGGGAGATGATTCATCCCTGTCAGCCTTCACCTTCATCCCACCTAGTGTAACAACAGAGTATAAGTACCGCAAAAGTAATAGAAATAAATAACAAACTTCAACTATTTCAAACAGGAAAGAAGAAAGCATTT
Source organism: Saussurea involucrata (assembly GCA_033807775.1). Taxonomy (NCBI): domain Eukaryota; kingdom Viridiplantae; phylum Streptophyta; class Magnoliopsida; order Asterales; family Asteraceae; genus Saussurea; species Saussurea involucrata. Next base: position 114,750,956 of record CM066324.1, read on the forward strand.
ACAACATTTCAGACAGTTTCCTTTAAATTATCAAAGAAATAGCCAAAACAATAGAAAATTTGATATTGTAAACCTAAAATCATAGAACAAAGCTTAAAAAGCGGTGTTGTTTCATATTTGACTTAAATCTTCAGCAAATACAAGTATCCAAAACCTAAGACCTTGCCCATCAGTATTGATTTTTAGTGTTTTTTCCTTCTTTAGCAGCATACAAGTTCATTTATTACTTATTAGAGCAAATAACGAAGGAAAAAACAATGGCACTTATCATACCTGTAATCCGGACCATGGTTTCTCTCCCAGAGATATCAGTCACATGCTGCAGTATACATAAAACTAATACACATAAATGAATCACCAAAAACTTTAGATTCAAAAGGCAAGGAAAACATAAAGACTTGAACTTACAATAAATGTGTCATTGAACGATGCAAAGATGTGTGCCACACCAAATACAAGCTCTCCTTCACGGGTAGCAGGTCCAAGGGTGACATTGTCTTCCTTTGGCTCCCTGACCTTTCTTGACTTCGACTGTCAAATTGAAATAAACCTCGGTAGTTAATACCCAACTAAATCTTTGAACAAGTGACAGAATTCCCTTATGCCACAAAAATATTATCCATTCTTGATTCATCTTGGATCATTGAGATTGCAAAACGGGTTCCTAATAATGACCCGTCTTTGCTCTAATTAACTTCAAACAAATATTTAAGATTTGAAAGTCAACCTATTCTATATTTCTCTTTGACTATAAAAATGAAACAAAATTCACTGATCAAATATCCAGCCAAACTAATATGCCTTTTACAATTACGGCAACCATTTAACACAACAATGTTCCCCGAACTAATTTTTAAAAAGCAGAAGAAATTAATACATATTGACCAACTTGATCGCAATATATTCTATAGCACATTAGCAAGTGATGATATATCATAATGCAAAATTTAGTTCACGTTATTGGCGTTGCAAAAAATGCACCAAATGTTAATATCCAGTTAAACCTTCTGTTAGAGTTGTACAACTATGCAAGAAGTATCTAACATCTTCCAAATAAAATTGACATCGACGGTTGTCTGTAAAGCACTAAAAGGACTCAAATTTGAACTATCTTCAAAATCAAAATCCTGAAGAGCAAAATTCACCTATATTAACAATACAAAAATGAAAATTTCCACTAAATCATTGTGAGCCAGGATCCCTTGATGTCGATATCAAGTCAATTCAGAATTCAACGTAAGGAAACTATTAAAAAATCGATAAAATAAAACCTAACTTGTTGAAAGAAGCAAATAGAGATTTACCATGGCAGCAGCAGCGGCGGCGTTTCTTCGTTAGTATGGTGATGGTGTACCGCGCTAAGAATGAAGGTCACACAGTTCGGAAGAAGTTAGGGTTGGACTTTGGAGCGTATTAAAGGCTACGCAGAGGTTTAAACTGGTTTAAGCCTTTTTGGGGCCCAATTGTGTAATGGCTGTACGTATTCGGTGATCCAATCACTGCGATTGGGCCTAGAGATTAGGCCATCAGTAGCGGGCTTCGGGATGGGTGAGGTGGCAGCGGGGTGGCAGCGGGGTTGGGCTACGGCTCGGGATGGGCATGCGGGGCAGGATGGTTTTCGGGTTTTTAAAAAATAACCGTTGAACGGCTCTTTCTTAAAAAAAAAAAAATTCTCAATTTAATCCCACTATATATTTAACCCTCAACCTCTTATTTCTCACACCTCTCAACCTCTTATTTCTCACACCTCTTATTTCTCACACCTCTCAACCTCTTATTTTTCACACTATCAAATTCTCTCAATCTCACACCTCTCAAACTCTCTCAAATTCTCTCAACCTCTTATTTTTCACACCTCTCTCATCATGAATCCAAACAGAACACCTACATCCCGTCGTAACCGACCGAATACACCACAATCGCAAGAAGATCAAGAGCTTGGTTTCCAAGCGTTTACACAACAAGGTTATCATCCGCAATTCTCGCAACAATTTCCGCCACAATTCTCGCAACAATTTCCGCAACAATTTCCGCCACAATTTCCGCAACAATTTCCCCAACAATATCACCAACAATTTTCGCAACAATTTCCTTACCAATTTACACGTCCCGGTTTGATTGAACAAGGTTTTACTCCGGCCAACTACAATCTTCCTTCACCCGCAATCAATCTCGACGACGACATTGTTCCGGAAACCCAACCTTCTACCCCGAACTCACCACAGTTTATCCCGACACAACAATCTAACCCGGAACCATCAAATCCGAGACGAACGAAAGCCGTCAAACAAACGTGGAGTAAAGCCGAGGAACTCGCGTTAGTGTCGGCGTGGGTTGACGTTTCGGAGGACCCCGTGGTCGGTAACGCACAAAGCGGTGGTAATTATTTTTACTGTTATTATTCTTATTATTATTATTATTATTATTATTATTATTATTATTATTATTATTATTATTATTCTTATTATTATTCTTATACTTTATTTTACATAAATGTAGGAAGTTTTTGGGCCCGAATCGGGCAACTGTTCTTTACTCGCATGGGTCGTGAACCAGGTTATAGATCAACCCATCAACTCAATAGCAAGTTCAACGACGTCAATAAAAGAGTTAATTTGTTTGGCGGCATCTACAACAACTTGCTCAGTAATAGATCAAGCGGGATGAGTGAGGCCGATATATCCCGAACGGCACACGAACGGTATGTAGCACGCCATAACGTTGCTTTCACTCACGAACAAGCTTGAGACATCCTAAAAAAATGTCCAAAATGGGGAGCCGTTCCAACGATGACGACAACTTCATCGCGGAGTTCAAAACGTACCCAAACTTCCGATGATGACGATGACGAGACAATTCAACGACCCATCGGGAGAAACAAGGCAAAAAAAACATCAACGAGTAATACGTCCGGGACGAATACGGACGAAAGTGTTACTCAGTTGTTGACGACGTTCAACGACAAGTTTGATGGTGCAATTGAATACAAAATGAAAAAACTCGATGTCGAACTTCAAAGGTTGGAACACGAACGAGAACTCGAACGAGCAAAACGATTTGATGCAGACTTCCAGTTTTACATAACCCCGCATGATCACCTTTCGGGCCCCGCTTTGATGGCTACGCTAAAGAGAAAAGAGCAAATTAAAAAATATCATGATTGGAATGACGACGAGTAGATTTTTAAATTTATTTTTTAATTTTTAATTTTTTAATGAATGATATAAATTTTTATTTTTATTATTTATCTTATTTTTATTTATTAAAAATATATATAAATATTTTTATTTTGTTAAATAATTAAATGTATAAATAAAAGAATTAAAATAAATGAGGTGGCAAAGGGGTTTGAGGGAATGGGGTACGGATGTTTAGGGATCGTTAGGGATGGAGTGAGGGATGGAAGAAAAGCTGATGTGGCGCTGATGTGGAGTGGAATATTTGAAAGATAGAAGGGATGGGGTACTGAGGGCCTTAGGGTTAAAAAATTGTTTGGCCCATTTGAATTGATCGAACTAAGTTAAATTGAACCGTTTTTATCGTTTAAGTGGTCTGGTGATCCGGTGTGATCTGAAAAAGAAAAAAAAAGTTAAACCGTTTGGTCAGTCTAATATGCGGTTTGACTTCTTTTTTAGCGGATGGATCGAAACCGCCAAAAATACAGATTTTTAATCATATTTAATTTTTATGTCGTTTCTTGATTTTTGTGATCCAATTAAAAAAGGTTTTTTAAAGATGTTGTATTTTTATTTTTTTTATTTCATTTCTTAAATTGATTGTATTTTCTAAATTGACAAAGTTTTGAAGTCCGTCAAAAATAAATCTAAAATCCTAATCGTTCTTCGACTTGCTCAATATTTTATTTTTATTTTTATATATAAACGTCTCTTTTAAAATTATGTGTACTGCTTAATAATATTATATTGGTCGAAATTTCAATTTGGATGTAGATTTTATATTTTTTTAGTTTAAAACTCATAAGAGGCCCAAACTGCTTAAATTGGTCAGACGAGACCCTCTTTTGTGGTCTAGTTTGACCGGCTTGCTCACTTGCTACCAAACTTTTCGGTTTGAATTTTCTAAACCGCTGTTATGGTTTGGTTTGTGATTTTAGGGGGGGGGGGGGGGGGGGGGGGGGGTTAAACCACACAAACCAGACCATAAACAACCCTACTAGAAATGAAAATTTTACTTGTAAGAGCAGATACCCACAAATTCTCTGGTTTGCCCCATTTCCGCCCCTAATTGGCTCAGATCTTGAATCTATTTTAAAAAAATTTAGATAAACCTATATTTCTTGTTTTCTAGTAATATTTTTAGTTTTATTAATCATCTAATTTATCTTGCCTTTGTTATTAGTATAATCTTATGTTTTAGTACCTTTAGAATCTTCGACAAAATCACTAACTCTCCCTCGTTCTCTCATATTATTTCATATTCTTTCTTATTCTCTCTCATTCTCAATGTTCTTTCCTATTCTCTCTCATTCTCCCCCGCTTTCTTTTATTTGCTCTCATTCTCTCTTATTCTCACATATTCTCTCCTATTCTCTTTCATTCTTTCTTATTCTCTCCTATGGTGGCAAAAAGTGACCCTAAACCCGCCAACCAAACACAATAGTAGCAGGTTGGGGTGAGATTTTCAACCTATTTAAGTTAAATGGATCAATCTGTCTAACCCAATTAATAAATGGGTTGGGTTAAGTTGAAATTTTCGACCTATTTTCAACCTGATTTCAACCTATTTACTACTTGATTTCAACTCATTTACAACCTGTTTTTAATCCATTTACAACTTGTTTGTAACCCATTTATGACTTGTTTATAATTTATTATCATTATTTAGTTATAATTAATAATTAAAAAGTTAATAAAAAAACTAAATATGATTCCACTAAAGTCTAAACATAACTCCTTTGGTCCTTCCATTTCACTATTTCATCGTTTAAACTTTCAAAGTCTAAACTCTCTAAACCTTAGCCGACACTTCCTTCTAGTTCTAGCCAAGAGATCGACACCAATTCTAAAAACTTATTTGTTTGACTGTATGGTTGTGTTATTGAAATTTTGTACAATTTATTTCACTTTATTGTTGCGTTTTATTGAAACTTTGAACAATTTATTTGGTTTTGTGGTTGTGACTTGTGTATTTGTCATGTAATTATGTTTTAGTACTTTTTTATTTTATTTAAAGCTTTAAAATTAAATGGATCAACACAAGTTCAACCCATTTATTAAACAGGTTGGGTTGAAAAAATCATAAACAGGTCAACCCGTTACCAACCCATTTAAGTACCAGGTTGGGTTGGGTTGGGTTGATAAACCGAACCCATTTAGGTGTTGTTCGGTTCATTTTCTGTTAAGACATGTATGGATATAGTTGTCTGAGGGGATATGGTTGTCTGGGTGTTAACAGATAAGTTAGTGTTCGGTTGTTGTAGCGAATAAATTGTCTGAATGTCAAAAATGACCATTTTACCCTGGTCATTATTTTTGTAGAATAAAACAGATCATATGTATTTTCACATTAGAAAATCCAAAATCAATGATGAAAATACATATAAAAAATTCATATCGATGGAGAAATTCATATACAAAGATCATATGGGTTTTCATATCAGAAAATCCCCGTGATCTCTCCACCTATTTAGGAAACAATAAATTTTTACGTCCACCTATTTAAGAAACACTGTGAAAACATATCTTATTCGAAATTCTTGCCAATATATGTTCCTTCGGTGAAATGGTGATCGACGCAGTTATTTTCGAACTAGATATCAAGGTATGGATATTGAATTTTCTAAACCGCTGTTATGGTTTGGTTTGTGATTTTAGGGGGGGGTTAAACCACACAAACCAGACCATAAACAACCCTACTAGAAATGAAAATTTTACCTGTTCAGATACCCACAAAGAACAGATACCCACAAATTCTCTGGTTTGCCCCATTTCCGCCCCTAATTGGCTCAGATCTTGAATTTATTTTAAATTTTTTTTAGATAAACCTATATTTCTTGTTTTCTAGTATTATTTTTAGTTTTATTAATTATCTAATTTATCTTGCCTTTGTTATTAGTATAATCTTATGTTTTAGACTTTTAGTACCTTTAGGATCTTCGACAAAATCACTAACTCTCCCTCGTTCTCTCATATTATTTCCTATTCTTTCTTTTTTTGAAGGAAAATGATTGCGTCACGAAACGGGCTGCGGCCTAACCGTCACCCGAACGGAACAATCCTATCATTAAATTAAGGAACGTTACATAACAAGGAAATACACCAGAAATGAAAGGACTTAAAGACAACATAAAGATAAAGACAAGATAAAAACGAAAGTGACTCAGATAAGCCGCTTCGTAAGCTCGTCTTTCCACCGCAAGGATAAGTCCCCAACCGTTCCAACTGAAGGCAATCAAAAACTGATTCCTTGACATACTTGCATAAGCAACCTGAAGGTAAGAGAAAAAGTGGGAAGGTGCCACTTTGAAGTTTTTCTCCTTGACGAAAGTGGGTATGATCCACTCTACTTGGTTGTGTTTTCCTAAATGTTGCTCATGCCTGGAAACAAAGACTAAAAAAGCCACAAGGGGTTTAGAGCCACACCGGGATTTAGAGCCACAAAGGGAAATCGAGCCACAAAGGGAGCGAAGCACCGACGGCGAGGCAGCGGCGGTGTCGTATCAGCGGGCGGTGGCCGTCGGAGCAGCAGCGGCGCTCTCTCTCTCTCTTTCTCGGTCACCCACTAGGCCTGGTGGAGGTGGAGGTGGCGAGATGGTGGTGGTGAGATGGAAGGTGGTGGTGGCGGCTAGGTTAAGAGAAGGAGAGAGAGAGAGCTCCGATGGGGGAGGAGCTAGGGTTTTCTACAAAGAGAGAGAGAGCGGCGCTTTTTGCGAATATTTCCTATTCTTTCTTATTCTCTCTCATTCTCCCCCACTTTCTTTTATTTGCTCTCATTCTCTCTTATTCTCACATATTCTCTCCTATTCTCTTTCATTCTTTCTTATTCTCTCCTATGGTGGCAAAAAGTGACCCAAAACCCGTCAACAAAACACAATAGTAGCAGGTTGGGTTGAGTATACCAAACAACCAAAGAAACTGATGTAAGAGTATACCTGAGATTGTAAAACCCCTTGAAGAAACTGTAAAGTTGAATTCTCTATGAAACCGCAATACAAAACCCAAATAAAGAGGGGCAAAACCCAACACAGAAGCCCCTTATTTTAAAGAAAAACAAAACCCAGATTCTCTCATCTTCTTCCTTCAACCTCATTGGGCTTTCCACAAACCCCTTATTTTAATTTTGCTAAAAGTCTCTGAGCCACATATTTTTGGTATGTTTGTTTACCTCTTAATTGTTAGAACTTAGGGGATGTTTGTTTATCTCTTAATTATTGTAGCTTAGGGGCTGTTTGTTTACCTCTTAATTGTTAGAGCTTAAGGGCTGTTGTTTACCTCTTAATTGTTAGACCTTAGGAGCTGTTTGTTTACAACTTAATTGTTAAAACTTAGGGGCTGTTTGTTTACCTCTGAATCGTTAAGAGGTGAATCTTTTTTGGCAAAAAAAATGTCCCTATTAATGGTTCTAAAACGCTCTGAATGATTTTATATCTTGGGTCTCCCTTAACCATTGGAGCACTAATTTCATTCTTAACAATTACCAAACAACCATATTTCATTTTGCAATATACCATAAGAACCTCTTAACAATGCAATCTTATTTCCAATTCTCAAAAAAACACACAAAATGCGTGCAAATTATAGGTAAGTAGGTAACTAAAGAACACACATGGTATTCAACAATCACCAACCACCCTTTGCAATAACAATTAACAATAATCTCATTTCCTTCCTTCATTCGTGTGTTGAGTTCAAACAAGACCACATATTTCACTTTACCTGAATTATTCATCCCACCACAACCTGTTCGTTCATCCTTTCCGAAATCCAGAAATAATAATTTTGAATAATCTGGAAAAAAAACTGTTACTTCATCTTTTCTGAAATCAAGAAATAATAATTGTGAAACCTGTTAGTCATCGTGCAGTTGCAGAAGGGAAGAATAAAGTATAAAGATCCATAGCATTTCACATAACCCCAACATATAAACGAAAGAGGAGAAACTTTAACATAAAAAATAAAATAAGCGTATATAGATACCATATAACAAGGAGAGAAACTTACATTTGATTTTAGTACGAAACAGGAATCAAAGAAACATGATGGTATCAGGCAGAATACGATCCAGGTCCAAACAAACTTTAGCCAAGTTCCCTTCTAAACCTGCAATTTGAATGAAGAAACTTTGATTACAAAAACAGATTTTGTAAATAAATGTTATTAGCAAGAGGCTATTTTGAACCGACTTTAATAGCAAATGATATGAATCGTGAAAACTCCTTTTAGGTAATTTATCCGAAGGTATCAAATGGTATCAACTTCGTTTAACCATAAGATAGATTATATTCTTTTTCATCTTAAACCAACCATGAGCAAGGCAAAAGATATCAATTATTTAAGTATAAAAGTTAGGGACAGAATGATTGTTATAAGTTAAACATGGATTAAGTACTTTGTATAAATTAGGTTAAATTGTTGGTTTTTTCACCATGCTGAAGATACTTTTTCACAAAAATGAGGCAATTGTGCAGGCTTGAGTGTTCCTTCATCAATTTGGTAGATTCATCATCCAACTCCAAGAAATTTTGCTTAGTAACAGTTTCCATGTTAGAACTTGATGAGTACAACATACAAAACACAGAATTCCATCCATTGGCCATTGCTTCCAGATTTGCCATCATCCCTATCGAAACATAAATACATCTAATACATGTTTCATTAAAATTCCACATTACAAATACATGTTAGTAAAACCATAGAAACAATTCCTTTGAAATCAATGTTGAATTGAATATTAATAATGAGGTGTGAGTGGACATCCAAATGGAGAGAACTGAGATGACAAGAACCTTAAAAAATTTCACCATCCACTTCTAGAAATTCTATTTCTTGCATGATGATAGCAAAATACCCACAACTAATGTCTCTTGAAGAATTTTAATGGGAAATAGATAATGCACATGTTATCTTGTTTTTCAATTTTCATTGCCAGCATCCTAAAACCAACGAATTAAGATATATATATATATATATAGAGAGAGAGAGAGAGAGAAAGAGAGAAAGAGAGAAACCGGCATAGGCATATAGTTGATTATTTTTCATACATGTGATGCATTGTCAAGAACTGTCAAGGTAATGCAAAATAGAGGTTGATAAATCTGGAAGGATTTTAGCATTACCTCTATTAATAGATCTGGAAGGATGTAAGACCCCTAGTATACCAAATCCGTCTTCATACTAACCTAAAACTGCATTTTCCCCATGAAGATGCTTCAAAATTAGGTCAAGCTTTTATCTGAAATGGAGAAAGTCGAACACGAAATCACAAATGGAGAAGCTGAAAGATGCTTTCAAAAATGGCATTTAAAATTAGGTCAAGCTTTTATCTAAAATAGATTGAATCAGAGGGTTACCTGATCAGTAAACAATCAACAATAGCCACAATCAAAATCAAATCGTCCAGGGCGATCCTGTTAACAAAACCAAAAAAAACAAAATCGATTTCAAAACCGAAACCAAAATCGATTTCAAAACCGAAACCAAAATCGATTTCAAAGCCGAATTAGACGTATAAACGTTGTTACGGAAAAGGGTAATCAAAATGCAACCAAGATTGCAAACATCCGTGAGTGGCTATTACCATAATATTTTTTGCCGTTCTTCATCTCGTATGTTGTTTTTCTCCGAACACAACCTCTAAACTTCACGGTAGAAAAGAGGTTTTAGGGTTCTAGACTCTTTGAATCGAGAATGAACCACTAAGTTGGGAGGGAAATCGACAAGCATACCTTAAACGAACCTGACGTTGGATGAGAACCCTAACCGAGAATGAACCACCGAATTGAGAAAAATGGATTTGAATCTGAAATCATATGAGAGATATTAGGAGCAGTCTTTCATTTCTTGGATATTGAATCGCCACCTTGGGGAAGGGAATGGGAGGCGTACAAAGGAAAAGGAGTTGGGCGGCAATGAAATTATTGGAAAGATAAACCTTGAATTCAAAGTATGGGGTTTACAATCATTTCTTTAACTAATTATCCCCTTGATCTAATAGCACATAGAAATCCATCTACCTGTTCCAGTAAACTTGGAATACTTAGCATAATAAAGGAATAAATAGATAAAACATTAATCCAAGCAATATAAAAGCCAAAGAAAGTTGCATGGTTTATTAACATATGGGACCCTCAGATAGTAAAGGCTCCCTTTATCCCCTAGGGTTGGGTTCCGGTGAAAAGTGTCAAAGTTGATGAGAAGCGTGAGAAGTAGTTATCAACCGTTGGATGAGAAATGGACGAACATTAGGATGAGATGCACCAGATCAATTCCTTTTTAAGCCGCAATTCATGGGAGGGTATTTGATTAAAAGTGATCAACGGTTTAAAAGTACTTCTCACCAAAAATGGCACTCCTCACATGATCCCATGCCTTATCCCCTATATATATATATATATAAGTTTTAAACATAAAATGTAAATCTACTCATTATATATTTGAACTAATTCCTATTTAATTTTGCGTCATAAGTTGTTGCTGTGGAATCAAGCCAAATACCATCTATTTACATACATTTACCTTCCCATAACTGGACAACCATGTAGTTGTTAAGATGGTCTACTTTATTCTTCACTGAATTTTACTAAGAGAGAACACAAGAATTGTTCCACATCAATAACATGTTTTCATTCAAATGAACAGGTGAAAAAGGATGTATTATTGAAAATACCATCCTAACATAATAACTATTTCCATCACAAGTTTAGCATACAAGTCCTTGGTTTTCATAGAAGGAAAAAATTGAGGTAATAAGATTTCAAAATTCATAAAGAAAGATAAGATGTAGACATAAAGATAAGGTACCAATTGGAACACGTTCTAGATTTGCATCCCGATATTACTGAAGCAGTTGAGATTCCTTATAGGTCTTCTTCCCCTGTTGCTGTCGATTGTAGGTATGTTAATAAAGTTTGAGAAAAAGATCCATGGAAATAAACATTGCAGAGGTGGGATAACTGAATTGAGGGAGAGAGAGAGTGTTAACCTAACCTCTATTCCAAATAGTGGTTGTTTCCGTGAAGACCCCGGACTATCTAAAGAGTGTGTGTGAGAAAAAAGATGCAACTTTCAAATGAGATGCTTTTAAAACTTGAATGAGCTAAGCTAAGTTGTTAACCCAAGTAACACATGGGAATATGTTGAAATTTATCATACCCTTCTTTACACTTTTTTCCACTTTGCCAGAAAAGGAAGTGTTGTATTTATTTATTTATTTTGGGAAAGAGGACGAACTCCGGAAAAACTTTATTCAAGAAAGAAACTACGAGGGGAATTTCCCAAGAAACACAAAATGTTTCCCAAGCACATGCTTAGGGAATAACCAAAGAATAGCAACCTTAAAACCCCAAAAAGGACTAAAATTCCACAAAACCACGTTTATCTACCCCAAAAAAGATTAACAACATTAAAACCAAAATTACAATGAGAACCCAATTTACAGCCCAAATCTTTATCATGGCCAATAGAAAAAAGGACAACCCCTTACTCTTGTCTTTAACCGAGCCCAAATTCCAAATACACCTGGTAGTCCAATAATTCTTTTTTAATAAAGCCCAAAAAACTTTAATTTCAAAGACCTTTCCATCTATTCTTTGAATAACAAAAGGATTACCATCTGCTCTTCCAGCCATAATCGATCAAAATCCACCCTTCAATCCAGAAATCAAATTTACCAAGATCCCACCATAGGCGGACCTAGTGTAGAGCATACGGTGGCACGTGCCACCGTATCGTTTGTCCGGCGAAGGGTAAAATTTTGTACCTGTATGAAGAGTGCAACCGTATTATTTTGGAGTGTGCATCCGTATCGTTTTAAATGGTGCAACCGTATCAAAAAAACTCTTAAAATCAACTAAAAATCCCAAAAAAACTTTTAAAATCAACCAAAAATCCCAAAAAAAACTCTTAAAATCAACCAAAAAAAACCCCGAAAAGTTCTCTCGAAATTGATTTTTTTAAAAGTTCCTCGAAATAGAGAAAAAAATTAAAAAAAAATCTCAAAGCAGTGGAATTAGGCTAAAACAACATCGGACGATGTGGAAAAATTTTAGGTTCGTCAAAGGTGCCACCGTAAGAAAAAATTCCTGGGTCCGCCTCTAGATCCCACCACATCATCTTTTGAACATGTAACCGCATCAACCAATCATTTGCATCACTCTGATTACACCACCTGACGTTCTCAATTCTGAAAAACCATCGATACCTCCTACTGCTTAAAGCCACATTATTCTTTTTCTTTCTCCACCAACCAAGCCCACACCTTTGATATTCTATAAGAATTATGCCCCAAATAATTCTGTACAGAAGTGTTGTATTTATTGTGGGACATTCAAGAAAGAAAATTGTTGCATTGTGCAAGAAAAGAAAAAAATATTGCCTACCTCAATCACATTTTCCTCTCCTTCCGGCAACTGCAAGGCTTCACATGGAAATCTCTGTCAGCACATAAAAATCATGTGAGGAAAAAACCCAAATAGTTCATCTTCTTTCATTCAAATAGGACATTTTGGTGCTCGTATAATACTCGTGATAACGTAAAGAATAAAACAAGAAAATAGAACCAAAATGGGGTGTGAAAGGTTTAACCATCACAAATTCCATTTGAAAAGGGCGTTTATTAGTGGCATTTCCTTAGAAATCCTCAATGATTCAACATACCTTTTGTACCTGCAAAGGAAAGAGATTATCGAAACCCTCTCTCTCTTAAAAGAAGGCACACACACTAACCTTCCAAATATTGAATAACAGATAATGGGAAATTGAGAAATACATATGTTGTGTAATATAGAATCTTTGATCCATCCACCATATCTGCAGTTGGGCAGGAAGATCATCCACCATATCTGCAGTTGAAACTATCAATAAAGTTTCAACCTATCTCGATTCAAATTTAAAACTATCGAGTTGTTAATGATTCAACGAGCACAACGGTCTTTAATATTCAGTCCGGTAGCTTTTTTAGATGCCAAACAAGTATCAAGCCTACCCAACTACGTAGACATATTTTCATTGGCTTTCATATTTGATCAACTTAGATGACCATGAAAGACAATATGTACTGAGGTATGAGTCCTAGAACAACATGTGTGTGGCTATACACAAATGGGATTAGAATTACATTTTAAGATATATATATATATATATATATATATATAAGTAATTCCAGAAAATTGGAGGTGGGTACCTTTAGAAAACAATATTTTGACAACCTTTTCCGGTGAAGCCAGGAAAAGAAATGTAATCAGCTTGGAGTTGCATTCTCACAATAGTTGCAAGAACTAGAAACTCAAACTTCTTAGATGATGAACTTTCCATAGTACACATACATCAAAGGAAGACCAACTCAATTTGAACAAAGAAAGCCAACCAAAAAACGGATAGCAAAGAAAATGTCATCCTAAATGCCCCACCAGCTTCATCCAAACTTTGTATCGTAAAAGACATAGTCAGGCTCCATATCCAACATTAATACATAAATATGATTAATTCAAAGTTATCATTAATACAGTAAGAATACAAATTCCAATTACAGACTGTTCAATGGTTTTTTTTATGCAAAAACATTACTAACCGCATAAAGAGCTACAGATTTGGAGCATTTCAGGGATGAACAAACTAAAAATATATGCAAGAAGCTGAATTTGGTAGTTAGTAGGTTTGACTTTGTAAAATCAAAATGAAGTTATATTGGGATGGAGAGAGTAAGAAAGAATCGTTAACATCGGGAAGTAATTTGGTAACATTGCTTTAGGCTGCAGAATCAAAAAAAGTTTGAAGAAAATACTCTGGCCACTTTTACTATTAGGATTATTTATTTAGCTATAGTATCACAGCTTCTTAGCATCATTGTTTCCAATGTAACCAACAACCTGATTAAGATATCAAGTATATGCTTATTGTTTGCAATTCATCTAGCAAAAAGTTTTAAGAGAATGATATAATTGGTAACCTAAATACAAGTAAAACAGAGAAAAGATGCACAGAACCCCATACCCACATAAGGTTTTTGTATTTGAAAGACCAAGCAATTAATGCTCAATTAGGCCATGTCAACAGTGCATATTCATCAGGATGAAGGAGACCTTGCAAGCCAACATTTTATCTAACTACATGATTCACTACCACATTCTATGTTGAACTCGGTGTCAAAGCAAGGATGGTGTTTGTTCAAGTGATGGCGAAGATCCTGATTAAGTCGGGCCGACCCGACCCGCGACCCGAGCTGTTTTGGACCCAGCCGATTCAGCGGGGATATATCTAATTATTTTATATTTGGTTATCATTATCTTTGTTTAAAAAGATTTTTAAAGATGTGGGTTTATCTTTAGGAAGTTTGTTAGCTATTATCTAGGATTTTCTTTTGGTTTATATTTCGTTTTCCTGGCTTTAGACTGGGGGAGGTTTTTTTTTTATTCTGGAATACGAAAGTTACGTTTCTGGGAATTTTGCTTGAGTTTTTCTGTTTGCCTCTGATTTGCGCAAGAAACTGCATCAGTTGGTATCAGAGCTCAGCGATTTACCAATGGCTCACAATGTACGAGGACTTCGACAACAACCCCGTAGAGACGCCGACAGAAGCAACGAGGATGGTTGGCGGGATCCCCGTGACATCGCAGAGATCGCGAGGCTGCAACAGCGGGTCCGGGACCTGGAATTGCAACAGGAAGAACGCAGAGAAGAGACCGACACAGACATCGACGTCTGGGGCGACGGTGATGGTAACCGGAACCCTTTTGGGCGACGCAGCCCACGACGAGGGCAGTATGGGGCTGACCCGTTTCGCAGCATGGGGGTGAAAATTGATGTTCCAGAATTCGATGGTAAGGCGCAACCGGACGACTTCATCGACTGGCTAAGCACAGTTGAACGTGTCTTTGATCTGAAAGACATTCCCGATAATTACAAGGTAAAACTCGTTGCTATTAAATTACGTAAATATGCATCATTATGGTGGGATCATATAAAAAAACAGAGAGCTCAAGAGGGACGATCAAAAGTTGAAACATGGTCAAAGATGAAGAAGCTATTGTGTGAGAAGTTTCTACCGGTAAACCACCGGCAAGAATCTTTTCTGGAATATCATAGTTTATCACAACGGACCTCTACCGTTGAGGAATTTATCGTTGAGTTTGATAGGCTACGAATGAGGTGTGGATTTGAGGAACCGGAACAACAAATTATTGCCCGATTTTTAGGAGCATTACGTCCCGAAATTTCCGATATTGTTCAACTTCAACCTTACTGGACCTTCAATGATGTATGTAGCTTAGCTCTTAAGGTGGAGAAACAAGCTAAAGCAAAAACCAAAAGTGTCCAGTATAAACCGAACATTAACCGAACCGACACTTTCCGGCCGCCAACTAATTTTTCACCTAATAGTGGAAGCAAGCCCAGCCCAATCAAAGCTGAGGCTTCACGTGGGTCGAACACTTCGGCCACCGCTCCCATTAAATTGACCAGGTGTTTCAAATGTCAGGGAATAGGGCACTTCGCACGGGATTGCCCTAATCAGCAACTTGTCACACTCACTGAAGATACACCGCTTACGTATGATACAGACAATGAAGAAGGAGAGGAAATGGAAGGTGAGATCGTCTACCCGGATAAGGGTGAAGCGTTGGTGTCACAGCGAGTTCTCAGCGTTACACCGGCCACTAATATTGATGATACATTATGGCTTCGTAACAATATTTTCCGCACTAAATGCACAGCCAAAGGTAAAGTTTGTTCCCTCATCATTGACGGGGGAAGCTGCGAGAACATGGTCGCCTCGAGTATGGTGGAGAAGTTAGCATTATTGGTGGAACCTCATCCTGAACCGTATCAGTTAACGTGGTTAAAAAAAGGGAATATTGTCAAGGTTAATCAGCGGTGTTTGGTACAGTTTTCTATTGGCAACCGCTACTCCGACGAGGTGTGGTGCGAAGTAATCCTCAGGGATGCGTGTCATGTATTATTGGGGCGACCGTGGCAATATGACAGACGCACAAAACATGATGGGTTTAGGAATACGTACTCGTTTAGAAAAGATGGAATCAACATCACCTTGGCTCCCCTTGATTCTCGGGGAACGGGAACCGAAGCTCTCATTCTAACTAAGTCAGCCTTCCTCGATTTTAATCGACACACCTCGCCGCCATTTCTCCATGCTCTTATGATCGCTGAACAGAATAGTCTTCATGAGAAAACACCGGTTGAAGTTCAAAGCCTCCTTGACGAGTTTAAAGACATATTCCCCGATGAAATACCTCCAGGATTACCTCTAATGAGGGAAATCCAACATTGCATAGACTTTGTTTCCGGTGCAACGATACCTAATAAACCGGCATATCGGATGAATCCAAAGGAGTTTGAAGAACTACACAGACAGGTAACCGAACTTCTTGCTAAAGGTCTTATTCGGGAAAGTATGAGCCCTTGTGTTGTTCCCGCCTTGTTAGTACCCAAACAAGGTGGTGCCTATCGAATGTGTATTGATAGTCGTGCTGTTAATAAAATAACTATCAAATACCGTTTTCCTATACCCCGGTTCGAAGACCTCCTCGATCAATTACATGGTGCATCGATTTTCTCAAAAATCGATCTTCGTAGCGGTTATCATCAAATCCGTATGCGTCCCGGGGATGAGTGGAAAACAGCCTTCAAAACGCGAGATGGCCTTTACGAGTGGATGGTTATGCCATTTGGGCTATCAAACGCCCCTAGTACATTCATGCGGCTGATGAACCATGTTTTTAAGGACCTCATTGGGCGCTGCGTTGTTGTTTATTTCGATGACATCTTGGTGTTTAGTCAAGATATTACCCAACACATTCGTCACCTTCGGGATGTGTTCTCCATTCTACAAAACCAAAAGTTGTTTGCAAACCGAGCCAAGTGTCATTTTTTATCACGGGAAGTACTTTTTTTGGGCTACATCGTCGCGGCAAACGGAATACGCATGGATGAATCCAAGGTCGAAGCAATCACGACATGGCCCACACCGACATCAGTTCATGAGGTAAGGAGCTTTCATGGGTTGGCTTCATTTTATCGTCGTTTTATTCGGAATTTTAGCTCTATTGTTGCTCCTATCACCGATTGTATCAAAGGAAGTCAGTTTGTTTGGACCCCTGCCGCTAATAATGCTTTTGAAGAGTTAAAGAAAAAGGTAACTCAAGCCCCCGTGTTAGCACTACCTAATTTCCAGGTTGCTTTTCAAGTAGAGTGTGACGCGTCCGGGGTAGGAATTGGCGGTGTCCTTAGCCAAGACAGTCGCCCCATCGTTTTTTTAGTGAAAAGCTAAATGAAGCAAGGCAAAAGTATAGCACGTATGATAAGGAGTTTTATGCAATTATAAGGAGCTTAGAGTATTGGCGCCACTATTTGTTACCAGGAGAGTTTGTGTTATACTCGGATCACCAGGCCCTCCGATTCATTAACGGACAACACAAGCTCAATCCGAGACACGCCAAGTGGGTGGAGTATCTCCAAGATTTTTCCTTTGTCATCCGTCACAAAGCGGGTACGAGCAACACAGTTGCTGATGCCCTCAGCCGACGACGGGCTCTACTCACGTCACTACAGGTCCAAGTTGAGGGGTTCGAGGTTTTTTGTGGTCTTTATCCTGATGATCCCGATTTTTCTGAGGTGTGGAAGCTGTGTCATACACCAAGCAGGGTGCCTGGTAAGAACTACTCAATTCACGATGGGTTCCTGTTTAAAAACCATCAGTTGTGTGTCCCGAAGTGTTCACTAAGGGATGCCATTATTTTAGAAAGTCACCAAGGGGGGTTAGCTGGCCATTTTGGAAGAGACAAGACTGTTAAGTTAGTGCAGGAACATTTTTTTGGCCTAAGATGATCGCTGATGTGTCGCGTATTGTTGAGCGATGTCGAAGTTGTCATGTAGCCAAGGCTCAACATTCAAATGCAGGTCTTTATACCCCGTTACCAGTCCCGGAAGGTCCTTGGGAGGATGTTAGTCTCGACTTTGTTGTTGGCCTCCCTCGTACTCAACGTCAGAAAGACTCTATCATGGTTGTGGTTGATCGGTTTTCTAAAATGGCGCATTTTGTTCCCTGCGCCAAGACATATGATGCTAGCCAAGTAGCACGACTCTATTTTGTTGAAATTGTCAAACTACATGGAGTACCTAAATCTTTAACTTCTGACCGTGATGTTAAATTCGTGGGGCATTTTTGGAGGACATTATGGAAACGGTTGGGTTCACGCCTCCATTTCAGTAGTGCACATCACCCTCAAAGTGATGGTCAGACTGAGGTCACAAATCGCAGTCTTGGGAATCTCCTACGTAGCCTCGTTGGTAATAATCCACGGCAGTGGGATGTAATACTGCCACAAGCTGAATTTGCTTATAACCGGTCTCCACATCGATCTACGGGGCGAAGTCCGTTTTTTGTAGTTTATGGGCGAAATCCGTTCACCCCATTGGATCTCGCCCCTATGGCCGCTACCGAACATTTCTGTGCTGAAGGGGAGGAGCAAGCGGAACAAATCAAGTCAATACATCAGCAAGTACGAGACCAAATTGTGAATAATAATATTGTCTATCAAAGGCGTGCCAATGTGCATCGTAAGAGGGTGGTTTTTAAAGAGGGTGATCTTGTGTGGATCCATTTAAGCAAAGACAAGTTTCCTAAGGGACGTGCGGGAAAGCTTCAACCTCGTGCAGATGGTCCGTTCAAAGTTTTGGAGCGTATCAATGATAATGCGTATAAAATCGAACTACCAAGTCACTACAACGTTTCTGCCACATTCAATGTTGCAGATTTGAAGCCGTTTGTTGCTGAGGAGGATGACTCGTTTGACTCGAGGACGAGTCCTTTCGAAGAGGGGGAGAATGATGGCGAAGATCCTGATTAAGTCGGGCCGACCCGACCCGCGACCCGAGCTGTTTTGGACCCAGCCGATTCAGCGGGGATATATCTAATTATTTTATATTTGGTTATCATTATCTTTGTTTAAAAAGATTTTTAAAGATGTGGGTTTATCTTTAGGAAGTTTGTTAGCTATTATCTAGAATTTTCTTTTGGTTTATATTTCGTTTTCCTGGCTTTAGACTGGGGGAGGTTTTTTTTATTCTAGAATACGAAAGTTACGTTTCTGGGAATTTTGCTTGAGTTTTTATGTTTGCCTCTGATTTGCGCAAGAAACTGCATCGTCAAGCCTTGCAAAATGCCATTGAATCTAGATATTCCCAATCACCCATGTTGCAATGCATGGGTACACAACTAGTGTGTGTGTGTGTGTGTATTGAGAGTGAGAGAGAGAGAGAGGTTCAAGGGGAAAACCTCAAAAAAATGGAAAACTGAGGAACACCGTGATAACCCTTCATTTGGACGGTATGCACTTGCGCGTACAAGTAAATTAAGTTGTTTTTGGTTTTTATGCATGTGTGCATGTTACAAATTATATGTATGCACAAGTGCATACCGTCCAGATGAAGGGCTACCAGTTTTCCGTTTCTTTGAGGTTTTCCCCTGAACCTGACCTGTGAACTGATATAGTGTCTAGCTAATTCTCTAATGCACTAATTAAAATGTTATATGTGAAAGCAATACGTAGCGGTTGATATAGTGTATACATAGGCAGTGGTTGATACAGTCTACACAAGGAGAAATTTACAAGTTTTCTGAATGAAAAATAACAACATAATTACTTTGTTCAAACTACTTTGGTGTTTTGGCATGGCTTTAGAAATGTGATACTAATTAAGATGAGACAGGTGAACAAGCAAAAGAATGAAAAAAAACACATATGTCAATTTGATTATCTTAATGAAAACAAGCCAACTCTCCGCTACGAGGCAAATTAATGAACATAAATAGATAACAATTAAATGGCAATCTGTGGGTAAGTTTCTATGAGAGCAGGTGTATTAGCATGTTGTTTGATTCACGTAAGAAGCAAGTTACGGTCTTTCAATTCAGTGATCAGACCAAATAAAAAGGCAACATAAGGTGCAATTGCTGCAGAGAGCTCTTTCGGAGTCAATAATCCATGTAAATAGCTTGTCACCTGTTATAAAATATTATATATATATATATATAGAGAGAGAGAGAGAGAGGGAGAGATGCCATGGAATCAAAGAAGAAAAATGAAATTACATGACAAGGAACAACACCGTACCTGAACGATAGGGTTAGGGTTTATGTATAGATATTGAAATATAAGAAAAGCATAAAGAAATAATTGGGAGAAAACTTGATATCAATACAAAATCATGTTCAATTGGGTTTAAGTTTTGAAAGTTGCACACAAACAATTCTAGCATGGGTGGTCTATACACTACCTTTTGAAATTACTAGCAAGAGCAAAAGAATCAAAATGAGGAAATTAAGAGGTGGTCAAACTTTTACCAAACAGCAAAAACCTCTGACCGTTTCAGATGTCAGTTCTGAATGGCATCATTTAGACCCAAACAAATAGACATTTTTTAGGTCCTATAAAAACCGCTTTTCCTGTAGTGAAGTCACCTGGTCAAAATGGGTTGGTGTAGAGGCAAATACACGACTCAAAAAGATTTTAACTGCAACCCATAATAACGTTATAAAATATAATAATAATGTACCATACTAATCCAACTAAGCTAACTACCTAGGACCAATTAGGTTCAATCCACGCATGAGCGAGAGCGTGTTGTTTAGTAACAAAGAAATCCTCGAAATTTTCTTCCACATTTCTGCCATTGAATGTGTGATACCTGCGTGTTTCGAGAGAGTAGAACACCGTCTTCCCGTTCTCGCAATGCAATCTTGGAAAGTAGATCTTGTTCTCCATTTCAGGTGTTTTGGCATCCATGCAGAGGCATGTTCTACCACAAATGTAAACCATGTGCCTTCCTAAACCATCCATTTTCTCCCATTCTTGTGTAGAATCCTTCAGCTTAAATACCTCCACAGGTTCTCCAAACTCGCCCACGATAACTAGTAAAAGATGTTGATCACATCCCACTAGGAAATACTCTGCCGAACAACTTATCGGGGCTTCATCTATAACAGGCCTCAAAGTGAATTTGTCATCTCTGAAAACTTGAAGTCCTCCCTCGTTGGACAAGGCATATACATCACGGCCATAGAAAGTTGGAAACCCAAGGAAAAATGGATCGGCGCCACCAAAATCCAGATCGAATATAAACCAAAATGGATCAGGGTCATCTACAAAGTAGATGTAAACAGTAGGTACAATATATCTTGTAAATCCAACAACCATACAATCGGGGGAAGTAGGTGGTTCTGAGAAACAAAAGCTTTCTGCAAGAGGCACTGGGGGGAGCTCACGGATATCACTTGTGAAGGGGTTAAAGAACACCATTCGATAGCGACCGGTAGACAGCAGCAACCAACCATACCTGCAACACAATATCCTGTTCTCAAAAAACAATTCTTGAGATGCTTTTATAAAGTACTTGTCCCCGAACATTGGATCTGTAAAAGAGATGATGCCTCCATCTTTCTCAAATCTCATCAGCCATGGTGAACCTAATGAATACGTCTGCAATCTCTTTTGCGCTGCTCCCCATTGAATCACAGGTGCTGCTGAATGACAACGCTTGCATGTAGCACGAAAGTTGAGGTACTCAACACCAACACAAAACTCCATAATCATCTCCAATACATGAAACGGGATATTCAGCAGGTATGCTTCATTCTTATTCCATTCCTGCAAACCAAACGGACCCTTAGTCTTGCTACTACTAAATTCAATCTCATCATTCGTTGTGGATCTTGCCACCATCTCATCTCCCTTGCCCTTATCTTGTTTACACTTGGTTTCTCCATTATCAACTTGTAACCTACACAAAAGGATGATTCTAGTAAGAAAAATATTTGAGTGCCAGCCAAAATAAAACAAAATGATGTATTCAAAGCAATACCTAAATTCAGGCATTGCCCACATCGAGATATGGCTTCTTTCCGACCTTGGTGGTAAATCTAGACAATGCATAGAAGAAGGGGAGATGGTTTTATCTTTGATATTGTATGAGTATATTACTTTGCCTGTTTCATGAAGAATGTGTATATAACCCCCTAATTCTGAGGCAATTGCAGGGCTGCAAGTTACCGACGGATCCAAAACCATATCCACGAAAAATTCAGTGCCTTGGAGGTCTTTCATTTCAACCCACACCATGCTAGTCATATCAAGTCTATACAATAACACATCAACAGGTTTTTTCATGGTTAAATCTGTAGAACATACTATAATGTTGTATAGATCTGAACAAGATCCTTTTAAGAATCTAGTTAACTGACATCCGGGGATAAAAGGATCGGGTAACATCACAAATAGCGACATACTTATCACAACTTCTTTGCCGTTAACCACATTGCCAACGTGTATGACACAACTATAGTCGTCAGGTAAGGCGTATACTTTACCATTGAAACAAGTTAGTTGTAGTAGGAAATGCCCTCCATGGGTTATACTCGTGAGCTGTTTAGAATATGACATTTCGGTCCATTTCTTTCTTTTACGGTCCAGCCTACAGAAAAGTAAGTTAGGTTTTGACTTTCTCGTCAACAGGAGAATGGATCCGGGCTCATCGGGAGGAGATGACAAACAACAATTAAAGATGTCTTTAGAATCTCCATCCTTGAGAATCAAGCGTGGAAGGTGGATCAACTTTGAAGTGAGTGGGTTCCAAAGAAACCACTTGACGCCATTTGGATTGTTGGAGAGAATCACCCAACCATAAAAACATGCTCGGATATGTCTCCCGAGCAACTCAGGAATTCGGCAACGATAATGAGACAATGGGTCATGCACGGTGTAGAAAATGTGGTCTCTGGTGTCGTCGAGGTTTTGAGCAACTAACCATGGGTAGTTGTAGTTGGCACCACTGTGAATCTGCATCTACGATATTCCTGACATTATTATATAAAATAACTATAAAAACAATACAAAACTATATTATTCCTCCTATCAGTTGAACTTATAAAAAAATATACTAAATATGATCACCATGATGTAGGAGCCTTGGGGCAGCAAGCAGGGTCAAGAAGTTTTATGTGATTCTTGATGCCAGTTATATTAGAACAGATTCAAACCCAATTTCCACTAATGAAATCAAGCATTGCAGCAGCACATTAGATCGATAATTTTGGGTTGTTAGAATTTTATTTTTGACAGCAATTAGGAGACTTCAAGGCATGGACTTGATGATCTTAACATCAACTAGTCAGTAATTAGGAGACTTCAAACCTATTTAACTCCTTTCATAAACCCTGAATTTTAAGCACATTAATAACCTTTTTTATTGCTTGAACAAGTTTGTGAATTTGGAAACCAAACTTGTCAATCAATTCATCATAAAATAAATTTGAATCGAGCAGACTGAACATTCAATTCTGTCGGCATAAAGAAGCGAACTTATTTTGTTTTGTGAATTTAATTAAAATACCCCTGCCAAAATACCCATTTTTTCAACTTTTGTCAAAATACCAATTTTTCTCGAATATGTCCTGCGATCGCGGGATAGGGTATCTTATGAAATTTTTGATTCCGCTATGGCGGGATGAGTCCCGCGGCACACCCACAAATTAAATTATAAAATTCAGTTTTACACTTTCAACCCCTGTACTTATTTACTTACTTTACTTTATACCTTTTACTTTCCTAATTTTAATTTTACACATTCATCATATTAACACATATAATCGTATTATTAACTAAAATACGTTAAAAATACGTTTTAATTTTAACAAGTTTCGTCTCTTCGATACCTTCGAAATGATTCTAATATTGAATATTTTTGGATTTATTTATTTTATTATATATCATATATATTACATAAAAATATTTTTAATATTTACAATTCATACCCTTATAGGTAATTATTTCATTTATGGTACATTTCTTACTTTTTCAATTTTCGTTTTACACTCATGTCGCATTAACATAATAATCATATATTAACTAATTGATTAAATCGTTTTAAATCATAATAATCCAAATAATTTGACGATTTAATCAATTAGTTCATATATGATTATTATGTTAATGCGATATGAGTGACTCTTTCATCGGAGGGTGCTATTTCACCCATTGGTCTTGAGAAATCCTACTTCACCTACCTTTGGAACTCAGATCTCACTAAATAATTAACTATAAGGGTATGGATTGTAAATATTAAAAATATTTTTATGTAGTATATATGATATATAATAAAATAAATAAATCCAAAAATATTCAATATTGGGCTCATTTCGAAGGTATCGAAGAGACGAGTACAATGGTGTAACTTGTTAAAATTAAAACGTATTTTTTAACGTATTTTAGTTAATAATACGATATATATGTGTTAATATGATGAAGGTGTAAAATTAAAATCAAGAAAGTAAAAGGTATAAAGTAAAGTAAGTAAATAAGTATAGGGGTTGAAAGTGTAAAATTGAATTTTATAATTCAATTTGTGGGTGTGCCGCGGGACTCATCTCGCCATAGCGGGATCAAAATTTTCATAAGATACCCTATCCCGCAATCGCAGGACATATCGCGGGAAAAATAGGTATTTTGACAAAAGTAAAAAAATTGGATATTTTGGCAAGTCAAAGTTAACAAATGGGCATTTTAATTAAATTCCCTTTTGTTTTCATTCTAATTTCCAAATAACTAGTTGGGTACCCGCGCAATGCGGCGAGATGCAATATTCATATAATTGTAAACAAAAATGTAAAGTATAAACATGTTTTTATAAAATAAAACACATAGTGGATTCCATTTCATGTACAAATTAAAAACAAGTAAAAAGCATTACAAAATTGTTTTACATATGAAACAAATCACTATGTCTCTCGACCATATACAAATTTAGTTGCATTTTGGTTTCATAAGCCTAGAACAAAAAAAATAGTATTAAATATGTAAAGATGAACTTTAACTTCTATTTTCAAATCTTAAACATAATACATTGAAAACAAAATAATTACGAAGAAAGAAATTGTTGTAAGTAGAGAAAAAACAAAAGGCAATCATGGTCGATTAAATAATAATTTAGACCAAATATTATGACACAAATACTCAATCTAAAATAAAGAAATTAAAGAGCTTCTTGACTGCACATATAAAGCATTTACAATGCAATTCAAGTCTAATGAGATAAAGGCATTTGCAATGCAAATCAACGTTGATGAGATAAAAGCTTTTTCAACTTAAAATTTTTACAATCATAAAACACTGAATTATACTAATTTCAAATCAAATCATACATTCACAAATGACGTAATTGAGTAATTGTTTTAAATCTCTTGAGTTGATGAAATTTCTTGTATGGTTCAAATCATAAGCCTCCTAGAAGTTTACTGAATAAGCTGTTTTCTGTAAGATTAAGCCCCTACCAATCAATCCGGAGTGAATAAGCTATGAGTCCCATTAAGCTCATTGAGCTGCTAATAAACATGCTCTAAGCACTGAATGGATTAAGTTGTCTGTATGGATTAAGCTAAATTGTTGTTTGTTTGTTAAGCTAAATAAACAGTTTGAATAAGCCACACATGCCATTAAACCCGTTAACCTTATATCAAACGAACCCATGTTGCATTTGAATTTGACCACAACATTAACCAATACTTGATAGATAGCAGAAATAACACAACTAAGGGGCTGTTTATTTACAGCTTAATAAGCTTAATGATGTGGGCGACTTATTCGCTCAGGCATACATGACTGTTTCTTTACAGCTTAATCGTTAAGCTAAAATGGCTATATGGAATAAGCCAGAGCCACTCACTTGTCCCTATTAAGCCGCCCCAAACAAATTAATGCCTCTCTCAAACCCATTTGTTCTTCTTTCCCTCAGATAGACATATTTATCCATACAACGCTTAATATAAATGAATTACCAAACAAAAGATTTATGAAAGTCTTATTTAGCACAAGAAAACAATCAAATAACATAAATCATAAGCACAAATGTCATGTTGATGATTTGGAAATCTAACCTAGGTATCGTACAGAATAATCTTTGACATGAACGTTGAACTTCGTCTCGCACCTACCAGACAAAATAGTATATATTTTAGAATTGTTACAAAAATCTGGCAACAAGAAGATATATCTAATGAGTAATTTGCATCTAATGGTTTGAACACTGATAATCCATTCTTTACATACAAGTTTAGATTTACATTTGCTTTCTGTAGAGATGCATAATGAATGTGTTTACCTCCTTTGAAGAGCTTGAGCTTTTGAAGTTTTAACAACGATGAGAGATTCTAAACCACTGTCAGGAGAGTAACTGCGCACTTTCACCAATCCAGGATCATTAACATACTTAATTCCGGGTATTGTCACAGATGTTTCGGCAATGTTAGTCGCAAGTATTACCTAACAATAACAACACACCAAATCAACTTCAGGGAAGAAATCATACAAAATGCATTGTACTACATTACGTTTCTGATAAGAAACCTACCTTTCTGAATTCAGGTAGAGCAGGTGTGGAAACTTTCAGTTGCTTCTCTGATGGAAGAGAAGAAAACAATGGCAAGATTAGTAGTTTCTGACAGGCTTCAGGTAGTTTCTTAAGATTCTCACGCACAAGACCCTCAATAGATTCAATCTCTTCTTGACCAGACAAGAATACAAGTATATCACCAGGTCCTCCAAATGTATCTAAAAACACAATAAAGTTGTCAAGACCTATAAAATAGTAAGTATCGACACAAAATTGAACATATAGTAGACCCTAATAGTCTTACATTATCTTAAAATTAGAACTGTTTGATAAAAGGGAAAGGGCTGGAGTAAGGGCTTCATTAAGAATAAGATGGAAAAGGAATAAGAAGTGGGAAAAGGGGGCCTCATAAACTAAATAACAATCATAGCAGTACAAACAATAAAGATGCAAAGTTATATGTGAACACTTCAGTAAAAAAAAGTTGTTCTAGTAGTTTTAAATCTCTTGAGTTGATGAAATTTCTTATACATGGCTTCATAACTCCTCAACCTACATATTTGCAACTTAGTTGTGATGACAATGCAAAGGATCCACCGACAGTGTCACCAGCAGTTCATTGCTACGATGATAAAAAAAATATCATTGCAATAGGTACTATAATTGTGTGGGATAAATGAATAAAGATATCTTGATGACCAAATTGAGAATAAAGAAGAGTTAAGAACAATATGAAAAGAAATATGTAGGGTAGCTAGAGGTTAATTTCCTCCTCTAAGAAAAACTATGTACCACCTACTCTACGCATGAACGGTTCCAAAAGACAATGAGAAAGTGGAGAAAGATTCAATCATTTGTACTTCAAAAGGAAAATTTAGGTTAATATGAGCTATAAGGTAAAATTCACGGTCTCTAACGCATAGGTCCTCGACCAATAAAACATCTTGCAATAGAAGTCTATTACTAATTCCATTCAAATTTGCCTATTTGATTTAAGTACTTCAATGTAATTTAACAATACTCATTATGAGATATATCAATATACATCAATGCTACAGACATAAATATACCTTATCATATTTTTGTCTAATTAAACTATAAAAACATACCTGTTAAATTCACGGGTGTTACACTTTTCATTTGAGCAAAGAAAGCATCTAGAAACCAAACAGTTTCACCATCATCATATCATCTGACATGGTACAGTGGAATGCTAGAGAGCTTGAAAGTCATCTTCAAATCAAGTACTAAGGAGCCTAATTGAGTGGACTAAATCTATCAACAATAAAAACCATCAAAATGTTTGAGTGCCATCCACTAAGAGGAATGAAAGCATATAATATTCCCAGCTGAGGCCCTTGTATAAAACTTGGCCATTTTCTAGAATAGATCCAACGGTAAAAATACAGAAGAAGAAGCATAAACACAATAGCAGTAATAACAATAAGTTGAGCTACAAATTGAAAAACGTTTTCCTTCAGACCGTTTACCCAAACACTTACCTGGTAGGTGCTTACCAATAAGATTCAACACTATTACTTACCTTACCGGGTAAGTTTTAGTATACCAAAACTGGATCGTATAAAAATTTACCTGATAAGCGCTAACTCAGTAAGCGTCCTCGCCCTCATTTACCGGATAAGACTCTCGGTTTTTGTCATTGCTCTTACCAGGTAAGATTCTTAATACAAACAACACAAAATTTTGAAACACAAGATCACCAAATTAGACAGATATTTGGTTCCACGTTTTTATCAGATGGTTGCTCCATCTAAAAAGAACCGGTAAAGACAAATTAACATATTTAAAAAGGTAAGTACAAAACACGCACATCTTCGACAAGCAAGGGAAAAAAACATTGAAAGCTTACTTTTTAAGTTTTTATGGTCTCTACAAAAGGCAGTTTGGTTCAAGTAGAACTGAACAAACACAGTTAAGTACAACAAGTACATAAACCCTTCCCAACCACTGAATCTCCCATTATTCAAGTCCAAAAACTTGATAAAAGAGTATGCAAAAAACCAGTCAAAATGCTTTTCTAAAAATACGATCCATAGTTTTATTTAAAAAAGGTACTATGTAAAAGTTTCCCACAAAATACAGTGTCATTGTAATATAATAATATATACAGTCTTCCATATCAATAAAAAACTGGTAAAGAGAATTGTAAAGCCCGTATCCCGGTATGTAATTTATTAGTATTAATTCTTTGTTTGAAAGTTTTATTTAACGGGGTTAACGGAATTGGCAAAATGTTTAAATCCTAAATTAGGTTAAGTTATGGAAATACTTCAAAAACCTAGGGACTAAATGTGTTTTCTTGTTAATCAAGTTTGCATGAGAACATGGGTTAGCTAAAGAAACGATCCTGATGGTTTTTTTTTTGGTAACTCTCGGTTTCTTCTCCCTCTCCCAAACACAAAATGAAACCCTAAGTCTTTTTCCCCCCTCCCATTGTTAACACCGGCCGCAAAAGAGAAAGAGAAGAGAGAGCCGAGAGTAGAGAGAGATAGAGAGTTCGCCGGAGGAGAAAGAGTTCGCTGGAGAAGAAAGAGTGACGCCGGAGAAGAAAGAGTGACGCCGTCGTTGGCTGCCGGAAGCGGGGAGAAGGAAGAGTCGCACCGAGGTAGGTTCGTTTTCTTCTTGTCGTGTCGTTTGCCAATTTTCTGCCGTGAACCGCCGCCACCACCGCCGCAGC
The DNA here is from genome assembly GCA_033807775.1 of Saussurea involucrata. Classification (NCBI taxonomy): domain Eukaryota; kingdom Viridiplantae; phylum Streptophyta; class Magnoliopsida; order Asterales; family Asteraceae; genus Saussurea; species Saussurea involucrata. The sequence goes on from CM066324.1 coordinate 114,780,227, forward strand.
CATGGCTGTCGGCGGTGGGGCCGCCGCTGCACGCCGCCGTGGTGGCGGCAGAGGGGTGGGTGCAGGGTGCGGGTGCGTTGTGCGAGTGTGTCGAGAGTGGGTGACGTTGGGAGGTCTCGCCGGAAGGGTTACCGTAACCATCGTCGCCGCCGCCAACCACCACCGCTGCCGGAGTCGGATGTGGGTGGTGCACGGTTGTTGTCCAGCGTAGTATAGCCCTTTCCAGTAAGCTTGTAGGCTGTTCGGGTCTGTTTGGATTAAGCATTGACTTAATGGGATTATAACCTTTGGTTATCATTTCATGTGAAAACTCAGTAATCTGTCACTGTCTTGCGATAGCCATAACTTTTTGCTCGTAGCTCGGATTGGGGTGAAATTGGTGCCAAACGTTCCCTTTATGAGTCTAGCAACTTTTATGTGTTTTGTGAAAAATCCAGTTCGGAACGTAGCATAGACAAAATCGTCGTTTTGTACTGTAAGGTGCTGTTTTTCGCTGTTCCGCGAACTGTTTTTGTAAAATCCATAGTAAATTGTAGAAAAATCGTTAGGAGGCGTATAATATGTCCTTGGAACCCTAACTCAGAGCACTTTCTGGCCATGTAATAATATTGAGAATTTGCTGGGATTAGAGGGGCCGAAACAGGTCCCGAACAGACCTGTTTGGTTAGACCGGAAGGTAGTTTTAGTGACGGTTTAAGCGTGCGTCGTGTATTAGGGTCCGGGTCTCGTATTGATACGTTTTAACGTGCGTTTAGGTGCTGGGAAGTGACCGTAATTGGGAAGCTTGAAATTGTATTGTTGAGCTAGGCGCGCATTCGAGGTGAGTTCTCTCACTATAACTAATGTCGGTTATTTTTGCATTACGTTGTGTATGTATGTGGTAGTTCTATTTGCTTTTGATGCGGGGTTAAATAGTGGGGTGTCTAGTCGGACCTTTATTGTTGTGACTACGCGGGTGGCGTAGGAGTTCGGCGGGGCCGAGGGTCACACACGCGGGTGGCGTAGTAATTCGGTGGGACCGAAGGTTGTATACGCGGGTGGCGTGGTAATTCGGTGGGACCGAAGGTTGTATACGCGGGTGGCGTATGAACCCGGGGGTGCCGGGTTACGTTTGAACGATTGTCGTGTGGTCGGTGGGACCGACGTATGCCTATTAGGTGGGGTGGTGTGAGTATGCATGTTTATGATTTGTTCGTAGACTTGTATGCTGTTTATGTGCAATTATCTGTTTATGGTGGTGTGGAAATAACTGTGTTACTTATGGTGTTGAATTCACTAAGCTTCGTGCTTACCCTTTCCCAATAAACTGTGGTTTCAGGTACGAGTGGCTCTAAGGCGTGACGGGTACACACTGGTGCGCGAGGAGAGATGGTTGCTTTATGGTTTTTAATAATTAAACGTCTATTCCGCTGGTTTTTATTTTGAAGATATTAATTATGAGTTAGCAAACGAAATGTTGGGATCATTTAATGAGTTGTTATAAATGAAATGTTTATTTAAAAATTTAAATTTGCTTGTAATTTTTGGGACGTTACAACTTGGTATCAGAGCACAGCTTGAGTGAATCAAACGCATCTCGGTGTGTTTGATCTCAAGTTGCGGCTGGGAAATTTTCAAATTCTTTATTAAATCTTTTTGGAAATAAAAGAAAAAAGTAAAAACCCGTTCGAGGAACGGTGATCGAGGGCGCAGTGTGTACAGTCAGCCGGAGCCGAAGGGAAAGGTACAATGCTTAGTGTTTTATTGCTTTCTAGATCATAGAGTATGCATGCCAGATTGCCTGTTGTTGACACTATGCTGTATGTGGTACTACTTGCTATTAGGAATCCATGCTAATTATGATAGGTTACTAAGTGGATGCCCTCTAGGTGGTATGCAGTAAGAGATTTATAGACTTAGGATATTAGATTTAGTTCTATTGCGCAACTCTTGTTTGAGTCCAACCGTTCTAGGATAGAGTCTTGTATTCGAACGTCTATTTATTTCGCACTGCATATAATCGGGTATTTGCGAGGCCACTCCTTATGATTAGTAGGGATTCGGTAGTAGCAAGGGTAGTGGGAGGAGATGGAATTCCTAGAGAGCTAGGAAGGGTGTTTACGTATGAGTATGTGTGCTAGAGTGCTTTCTAGAACATAAGGGTATGTATGTTAAATTCCTTGGTGCTTATTACACTGTGTTGCATGTTTGTTGCTTGCTAATAGGAGTTTATGTTAGCCTTGATAGGTTGTTAAGTGAATGCACTATGAGTTGTATGCGGTAGGAACCGAATAGCCTTAGAATGTTGGATTTAGTTCTATTGCGCAGCTCTTGTTTGAGTCCAACCGTTGTAGGATGGAATCTTATATTCGAATGTCTATCTGGTTTTCCACTGTATGCGACTGTGCATTCGCGAGGCGACTCGTCAGGACTAGTGGGAACTTCGTCTTGGCGAGGGTAGTGGAATTGGGTGAAACTCCTAGGGAACTAGGAAGAGTGTGTACGTATGCCGGTGCGGGCATATGCGTTTAGTTTCGACGAGGAGCTACTTGGACCCCTTGGGATGGGACTCGGAACGGGCGATGATAGGTGGGGATGGTAGTAGTAGAGCTCCTACTACCGGAAGCACAGGATCAATGCTCGAGTCGGGGAAAGTCACGAGGAATCCGAGGAGTTGAGCGTGAGTGTTGTTAGTGTGAGTTATTATGTGCTATTAACGCGTTGTGTTATCTACCCAGAATGACCATCATTAGGAGAAACAACCATATTAAATCTATTAGTACAGGTGTGTACTTGATTTGCTTAGATGAAATGATCGTTGAGGGTAGTGGCGAAGGATCTAATCCAGTAGTCGTTAGAATAGAAGGACGATTCTAGTATTAGTCACTTGGAGTGACGATAAGGATGATGTTTGTTTCGGGCCAAGATGGATGATTGTGCTAGAATCATAGGCTTATAGAGCCGACTTTGATTTGAGGAAAAATCGCAGGGATTATTTGGCGTAATTTCCCAACTTGCCTAAGAGGTTTAAATGTCCGGATGACGTTAGTGGATCGGAGAGATTTGGAGGAGTAGGAGTCGAGGCGTAGAATGCCGACTGAGTCATGCACAAAGTTTGATTTTGAAATAGATTGCATTAACAAATTCTTGTGTTTCAAATCATTTTTTATGGATGGTGTTTTGAAATTTTGGGAAGTGTTTAGCACACGCACAAGATTTTGAAATATGGTTTTGAAAATGTATGAAATCATTTTATTACGGGGGTGCAAACGTTGTTAGAATTTGTCTCATTTCTTTATTTTTCCAACGGTTCTTACGGGTAAGATGATATCCGTGTTTTGTGGTGTTTAAAATGTTGGGCAAGTGGCTACGGCTTGTGACTTTAACATTGGAACTCCTCCACATATGTTAGAGTTGAGGCGGAAAGTTACATGATGTCTGTATAAAGCTATTTGAGTGAGTTGGTTAAGATAAGTTCTGTTTTACGGCATGTTGAGTCGTGTGGGTTTAATTTCTCGTGGTGCATATCTTATTTGTTTATGTGACCATTTGGGGAAATCTTGGAAATCAATTTAAAGAACCCCACCTTTCGAGATTTTATGAGGTTTTAGTCGATATTTTCAAATGGTGGAAACGGATTGGTTTTTATCTTAAGTTTGAAACTTACACGAGACAGTTGTGTTTTAACAAAAATATATTTGTAAACCGTTTTATCGTTTGTATGACTAGCCGACGTGCGTAAGATTTGCTAGTTAACCATGTGCCACGACATTTTTGTTGAAAAAGAGGAATTTTGGGGTCAAATGTCATGGAACTGATTTTGAAATTATGTGCACATTTTTGTCGCACCCGATGGAAGGTCGAGCGGTTACTTTAAATACATGTCATGAGTCAATTCATACTAGAACCGCGACAGTTCATTTTCAAAGAAATTATTTATTTCGCTTTACGTTTTGTAAGTGAACTAAGCTACAATGAAATGATTTTCAACATGATTTTCATATGTGGACGAGCGTGTCCATTTTTGCGTAACTACCGACCTGGTAATAGTAGTTTTATTGCTTGCGGTCTTTTTGAAATAAAAAGTCTAGACGTTGAAAACATTTTTGTAAATGATTTTGTAAACCATGTGGGAAATGCGCCTTTAAGTGTTATGTGTCATTTTGAGAATTTTAAGGGTGTGAGTCCTTTGGGAAAACTCTTTTGTTTAAATCGTGTTGAGTTTGGGACTAATGTTGATTTTAGAGTATTGCTTGCTTAGACTTTATTTAAGCGCGTTTTTTGACCGACTTATGGGTCTAGCAAGCGTGGAGCATTTTGCTCGATTTTGACTTGGAATTAGTCATGGGCTAATTGCCCGGTTTTAATGACTCAAGGTGGAGTCTTGTTAATGAATTGTTTTGTCGCACCGTTTGGCATTCATTGCACGTCGAGTATTTACACGTTTGGGTGAGGGAGACAATCCGGAATAGGCACTTGTGGGTAGGCTGTTTTGCTCTGGATCCTTAGACACGTTAGTCAGTCGCTGGTAGTGGTCGGTTGGGTATCTCGAGGTGAGGCCCCGGTGTTCAGGTGTTATAGCCTAGGCTTTCTAGTAGGTGCTAGGAGGATATAGTTGTGGGCACTTACCTGGGAGGTAATTCCGATGTGAGGGGCCCTGAGGCGTTACCTGAGAGGTAGGCGTCAGGGTGTATCATCGGTTCAGATAAATTAGCTTTGTAGAGCGTGTGTGGGGGATACGTCGACGGTGGGAGGTTGGGTATTCCACGCGTGTTGGTAATGTAGACCGGGTAGTATCGGTTAAGGGAATGACCTACGTGTGTGTTAGCTGACTTGATTGTGGGGGATATCTATTTGTGATAGTGTCTAGGATAATACCACGCTTATGTGATTCATTGTAATCGGTTGGACCGATGTTCGGCGGGTGGCCGATGTTTGTTATTGTAATCGGTTGGACCGATGTTCGGCGGGTGGCCGATGTTTGTTATGGTAATCGGTTGGACCGATGTTCGGAGGGTGGCCGATGTTTGTTATTGTAATCGGTTGGACCGATGTTCGGCGGGTGGCCGATGTTTGTTATTGTAATCGGTTGGACCGATGTTCGGCGGGTGGCCGATGTTTGTTATTGTAATCGGTTGGACCGATGTTCGGCAGGGGGTCGATGTTTTGTTAAGATAATTTATTGAAAATCTTTGGAGTCTATTAGAATTCGTAGAAGTTAATCGGCAGTAATGGTAGGAATGATCGGATTCGAGTATCCTGTAGGGTATATTGGTGAGCAACTTTAGAATGGTTAGAGTTTGAGAGTTGACTCGGGATGTATGGAATATCTAAGGTTGGGAGGCAATCGAAGTCGCTTGGCTAGGAATGAATCCAGTTGTTGGAGTGTTCTTCCGATCATAATCCGGTGTCCTAGAAAGAGTACGTTAGTAAGAAAAGTATTCGAGAAGTTTTAGAAGGGGTTTCAAGTGGATTTGGGAACCTGAGGTTGAGATGAGGGAGAACTATCCGGAGCTATTCGTAGGCAGAGACTTCGAGGACGAAGTCTAATCCAAGTGGGGGAGAGTTGTAAAATCCGTATCCCGGTATGTAATTTATTAGTATTAATTCTTTGTTTGAAAGTTTTATTTAACGGGGTTATTAACGGGGTTAACGGAATTGGCAAAATGTTTAAATCCTAAATTAGGTTAAGTTATGGAAATACTTCAAAAACCTAGGGACTAAATGTGTTTTCTTGTTAATCAAGTTTGCATGAGAACATGGGTTAGCTAAAGAAACGATCCTGATGGTTTTTTTTTTGGTAACTCTCAGTTTCTTCTCCCTCTCCCAAACACAAAATGAAACCCTAAGTCTTTTTCCCCCCTCCCATTGTTAACACCGGCCGCAAAAGAGAAAGAGAAGAGAGAGCCGAGAGTAGAGAGAGATAGAGAGTTCGCCGGAGGAGAAAGAGTTCGCTGGAGAAGAAAGAGTGACGCCGGAGAAGAAAGAGTGACACCGTCGTTGGCTGCCGGAAGCGGGGAGAAGGAAGAGTCGCACCGAGGTAGGTTCGTTTTCTTCTTGTCGTGTCGTTTGCCAATTTTCTGCCGTGAACCGCCGCCACCACCGCCGCAGCCATGGCTGCCGGCGGTGGGGCCGCCGCTGCACGCCGCCGTGGTGGCGGCAGAGGGGTGGGTGCAGGGTGCGGGTGCGTTGTGCGAGTGTGTCGAGAGTGGGTGACGTTGGGAGGTCTCGCCGGAAGGGTTACCGTAACCATCGTCGCCGCCGCCAACCACCACCGCTGCCGGAGTCGGATGTGGGTGGTGCACGGTTGTTGTCCAGCGTAGTATAGCCCTTTCCAGTAAGCTTGTAGGCTGTTCGGGTCTGTTTGGATTAAGCATTGACTTAATGGGATTATAACCTTTAGTTATCATTTCATGTGAAAACTCAGTAATCTGTCACTGTCTTGCGATAGCCATAACTTTTTGCTCGTAGCTCGGATTGGGGTGAAATCGGTGCCAAACGTTCCCTTTATGAGTCTAGCAACTTTTATGTGTTTTGTGAAAAATCCAGTTCGGAACGTAGCATAGACAAAATCGTCGTTTTGTACTGTAAGGTGCTGTTTTTCGCTGTTCCGCGAACTGTTTTTGTAAAATCCATAGTAAATTGTAGAAAAATCGTTATGAGGCATATAATATGTCCTTGGAACCCTAACTCAGAGCACTTTCTGGCCATGTAATAATATTGAGAATTTGCTGGGATTAGAGGGGTCGAAACAGGTCCCGAACAGACCTGTTTGGTTAGACCGGAAGGTAGTTTTAGTGACGGTTTAAGCGTGCGTCGTGTATTAGGGTCCGGGTCTCGTATTGATACGTTTTAACGTGCGTTTAGGTGCTGGGAAGTGACCGTAATTGGGAAGCTTGAAATTGTATTGTTGAGCTAGGCGCGCATTCGAGGTGAGTTCTCTCACTATAACTAATGTCGGTTATTTTTGCATTACGTTGTGTATGTATGTGGTAGTTCTATTTGCTTTTGATGCGGGGTTAAATAGTGGGGTGTCTAGTCGGACCTTTATTGTTGTGACTACGCGGGTGGCGTAGGAGTTTGGCGGGGCCGAGGGTCACATACGCGGGTGGCGTAGTAATTCGGTGGGACCGAAGGTTGTATACGCGGGTGGCGTAGTAATTCGGTGGGACCGAAGGTTGTATACGCGGGTGGCGTAGTAATTCGGTGGGACCGAAGGTTGTATACGCGGGTGGCGTATGAACCCGGGGGTGCCGGGTTGCGTTTGAACGATTGTCGTGTGGTCGGTGGGACCGACGTATGCCTATTAGGTGGGTGGTGTGAGTATGCATGTTTATGATTTGTTCGTAGACTTGTATGATGTTTATGTGCAATTATCTGTTTATGGTGGTGTGGAAATAACTGTGTTACTTATGGTGTTGAATTCACTAAGCTTCGTGCTTACCCTTTCCCAATAAACTGTGGTTTCAGGTACGAGTGGCTCTAAGGCGTGACGGGTACACACTGGCGCGCGAGGAGAGCTGGTTGCTTTATGGTTTTTAATAATTAAACGTCTATTCCGCTGGTTTTTATTTTGAAGATATTAATTATGAGTTAGCAAACGAAATGTTGGGATCATTTAATGAGTTGTTATAAATGAAATGTTTATTTAAAAATTTAAATTTGCTTGTAATTTTTGGGACGTTACAAGAATAAATAAGTTTCATAGGAAAATTGGTTTCTTACTGACTTACTGTAATTAACACACGGTTCCTGTTCATGCAAACTTTGCCCACTTTGCCCGTGTCACCAAACTTTGCCCACTTTGCCCGCGTTGGTCCCTCAAGAATGCCTGCGGTCCAGCTTTCCCCCCTCAAGAGTGCCCGTGTTGGCAGTTTTGGTCCCTGCCCGCGTTGGGCCCCCGCGATCGCGGGCTAACCCGCTACTTTTCGAATTTACAGTTTGGTCCATGAAGTTTGTTGCAAATTTAAAAAAACATTAATGGTCCCTATAGTTTTTAGGTTATCATTTTATGTGGTTTTTAATGTATTGTTTCCTTTCCATTTTAATGTTTTTAATCTAGAAATTCACTTAAGTTATGTAACAAGGAAATTAATTAACAACATCATATAAAAATTATTGCAAATCATCTTCCCAACCAAAACGGATACAGTGCATGTAAACAAAGAAATCTATCACTGGAAGGCGTCCTGGAGTCCTGTGATCAAGTTAACCTTTTCCTTGATCACGTCCTCCATTCCTATGTAGTCCGATTCGAGTTCTTCTAGTTCCTCTTCAGCTTCCTTAATCTCTCGTTGCAGCTGCCGAACGTGAGCCCTAGTCATGGCCAGTTCTCGTTTCTTCTCCGCTAGATACTCCATTTTCCCCTGCTGAATCCCCCTGTTATGGTTCCACATACCCTTTACCTTTTTGATATCGGCGTTCGCCTCATCAATGGCTTTTTGCACTGCGGGAGTAATTCGTTGACTTTGTCGAAGACCCGTCGGCATAAAATCATACATTGGTGGGGTTCTCATGCCATTATCGAAGTAGTAATTGTCGGATGCCATCTCCCAGTCTGCTTCCTCCTCAGGCGTGAATGGAAAATCGGCTGCAGTTCGCCCACAGTTTGTCCACTCCTCGTCTGTTTCCGGTACCTTCCAGGTACTCCGGCGAGCTCCGTCGTTCAGTGGTTGGTAGGCTCCCGAACGTGAAGTTCCAGCCACATTCGCCGACCTGTTCCCCCTTGATCTTGAACCTTCATCCATTGTGTTAAGAAAAGCGAGAGTGTGTTTGTATAAAAGATAGATAGGAAGTTGTGATTCGTCTGAATAGTTCACTGCAAGATTCGTTTGAAAAGAGCATGTAAGATTCGACTGAAAAAATAACTGCAATATTCGTCTGCTCTTGAATAAAGGTCTTTAAGTAGTCAAACATAGCTAATTAATGAGAATTTAGATCAGATTTATATGGTACTGTCAAATGCAAGTTTCTATAATATAGATACTGTTCTACATTACATGATACCAATTTTTGCATCATATGAATCACTTCCAGACAACAAGAACCAATACACCAATAATCAAGAAATAAATGCTTGTTCATCCAATAATCTCTGTATTAGGATTATCGCAAGTTTCATAAACCTACTTACTAGGTGTTGGAAATATGGGTTTTACTAAACTTTGGACGCATTTAAATTTATATATATATGTGTTATATATAACTAACTTTTAGTAGGTTTATGTTCTCCTATATGAGAGCTTCGAAATGATATATAATGCGTCCAAAATGGAGTATGTGTGAAAGAGATATCGATACTCAAAGTTGAGTAAATGGATGAAATTAGCAAAAACCAAATGAAGTAAACAGTAAGTCAATCACAATACTTTAACAAAATAAGTTAATACTAAAAATAACAATTATTTAATGTTACATAAACAACCTAACGTGGCCCTATTTGACAATGCTCATAAATGGACTCCGCCATATGTATGCGAAAATCTTTGGCAACATCCCCGGCCTCGTCAGGGTGTACCCATACCTCATTGTTATTTATCAACATTTGGGCATTACGGCATACCCAGACACCGCAATCCGCATTTATCCCGGCCTGCTGGGGTACATTCTTGGCGAACTTATAGCGAAAGACACTTGTCATATCGCGACGTCTATCATCCTTGACCCGGCAAAAGAAGTCAAATAGCACAGCTTTAAACTTTGTCATCTGCTCTTCCAATTGTTGTCTAAAGAGACTGGCACTGTCGCTATCATATATGGTCATGGTCATAGCGTCAAGTTCAAACACTCCAAGCAGCCAATGTTGGGGATTAAGGCATATAGGGATGTACACCTGAAATATTACAATATTAGACAACTTAGTTAGCAACAAAACAAGTTAAATAAAATAAGAGTAAAACGATTTACATACCACATCGAGGAGAGCCCAAGAGGTCCCTTCCAAGCCATTGCATGATCTAACCACGGAGGCGGGACCTAGATGCTCAATCAACAAGTAATGAAAGAACATACTGAACATCATGGTCCACCTCGTGTCTGTTCCACGATGTCTTTGCAACAGCGAGACCCAACAATCGATGTGCTATACATAAAAAATAGATGGTTAGACATGTAAAATAAATATATTTGATTATATGACTATAATTAAACTTCATACTAACCACATCCAGTAAGTCAGACTCCAAAGGGTCAACGGCCAGCAATACATTGAAAAACGAGGGGGTGATTTCCAAGTTCAAGTGAGGGATGAAGATCAAGGGGGGGAGGCGACCAGTCCGACACATCCTCAATATTTTCGATGCCGGTTGAGGCTCCGGTTGTAACAACCCAAATTCTAGTAGATTGAAAGTTTAGTGTCAAAGAATGAAAAGAATGAAAGTTTGGCTAAGGGACTTATTTGCAATTTGTGAAACATATAAGTATGGACCAAGTCCCTAGGGTTGTCACTGTATAGAATGTTCTCTGATGTGTGGGCGGCTAGAGGAAAAGCTGAGGAAAATAGGAGCGTAAATTCTTCGCTGAATTTGGAAGAGGAGAAGGAATTTGAAGTCTAATTCTGAATTTGGAGTTATCAGGTAATCCATGTCTACATCTAATCTTTGTCTGTTAACTTCTTGTTGAAATTAATAAAAGTGGGGTGTGGTTATCTCCTGTTAAGAAAGAAGAAAAGAGCTCTGAATGATTTTCTAATTGAGAAGAACCACAATCTTGTATAGGAGACTTGTTTGGGTTGGTAAAATGATATTTCCTTAATCCTGGTAATTTTACTGTGGTAATCGTTTTAGTGGTTCGAGAAATCGCAAAGCTGATAAAGAAATGTGACCCTGGTAGTCCCGGTGTAGTTGGTTCCGAATTGGACAAGTCGAACTAGGTCCCGTAACCATTGTGTGTGACCCAAGTCCCGGGATGCCTAAGTCCCGGTATGGAACCCAAGTCCCGATATGCTTTTAAAGGAGAGTCCCGGTATTTAATAATATGTGGACATGGAACACAAACCACTTTGGGCCTAAATATGAGTAAATCAAGAAACGAAGTGGAGTATTAAAGTTAGTGGGCCGAATATATATATATATATATATATATATATATATATATATATATATATATATATATATATATATATATATATATATATATATATATATATATATATATATATATATATATATATATATATATATATATATATATATATAATCAGGAGGAATTGAATTCGTTCTGTTGTGAATCCATAACTTCCCACGTGGCCTACATTATAATATGGATTATGGACATGAGATTTAATTATTAGAAATTGGATTTATTTTAATTATGGTGGAAGTGGACATAATTAAATATGGAGGATCCGGAATTCATTGTTTTGGGATCGAGACTTAGGATCCGGTATTTATCCAGCTGAGACCTTTCAAGTATTAGAAATTTATAGTGTGTCAGAATCTTACCGGGTTATGTGTGTTGGGCCCAATTGTAGGTGCGAGTAAAGATAATTGGTAGCGAGTAAGGGAATTTCTAGCAAGGACTCCAGGTGAGTTTTTCTAACTAAGATACGTGATTTTACGTGTTTCCAAAGGAAAATGATTATATGAAAATGCCCTGTTAATTTACATAAATTTTACGTAAATGAAAGCTTTATGATTTTACTGATCAGGGTATGTTTATGTGCATGATTTATTTACAACCTCTTACGAATGTTTTCCATGAAAAGTATGTTCTACTGAAAAGATTGTTTAGCAAGATGAAATGGATTGTAAAGGTTATACGGCTTTCATGTTTTATGTCTACGAGGAACTATGTGCATGTTATGTGGAGTTGGTCTGCACAGTGGGATCTGTAGTCCTCGGGGTCTGATGATCCCTTGGATAGGTATGATAGACTGGTAGGTTGGAATTCGTTTTCTCCTATTTCGAGTAGAGGGGAGTCTGCGTAGGCTCCGGGAAGGGGAGTCTGCGTAGGCTCCGGAAAGGGCGAAAGGGGAGTCTGCTTGGGCCCCGATCGCGAAATGTTATGAGATCTATTACACTGTGCAGCACCATGAATGTCGTTTATGTGAAGAATGTGAACTGTTTTATAAAATGATTTTTATAATGATGTTGTACACCGATTATGGAGGGAACCCACTAGACCTCATGGTCTAACCCTCGCTTTTCAAAACTAAAACATTTTCAGGTAAGCGTTTAATTGGAGGCTCAGATAAATGAGTAAGTAGCAAGATAGAGTACAGAAGCAGCTAGTGACAGTGCAGGTGCCTACAGTAGAAGTTAGATTATTCTCAGTTGTGTATAGGTTGTTTCCGCCAACCTCAGTTTTTAGACGTATGTAATAGGAATTTTGGGACCCAGATTTGTAAATGTTATGTTTAAATGCTATATTTATCTTATGGAATTCTGGGATGTTACACCGGTGAAGACACCTTTCCCTTTTTCTTTCCTCCCTTATTTCCCCCCGCTTTCTTTGCTTGCTTTTTAGCGGTCGGTGGTGTCGTAGATCCTTGTTGGCCAAACGGGTGACGAAACCATTGTGAAATTTTATGCGACCGCTTTTGAGGGAGTGGGGTCACCTGTGGTGGTGGATCTACAACCTCCATCGGGTCATCTTCCGGCTCCGAGAAGTGATCCTGGATAATAGGAGACCCCATCGTCTGAAAATTAAGTTATTAGATGTTTTAAGTACAATTTAGGAAATGTTCACAATTAAACCAAAACTACCAAAATAACTTACAGTATGCGTTTCCGGCCTGTAATAGTCTCCGGCCGAACCGCCAAAGATGTCCGTGATTGTTGTGGTGGCGAACGGCGGCATCTGCGAGGTGTATGCCCCCGACATCCCGGCCTGCGTGACATTGATCATTAAAATAGTTACAAAATTAGGAACAAACATATAACTATAATGGTTACTCAGTGTCACTTACACTCTCCGGGATAGTAGAATAGGATGTGGTGGCGAACGTCGTTTGGGACATCCCGGCCCCCGACATCCCGGCCTGCGTGACATTGATCATTATAAGAGTTACAAACTTAGGAACAAACATATAACTATAATGGTTACTCAGTGTCACTTACACTCTCCGGGATAGTAGAATAGGATGTGGTGGCGAACGTCGTTTGGGACATCCCGGCCCCCGACATCCCGGCCTGCGTGACATTGATCATTATAAGAGTTACAAACTTAGGAACAAACATATAACTATAATGGTTACTCACTGTCACTTACACTCTCCGGGATAGTAGAATAGGATGTGGTGGCGAACGTCGTTTGGGACATCCCGACCTGCGTGACATTGATCATTATAAGAGTTACAAACTTAGGAACAAACATATAACTATAATGGTTACTCAGTGTCACTTACATTTTCAGGGAATGACGGATAGGATGTGGTGGCAAACGTCGCCTGTGCCCCCTGTCCGAACGGAGCGGGGATCGGTGTCGTACTCGACAGCTAAAACAAATTTAGAACGTAATATTAATATACAAACTAAATAAACGTGGCCAACAAATTAAGTTAAACACTAACATGGAAAGCGCTAAACTGTCTGTAGACTCCCTCCAGAAACTCTACACGTGACTCTAGCGGCCCGTGGACGTAGTCCCACAGGTACTCATGACAGCCACGATGTGGCCCGTAGGAAGGGGCCGCCTGATATGGATCGTAAGGGGGCAGCTGGTAGGAGGAGGAAGGGGGTTGCTGATATCCACCGGAAGGGGGCCTGTCGTCGTCTTCCTCATCTTCGTGAGATGTGGAAGGAGAGGGACGTCGAGCCCTTGCCGCCTCTGCGTCAATAAAGGCCACGCTGTCTCTGTACCAATCCGTGTCCATCTCGTCGGCAGTAGGCTCAAGGCGAGCGAAAGGCAAGAGTGGCAGCTAAATATATGATAAAACATAAAAAAAATTAATAAGCGGGACTAACGTATGCAAATTGTAAACATAGTAAAAGAACTTACATGTCTAGATTCATTGAAGAACTGAACCCAAAGCGACCTACTTAGGGTAACACGCTTGTCCCAACGGGTTCCCCTAAGTACTCGGTCGTCGCGCTTGACGAAATATCGGATTGATGCGGGAAACATCTCCAAGATCCATATCTGGAATTAGACAAGAAGAGCAAGTACGTAAAAAGAAAAGCCAAACAGTTTGTATGTATTATTAACAATTGTTATACTACATATCTAACCTTGAAGGCGTATGTAAAACCACAAAGGTTCATCTTTCCATGTCGATCGGAGTCGCGTATGCTTATGGCTCGGTGCAAGATTGAGTAGCAATGTGTCCAGATATGACTACCCCACGGGTAGCTGTTAAACAGCTCAAGGTCCTCGACGGCCCTAAGAACCGTCGAGGAAGCATACTGGCTATACTCACGGCCCATGAAGCCCATATCCACGATCACCACCAAGCATACACGGACAGCATCGGCGTCACTTAGGGCACTAAGGCCCTCTTTCATCATGTCCCGGGCTGCCTTCAGCTTCAAACGAGATGCTGAAATGCCCCAAACCCTAGGAACGAAGGAGCAGTCTGCTAAGGGAGGAAGGGGGGAAGCCTCTCCAAAACGTAGTCCTGTAATTAGACAGAACTCACGACGCCCAAAATGCAATCGATCGCCGAAGAAATCAAAATGCATCTCCTCCGGCTCAGCGTTGGCGTCCTCGACCTCCAATTGTAGAAACATGTGTACTAGCGTAGGGTCGCCAGCAGAGTAAGACACATCCATCCATGGCCCGAACGGTGTCCCTCTAAAGATAACCTCAAGGGTATCCGCGCGATCACCTAATCCCCTAAAGCGGTTTCTTAAGTCCTCGATGTAGGCAACTTTGCACTTTAGCGTCAAGTCGATGTTAAAGAAATCCCTCTACATAATCATTCACAGATGTTATAGTTAGTGTTATAAATAGATAAAGTGCGGTTTATTTATTTCAACGTATAATAGTGTTATATATAGATGTTGCGGTTTATTTTATTTCAACGTATAATAGTGTTATATATAGAGGTTTTTATTTCAACGTATAATAGTGTTATATATAGATGTTGCGGTTTATTTTATTTCAACGTATAATAGTGTTATATATAGATGTTGCGGTTTATTTTATTTCAACATATAATAGTGTTATAAATAGATAAAGTGCGGTTTATTTTATTTCAACGTATAATAGTGTTATATATAGAGGTTGCGGTTTATTTTATTTCAACGTATAATAGTGTTATATATAGATGTTGCGGTTTATTTTATTTCAACGTATAATAGTGTTATATATAGATGTTGCGGTTAATTTTATTTCAACGTATCATATTGTTATATATAGATGTTGCGGTTTATTTTATTTCAACATATCATAGTGTTATATATAGATGTTGCGGTTTATTTTATTTCAACGTATAATAGTGTTATATATAGATGTTGCGGTTTATTTTATTTCAACGTATAATAGTGTTATATATAGATGTTGCGGTTAATTTTATTTCAACGTATCATATTGTTATATATAGATGTTGCGGTTTATTTTATTTCAACGTATCATAGTGTTATATATAGATGTTGCGGTTTAGGGACCCTAGTTGTCATTCTTAAAAGTTTAGGGACCTAATTGGCATTCTTAAAAGTTTAGGGACCTAAATTGTCATTCTTAAAAGTTTAGGGACCTAAGTTGTCATTCTTAAAACCGTAGGGACCTAAGTTGTCATTCTTAAAAGTTTAGGGACCTAATTGGCATTCTTAAAAGTTTAGGGACCTAAATTGTCATTCTTAAAAGTTTAGGGACCTAAATTGTCATTCTTAAAAGTTTAGGGACCTAAGTTGTCATTCTTAAAACCGTAGGGACCTAAGTTGTCATTCTTAAAAGTTTAGGGACCTAATTGGCATTCTTAAAAGTTTAGGGACCTAAATTGCCATTCTTAAAAGTTTAGGGACCTAAGTTGTCATTCTTAAAACCGTAGGGACCTAAGTTAACATTTTTTTATAAAAAAACACATTCTTAACAATTTTTTTATAAAAACACTCTTAACAATTTTTTTATAAAAACATATTCTTAACAATTTTTTTTATAAAAACACACTCTTAACAATTTTTTTATAAAAAAACACATTCTTAACATTTTTTCATAAAAACACACCATTTAGAATTATTTTTATAAAAACAATCTCTTAACAATTTTTTTATAAAAATCATTCTTAACAAGTTTTTTTTTATAAAAATACATTCTTAACAGTTTTTTTATAAAAACACACTTTTAATAATTATTTTTATAAAAACACTCTTAACATTTTTTTTATAAAAAACACATTTTTAACAATTTTTTATAAAAACACATTCTTAACAATTTTTTTAAAAAAAAACACACTCTTAACAATTTTTTTTATAAAAACACACTCTTAACATTTTTTTATAAAAAAACACATTCTTAACATTTTTTTATAAAAACACACTTTTAAAAATTATTTTTATAAGAACACACTCTTAACAAAAAATTTTATAAAAACACATTGTTAACAATTTTTTTATAAAAAAACACATTTTTAACAATTTTTTATAAAAACACACTTTTAAAAATTATTTTTATAAAAACACACTCTTAACAATTTTTTTATAAAAATACTCCTATAACAACATACACATTATAACATACAAATATCACATTCAAACATAAAAACATACATATCATATATCTTAAAAATGTTAAACATAGAACATATTCAAACATAACAAAAGTTATAAACACTCTAACAACATACAAATCATATATCTTAACTTAAAATAACATACAAAAAAAACAAAAAAACATAAAGAAAACATACCACAGAGGTAATACGAGACATCTTCACAAAACTCGAACTTGTTCCACACGACAAAATTGAGAGAGTGGGAGAAAATTGAGAGAGAGTTTAAAAAATTTGAGGGGGTTATTAAAAAAATAAGTGTCGGCCGAATTGGTCCCCCCCACCCTTTATATAGTGCGGGCAAGATAGAAAAAATTAGGGTTTTGGTCTTCAATTAATTTTTAGGGTAAACCCTGGGCCAACGCGTGGCGGGTTAGCCCGCGATCGCGGGCTCTCAACGCGGGCAGGGACTAAAACTGCCAACATGGGCATTCTTGAGGGGGGAAAGCTGGGCCGCGGGCATTCTTGAGGGACCAACGCGGGCAAAGTGGGCAAATCTGGGTGACACGTGGGCCTGGGGCCCGCGATCGCAGGGCCCACCGCGACTTTTTGGGGCATTTTGGTAAGATGAGAGAGATTTGTGGCATTTCAGTAACAAGATGTTTGACTTTTGGCATTTTAATTAATTTCCATTTAATTAAAATACCCCTGCAAAAGTACCCATTTTTTTCAACTTTTGCCAAAATACCCATTTTTCTCGCGATATGTCCTGCGATCGCGGGATAGGGTATCTTATGAAAATTTTGATTCCGCTATGGCGGGATGAGTCCCGCGGCACACCCATAAATTAAATTATAAAATTCAGTTTTACACTTTCAACCCCTATACTTATTTACTTACTTTACCTTATACCTTTTACTTTTCTAATTTTAATTTTACACATTCATCATATTAACACATATAATCGTATTATTAACTAAAATACGTTAAAAATACGTTTTAATTTTAACAAGTTACACAATTGTACTCGTCTCTTCGATACCTTCGAAATGATTCTAATATTGAATATTTTTGGATTTATTTATTTTATTATATATCATATATATTACATAAAAATATTTTTAATATTTACAATTCATACCCTTATAGGTAATTATTTCATTTATGGTACATTTCTTACTTTTTCAATTTTCGTTTTACACTCATATCGCATTAACATAATAATCATATATTAAATAATTGATTAAATCGTTTTAAATCATAATAATCCAAATAATTTGACGATTTAATCAATTAGTTCATATATGATTATTATGTTAATGCGATATGAGTGACTCTTTCATTGGAGGGTGCTATTTCACCCATTGGTCTTGAGAAATCCTACTTCACCTACCTTTGGAACTCATATCTTACTAAACAATTAACTATAAGGGTATGGATTGTAAATATTAAAAATATTTTTATGTAGTATATATGATATATAATAAAATAAATAAATCCAAAAATATTCAATATTTGGCTCATTTCGAAGGTATCGAAGAGACGAGTACAATGGTGTAACTTGTTAAAATTAAAACGTATTTTTTAACGTATTTTAGTTAATAATACGATTATATGTGTTAATATGATGAAGGTGTAAAATTAAAATCAGGAAAGTAAAAGGTATAAAGTAAAGTAAGTAAATAAGTATAGGGGTTGAAAGTGTTAAATTGAATTTTATAATTCAATTTGTGGGTGTGCCGCGGGACTCATCCCGCCGTAGCAGGATCAAAATTTTCATAAGATACCCTATCCCGCAATCGCAGGACATATCACGGGAAAATGAGTATTTTGTCAAAAGTAAAAAAAATTGATATTTTGGCAAGTCAAAGTTAACAAATGGGTATTTTAATTAAATTCCCTTTTGTTTTCATTCTAATTTCCAAATAATACGATTTAAGAGTTTATAACAATTTTTATAAGTAGAAAAAAAGCTCCATTAACATGGATATAGATTTTTTTATGATACTAATAAGCTTATCAATTTTATAGAATATTGGTATTAGTAAAGTTTATGGTTTATCTTATGCTTAACAACAGATTCTCTAATTTTTTTTAAAATAGAGATTCAAGAGTTAAAATCTTTAAAAAAATACATTTAATTTGAACAGATTCTATATTTTAGAGATTTTAACATCTATTATATTATTAAAATAATCTAGAAATTTATCCTCGAAATACACTTTTTAGAAAAAAAAATTATAAAGTAATATTAACTCAACCCTACTGGTGAGAAAGAATAAAAAATTAATTTCTCTCTATATATACCAAGTTTTAGAGAATTCTCTAAACTTGGAGTTTTTGTTAGTTTTCTCTATTTTAGAAAACCATATAGAGAAGCTGTTGGAGCAATTTAGAGAACAAAAGTTCAATTTTCTCTATTTTAGAGAAGCTGTTGGAGATGCTCTTAGTCTATGAAGTTTAAAAATGAAACTTTAAAGGATATAGTCCAAACTGATTATTAGAAAAAATTAAACTCTATTAAGAAAAACCGAAAGTAACATCTATATTATATTATAAAAAAGCTATTATGGTTATTTTCAAAAATCTTAAAATTTTTAAAAGATATATTTTAAAACATGATGTACAACTTGTTAAGTTATGCACAACTCTCTTCGCACCTATTTCCCACAATCTCTCCACGTTCCAAATTTTCTTTTTTGATTTATAAGTTACATTTAATACTCTTGTTATTAGTTATTTAATTTATTTTTATACATTACTTTTTCATTTTTCATTTTAGACATTTATCATATTAACATAAATAACCGTATTTTCATTTTTCATTTTACATCATTATCATATTAAAAATACATAATCATAAGATTAACTAAAATATATTATAAAATGCAATTTTCACAAATTATACTATTATAATCTTCTCGTCAATAATTTCAAAAACCATATATATTAGTATCAAACAAATTATAGCCGTTTGATTAAATATTGAAATAAAACTTGAAAGAATTTTACAACTTCGTTTTAACGATGAGTTTATGATGTGTATGAATTCGTGAAACTATGAATGATATTAAGTAAATATATAAAAATTTAAAATCTGAAGTGAAAGCTATAAAACACAAAAGCTACAAAATATATTATTGTCTTGAAAAAGTCACATTTTGTAAAAACCGCAATAAGCTATGTCTTACAGTGGAATTGAGAGATTTGGATTTCGTAGAAAGATTTGAAATTGAAGAGATTTGGAATATTTGGTGTGTTTGGTTTGTAAGATTTGGAACGGAATTGAATTACATTGTTTATAAAGAAAAGCATTGAAAATTTATAAAAATAACTAAATTACCTTTTATTTAATTGATTATTAAAAAACAGATTTTTAAACATTATTATATACAAATCCTACGAAATCCCTTGAAATCCCTTGAAATCTTGGCCACCCCATGGGATTTCAAAATCCCATGTTTGAGAGATTTCAAATCTGGACAATTCTTCAGACCAAACATGGGAGAGGAATGGATTTGAAATCCAAATCACTCCAAATATATTTCTTTCCAAGTTACCCCCTTGGGTTTCAAAACCCAAAAGGTGTAAATGATGTGAGTCAAGCTCCAGTATTGATATACTCGACTCAAACTTGATGGTTATTTCTCAAACTCAAACTTGACTCGAGAACTCGCAAGTAGTTAAACCAAACTCACCTATTGAAATTTATAGAATTTTAGGGCCATCTCCTATAAATTATAAAAATTTAAAGGTGTTATCTTAAATTTTATAAAACTCAATGAATGTCACCTCAAGTTTCATTATAAAATGACAAAGTTATAAACTTCATTCACATCCTTGTCCACTTATAAACACTTTTCCCCTTTCCTTCACTATCTATGTTGGGGTAATAACATAACATTCTTGTTGGATTTGGCCTGGATAGTCTGTGGGTGGTAGATCACGGCATGGCTCAAGGGTCGATATTGGTGAATCTTTGTAAAGAACGTAATAGTCATATTTGCCTGATGGTTCTCCGAGGAGTCCTACAGTAGGGTCTCCAGATTCAAATCTTTCTTTGAGCTTTTGTTGTGACCTTTTCTTCCTTTTTTTCAGGAATGCCATCGTTATATTCGATCATGTATGCTTCGTCAAGGCAATCTTGACAGTTGCACACATCATACCAGTAGTGTTTGACTTGGGTCGGGGTTTGAACTGGCTGGATCATGTGAATGGACGAGAACGCATTCGTTCTTGTTGGGAACACTTCTCATTTTTCTTGAGAGGAAAACTTGACTTTGTCAAGCCCGTTTTCATGGCGAATGAAATCTGGTTCAGTAGTCGTCTGGACTGGTGTTTGGTGGATCTTCTCATAGTTCGTTACCCACTTTTTCGGGAGGAGTTTTAGCAACTCTTCTCGAGACAGTTGCCTGGGGACGTATGTCCAGGTCGGTGTTGCGCCTGAGTCAACGTTTATGAGAAGTGCATCTCCAGCATGCTCTTGGTCTGGGACCATGATGTCTAGGGAGTGATTCTGAACCCTGTACGCCATTTGGTAGTGGAACGTTGTTTGAAACGTATTTACTTGGGAGTACCACCGATCTGAATTTGGGCTTTTAGTGTTGTGTGTAAGGAGGGTCATTGAGAGGCATGTTGAAATTTGGGTAGAAAGTGACAAATATGGTTCCAACATTCAGAGTAGTTTGTATTGTACCTATGCAAGCATGTTGGTATTCTACAAACCTTGTGTCTACTAGTGCTATTCGAGAAAAGGCAGGGAGACCTTTCCTACCATGGAATGTGAGGGCTAACCTGATAGTCCCAAAGTGGATATGCGTATATCCTTGGGATATGCAATGTCGAGGGAGGTCTGTTGGGAGGGATAGGGTGACCATGTGCTCTGAAGTGGTGGCCGGGAGTTGATAGGAGTCAAACTTAGAGGCCTGGACAAATTCTTTGATTTGCTGGTTTGAGGTAGAATCGTAAGTCCTTGGCTTTTCTTTTTTCTTGTTCTTTGGACCAAATTGAGAGTGTCGGGGATTTTTGTGGGAAGGGTGATAGTGGAAGCGGCTGTGGGTCAAAGGATGTTGCGAAAGGGGTTGAGGGTACTGACCACGGATCATCAGTCCGTGTTGTAACCCTGTGCTGCTTGTGTTGCCTTTCAAGATCGACAAGTTGGGATTTTAAGAACTTCATTTCTGCTTCCTTCTTTGTGAAGTCATCAGAAGCTTGAGAAGGCGGGATGGTACGAACTATCTCTAGAAGTCCCTAGTGAAGGCCTTGCATCTTCTTTCTGACATCTTGAATTGTGTTTTCAAGAGACTGAACTTTTGTAACAAGATGTTCTTGTGTTTTCAGGGACTTTGTCTGTTGTGCAAGGAGGGCTTGGAGAGCTCTGTTCTGGGCAACAACATTTTCACTCTGCCAATTGAGAGTGGCTTCAGCGTTAGTTACAGGGGTAGGTAATCCTGTGGGTCATCGGGTTTTTGATTTTCCATTCGTGCTTGGTTATTTGGAATGTGTCTTCAAACGAGGTTAGCGATGGAAATTCTACTTGGTATTCGGGTGATGAGGTTGTGAAGTCATCAGAAGCTTGAGAAGGCGGGATAGTACGAACTATCTCTAGAAGTTCCTAGTGAAGGGTAAAAGGACTCAAACGTGACCAACACTTTTATAGATTTTCTGTCCTTTTTAACTATGATTTTAATAGTAAAATATTAATTAATTTTTACAGTTAAAAAATATTCAATTTTGTTCACATATACGACATTTTTCTTTTTATCGGTGAACTTATTAACAAAAATTTATATTATATTTTACAAATTATATTAAAAAACTAATTATATATCAAAAATCGATTGTCTCACGAGCTTTTTGAGTCAAGTATTTGTATCTCGACTCGATTCGTTAGTATGTACAGTCAAGCTCGAGTTTGAGCTGAGCCTAATCGAGTCAAACATTGCCAAATCAATCCCCGAATAACTCACGAATTATTTCGTATCATTTACACCCTAAGATAAACATCATAGATCTTATTGTGACACTAAGTAAGGACATATGTTATGCCATATTGTGTCACGACGTTCACCCAAACAAGCTTTTTAGAACTCTGATCCCATCTCAGTAAAAGAATTGTTTCTTATAGATCAAATGCATTAAAATGCAATGTTTGTCTTGATTTATATTAATATAATAATAATAATGGATTTTTTTCTTAACTAGTATAACAAACATCTTTCTATTTGTACTTATTTAGACCTATAACCAAGTTCTAAATCGTGTGAGGCATAACGTGACAACAAGGCCAAAACTCAAGCCTTATGAGTCACGGCGAGGCCACGACATGACTTATGACAGCAAATCTTGGTATCATATATATAAAACATATGTTTTGTACTATTACTCAACGATTTGATAATAATAAACAACTTAAACTAGGTTATATATATATACAGAGAAAGGGACGAGAGAGAGAGAGAGAGAGAGAGAGAGAGAGAGAGAGAGAGAGAGAGGAGGGGGTTGTTATTGTGTAAACATTATAAAGGTTCTAAACCTTGTAAACCATTGAAATTCGATGTTAACCGTACATCATCCCCTCTTTTAAGGAGTCTTTATTATTTATTTTTTAAAATGTAAGCGCTTTCATCCTAACTTGATTGTTTAATTGTGTGGTGTAGATGTGATTGCATATTGTACGGTATAACATATTTTTCTGGTTTATATATGAATTAGCCTTAGAGGGTTGGATTTTGGTGCGTGAAAAGTGTTAGAAGCGGTTCTCAACCATAGGATAAGAAATGGATGCACAAATTAGGATGAGATGCACCAAATCAATTCCGTTCTAAGGCGCAATTCATCAGAGGACATCAGATTAAAAGTAATCAACAGTTTAGATTTACTTCTCACTCTCTTCATGTTAACTTCAACTTCTCATAAGATCATTTGCCTATAAAACATTAAAAAAGTAAAGAAAAATCAAATATCGTGTAACAAAAAACACACAAGCCTTACAGCCATGGTGGCTTTGCAACTTGCCTTTTGGAACACTGCGTGTAACCAATTAACTTTATAATCATTCGAGTGTACATTTCAAACAGTCCAGCAGACTGGCTGAAAACCCCCCTTGTAAAACTGAGTGCGAAATAGAAAGTGCACAAAAATCAAAGAAAAATGATACAAATTACAGGCATTTGAAGAGAACAGCATGATCATATTCAATAATACTTGCAATTGTGAGGGGTAAATAGAGGGTACTTGCAGTCCTGTCCTTATGCAATAACAACACAGAAGTAAATTCACTTCATAAAATAATACTCCATCGAAGAAAAACAACGATAACCTTAAAACGATACCAGAAATCATCCAAAAATGTCAATCGAAAAACAAAACTTGAACAACAGCATAATAATAATCCATTTTCCCAAGATCACAGCCTCCTTCCCCTTCTACCGCCCTTTCTACGGGTGCTATCAGTTGGAATTGGGGTCACATCCTCTGCAAACCATAAAGAAACTAAATTCAAACAACCGAACCGAAGCTTCCATTGGAGATCAAATTTGGTTAACTTTACTTACTTTGCAAAATGCATAACAAGATGAACAATTTTGAACTACATGTCAAGTACCAATGTTAATTTTTCATACATTCATTTACAAACTACAATGTTATTGTAGGCATTTTTACAAAGTGATAGTTGACTAGCATAAAAATGTGATTAAAAGTCTAAGAACTTTAAAAGTATACCAAAAAATTGTGTACCAGTTATTTTAAAAAGAAAAGTGACAAAAGAAATACCTATGCGACCAATTTTCATGCCAGAACGAGCAAGAGCTCTTAGAGCAGACTGGGCACCTGGACCAGGTGTTTTGGTCTTGTTACCTCCAGTAGCCCGCAACTTTATGTGAAGAGCATTAATGCCAAGCTCCTGCATGCATTCAGACCAAAAACCTCAAACCAACAAAGAAAAAGAAATCCCTATATGTTTTGAAATCTTCAAATATATATACATATATATATATGAGAACAAAACCTTGCATCGCTGAGAAACATCTTGTGCAGCAAGCATGGCAGCATAGGGAGATGATTCATCCCTGTCAGCCTTCACCTTCATCCCACCTAGTGTAACAACAGAGTATAAGTACGGCAAAAGTAATAGAAATAAATAACAAACTTCAACTATTTCAAACAGGAAAGAAGAAAGCATTTACAACATTTCCGACAGTTTCCTTTAAATTATCAAAGAAATAGCCAAAACAATAGAAAATTTGATATTGTAAACCTAAAATCATAGAACAAAGCTTAAAAAGCGGTGTTGTTTCATATTTGACTTAAATCTTCAGCAAATACAAGTATCCAAAACCTAAGACCTTGCCCATCAGTATTGATTTTTAGTGTTTTTTCCTTCTTTAGCAGCATACAAGTTCATTTATTACTTATTAGAGCAAATAACGAAGGAAAAAACAATGGCACTTATCATACCTGTAATCCGGACCATGGTTTCTCTCCCAGAGATATCAGTCACATGCTGCAGTATACATAAAACTAATACACATAAATGAATCACCAAAAACTTTAGATTCAAAAGGCAAGGAAAACATAAAGACTTGAACTTACAATAAATGTGTCATTGAACGATGCAAAGATGTGTGCCACACCAAATACAAGCTCTCCTTCACGGGTAGCAGGTCCAAGGGTGACATTGTCTTCCTTTGGCTCCCTGACCTTTCTTGACTTCGACTGTCAAATTGAAATAAACCTCGGTAGTTAATACCCAACTAAATCTTTGAACAAGTGACAGAATTCCCTTATGCCACAAAAATATTATCCATTCTTGATTCATCTTGGATCATTGAGATTGCAAAACGGGTTCCTAATAATGACCCGTCTTTGCTCTAATTAACTTCAAACAAATATTTAAGATTTGAAAGTCAACCTATTCTATATTTCTCTTTGACTATAAAAATGAAACAAAATTCACTGATCAAATATCCAGCCAAACTAATATGCCTTTTACAATTACGGCAACCATTTAACACAACAATGTTCCCCGAACTAATTTTTAAAAAGCAGAAGAAATTAATACATATTGACCAACTTGATCGCAATATATTCTATAGCACATTAGCAAGTGATGATATATCATAATGCAAAATTTAGTTCACGTTATTGGCGTTGCAAAAAATGCACCAAATGTTAATATCCAGTTAAACCTTCTGTTAGAGTTGTACAACTATGCAAGAAGTATCTAACATCTTCCAAATAAAATTGACATCGACGGTTGTCTGTAAAGCACTAAAAGGACTCAAATTTGAACTATCTTCAAAATCAAAATCCTGAAGAGCAAAATTCACCTATATTAACAATACAAAAATGAAAATTTCCACTAAATCATTGTGAGCCAGGATCCCTTGATGTCGATATCAAGTCAATTCAGAATTCAACGTAAGGAAACTATTAAAAAATCGATAAAATAAAACCTAACTTGTTGAAAGAAGCAAATAGAGATTTACCATGGCAGCAGCAGCGGCGGCGTTTCTTCGTTGGTAACTTAGTATGGTGATGGTGTACCGCGCTAAGAATGAAGGTCACACAGTTGGGTTGGGAAGAAGTTAGGGTTGGACTTTGGAGCGTATTAAAGGCTACGCAGAGGTTTAAACTGGGTTAAGCCTTTTTGGGGCCCAATTGTGTAATGGCTGTACATATTCGGTGATTCAATTACTGCAATTGGGCCTAGAGATTAGGGTTAAAAAACTGTTTAGCCCATTGAAATCGATCGAATCAAGTTAAATTGGACCGTTTTTATCGTTTAAGTGGTCTGGTGATCCGGTGTGATCTGAAAAAGAAAAAAAAGGTTAAACCGTTTGGTCGGTCTAATATGCGGTTTGACTTCTTTTTTAGCGGATGGATCGAAACCGCCAAAAATACAGATTTTTAATCATATTTAATTTTTATGTCGTTTCTCGATTTTTGTGATCCAATTAAAAAAAGTTTTTTAAAGACGTTGTATTTTTATTTTTTTTATTTCATTTCTTAAATTGATTGTATTTTCTAAATTGACAAAGTTTTGAAGTCCGTCAAAAATAAATCTAAAATCCTAATCGTTCTTCGACTTGCTCAATATTTTATTTTTATTTTTATATATAAACGTCTCTTTTAAAATTATGTTGGTCGAAATTTCAATTTGGATGTAGATTTTATATTTTTTTAGTTTAAAACTCATAAGAGGCCCAAACTGCTTAAATTGGTCAGACGAGACCCTCTTTTGTGGTCTAGTTTGACCGGCTTGCTCACTTGCTACCAAACTTTTCGGTTTGAATTTTCTAAACCGTTGTTATGGTTTGATTTGTGATTTTAGGGGGGGGGGGGTTAAACCACACAAACCAGACCATAAACAACCCTACTAGAAATGAAAATTTTACTTGTAAGAGCAGATACCCACAAATTCTCTGGTTTGCCCCATTTCCGCCCCTAATTGGCTTAGATCTTGAATTTATTTAAAAAAAATAGATAAACCTATATTTCTTGTTTTCTAGTATTATTTTTAGTTTTATTAATCATCTAATTTATCTTGCCTTTGTTATTAGTATAATCTTATGTTTTAGTATCTTTATAATCTTCGACAAAATCACTAACTCTCCCTCGTTCTCTCATATTATTTCCTATTCTTTCTTATTCTCTCTCATTCTCCCCCACTTTCTTTTATTTGCTCTCATTCTCTCTTATTCTCACATGTGAGCTATTCTCTTTCATTCTTTCTTATTCTCTCCTATGGTGGCAAAAAGTGACCCTAAACCCGCCAACAAAACACAATAGTAGCAGGTTGGGTTGAGATTTTCAACCTATTTAAGTTAAATGGATCAATATGTCTAACCCAATTAATAAATGGGTTGGGTTAAGTTGAAATTTTCGACATATTTCCAACCTGATTTCAACCTATTTACTACTTGATTTCAACTCATTTACAACCTGTTTTTAATCCATTTACAACTTGTTTTAACCCATTTATGACTTGTTTATAATTTATTATAATTGTTTAGTTATAATTAATAATTAAAAAGTTAATAAAAAAACTAAATATGATTCCACTAAAGTCTAAACATAACTCTTTTGGTCTTTCCATTTCACTATTTCATCGTTTAAACTTTCAAAGTCTAAACTCTCTAAACCTTAGCCGACACTTCCTTCTAGTTCTAGCCAAGAGATCGACACCAATTCTATAAACTTATCTGTTTGACTGTATGGTTGTGTTATTGAAATTTTGTACAATTTATTTCACTTTATTGTTGCGTTTTATTGAAACTTTGAACAATTTATTTGGTTTTGTGGTTGTGACTTGTGTATTTGTTATGTAATTATGTTTTAGTTCTTTTTTATTTTATTTAAAGTTTTAAAATTAAATGGATCAACACAGGTTCAACTCATTTATTAAAGAGGTTGGGTTGAGAAAATCATAAACATGTCAACCCGTTACCTTTAAGTACCAGGTTGGGTTGGGTTGGGTTGGGTTGATAAACCGAACCCATTTAGGTGTTGTTCGGTTCATTTTCTGTTAAGACCTGTATGGATATAGTTGTCTGAGGGGATATGGTTGTCTGGGTATTAACAGATAAGTTAGTGTTCGGTTGTTGTAGCGAATAAATTGTCTGAATGTCAAAAATGACCATTTTACCCTGGTCATTATTTTTGTAGAATAAAACAGATCATATGTATTTTCACATTAGAAAATCCAAAAACAATGATGAAAATACATATAAAAAATTCATATCGATGGAGAAATTCATATACAAAGATCATATGGGTTTTCATATCAGAAAATCCCCGTGATCTCTCCACCTATTTAGGAAACAATAAATTTTTACGTCCACCTATTTAAGAAACACTGTGAAAACATATCTTATTCGAAATTCTTGCCAATATATGTTCCTTCGGTGAAATGTTGATCGACGCAGTTATTTTCGAACTAGATATCAAGGTATGGATATTGAACCGTGTTCATAGATGAAATATGTTCATAACTTTAATACGAAATATGTTTATAACTTAAATATGTTCTTATGGATATTGAACCGTGTTCACATATTAAATATGTTCATATTTAAAAGGCATGAAAATGGGGATTAGATTATAAATAATTTGTAACCGCAAAAAATAATCCATACTTAAAAATGTATGAAAATAGGGATTAGATGATGAATAATTTATAACAGACTAAAATGTAAAAAAAAACAAAAATCAACAAAACAAAAATACAATAATACCCCTGATCACTTGATTAATAGCGAGAAACAACATTAAATATTTATTTCATGTTTAGGTTTTTTATATTATTAAATTACTTTTAACCAAATTTTATAAATCTTTTGGTTACTATTTTTCTAATTATTGCAACAAATCTTCTGTTGTATTTAGAAAAAAAAGAACACTAGCCTTATAATAAATAATTAAATATTGATCTGGATTTATATTTTATCAATGGTAATTACTACAAATGACAAGGAACGAATCAAAAGGCGACTTTCTTCTAATGTTGTGAAGGTAAGGGAAACTCGATATGCATGTTTTTTCCATCTACAATTCTATTTCCTCTCGTTAAAAGTTTCTGGTACTTTTATGTTTTAAGATGTTTCTGGGGCGTGAAGCTTATTGAGGATGCTTTAATGGCTGATGATAACACCAAAGAATTTACCAAAGAATTAACTATATTAATGCTGAAAACCAGAACAATAGAAAAAAAAACAATAACTCATAATTCATACCAAAGATGTTGTAGCTCAGTGGTTTGGTAACATCCTGGAAGGGTAAGTGGTGGAAACCATTACTACCTGGGTTCGAACCCTGTGGTGATCACGCGGAGGTATCCCTAAATCAAGGGGCGGATCGTGGGCCTGCTGTTTGGGCCGGGTCGTGGGCCGAATCGTGGCCGGGTCGAAGGGGGATTAGTCTAGACTAAGTCTAGGATATCCCCGAAATTCAATTGTCTTTAAAAAAAAAATAACTCATAATTCATGAAAATTTGAAATATATGTTATATCCAATCCAAGTACCCCAAGTATCCAGAAAAGCTCCTTATGTCTCTAAAGTATCCAATGTGTATTACCACCAAAATTACTACCAAGAACCAAAAACAATTATGAAATATCACAAAATCTCATGTATTAGTGTAATTCATTATGCAGATGAATATCACAAACACGTATTGATGGTATATCATATCAATCAGTTGTTATCAAACTTAAAATTGAAAAACTTATTATACTACCAACTGTAGATCTAAAATACGTACTATGCATGAATACTAAGGGGGTGTTTGGGAGTGCTTATATTTTTAACGCTTATATTTAAAAGTGTTTATTTGCTTATGTGGTGAGGAGAAGGAGTTTTTTAAAAAGTGTTTGGATTAGCTTATTGTGGTGTGGAAACATGATAAGCAAATAAGGAGTTTTTTAGTGTTGGCAAATTTTTGCTTATTTATGTAAAATGACCAAAAAGGACATTGTTCTATCTTAGTTATTTATTTGCTTTTTAATATACAACCATTGATTTTTTCAACATTTATATTTATATATTTGGCAAAAAAAATTAACGTCAATAATTTTTAAAAAAAAATAATATTACCTTAAATAACATTAATAATTTTAAAAAAAAATATTACCTTGAATTAACCTATTTCCACATCCATGTGCTAAAATCATCAAGAAAATCGCAACAGACTCCTCAATACGTATATTACGTGTTTCCTTGAACCCGTAACGTGTAGCAAGATCGGAACATAACATTCTGAAAACTGGGACATGTAGTCTGAAAACTTCGTAACAACGTCTTGGATGACCGTTAAGTATTTCGTTAATAAATATGTTTCCGGTGTGTGAAGATGTGCGACAAGGTGTACGTGTGTTATTCAATCTACGAGACATTATTATTCCTTTGACAGCTACTGCACATAACATTAGTCATTCGTTCTCCTCTTCCACGTAATTTACTTCATTATCGTCATTCGAATCAGAAGAATCACTATCCATCCTATTAATAAACGATACATAATGTCAACGGAAGTAATAAACGATACATAATGCCAACGAAAATAACAAACGATAGAA
This sequence comes from Saussurea involucrata, assembly GCA_033807775.1. Lineage (NCBI taxonomy): Eukaryota > Viridiplantae > Streptophyta > Magnoliopsida > Asterales > Asteraceae > Saussurea > Saussurea involucrata. The sequence continues at coordinate 114,810,872 of CM066324.1, forward strand.
CATGAGACGGGGAAACACGATATCAATTCTTCTCCATAAGCAACTTAAGAAACTCCATCCTTGCCATGTGACTCGTTGGAACCATAAAATTTTCACGGACTTGTGCTTTAAGGAAAACACATAGTGTGTGGCTATACATCCTTGAACCTTCTTCAAAACCTGGAAAACATGTCACGATATCCATGCATTCTTGTGTTGTTGGTGATGACTTTTGTGGTGGAAACGTCTGTGTGCTTCGTGATGATAGTGCCTCCAATACAGTATCAAGTTTATCCTCATATGAGGAATTTGCAGGAGATTTTCCCTTGGTTGAATGGGTAGGAGTTAATTTAGTCGAATTCTTTCATTTACTCGAACTACTTTGAGAGAAAAGAGGTTCATCATTGTCAACTAAATTAACTTCGTCACTATCCCCTTGTCAACTAAATTAACTTCGTCACTATCCCCTCTCCTCTCATCATGTTCTACATTAGTTGGACTGCTATCATTTTGACATTCAACAGGAGCCTTAGTCTTATCTCCAACCGCAACGGAATCTCGGAATAAAGGTTCATAATACAATTGAAATATCTCCAGATTTAAGTCCCTAAACTTGGCAATATCTTTATTTCCCTGTGTTTTAATGGTTCTTTAGTAGCTAATTAAATAAAAAGTAGTCGAAAATAATTGAATATATATACATAATAGTAAGAATTACCTTTATTTTTTCGTCCCACCACTCATCCGGTGCATCGAATGTCTTTCTCGCGGCATCCCATCCAATGCCAGATTCAATCCTCATTAAACGATCATACAACTTCCATTCTTTTTTCATATTGTCCCATTTGTTTTTAAGTTGCTTCTTGTCAACAGATTTTCCCGTTCGATCCTTAATGGCCTTCTCTATGTTCCCCCACCCAACCTTATTGAAGTGACTACCGGGTCTATTCCCATTTTTTACCTCATTCATGCACAAATCAATAAACACCATGCAGGTATTATGATCCCAAAGAGTTCTTACCTTATTCTTTTTAGATGTATCACTAGCAACAACATTATCATTGTTCGCCTCCATAACCTGAATAACAAAGTTATTCTAATTGGATTAACCAATATGCCTACTTCACCAAATCAATCGTTTAAAACAACATCAAATTGCATCAAATTGCGGCTTAACCCATTATAAAACCAAACAGGCAGCTTAGGGGTTCAAACCTTAATGGGACTCAGCTTAATGAGCTTAATGGGACTCAGCTTAATGAGCTTAACATCAAATCTAATAGTATTTACAGAGACTTTAAAAGCCTTCGATGGATCAACTTATTTAAGTTTATTATCTTCAGCTTATTAATTAAGTAGTTCTGTACGAATAAGCTATAAGCATTCATTATCAGGGATCTGGTTAAAAACAAAGATCCAGTTCACCTAGCAGACAGAGTGACAAATTGAACTCCCCTTTGTTTAAAACATTAACTTCTTCAAATTTCAGGATCTACTAACAGCCAAAGAAGTGAAAGAACAGTAGCAAATATAATATGAAAACAATTAGCAACAATTCTATTGGAGACATTACAAATTCCAATAACCTGACTCTTTTAGGTGAAATCAACCAGGGTACGGAATAGTAACATCAAAAATACCCTATTAGGACACACTTTCATTTGATAATCTCCTTCAAATTGCCCATTCCAATTGAAACAACACGTATCAATTTCAGGACCACCACATAATAATCCTCTTTAGATTTCATGGAAAAGCTGAAAAACCCTATCCAACTATCTAGTTTTAAGCAAATAGCACCAATTCTAAAACACCAAATTATAGTTTTATCACCAATTCTTTTAGTAACAAATAGCAAATCAGTTTCTTAAAATTTTAAGAATTTTTCGAGAGCACATAACCAAATCTGGTTGTTAAACACAACTTGAAATCGATGGTAATTTTCGAGAGCACAACACCAATAAACACCAAATTGATCAATAAAATCACAGATATACCTGTTTTGACGATTTTCGAGAGCAGGATCGTTTGTTGAACAAGCCGATTATGCAGAGAGACTGTGGAGAAAGGATGGAGGATGGTGGTGATGTCGATCCTGTGGAGAAGTTGGAGGATGGTGGTGATGTCGAGTGGAGGCGATGGAGGATGGTGGTGTCGCTCCTGTGAAGACGAGAAATGGCGGAGATGGAGGCGATGGTGAAAGACAAGAAATGAACTGATCGCTGCTAGGGTATGAGGGTAAAAAAGTAATTTGGAAAGACAAGAAAATAAGCAGATGGAAATAAGTAGCTCAGTAGTGACTTCTCAAAAATGACTTATCAGTGGTGAGGAAAAGTCATAAGCTGTTTTATATTTTTGCCATCCAAACACTCTAAACAGCTTATCAGTGGTGAGGAAAATCTATAAGGAGATAAGTTAAAAATATAAGCACTCCCAAACACCCCCTAAACAAAACTATTTTCTACTGGTTGTTAAACCGCTATTAGGAGAGACTTTTCAGATTTGATACTTGTATTTTTGTACGAGCATATGCCTTCTAAACAGAGATGGATATAACGCATCTATACCAATTATTAACAGAAAAACAACATCAGTGCATCACTTTGTCCTTGCGGTGTGGTGGTGGTGGACGATCCAAATCTGAAATTGAAATTTTAAAATGTATTATTAAATAAGTAAGATGATTGATTACTAAACAAAACTTAACGATCGATATATATATATATATATATATATATATCAATTATAAATACCTAGCATCATTTTGACTTTGGAATTGGATCTTCGGTGGTGGTGGTGGTGCTGGTGGACGTCGCACCGGAAGAAGATGCATCACTCGGTGGAGCAACAGCAGCACCACCGGAGTTAGATCCAAACGGAGAGGAAGCGGCATGAGCTTGAGTCGGCGGAGCAACAGCAGAACCACCGGAGCTAGATCCAGACGGAGAGGAAGCGGCATGAGCAACAACGGAGCTAGATCCAGACGGAGAGGAAGCGGCGGTCGTTGGTGCACGCCTCCCCTGTTTTGCATCGATTCTAGCTCTCATAGCTAGATAGTTTGCGTCGCTTCTGGCTTTCAAGCGCCTTTCATACTCCTGAACGCCGATAACACGCACGCATTCGTCATCGGCACTTTTCGCCTTTCCTTGACAGGCGTTGCACTGGCAGGTGATATCGATTTTAGGGAGCTTTGGCGCCATTTTCTAAGAGGCAAAAGGTGATAGGTTGAGTGGTATCATGGCCCTATTTATAGAGTGGCGGAGGGGTCATGTCTGGGGAGTGACCGAGTGGGAAATGGGGAGGGAGTTGGAGATTGTGGGGAGAAAATTGTGGGTGGAAATCCGGGAAGGAAGAGACGATGGGATAGGGCTTCAAAAAGTTGTACATAATGCATAAAGAAGACTACCTCTTAATTTTCTAAACATAACCGTTATCCATACTTATATATACTAGTTACTGTACCCGCGCGATGCGGCGGGTGTTGAAAATTTAAACGATTTACACTGGATTGGGAAAAAAAATCTGTTAATCGAAAACAAATCGGATGTAATCGAATCACCCAGATAAATCGATCACAAACCTGTTCATCAAAACTCCTGAATTGGAAACCTGGATTGGGGAACAAACATGGTTAGCGATTGCGATCGAGAACAAACATAAGCAATTGAAAGCAGAATCGACGACAAACCTAGAAAGAGACTGACCGTAGACACCGAGATGAACAGCAGATACGTTACATATGACAGTAGTTACAAAGATGGAGACATAGGGTTTATGTACCACCAAAGGAGAGTGAATCCATGAATCGATTGAATCGATTGGAAACTCGGTTTGAGAGAAGATCCATGGATACGTGGGGAAAGTAGTTGCAGATGATGTGTTTGATAAAATGGCGGAGAGGAGATAAAAGAGATGAACAAACAACCTGCAAAAATTCCTTTCACCTACGGGTGTGAGTTGCAAGTCCTCTTTGCGAAAAAACGAAACTAAACTTTGAGTTTTGCAAAACCGAACCATCAAATAGATTTAGGGTTCTCCTTTGCCCACCATTTATAGCTGCCATCACATGGATCGTGGAGAGTTAGGACGCAGGAACGTGGAGGTTGAAGGAGAGGAGTATCAGAGAGAAATTAGGGCTTGTAGGAGGGATTTGAAACTCAATCGTGTGAAAGAAATCAGGAGTTGTAACTCCTTCAACCTGTGATGGAGGAGGAGAAGTAGGAGAGAAACTGAAGGAGATCGTGGGGAAGAAGACGGGTGTTAGAAAAACTGAATGTTGAAAAACAGTTTTACTATTCTTTTTATAAAGGAGAATAGATAGTATAGATATATATATATATATATATATATATATAATAAAACAAAAACAAATATGATATTTTCTAATAGGGTAGACAAAAAAGTTAATAGAAAACTTGTAAAACGACTAAAATACCCCTCATTTAATTGGACTTGACGGAAAAAGTTAACAGACGTTAGGAGGAGGGACTAAAATCAAAGTGAAATGACAAACGTGAGGCACCAAATCCGAGTTTTGTTAGTTTAGGAATGGGTATAAGAAAGCAAAGTGGTTTTACGACATTTTGATCAAAAAAGTTAACCAAATTAAATTGTCAAGCATTTATCAAGTACCCGTAAAATGCAGCTGAATAAGCAAGAAACGATACAAGAGTACAAATACCTTAAAACTAAATAAAAAGCAATTGATGTCATGTCTTTGAATATTACTTTGAATAAGAAGCTACTTTCCATGACTAACTCGAAAGATTAAAGCTCCACGTACAAACATATAAAGAACAACAAAAAATTTACAACTAGTACACAAGAGTAAAAGCTTGAACATGGGCTCATTCTCAATCTAGATCTCCAATAACCAACTATAAGGGTATTTAATGGCATTCAGTAACTTGTATTACCATCAGATCATTGATCTTACAAATTTGATCGTTTCGGTAATGTCTAGATTTGAAGCTTCAATATTATGAATTGCCAACTATATGGGATGCTTCTTCAGAGGAACTATTGGACTTAGAAGTTCATGTCATTTACACCTTTTTAAGAGGCAACTTAGAAGTTGATGTCATTTACACATAATCAAGTGACTTCAGAGATTTGTGAACCCTCAATCAAGCACCTACATTGTCAAACTCTCCCTCATAGTTTGGTGCTGAAAATGTCGTTTCAAGTCTCCGTTACCTTAAATGCATAAACAGCAAGCAAACTGGTTGTATAAATAAATGTTGTTTTGGTTTAAACAAAAACACAAATTTTCAAAAAGGTAATATTGTTGTAAATTTGTAATAAAGTATAAGTGAAACTAAGGATAACTAAATAGGAAAGTTTATTTTTACTTGGGAGGGGGGACTAACCTGAGAAGAGAAGGGAGAATGCGAATAGTGATGAGCCACTAAAGAAATACAACACAGTGTTTTTTAAACAACTTCATGTGATTGGCAACATAAATTTTTCTAAAATTTACGTAAACATCTCACCTAAAAGCAAAATCTATTTTCTGAAATGCTAAAAGCAAAATCTACATAGCACAAAACTAAAAGTGAATCAGAAGAGGAAGGGTTTTACCAGTTACTCAATGAGCATTGAAGGTGTGAGGATGCCTCTTTCTCATAATTCATCAAGCCAAAGAGTTTGCGGGTTACCATCCTTCAAAGTTTATTTAATGGCATCGGAAAAATGTCAAAATACCATATCATTTGTAGCAAAGAAACCAAAACTCACATGACATATACAAAATACAAGCAATCCACATTTGAAGCTAACAAATCTAAACTCATAGATACAAATAGCATCAAAACTCACATTTGAAGCTAACAACTCAAAACTCAGAGATACGAATACCATCATCGTCTCTTTTTGACTAATCATAACCAAATACATAAATCAAGAATCAAAAACTAAAAACAAAAGGAAAGAAACTACAACCAATGTATAAGATATCAAAGAAGTGAAGAACGGAACTAGATAGAATTGAGATAAAGCGGAGGAATTCTCACAATTGCAGCCAAAGAAGGTTCTCCAACAGTGACTTGCTTTCTTGAATAACTCTTTGAGCAATGACAGGTTGTGAAGGCCCAGAAAAGGACCTAATGCTGCAATCCATTACACAATCATTTCTTTAACTAATTATCCCCTTGATCTAATAGCACATAGAAATCCATCTACCTGTTCCAGTAAACTTGGAATACTTAGCATAATAAAGGAATAAATAGATAAAACATTAATCCAAGCAATATAAAAGCCAAAGAAAGTTGCATGGTTTATTAACATATGGGACCCTCAGATAGTAAAGGCTCCCTTTATCCCCTAGGGTTGGGTTCCGGTGAAAAGTGTCAAAGTTGATGAGAAGCGTGAGAAGTAGTTATCAACCGTTGGATGAGAAATGGACGAACATTAGGATGAGATGCACCAGATCAATTCCTTTTTAAGCCGCAATTCATGGGAGGGTATTTGATTAAAAGTGATCAACGGTTTAAAAGTACTTCTCACCAAAAATGGCACTCCTCACATGATCCCATGCCTTATCCCCTATATATATATATATATATATATATATATATATATATATATAAGTTTTAAACATAAAATGTAAATCTACTCATTATATATTTGAACTAATTCCTATTTAATTTTGCGTCATAAGTTGTTGCTGTGGAATCAAGCCAAATACCATCTATTTACATACATTTACCTTCCCATAACTGGACAACCATGTAGTTGTTAAGATGGTCTACTTTATTCTTCACTGAATTTTACTAAGAGAGAACACAAGAATTGTTCCACATCAATAACATGTTTTCATTCAAATGAACAGGTGAAAAAGGATGTATTATTGAAAATACCATCCTAACATAATAACTATTTCCATCACAAGTTTAGCATACAAGTCCTTGGTTTTCATAGAAGGAAAAAATTGAGGTAATAAGATTTCAAAATTCATAAAGAAAGATAAGATGTAGACAGAAAGATAAGGTACCAATTGGAACACGTTCTAGATTTGCATCCCGATATTACTGAAGCAGTTGAGATTCCTTATAGGTCTTCTTCCCCTGTTGCTGTCGATTGTAGGTATGTTAATAAAGTTTGAGAAAAAGATCCATGGAAATAAACATTGCAGAGGTGGGATAACTGAATTGAGGGAGAGAGAGAGAGAGTGTTAACCTAACCTCTATTCCAAATAGTGGTTGTTTCCGTGAAGACCCCGGACTATCTAAAGAGTGTGTGTGAGAAAAAAGATGCAACTTTCAAATGAGATGCTTTTAAAACTTGAATGAGCTAAGCTAAGTTGTTAACCCAAGTAACACATGGGAATATTGAAATTTATCATACCCTTCTTTACACTTTTTTCCACTTTGCCAGAAAAGGAAGTGTTGTATTTATTTATTTATTTTGGGAAAGAGGACGAACTCCGGAAAAACTTTATTCAAGAAAGAAAGGAATAGTACAAACTACGAGGGGAATTTCCCAAGAAACACTAAATGTTTCCCAAGCACATGCTTAGGGAATAACCAAAGAATAGCAACCTTAAAACCCAAAAAAGGACTAAAATTCCACAAAACCACGTTTATCTACCCCAAAAAAGATTAACAACATTAAAACCAAAATTACAATGAGAACCCAATTTACAGCCCAAATCTTTATCATGGCCAATAGAAAAAAGGACAGCCCCTTACTCTTGTCTTTAACCGAGCCCAAATTCCAAATACACCTGGTAGTCCAATAATTCCTTTTTTAATAAAGCCCAAAAAACTTTAATTTCAAAGACCTTTCCATCTATTCTTTGAATAACAAAAGGATTACCATCTGCTCTTCCAGCCATAATCGATCAAAATCCACCCTTCAATCCAGAAATCAAATTTACCAAGATCCCACCATAGGCGGACCTAGTGTAGAGCATACGGTGGCACGTGCCACCGTATCGTTTGTCCGGCGAAGGGTAAAATTTTGTACCTGTATGAAGAGTGCAACCGTATTATTTTGGAGTGTGCATCCGTATCGTTTTAAATGGTGCAACCGTATCAAAAAAACTCTTAAAATCAACTAAAAATCCCAAAAAAAACTCTTAAAATCAACCAAAAATCCCAAAAAACTCTTAAAATCAACAAAAAAACCCCCGAAAAGTTCTCTCGAAATTGATTTTTTTTAAAAGTTCCTCGAAATCGAGAAAAAAATTAAAAAAAAATCTCAAAGCAGTGGAATTAGGCTAAAACAACATCGGACGATGTGGAAAAATTTTAGGTTCGTCAAAGGTGCCACCGTAAGAAAAAATTCCTGGGTCCGCCTCTGGATCCCACCACATCATCTTTTGAACATGTAACCGCATCAACCAATCATTTGCATCACTCTGATTACACCACCTGACGTTCTCAATTCTGAAAAACCATCGATACCTCCTACTGCTTAAAGCCACATTATTCTTTTTCTTTCTCCACCAACCAATCCCACACCTTTGATATTCTATAAGAATTATGCCCCAAATAATTCTGTACAGAAGTGTTGTATTTATTGTGGGACATTCAAGAAAGAAAATTGTTGCATTGTGCAAGAAAAGAAAAGAATATTGCCTACCTCAATCACATTTTCCTCTCCTTCCGGCAACTGCAAGGCTTCACATGGAAATCTCTGTCAGCACATAAAAATCATGTGAGGAAAAAACCCAAATAGTTCATCTTCTTTCATTCAAATAGGACATTTTGGTGCTCGTATAATACTCGTGATAACGTAAAGAATAAAACAAGAAAATAGAACCAAAATGGGGTGTGAAAGGTTTAACCATCACAAATTCCATTTGAAAAGGGCGTTTATTAGTGGCATTTCCTTAGAAATCCTCAATGATTCAACATACCTTTTGTACCTGCAAAGGAAAGAGATTATCGAAACTCTCTCTCTTAAAAGAAGGCACACACACTAACCTTCCAAATATTGAATAACAGATAATGGGAAATTGAGAAATACATATGTTGTGTAATATAGAATCTTTGATCCATCCACCATATCTGCAGTTGGGCAGAAAGATCATCCACCATATCTGCAGTTGAAACTATCAATAAAGTTTCAACCTATCTCGATTCAAATTTAAAACTATCGAGTTGTTAATGATTCAACGAGCACAACGGTCTTTAATATTCAGTCCGGTAGCTTTTTTAGATGCCAAACAAGTATCAAGCCTACCCAACTACGTAGACATATTTTCATTGGCTTTCATATTTGATCAACTTAGATGACCATGAAAGACAATATGTACTGAGGTATGAGTCCTAGAACAACATTTGTGTGGCTATACACAAATGGGATTAGAATTACATTTTAAGATATATATATATATATATATAAGTAATTCCAGAAAATTGGAGGTGGGTACCTTTAGAAAACAATATTTTGACAACCTTTTCCGGTGAAGCCAGGAAAAGAAATGTAATCAGCTTGGAGTTGCATTCTCACAATAGTTGCAAGAACTAGAAACTCAAACTTCTTAGATGATGAACTTTCCATAGTACACATACATCAAAGGAAGACCAACTCAATTTGAACAAAGAAAGCCAACCAAAAAACGGATAGCAAAGAAAATGTCATCCTAAATGCCCCACCAGCTTCATCCAAACTTTGTATCGTAAAAGACATAGTCAGGCTCCATATCCAACATTAATACATAAATATGATTAATTCAAAGTTATCATTAATACAGTAAGAATACAAATTCCAATTACAGACTGTTCAATGGTTTTTTTATGCAAAAACATTACTAACCGCATAAAGAGCTACAGATTTGGAGCATTTCAGGGATGAACAAACTAAAAATATATGCAAGAAGCTGAATTTGGTAGTTAGTAGGTTTGACTTTGTAAAATCAAAATGAAGTTATATTGGGATGGAGAGAGTAAGAAAGAATCGTTAACATCGGGAAGTAATTTGGTAACATTGCTTTAGGCTGCAGAATCAAAAAAAGTTTGAAGAAAATACTCTGGCCACTTTTACTATTAGGATTATTTATTTAGCTATAGTATCACAGCTTCTTAGCATCATTGTTTCCAATGTAACCAACAACCTGATTAAGATATCAAGTATATGCTTATTGTTTGCAATTCATCTAGCAAAAAGTTTTAAGAGAATGATATAATTGGTAACCCAAATACAAGTAAAACAGAGAAAAGATGCACAGAACCCCATACCCACATAAGGTTTTTGTATTTGAAAGACCAAGCAATTAATGCTCAATTAGGCCATGTCAACAGTGCATATTCATCAGGATGAAGGAGACCTTGCAAGCCAACATTTTATCTAACTACATGATTCACTACCACATTCTATGTTGAACTCGGTGTCAAAGCAAGGATGGTGTTTGTTCAAGTGATGGCGAAGATCCTGATTAAGTCGGGCCGACCCGACCCGCGACCCGAGCTGTTTTGGACCCAGCCGATTCAGCGGGGATATATCTAATTATTTTATATTTGGTTATCATTATCTTTGTTTAAAAAGATTTTTAAAGATGTGGGTTTATCTTTAGGAAGTTTGTTAGCTATTATCTAGGATTTTCTTTTGGTTTATATTTCGTTTTCCTGGCTTTAGACTGGGGGAGGTTTTTTTTTATTCTGGAATACGAAAGTTACGTTTCTGGGAATTTTGCTTGAGTTTTTCTGTTTGCCTCTGATTTGCGCAAGAAACTGCATCAGTTGGTATCAGAGCTCAGCGATTTACCAATGGCTCACAATGCACGAGGACTTCGACAACAACCCCGTAGAGACGCCGACAGAAGCAACGAGGATGGTTGGCGGGATCCCCGTGACATCGCAGAGATCGCGAGGCTGCAACAGCGGGTCCGGGACCTGGAATTGCAACAGGAAGAACGCAGAGAAGAGACCGACACAGACATCGACGTCTGGGGCGACGGTGATGGTAACCGGAACCCTTTTGGGCGGTGCAGCCCACGACGAGGGCAGTATGGGGCTGACCCGTTTCGCAGCATGGGGGTGAAAATTGATGTTCCAGAATTCGATGGTAAGGCGCAACCGGACGACTTCATCGACTGGCTAAGCACAGTTGAACGTGTCTTTGATCTGAAAGACATTCCCGATAATTACAAGGTAAAACTCGTTGCTATTAAATTACGTAAATATGCATCATTATGGTGGGATCATATAAAAAAACAGAGAGCTCAAGAGGGACGATCAAAAGTTGAAACATGGTCAAAGATGAAGAAGCTATTGTGTGAGAAGTTTCTACCGGTAAACCACCGGCAAGAATCTTTTCTGGAATATCATAGTTTATCACAACGGACCTCTACCGTTGAGGAATTTATCGTTGAGTTTGATAGGCTACGAATGAGGTGTGGATTTGAGGAACCGGAACAACAAATTATTGCCCGATTTTTAGGAGCATTACGTCCCGAAATTTCCGATATTGTTCAACTTCAACCTTACTGGACCTTCAATGATGTATGTAGCTTAGCTCTTAAGGTGGAGAAACAAGCTAAAGCAAAAACCAAAAGTGTCCAGTATAAACCGAACATTAACCGAACCGACACTTTCCGGCCGCCAACTAATTTTTCACCTAATAGTGGAAGCAAGCCCAGCCCAATCAAAGCTGAGGCTTCACGTGGGTCGAACACTTCGGCCACCGCTCCCATTAAATTGACCAGGTGTTTCAAATGTCAGGGAATAGGGCACTTCGCACGGGATTGCCCTAATCAGCAACTTGTCACACTCACTGAAGATACACCGCTTACGTATGATACAGACAATGAAGAAGGAGAGGAAATGGAAGGTGAGATCGTCTACCCGGATAAGGGTGAAGCGTTGGTGTCACAGCGAGTTCCCAGCGTTACACCGGCCACTAATATTGATGATACATTATGGCTTCGTAACAATATTTTCCGCACTAAATGCACAGCCAAAGGTAAAGTTTGTTCCCTCATCATTGACGGGGGAAGCTGCGAGAACATGGTCGCCTCGAGTATGGTGGAGAAGTTAGCATTATTGGTGGAACCTCATCCTGAACCGTATCAGTTAACGTGGTTAAAAAAAGGGAATATTGTCAAGGTTAATCAGCGGTGTTTGGTACAGTTTTCTATTGGCAACCGCTACTCCGACGAGGTGTGGTGCGAAGTAATCCCCAGGGATGCGTGTCATGTATTATTGGGGCGACCGTGGCAATATGACAGACGCACAAAACATGATGGGTTTAGGAATACGTACTCGTTTAGAAAAGATGGAATCAACATCACCTTGGCTCCCCTTGATTCTCGGGGAACGGGAACCGAAGCTCTCATTCTAACTAAGTCAGCCTTCCTCGATTTTAATCGACACACCTCGCCGCCATTTCTCTATGCTCTTATGATCGCTGAACAGAATAGTCTTCATGAGAAAACACCGGTTGAAGTTCAAAGCCTCCTTGACGAGTTTAAAGACATATTCCCCGATGAAATACCTCCAGGATTACCTCTAATGAGGGAAATCCAACATTGCATAGACTTTGTTCCCGGTGCAACGATACCTAATAAACCGGCATATCGGATGAATCCAAAGGAGTTTGAAGAACTACACAGACAGGTAACCGAACTTCTTGCTAAAGGTCTTATTCGGGAAAGTATGAGCCCTTGTGTTGTTCCCGCCTTGTTAGTACCCAAACAAGGTGGTGCCTATCGAATGTGTATTGATAGTCGTGTTGTTAATAAAATAACTATCAAATACCGTTTTCCTATACCCCGGTTCGAAGACCTCCTCGATCAATTACATGGTGCATCGATTTTCTCAAAAATCGATCTTCGTAGCGGTTATCATCAAATCCGTATGCGTCCCGGGGATGAGTGGAAAACAGCCTTCAAAACGCGAGATGGCCTTTACGAGTGGATGGTTATGCCATTTGGGCTATCAAACGCCCCTAGTACATTCATGCGGCTGATGAACCATGTTTTTAAGGACCTCATTGGGCGCTGCGTTGTTGTTTATTTCGATGACATCTTGGTGTTTAGTCAAGATATTACCCAACACATTCGTCACCTTCGGGATGTGTTCTCCATTCTACAAAACCAAAAGTTGTTTGCAAACCGAGCCAAGTGTCATTTTTTATCACGGGAAGTACTTTTTTTGGGCTACATCGTCGCGGCAAACGGAATACGCATGGATGAATCCAAGGTCGAAGCAATCACGACATGGCCCACACCGACATCAGTTCACGAGGTAAGGAGCTTTCATGGGTTGGCTTCATTTTATCGTCGTTTTATTCGGAATTTTAGCTCTATTGTTGCTCCTATCACCGATTGTATCAAAGGAAGTCAGTTTGTTTGGACCCCTGCCGCTAATAATGCTTTTGAAGAGTTAAAGAAAAAGGTAACTCAAGCCCCGTGTTAGCACTACCTAATTTCCAGGTTGCTTTTCAAGTAGAGTGTGACGCGTCCGGGGTAGGAATTGGTGGTGTCCTTAGCCAAGACAGTCGCCCCATCGTTTTTTTAGTGAAAAGCTAAATGAAGCAAGGCAGAAGTATAGCACGTATGATAAGGAGTTTTATGCAATTATAAGGAGCTTAGAGTATTGGCGCCACTATTTGTTACCAGGAGAGTTTGTGTTATACTCGGATCACCAGGCCCTCCGATTCATTAACGGACAACACAAGCTCAATCCGAGACACGCCAAGTGGGTGGAGTATCTCCAAGATTTTTCCTTTGTCATCCGTCACAAAGCGGGTACGAGCAACACAGTTGCTGATGCCCTCAACCGACGACGGGCTCTACTCACGTCACTACAGGTCCAAGTTGAGGGGTTCGAGGTTTTTTGTGGTCTTTATCCTGATGATCCCGATTTTTATGAGGTGTGGAAGCTGTGTCATACACCAAGCGGGGTGCCTGGTAAGAACTACTCAATTCACGATGGGTTCCTGTTTAAAAACAATCAGTTGTGTGTCCCGAAGTGTTCACTAAGGGATGCCATTATTTTAGAAAGTCACCAAGGGGGGTTAGCTGGCCATTTTGGAAGAGACAAGACTGTTAAGTTAGTGCAGGAACGTTTTTTTTTGCCTAAGATGATCGCTGATGTGTCGCGTATTGTTGAGCGATGTCGAAGTTGTCATGTAGCCAAGGCTCAACATTCAAATGCAGGTCTTTATACCCCGTTACCAGTCCCGGAAGATCCTTGGGAGGATGTTAGTCTCGACTTTGTTGTTGGCCTCCCTCGTACTCAACGTCAGAAAGACTCTATCATGGTTGTGGTTGATCGGTTTTCTAAAATGGCGCATTTTGTTCCCTGCGCCAAGACATATGATGCTAGCCAAGTAGCACGACTCTATTTTGCTGAAATTGTCAAACTACATGGAGTACCTAAATCTTTAACTTCTGACCGTGATGTTAAATTCGTGGGGCATTTTTGGAGGACATTATGGAAACGGTTGGGTTCACGCCTCCATTTCAGTAGTGCACATCACCCTCAAAGTGATGGTCAGACGGAGGTCACAAATCGCAGTCTTGGGAATCTCCTCCGTAGCCTCGTTGGTAATAATCCACGGCAGTGGGATGTAATACTGCCACAAGCTGAATTTGCTTATAACCGGTCTCCACATCGATCTACGGGGCGAAGTCCGTTTTTTGTAGTTTATGGGCGAAATCCGTTCACCCCATTGGATCTCGCCCCTATGGCCGCTACCGAACATTTCTGTGCTGAAGGGGAGGAGCAAGCGGAACAAATCAAGTCAATACATCAGCAAGTACGAGACCAAATTGTGAATAATAATATTGTCTATCAAAGGCGTGCCAATGTGCATCGTAAGAGGGTGGTTTTTAAAGAGGGTGATCTTGTGTGGATCCATTTAAGCAAAGACAAGTTTCCTAAGGGACGTGCGGGAAAGCTTCAACCTCGTGCAGATGGTCCGTTCAAAGTTTTGGAGCGTATCAATGATAATGCGTATAAAATCGAACTACCAAGTCACTACAACGTTTCTGCCACATTCAATGTTGCAGATTTGAAGCCGTTTGTTGCTGAGGAGGATGACTCGTTTGACTCGAGGACGAGTCCTTTCGAAGAGGGGGAGAATGATGGCGAAGATCCTGATTAAGTCGGGCCGACCCGACCCGCGACCCGAGCTGTTTTGGACCCAGCCGATTCAGCGGGGATATATCTAATTATTTTATATTTGGTTATCATTATCTTTGTTTAAAAAGATTTTTAAAGATGTGGGTTTATCTTTAGGAAGTTTGTTAGCTATTATCTAGAATTTTCTTTTGGTTTATATTTCGTTTTCCTGGCTTTAGACTGGGGGAGGTTTTTTTTATTCTGGAATACGAAAGTTACATTTCTGGGAATTTTGCTTGAGTTTTTATGTTTGCCTCTGATTTGCGCAAGAAACTGCATCATCAAGCCTTGCAAAATGCCATTGAATCTAGATATTCCCAATCACCCATGTTGCAATGCATGGGTACACAACTAGTGTGTGTGTGTGTTTGTGTATTGAGAGTGAGACAGAGAGAGAGAGGTTCAAGGGGAAAACCTCAAAAAAATGGAAAACTGAGGAACACCGTGATAACCCTTCATTTGGACGGTATGCACTTGCGCGTACAAGTAAATTAAGTTGTTTTTTGGTTTTTATGCATGTGTGCATGTTACAAATTATATGTATGCACAAGTGCATACCGTCCAGATGAAGGGCTACCGGCTTTCCGTTTCTTTGAGGTTTTCCCCTGAACCTGACCTGTGAACTGATATAGTGTCTAGCTAATTCTCTAATGCACTAATTAAAATGTTATATGTGAAAGCAATACGTAGCGGTTGATATAGTGTATACATAGGCAGTGGTTGATACAGTCTACACAAGGAGAAATTTACAAGTTTTCTGAATGAAAAATAACAACATAATTACTTTGTTCAAACTACTTTGGTGTTTTGGCATGGCTTTAGAAATGTGATACTAATTAAGATGAGACAGGTGAACAAGCAAAAGAATGAAAAAAAACACATATGTCAATTTGATTATCTTAATGAAAACAAGCCAACTCTCCGCTACGAGGCAAATTAATGAACATAAATAGATAACAATTAAATGGCAATCTGTGGGTAAGTTTCTATGAGAGCAGGTGTATTAGCATGTTGTTTGATTCACGTAAGAAGCAAGTTACGGTCTTTCAATTCAGTGATCAGACCAAATAAAAAGCCAACATAAGGTGCAATTGCTGCAAAGAGCTCTTTCGGAGTCAATAATCCATGTAAATAGCTTGTCACCTGTTATAAAATATTATATATATATATATATATATATATAGAGAGAGAGAGAGAGAGAGAGGGAGAGATGCCATGGAATCAAAGAAGAAAAATGAAATTACATGACAAGGAACAACAACACCGTACCTGAACGATAGGGTTAGGGTTTATGTATAGATATTGAAATATAAGAAAAGCATAAAGAAATAATTGGGAGAAAACTTGATATCAATACAAAATCATGTTCAATTGGGTTTAAGTTTTGAAAGTTGCACACAAACAATTCTAGCATGGGTGGTCTATACACTACCTTTTGAAATTACTAGCAAGAGCAAAAGAATCAAAATGAGGAAATTAAGAGGTGGTCAAACTTTTACCAAACAGCAAAAACCTCTGACCGTTTCAGATGTCAGTTCTGAATGGCATCATTTAGACCCAAACAAATAGACCTTTTTTAGGTCCTATAAAAACCGTTTTTCCTGTAGTGAAGTCACCTGGTCAAAATGGGTTGGTGTAGAGGCAAATACACGACTCAAAAAGATTTTAACTGCAACCCATAATAACGTTATAAAATATAATAATAATGTACCATACTAATCCAACTAAGCTAACTACCTAGGACCAATTAGGTTCAATCCACGCATGAGCGAGAGCGTGTTGTTTAGTAACAAAGAAATCCTCGAAATTTTCTTCCACATTTCTGCCATTGAATGTGTGATACCTGCGTGTTTCGAGAGAGTAGAACACCGTCTTCCCGTTCTCGCAATGCAATCTTGGAAAGTAGATCTTGTTCTCCATTTCAGGTGTTTTGGCATCCATGCAGAGGCATGTTCTACCACAAATGTAAACCATGTGCCTTCCTAAACCATCCATTTTCTCCCATTCTTGTGTAGAATCCTTCAGCTTAAATACCTCCACAGGTTCTCCAAACTCGCCCACGATAACTAGTAAAAGATGTTGATCACATCCCACTAGGAAATACTCTGCCGAACAACTTATCGGGGCTTCATCTATAACAGGCCTCAAAGTGAATTTGTCATCTCTGAAAACTTGAAGTCCTCCCTCGTTGGACAAGGCATATACATCACGGCCATAGAAAGTTGGAAACCCAAGGAAAAATGGATCGGCGCCACCAAAATCCAGATCGAATATAAACCAAAATGGATCAGGGTCATCTACAAAGTAGATGTAAACAGTAGGTACAATATATCTTGTAAATCCAACAACCATACAATCGGGGGAAGTAGGTGGTTCTGAGAAACAAAAGCTTTCTGCAAGAGGCACTGGGGGGAGCTCACGGATATCACTTGTGAAGGGGTTAAAGAACACCATTCGATAGCGACCGGTAGACAGCAGCAACCAACCATACCTGCAACACAATATCCTGTTCTCAAAAAACAATTCTTGAGATGCTTTTATAAAGTACTTGTCCCCGAACATTGGATCTGTAAAAGAGATGATGCCTCCATCTTTCTCAAATCTCATCAGCCATGGTGAACCTAATAAATACGTCTGCAATCTCTTTTGTGCTGCTCCCCATTGAATCACAGGTGCTGCTGAATGACAACGCTTGCATGTAGCACGAAAGTTGAGGTACTCAACACCAACACAAAACTCCATAATCATCTCCAATACATGAAACGGGATATTCAGCAGGTATGCTTCATTCTTATTCCATTCCTGCAAACCAAACGGACCCTTAGTCTTGCTACTACTAAATTCAATCTCATCATTCGTTGTGGATCTTGCCACCATCTCATCTCCCTTGCCCTTATCTTGTTTACACTTGGTTTCTCCATTATCAACTTGTAACCTACACAAAAGGATGATTCTAGTAAGAAAAATATTTGAGTGCCAGCCAAAATAAAACAAAATGATGTATTCAAAGCAATACCTAAATTCAGGCATTGCCCACATCGAGATATGGCTTCTTTCCGACCTTGGTGGTAAATCTAGACAATGCATAGAAGAAGGGGAGATGGTTTTATCTTTGATATTGTATGAGTATATTACTTTGCCTGTTTCATGAAGAATGTGTATATAACCCCCTAATTCTGAGGCAATTGCAGGGCTGCAAGTTACCGACGGATCCAAAACCATATCCACGAAAAATTCAGTGCCTTGGAGGTCTTTCATTTCAACCCACACCATGCTAGTCATATCAAGTCTATACAATAACACATCAACAGGTTTTTTCATGGTTAAATCTGTAGAACATACTATAATGTTGTATAGATCTGAACAAGATCCTTTTAAGAATCTAGTTAACTGACATCCGGGGATAAAAGGATCGGGTAACATCACAAATAGCGACATACTTATCACAACTTCTTTGCCGTTAACCACATTGCCAACGTGTATGACACAACTATAGTCGTCAGGTAAGGCGTATACTTTACCATTGAAACAAGTTAGTTGTAGTAGGAAATGCCCTCCATGGGTTATACTCGTGAGCTGTTTAGAATATGACATTTCGGTCCATTTCTTTCTTTTACGGTCCAGCCTACAGAAAAGTAAGTTAGGTTTTGACTTTCTCGTCAACAGGAGAATGGATCCGGGCTCATCGGGAGGAGATGACAAACAACAATTAAAGATGTCTTTAGAATCTCCATCCTTGAGAATCAAGCGTGGAAGGTGGATCAACTTTGAAGTGAGTGGGTTCCAAAGAAACCACTTGACGCCATTTGGATTGTTGGAGAGAATCACCCAACCATAAAAACATGCTCGGATATGTCTCCCGAGCAACTCAGGAATTCGGCAACGATAATGAGACAATGGGTCATGCACGGTGTAGAAAATGTGGTCTCTGGTGTCGTCGAGGTTTTGAGCAACTAACCATGGGTAGTTGTAGTTGGCACCACTGTGAATCTGCATCTACGATATTCCTGACATTATTATATAAAATAACTATAAAAACAATACAAAACTATATTATTCCTCCTATCAGTTGAACTTATAAAAAAATATACTAAATATGATCACCATGATGTAGGAGCCTTGGGGCAGCAAGCAGGGTCAAGAAGTTTTATGTGATTCTTGATGCCAGTTATATTAGAACAGATTCAAACCCAATTTCCACTAATGAAATCAAGCATTGCAGCAGCACATTAGATCGATAATTTTGGGTTGTTAGAATTTTATTTTTGACAGCAATTAGGAGACTTCAAGGCATGGACTTGATGATCTTAACATCAACTAGTCAGTAATTAGGAGACTTCAAACCTATTTAACTCCTTTCATAAACCCTGAATTTTAAGCACATTAATAACCTTTTTTATTGCTTGAACAAGTTTGTGAATTTGGAAACCAAACTTGTCAATCAATTAATCATAAAATAAATATGAATCGAGCAGACTGAACATTCAATTCTGTCAGCATAAAGAAGCGAACCTCCAAGCCTTCAACAAGTTTGACTTTCAAAAAAAATTCGTAGCTCCGATTGAGTGGAAGACGCAATCCCAGGACGAAGAACCCTACGGTTTTTATTTATTTAAGCAAGGCAGAATGCATAAATAGGTAACTTATTTTGTTTTGTGAATTTAATTAAGGAAAATTAATTAAAATAACCTAAGTTTGACCATCACTTATCAAAATACCACAAATCTCTCTTATCTTACAAAAATGCCACAAAAATCCGCGGTGGGCCCCGCGATCGCGGGCCCCAGGCCCCGTGTCACCAAACTTTGCCCGCGTTGGTCCCTCAAGAATGCCTGCGGTCCAGCTTTCCCCCCTCAAGAATGCCCGTGTTGGCAGTTTTGGTCCATGCCCGCGTTGGGCCCCCGCGATCGCGGGCTAACCCGCTACTTTTCGAATTTACAGTTTGGTCCATGAAGTTTGTTGCAAATTTAAAAAAACATTAATGGTCCCTATAGTTTTTAGGTTATCATTTTATGTGGTTTTTAATGTATTGTTTCCTTTCCATTTTAATGTTTTTAATCTAGAAATTCACTTAAGTTATGTAACAAGGAAATTAATTAACAACATCATATAAAAATTATTGCAAATCATCTTCCCAACCAAAACGGATACAGTGCATGTAAACAAAGAAATCTATCACTGGAAGGCGTCCTGGAGTCCTGTGATCAAGTTAACCTTTTCCTTGATCACGTCCTCCATTCCTATGTAGTCCGATTCGAGTTCTTCTAGTTCCTCTTCAGCTTCCTTAATCTCTCGTTGCAGCTGCCGAACGTGAACCCTAGTCATGGCCAGTTCTCGTTTCTTCTCCGCTAGATACTCCATTTTCCCCTGTTGAATCCCCCTGTTATGGTTCCACATACCCTTTTACCTTTTTGATATCGGCGTTCGCCTCATCAATGGCTTTTTGCACTGCGGGAGTAATTCGTTGACTTTGTCGAAGACCCGTCGACATAAAATCATACATTGGTGGGGTTCTCATGCCATTATCGAAGTAGTAATTGTCGGATGCCATCTCCCAGTCTGCTTCCTCCTCAGGCGTGAATGGAAAATCGGCTGCAGTTCGCCCACAGTTTGTCCACTCCTCGTCTGTTTCCGGTACCTTCCAGGTACTCCGGCGAGCTCCGTCGTTCAGTGGTTGGTAGGCTCCCGAACGTGAAGTTCCAGCCACATTCGCCGACCTGTTCCCCCTTGATCTTGAACCTTCATCCATTGTGTTAAGAAAAGCGAGAGTGTGTTTGTATAAAAGATAGATAGGAAGTTGTGATTCGTCTGAATAGTTCACTGCAAGATTCGTTTGAAAAGAGCCTGTAAGATTCGACTGAAAAAGTAACTGCAATATTCGTCTGCTCTTGAATAAAGGTCTTTAAGTAGTCAAACATAGCTAATTAATGAGAATTTAGATCAGATTTATATGGTACTGTCAAATGCAAGTTTCTATAATATAGATACTGTTCTACATTACATGATACCAATTTTTGCATCATATGAATCACTTCCAGACAACAAGAACCAATACACCAATAATCAAGAAATAAATGTTTGTTCATCCAATAATCTCTGTATTAGGATTATCGCAAGTTTCATAAACCTACTTACTAGGTGTTGGAAATATGGGTTTTACTAAACTTTGGACGCATTTAAATTTATATATATGTGTTATATATAACTAACTTTTAGTAGGTTTATGTTCTCCTATATGAGAGCTTCGAAATGATATATAATGCGTCCAAAATGGAGTATGTGTGAAAGAGATATCGATACTCAAAGTTGAGTAAATGGATGAAATTAGCAAAAACCAAATGAAGTAAACAGTAAGTCAATCACAATACTTTAACAAAATAAGTTAATACTAAAAATAACAATTATTTAATGTTACATAAACAACCTAACGTGGCCCTATTTGACAATGCTCATAAATGGACTCCGCCATATGTATGCGAAAATCTTTGGCAACATCCCCGGCCTCGTCAGGGTGTACCCATACCTCATTGTTATTTATCAACATTTGGGCATTACGGCATACCCAGACACCGCAATCCGCATTTATCCCGGCCTGCTGGGGTACATTCTTGGCGAACTTATAGCGAAAGACACTTGTCATATCGCGACGTCTATCATCCTTGACCCGGCAAAAGAAGTCAAATAGCACAGCTTTAAACTTTGTCATCTGCTCTTCCAATTGTTGTCTAAAGAGACTGGCACTGTCGCTATCATATATGGTCATGGTCATAGCGTCAAGTTCAAACACTCCAAGCAGCCAAAGTTGGGGATTAAGGCATATAGGGATGTACACCTGAAATATTACAATATTAGACAACTTAGTTAGCAACAAAACAAGTTAAATAAAATAAGAGTAAAACGATTTACATACCACATCGAGGAGAGCCCAAGAGGTCCCTTCCAAGCCATTGCATGATCTAACCACGGAGGCGGGACCTAGATGCTCAATCAACAAGTAATGAAAGAACATACTGAACATCATGGTCCACCTCGTGTCTGTTCCACGATGTCTTTGCAACAGCGAGACCCAACAATCGATGTGCTATACATAAAAAATAGATGGTTAGACATGTAAAATAAATATATTTGATTATATGACTATAATTAAACTTCATACTAACCACATCCAGTAAGTCAGACTCCAAAGGGTCAACGGCCAGCAATACATTGAAAAACGAGGGGGTGATTTCCAAGTTCAAGTGAGGGATGAAGATCAAGGGGGGGGAGGCGACCAGTCCGACACATCCTCAATATTTCCGATGCCGGTTGAGGCTCCGGTTGTAACAACCCAAATTCTAGTAGATTGAAAGTTTAGTGTCAAAGAATGAAAAGAATGAAAGTTTGGCTAAGGGACTTATTTGCAATTTGTGAAACATATAAGTATGGACCAAGTCCCTAGGGTTGTCACTGTATAGAATGTTCTCTGATGTGTGGGCGGCTAGAGGAAAAGCTGAGGAAAATAGGAGCGTAAATTCTTCGCTGAATTTGGAAGAGGAGAAGGAATTCGAAGTCTAATTCTGAATTTGGAGTTATCAGGTAATCCATGTCTACATCTAATCTTTGTCTGTTAACTTCTTGTTGAAATTAATAAAAGTGGGGTGTGGTTATCTCCTGTTAAGAAAGAAGAAAAGAGCTCTGAATGATTTTCTAATTGAGAAGAACCACAATCTTGTATAGGAGACTTGTTTGGGTTGGTAAAATGATATTTCCTTAATCCTGGTAATTTTACTGTGGTAATCGTTTTAGTGGTTCGAGAAATCGCAAAGCCGATAAAGAAATGTGACCCTGGTAGTCCCGGTGTAGTTGGTTCCGAATTGGACAAGTCGAACTAGGTCCCGTAACCCTTGTGTGTGACCCAAGTCCCGGGATGCCTAAGTCCCGGTATGGAACCCAAGTCCCGATATGCTTTTAAAGGAGAGTCCCGGTATTTAATAATATGTGGACATGGAACACAAACCACTTGGGGCCTAAATATGAGTAAATCAAGAAACGAAGTGGAGTATTAAAGTTAGTGGGCCGAATATATATATATATATATATATATATATATATATATATAATTAGGAGGAATTGAATTCGTTCTGTTGTGAATCCATAACTTCCCACGTGGCCTACATTATAATATGGATTATGGACATGAGATTTAATTATTAGAAATTGGATTTATTTTAATTATGGTGGAAGTGAACATAATTAAATATGGAGGATCCGGAATTCATTGTTTTGGGATCGATACTTAGGATCCGGTATTTATCCGGCTGAGACCTTTCAAGTATTAGAAATTTATAGTGTGTCAGAATCTTACCGGGTTATGTGTGTTGGGCCCAATTGTAGGTGCGAGTAAAGATAATTGGTAGCGAGTAAGGGAATTCCTAGCAAGGACTCCAGGTGAGTTTTTCTAACTAAGATATGTGATTTTACGTGTTTCCAAAGGAAAATGATTATATGAAAATGCCCTGTTAATTTACATAAATTTTACGTAAATGAAAGCTTTATGATTTTACTGATCAGGGTATGTTTATGTGCATGATTTATTTACAACCTCTTACGAATGTTTTCCATGAAAAGTATGTTCTACTGAAAAGATTGTTTAGCAAGATGAAATGGATTGTAAAGGTTATATGGCTTTCATGTTTTATGTCTACGATGAACTATGTGCATGTTATGTGGAGTCGGTCTGCACAGTGGGATCTGTAGTCCTCGTGGTCTGATGATCCCTTGGATAGGTATGATAGACTGGTAGGTTGGAATTCGTTTTCTACTATTTCGAGTATAGGGGAGTCTGCGTAGGCTCCGGGAAGGGGAGTCTGCGTGGGCTCCGGAAAGGGCGAAAGGGGAGTCTGCTTGGGCCCCGATCGCGAAATGTTATGAGATCTATTACACTGTGCAGCACCATGAATGTCGTTTATGTGAAGAATGTGAACTGTTTTATAAAATGATTTTTATAATGATGTTGTACACCGATTATGGAGGGAACCCACTAGACCTCATGGTCTAACCCTCGCTTTTCAAAACTAAAACCTTTTCAGGTAAGCGTTTAATTGGAGGCTCAGATAAATGAGTAAGTAGCAAGATAGAGTACATAAGCAGCTAGTGACAGTGCAGGTGCCTCCAGTAGAAGTTAGATTATTCTCAGTTGTGTATAGGTTGTTTCCGCCAACCTCTGTTTTTAGACGTATGTAATAGGAATTTTGGGACCCAGATTTGTAAATGTTATGTTTAAATGCTATATTTATCTTATGGAATTCTGGGATGTTACAAATGGTATCAGAGCCATAGTTTAAGGGATTTAGGTGACCGGACGGGCCTAAACTTAAACTTGGGAATAGAAATCACAACTGAGAATCAGGAAATGCGTTAGGAGGGCACTATTGTAGATACAGGAAATGCGTTAGGATGACACTATTACAGAAATAGGACTAATAGGGTACTGAGGACTGTCATGTAAGGTAAGTTTGAGATTCCACCTGGCCAGTGTAATTGCGAACTTACAGGTACATGTACGTGCTTAACCTACCTTATTAACCTACCTAGTGTTTATATCATGTTCTAGTACATTAGACTGTCGGCAAGATCCCTGAAGGATAGACTGAGACCCCTAGTTGGGAAAGTTTCTTGAGAGGACACTTATGATGTCATATGTATATGCATCGTAGAGAAGGAGTGTTGTATCGACTGTTGTGAGTCGTCTAAGAGGTGACTTTTCGTGGATTCGGAGAGGATGAATGTTTGAGGTCGGGTAGGGCTCTTATTTCGAGGGAGTCCCAGTTCTAGAAATCCTGGAATAGATCAATCAGAATAGTAAGGAAAGGCCGTGTCGAAGTCTTGAAAGTGTCAAGGAAACTCTGACCTTTTAATCGAGCCCTCCAGTGGTAGGACAAATGAAATAAGATGCTTATAAGTGAAATGGAAGCATGTAGAAGTGGGAAGTGAGATAGTTGATTTGAAAGATAGTAGTATGAAATAATTGAATAAGTGAGATGTAGGACACATGTACAGCAAGTTGTTGCATGACTGAGAGGGCGACTGTTGGTCGTAGTTACGGTGTCAAGGATAAACGGTGTAAGCGAAGCGGTTGACCTTGTTTGAGTGAGTAGCCTTCATTTTGCAAGTAGAGTCTCATGCATGGCGTTCTTTTATGTAACATGAAATTTTCACGATTGGAAGTAAATATGTAAAAGTCAATTTTGAACAAAAATGAGTCAGAATGTGCACGCGTATGTTTAAAAGAAAAAGGTGATTTCATTCACATTGCCCATTGAAACCTTGAGCTTAACGATTTGCAAAATATCTCACCCTTTTATTGATAAGTTAAATTGTTACAGAAAGGTCAAGAAAACGTTTTGCCAGCAAAACTTTTACACTCAAATGAGTACTGACTTGTTGATATCATACAAAAGAGTGTGAGAACCGACTGGTTTACTTGGTGTCGGTAATTTCTTTCAGAATTGTGTCTTATGAAAGGATTTTCATGCGGTATATTACTGTCGTAATAACATTGTTCGAATTGCGCAAGATTGAGGTTCACGGGAAGATGCATGCAAACGACTCTCGAATCGTTGTGCAGGGCATTGAAGTTATAAGAGTGATTGGGTCATATGTACCCGAGTTGTTTCAAATATTGTTTATTAAATGATGAAATGTGTGAAATGATTTATCTATTGCGTTGTCATGCATGAAGGCTATGAACTCACTAGGTCAAAGAGTATTACATGTTAAGCTAAGGAAGAACTCTGAGAGTGGAAAAGCGTTGGCCAAATTAGAAGAGGACGTTTGTAGTTGTAGTACGTGTGTAAGAAGAAAGTTGGACAGTGAAAGAGTCAGAAGTGAAGTGTAGTGTCAATTGTATGAGAGTCTATACACTGGGTCGGTAACTGAAAGCACGGTTGTCAATGGACGGTTGCGTTCGAAGGAAGGACTTGAAACCTTCAAGGTGTTGGTATTAGCAACTCGTTATGAGTAGTGTGCTGAGGCATAAATGGGACATCCTCGATGTCGAATAAGAGTCTTAAGGTGATCTTGTAATTTTGATGTTACATGAGTAGGTGTTGAAACGAGGGAGACGGATTATGAAGTTGATGGTGATATGTTAGAAAGATCAGGATCCATAAGGAACCCACGTTAAAGAATAGGTTAAGAAGGTAGTTACAGGTTGGCTGTTGTTGTAGAAGTCGACAGTCGTGCAAGATGGTTAATGCCAAAGGCTTGATACAGAAGGTCGAAAGTTGATAGAAGACCTTGTAGGGGTGTTAAGAGGTTGAGAAGTTATTGTTTTGAATAAGCGTCTGATTTACGAGGTGTGAATGGCCCATAGAAGGATAAAATGGGTAGCACAAACGGAGTGAGTATAGACTATCGCAGTCAGTAAGAAAATGTGTCGTGTCTATGAGAGGACTCAGATCGCAAAGAGCTAGCTAGAATGTTTGTGTTTGAGCTAATTGAGAACTCGTGAGTTATAGTTCAACAAGTTGGAAAAGACTAAGTAGCGAGATAGACTTGATTATGTATACGGGAGGATATAAAGGTTGGTCCGAATTTTGTGAATGATCATGAGAAATCTGGGTTGCAGTATGTTGTTTTGGGCAAAAAGTGTTCAGATGTATAGTAACAATATTTGCGGTGTTGAATGTACCAGCTAGTGTCGTAGCGATGTGGCGTTAGAGAAAGAGGAAGCATCAGGTAGAAGCCTTTTTGGGGTTTCGTATGGGATGTATGATTTGTTAACCAGATTGTTGGAGCACGTAGGTGTAAGTTGACGTTGTGGTATGATTATGTTCGGAATAGAATGACGGAGTGGTGGTGGGTGGTTACCCAAAGGAGAAACCAAGTGTTTTTAGTTCTATGAGCCGCTAAGTAAGCATATTTTTTGGATCACTGAAGGCTTAAAGAAGATGATGGGCGTGTTAGTCAAATTGTTGTGGAATATATGTGAAATTCTTAAAGAGTGTGAACTATTACTTATGTGCGAAAGAAGGATCTGAGTAAGTAAAAGTTGGAGATCAAAGAATGGGTAGTGACGTCGAACACTAGTGACGTTCAAGACGATTTGGTTGAATGCCTTAAGTGAGGGTATTGATGCAACTGTTTGGTTATGTAAGTAATGAGGAAGCGATATCACCATGTGGAAAGGTCGAGAGAGAAGGACAAGTATTGTTTGGTGGGCAGTGCTCCACGCTAGCGTGGGGAGGTGAAGATAGTATGTCGGATTAAGTGAGTAAATTAGAAATAGCAGCTTGCCAGTAGCGCCGAAAGGTGCAGTGTTGTGTAGAGTGTCATTGATAAGTGTGCGAGCCGTTAGAAAGAGTATTGAGGAAGGAAATCGTGTATGACCTTGTGCAGGATAAGTTTAATTTGAGTAGGTGGACGCTTCAACGATGGGTTTGGAGGTTCCTACTCTTAGTTATGTATAGGTATGGAGCGGTGAAGTAGTAATAATGTGAGAGAGGGTTGTCGAATGTAATGAGGTGGTTGACTGAGGCAGAAACGGCATTACCTTAGGGAAGTGTCAGCTTTCGGTGTGGGCAAGATACCCGCATCTTTTCCAATGAGGAATTCCGGGGACGGAATTCTTTTAAGAGGGGAGTGTTGTAACAACCCAAATTCTAGTAGATTGAAAGTTTAGTGTCAAAGAATGAAAAGAATGAAAGTTTGGCTAAGGGACTTATTTGCAATTTGTGAAACATATAAGTATGGACCAAGTCCCTAGGGTTGTCACTGTATAGAATGTTCTCTGATGTGTGGGCGGCTAGAGGAAAAGCTGAGGAAAATAGGAGCGTAAATTCTTCGCTGAATTTGGAAGAGGAGAAGGAATTCGAAGTCTAATTCTGAATTTGGAGTTATCAGGTAATCCATGTCTACATCTAATCTTTGTCTGTTAACTTCTTGTTGAAATTAATAAAAGTGGGGTGTGGTTATCTCCTGTTAAGGAAGAAGAAAAGAGCTCTGAATGATTTTCTAATTGAGAAGAACCACAATCTTGTATAGGAGACTTGTTTGGGTTGGTAAAATGATATTTCCTTAATCCTGGTAATTTTACTGTGGTAATCGTTTTAGTGGTTCGAGAAATCGCAAAGCCGATAAAGAAATGTGACCCTGGTAGTCCCGGTGTAGTTGGTTCCGAATTGGACAAGTCGAACTAGGTCCCGTAACCCTTTTGTGTGACCCAAGTCCGGGGATGCCTAAGTCCCGGTATGGAACCCAAGTCCCGATATGCTTTTAAAGGAAAGTCCCGGTATTTAATAATATGTGGACATGGAACACAAACCACTTTGGGACTAAATATGAGTAAATCAAGAAACGAAGTGGAGTATTAAAGTTAGTGGGCCGAATATATATATATATATATATATATATATATATATATATATATATATATATATATATATATATATAATTAGGAGGAATTGAATTCATTCTGTTGTGAATCCATAACTTCCCACGTGGCCTACATTATAATATGGATTATGGACATGAGATTTAATTATTAGAAATTGGATTTATTTTAATTATGGTGGAAGTGGACATAATTAAATATGGAGGATCCGGAATTCATTGTTTTGGGATCGAGACTTAGGATCCGGTATTTATCCGGCTGAGACCTTTCAAGTATTAGAAATTTATAGTGTGTCAGAATCTTACCGGGTTATGTGTGTTGGGCCCAATTGTAGGTGCGAGTAAAGATAATTGGTAGCGAGTAAGGGAATTCCTAGCAAGGACTCCAGGTGAGTTTTTCTAACTAAGATACGTGATTTTACGTGTTTCCAAAGGAAAATGACTATATGAAAATGCCCTGTTAATTTACATAAATTTTACGTAAATGAAAGCTTTATGATTTTACTGATCAGTGTATGTTTATGTGCATGATTTATTTACAACCTCTTACGAATGTTTTCCATGAAAAGTATGTTCTACTGAAAAGATTGTTTAGCAAGATGAAATGGATTGTAAAGGTTATACGGCTTTCATGTTTTATGCCTACGATGAACTATGTGCATGTTATGTGGAGTCGGTCTGCACAGTGGGATCTGTAGTCCTCGGGGTCTGATGATCCCTTGGATAGGTATGATAGACTGGTAGGTTGGAATTCGTTTTCTCCTATTTCGAGTAGAGGGGAGTCTGCGTAGGCTCCGGGAAGGGGAGTCTGCGTAGGCTCCGGAAAGGGCGAAAGGGGAGTCTGTTTGGGCCCCGATCGCGAAATGTTATGAGATATATTACACTGTGCAGCACCATGAATGTCGTTTATGTGAAGAATGTGAACTGTTTTATAAAATGATTTTTATAATGATGTTGTACACCGATTATGGAGGGAACCCACTAGACCTCATGGTCTAACCCTCGCTTTTCAAAACTAAAACATTTTCAGGTAAGCGTTTAATTGGAGGCTCAGATAAATGAGTAAGTAGCAAGATAGAGTACAGAAGCAGCTAGTGACAGTGCAGGTGCCTCCAGTAGAAGTTAGATTATTCTCAGTTGTGTATAGGTTGTTTCCGCCAACCTCAGTTTTTAGACGTATGTAATAGGAATTTTGGGACCCAGATTTGTAAATGTTATGTTTAAATGCTATATTTATCTTATGGAATTCTGGGATGTTACACCGGTGAAGACACCTTTCCCTTTTTCTTTCCTCCCTTCTTTCCCCCGCTTTCTTTGCTTGTTTTTTAGCGGTCGGTGGTGTCGTAGATCCTTGTTGGCCAAACGGGTGACGAAACCATTGTGAAATTTTATGCGACCGCTTTTGAGGGAGCGGGGTCACCTGTGGTGGTGGATCTACAACCTCCATCGGGTCATCTTCCGACTCCGAGAAGTGATCCTGGATAATAGGAGACCCCATCGTCTGAAAATTAAGTTATTAGATGTTTTAAGTACAATTTAGGAAATGTTCACAATTAAACCAAAACTACCAAAATAACTTACAGTATGCATTTCCGGCCTGTAATAGTCTCCGGCCGAACCGCCAAAGATGTCCGTGATTGTTGTGGTGGCGAACAGCGGCATCTGCGAGGTGTATGCCCCCGACATCCCGGCCTGCGTGACATTGATCATTAAAATAGTTACAAAATTAGGAACAAACATATAACTATAATGGTTACTCAGTGTCACTTACACTCTCCGGGATAGTAGAATAGGATGTGGTGGCGAACGTCGTTTGGGACATCCCGACCCCCGACATCCCGGCCTGCGTGACATTGATCATTATAAGAGTTACAAACTTAGGAACAAACATATAACTATAATGGTTACTCAGTGTCACTTACACTCTCCGGGATAGTAGAATAGGATGTGGTGGCGAACGTCGTTTGGGACATCCCGGCCCCCGACATCCCGGCCCCCGACATCCCGGCCTGCGTGACATTGATCATTATAAGAGTTACAAACTTAGGAACAAACATATAACTATAATGGTTACTCAGTGTCACTTACACTCTCCGGGATAGTAGAATAGGATGTGGTGGCGAACGTCGTTTGGGACATCCCGGTCCCCGACATCCCGGCCTGCGTGACATTGATCATTATAAGAGTTACAAACTTAGGAACAAACATATAACTATAATGGTTACTCAGTGTCACTTACATTTTCAGGGAATGACGGATAGGATGTGGTGGCAAACGTCGCATGTGCCCCCTGTCCGAACGGAGTGGGGATCGGTGTCGTACTCGAC
Source organism: Saussurea involucrata (assembly GCA_033807775.1). NCBI lineage: Eukaryota > Viridiplantae > Streptophyta > Magnoliopsida > Asterales > Asteraceae > Saussurea > Saussurea involucrata. The sequence continues at coordinate 114,841,620 of CM066324.1, forward strand.
AGCTAAAACAAATTTAGAACGTAATATTAATATACAAACTAAATAAATGTGGCCAACAAATTAAGTTAAACACTAACATGGACAGCGCTAAACTGTCTGTAGACTCCCTCCAGAAACTCTACATGTGACTCTAGCGGCCCGTGGACGTAGTCCCACAGGTACTCATGACAGCCACGATGTGGCCCGTAGGAAGGGGCCGCCTGATATGGATCGTAAGGGGGCGGCTGGTAGGAGGAGGAAGGGGGTTGCTGATATCCACCGGAAGGGGGCCTGTCGTCGTCTTCCTAATCTTCGTGAGATGTGGAAGGAGAGGGACGTCGAGCCCTTGCCGCCTCTGCGTCAATAAAGGCCACGCTGTCTCTGTACCAATCCGTGTCCATCTCGTCGGCAGTAGGCTCAAGGCGAGCGAAAGGCAAGAGTGGCAGCTAAATATATGATAAAACATAAAAAAAAATTAATAAGCGGGACTAACGTATGCAAATTGTAAACATAGTAAAAGAACTTACATGTCTAGATTCATTGAAGAACTGAACCCAAAGCGACCTACTTAGGGTAACACGCTTGTCCCAACGGGTTCCCCTAAGTACTCGGTCGTCGCGCTTGACGAAATATCGGATTGATGCGGGAAACATCTCCAAGATCCATATCTGGAATTAGACAAGAAGAGCAAGTACGTAAAAAGAAAAGCCAAACAGTTTGTATGTATTATTAACAATTGTTATACTACATATCTAACCTTGAAGGCGTATGTAAAACCACAAAGGTTCATCTTTCCATGTCGATCGGAGTCGCGTCTGCTTATGGCTCGGTGCAAGATTGAGTAGCAATGTGTCCAGATATGACTACCCCACGGGTAGCTGTTAAACAGCTCAAGGTCCTCGACGGCCCTAAGGACCGTCGAGGAAGCATACTGGCTATACTCACGGCCCATGAAGCCCATATCCACGATCACCACCAAGCATACACGGACAGCATCGGCGTCACTTAGGGCACTAAGGCCCTCTTTCATCATGTCCCGGGCTGCCTTCAGCTTCAAACGAGATGCTGAAATGCCCCAAACCCTAGGAACGAAGGAGCAGTCTGCTAAGGGAGGAAGGGGGGGAGCCTCTCCAAAACGTAGTCCTGTAATTAGACAGAACTCACGACGCCCAAAATGCAATCGATCGCCGAAGAAATCAAAATGCATCTCCTCCGGCTCAGCGTTGGCGTCCTCGACCTCCAACTGTAGAAACATGTGTACTAGCGTAGGGTCGCCAGCAGAGTAAGACACATCCATCCATGGCCCGAACGGTGTCCCTCTAAAGATAACCTCAAGGGTATCCGCGCGATCACCTAATCCCCTAAAGCGGTTTCTTAAGTCCTCGATGTAGGCAACTTTGCACTTTAGCGTCAAGTCGATGTTAAATAAATCCCTCTACATAGTCATTCACAGATGTTATAGTTAGTGTTATAAATAGATAAAGTGCGGTTTATTTTATTTCAACGTATAATAGTGTTATATATAGATGTTGCGGTTTATTTTATTTCAATGTATAATAGTGTTATATATAGAGGTTGCGGTTTATTTTATTTCAACGTATAATAGTGTTATATATAGATGTTGCGGTTTATTTTATTTTAACGTATAATAGTGTTATATATAGATGTTGCGGTTTATTTTATTTCAACATATAATAGTGTTATAAATAGATAAAGTGCGGTTTATTTTATTTCAACGTATAATAGTGTTATATATAGAGGTTGCGGTTTATTTTATTTCAACGTATAATAGTGTTATATATAGATGTTGTGGTTTATTTTATTTCAACGTATAATAGTGTTATATATAGATGTTGCGGTTAATTTTATTTCAAAGTATCATATTGTTATATATAGATGTTGCGGTTTATTTTATTTCAACATATCATAGTGTTATATATAGATGTTGCGGTTTATTTTATTTCAACGTATAATAGTGTTATATATAGATGTTGCAGTTTATTTTATTTCAACGTATAATAGTGTTATATATAGATGTTGCGGTTAATTTTATTTCAACGTATCATATTGTTATATATAGATGTTGCGGTTTATTTTATTTCAACGTATCATAGTGTTATATATAGATGTTGCGGTTTAGGGACCCTAGTTGTCATTCTTAAAAGTTTAGGGACCTAATTGGCATTCTTAAAAGTTTAGGGACCTAAATTGTCATTCTTAAAAGTTTAGGGACCTAAGTTGTCATTCTTAAAACCGTAGGGACCTAAGTTGTCATTCTTAAAAGTTTAGGGACCTAATTGGCATTCTTAAAAGTTTAGGGACCTAAATTGTCATTCTTAAAAGTTTAGGGACCTAAATTGTCATTCTTAAAAGTTTAGGGACCTAAGTTGTCATTCTTAAAACCGTAGGGACCTTAGTTGTCATTCTTAAAAGTTTAGGGACCTAATTGGCATTCTTAAAAGTTTAGGGACCTAAATTGTCATTCTTAAAAGTTTAGGGACCTAAGTTGTCATTCTTAAAACCGTAGGGACCTAAGTTAACATTTTTTTTTATAAAAAAACACATTCTTAACAATTTTTTTATAAAAACACACTCTTAACAATTTTTTTATAAAAAAACACATTCTTAACATTTTTTTTATAAAAACACACTATTTAGAATTATTTTTATAAAAACAATCTCTTAACAATTTTTTTATAAAAAACATTCTTAACAAGTTTTTTTTTTAATAAAAATACATTCTTAACATTTTTTTTATAAAAACACACTTTTAAGAATTATTTTTATAAAAACACTCTTAACATTTTTTTTATAAAAAACACATTTTTAACATTTTTTTATAAAAACACATTCTTAACAACTTTTTTAAAAAAACACACTCTTAACAATTTTTTTATAAAAACACACTCTTAACATTTTTTTTATAAAAAAACACATTCTTAACATTTTTTTTATAAAAACACACTTTTAAAAATTATTTTTATAAGAACACACTCTTAACAAATTTTTTTATAAAAACACATTGTTAACAATTTTTTTATAAAAAAACACATTCTTAACATTTTTTTATAAAAACACACTTTTAAGAATTATTTTTATAAAAACACACTCTTAACAATTTTTTTATAAAAATACTCCTATAACAACATACACATTATAACATACAAATATCACATTCAAACATAAAAACATACATATCATATATCTTAAAAATGTTAAACATAGAACATATTCAAACATAACAAAAGTTATAAACACTCTAACAACATACAAATCATATATCTTAACTTAAAATAACATACAAAAAATAACAAAAAACATAAAGAAAACATACCACAGAGGTAATACGAGACATCTTCACAAAACTCGAACGTGTTCCACACGACAAAATTGAGAGAGTGGGAGAAAATTGAGAGAGAGTTTAAAAAATTTGAGGGGGTTATTAAAAAAATAAGTGTCGGCCGAATTGGTCCCCCCACCCTTTATATAGTGCGGCCAAGATAGAAAAAATTAGGGTTTTGGTCTTCAATTAATTTTAGGGTAAACCCTGGGCCGACGCGTGGCGGGTTAGCCCGCGATCGCGGGCTCTCAACACGGGCAGGTACTAAAACTGCCAACACGGGCATTCTTGAGGGGGGAAAGCTGGGCCGCGGGCATTCTTGAGGGACCAACGCGGGCAAAGTGGGCAAACCTGGGTGACACGTGGGCCTGGGGCCCGCGATCGCAGGGTCCACCGCGGCTTTTTGGGGCATTTTGGTAAGATGGGAGAGATTTGTGGCATTTCAGTAACAAGATGTTTGACTTTTGGCATTTTAATTAATTTCCATTTAATTAAAATACCCCTGCAAAAGTACCCATTTTTTCAACTTTTGCCAAAATACCCATTTTTCTCGCGATATGTCCTGCGATCGCGGGATAGGGTATCTTATGAAAATTTTGATTCCGCTATGGCGGGATGAGTCCCGCGGCACACCCACAAATTAAATTATAAAATTCAGTTTTACACTTTCAACCCCTATACTTATTTACTTACTTTACTTTATACCTTTTACTTTTCTAATTTTAATTTTACACATTCATCATATTAACACATATAATCGTATTATTAACTAAAATACGTTAAAAATACGTTTTAATTTTAACAAGTTACACCATTGTACTCGTCTCTTCGATACCTTCGAAATGATTCTAATATTGAATATTTTTGGATTTATTTATTTTATTATATATCATATATATTACATAAAAATATTTTTAATATTTACAATTCATACCCTTATAGGTAATTATTTAATTTATGGTACATTTATTACTTTTTCAATTTTCGTTTTACACTCATATCGCATTAACATAATAATCATATATTAAATAATTGATTAAATCGTTTTAAATCATAATAATCCAAATAATTTGACGATTTAATCAATTAGTTCATATATGATTATTATGTTAATGCGATATGAGTGACTCTTTCATTGGAGGGTGCTATTTCACCCATTGGTCTTGAGAAATCCTACTTCACCTACCTTTGGAACTCATATCTCACTAAACAATTAACTATAAGGGTATGGATTGTAAATATTAAAAATATTTTTATGTAGTATATATGATATATAATAAAATAAATAAATCCAAAAATATTCAATATTTGGCTCATTTCGAAGGTATCGAAGAGACGAGTACAATGGTGTAACTTGTTAAAATTAAAACGTATTTTAGTTAATAATACGATTATATGTGTTAATATGATGAAGGTGTAAAATTAAAATCAGGAAAGTAAAAGATATAAAGTAAAGTAAGTAAATAAGTATATGGGTTGAAAGTGTAAAATTGAATATTATAATTCAATTTGTGGGTGTGCCGCGGGACTCATCCCGCCGTAGCGGGATCAAAATTTTCATAAGATACCCTATCCTGCAATCGCAGGACATATCACGGGAAAAATGGGTATTTTGACAAAAGTAAAAAAAATGGATATTTTGGCAAGTCAAAGTTAACAAATGGGTATTTTAATTAAATTCCCTTTTGTTTTCATTCTAATTTCCAAATAATACGATTTAAGAGTTTATAACAATTTTTATAAGTAGAAAAAGCTCCATTAACATGGATATAGATTTTTTTTATGATACTAATAAGCTTATCAATTTTATAGAATATTGGTATTAGTAAAGTTTATGGTTTATCTTATGCTTAACAACAGATTCTCTAATTTTTTTTAAAATAGAGATTCAACAGTTAAAATCTCTAAAAAAATACATTTAATTTGAACAGATTATATATTTTAGAGATTTTAACATCTATTATATTATTAAAATAATCTAGAAATTTATCCTCGAAATACACTTTTTTGAAAGAATTTTTATAAAGTAATATTAACTCAACCCTACTGGTGAGAAAAAATTAAAAATTAATTTCTCTCTATATATACCAAGTTTTAGAGAATTCTCTAAACTTGGAGTTTTTGTTAGTTTTCTCTATTTTAGAAAACCATATAGAGAAGCTGTTGGAGCAATTTAGATAACAAAAGTTCAATTTTCTCTATTTTAGATAAGCTGTTGGAGATGCTCCTAGTCTATGAAGTTTAAACATGAAACTTTATAGGATATAGTCCAAACTGATTATTAGAAAAAATTAAACTCTATTAAGAAAAACCGAAAGTAACATCTATATTATATTATAAAAAAGCTATTATGGTTATTTTCAAAAATCTTAAAATTTTTAAAAGATATATTTTAAAACATGATGTACAACTTGTTAAGTTATGCACAACTCTCTTCGCACCTATTTCCCACAATCTCTCCACGTTCCAAATTTTCTTTTTTGATTTATAAGTTACACTTAATACTCTTGTTATTAGTTATTTAATTTATTTTTATACATTACTTTTTCATTTTTCATTTTAGACATTTATCATATTAACATAAATAACCGTATTTTCATTTTTCATTTTACATCATTATCATATTAAAAATACATAATCATAAGATTAACTAAAATATATTATAAAATGCAATTTTCACAAATTATACTATTATAATCTTCTCGTCAATAATTTCAAAAACCATATATATTAGTATCAAACAAATTATAGCCGTTTGATTAAATATTGAAATAAAACTTGAAAGAATTTTACAACTTCGTTTTAACGATGAGTTTATGATGTGTATGAATTCGTGAAACTATGAATGATATTAAGTAAATATATAAAAGTTTAAAATCTGAAGTGAAAGCTATAAAACACAAAAGCTACAAAATATATTATTGTCTTGAAAAAGTCACATTTTGTAAAAACCGCAATAAGCTATGTCTTACAGTGGAATTGAGAGATTTGGATTTCGTAGAAAGATTTGAAATTGAAAAGATTTGGAATATTTGGTGTGTTTGGTTTGTAAGATTTGGAACGGAATTGAATTACATTGTTTATAAAGAAAAGCATTGAAAATTTATAAAAATAACTAAATTACCTTTTATTTAATTGATTATTAAAAAACAGATTTTTAAACATTATTATATACAAATCCTACGAAATCCCTTGAAATCTTGGCCACCCCATGGGATTTCAAAATCCCATGTTTGGGAGATTTCAAATCTGGACAATTCTTCAGACCAAACATGGGAGAGGAATGGATTTGAAATCCAAATCACTCCAAATATATTTCTTTCCAAGTTACCCCCTTGGGTTTCAAAACCCAAAAGGTGTAAATGATGTGAGTCAAGCTCCAGTATTGATATACTCGACTCAAACTTGATGGCTATTTCTCAAACTCAAACTTGACTCGAGAACTCGCAAGTAGTTAAACCAAACTCACCCATTGAAATTTATAGAATTTTAGGGCCATCTCCTATAAATTATAAAAATTTAAAGGTGTTATCTTAAATTTTATAAAACTCAATGAATGTCACCTCAAGTTTCATTATAAAATGACAAAGTTATAAACTTCATTCACATCCTTGTCCACTTATAAACACGTTTCCCCTTTCCTTCACTATCTATGTTGGGGTAATAACATAACATTCTTGTTGGATTTGGCCTGGATAGTCTGTGGGTGGTAGATCACGGCATGGCTCAAGGGTCGATATTGGTGAATCTTTGTAAAGAACGTAATAGTCATATTTGCCTGATGGTTCTCCGAGGAGTCCTACAGTAGGGTCTCCAGATTCAAATCTTTCTTTGAGCTTCTGTTGTGACATTTTCTTCCTTTTTTCAGGAATGCCATCGTTATATTCGATCATGTATGCTTCGTCAAGGCAATCTTGACAGTTGCACACATCATACCAGTAGTGTTTGACTTGGGTCGGGGTTTGAACTGGCTGGATCATGTGAATGGACGAGAACGCATTTGTTCTTGTTGGGAACACTTCTCGTTTTTCTTGAGAGGAAAACTTGACTTTGTCAAGCCCGTTTTCATGGCGAATGAAATCTGGTTCAGTAGTCGTCTGGACTGGTGTTTGGTGGATCTTCTCATAGTTCGTTACCCACTTTTTCGGGAGTAGTTTTAGCAACTCTTCTCGGGACAGTTGCCTGGGGACGTATGTCCAGGTCGGTGTTGCGCCTGAGTCAACGTTTATGAGAAGTGCATCTCCAGCATGCTCTTGGTCTGGGACCATGATGTCTAGGGAGTGATTCTGAACCCTGTACGCCATTTGGTAGTGGAACGTTGTTTGAAACGTATTTACTTGGGGAGTACCACCGATCTGAATTTGGGCTTTTAGTGTTGTGTGTAAGGAGGGTCATTGAGAGGCATGTTTAAATTTGGTTAGAAAGTGACAAATATGGTTCCAACATTCAGAGTAGTTTGTATTGTACCTATGCAAGCATGTTGGTATTCTACAAACCTTGTGTCTACTAGTGCTATTCGAGAAAAGGCAGGGAGACCTTTCCTACCATGGAATGTGAGGGCTAACCTGATAGCCCCAAAGTGGATATGCGTATATCCTTGGGCTATGCAATGTCGAGGGAGGTCTGTTGGGAGGGATAGGGTGACCATGTGTTCTGAAGTGGTGGCCGGGAGTTGATAGGAGTCAAACTTAGAGGCCTGGACAAATTCTTTGATTTGCTGGTTTGAGGTAGAATCGTAAGGCCTTGGCTTTTCTTTTTTCTTGTTCTTTGGACCAAATTGAGAGTGTCGGGGATTTTTGTGGGAAGGGTGATAGTGGAAGCGGTTGTGGGTCAAAGGATGTTGCGAAAGGGGTTGAGGGTACTGACCACGGATCATCAGTCCGTGTTGTAACCCTGTGCTGCTTGTGTTGCCTTTCAAGATCGACAAGTTGGGATTTTAAGAACTTCATTTCTGCTTCCTTCTTTGTGAAGTCATCAGAAGCTTGAGAAGGCGGGATGGTACGAACTATCTCTAGAAGTCCCTAGTGAAGGCCTTGCATCTTCTTTCTGACATCTTGAATTGTGTTTTCAAGAGACTGAACTTTTGTAACAAGATGTTCTTGTGTTTTCAGGGACTTTGTCTGTTGTGCAAGGAGGGCTTGGAGAGCTCTGTTCTGGGCAACAGCATTTTCACTCTGCCAATTGAGAGTGGCTTCAACGTTAGTTACAAGGGTAGGTAATCCTGTGGGATCTACGGTCATCGGGTTTTTGATTTTCCATTCGTGCTTGGTTCTTTGGAATGTGTCTTCAAACGAGGTTAGCGATGGAAATTCTACTTGGTATTCGGGTGATGAGGTTGTGAAGTCATCAGAAGCTTGAGAAGGCGGGATAGCACGAACTATCTCTAGAAGTTCCTAGTGAAGGGTAAAAGGACTCAAACGTGACCAACACTTTTATAGATTTTCTGTCCTTTTTAACTATGATTTTAATAGTAAAATATTAATTAATTTTTACAGTTAAAAAATATTCAATTTTGTTCACATATACGGCATTTTTCTTTTTATCGGTGAACTTATTAACAAAAATTTATATTATATTTTACAAATTATATTAAAAAACTAATTATATATCAAAAATTGATTGTCTCACGAGCTTTTTGAGTCAAGTATTTGTATCTCGACTCGATTCGTTAGTATGTACAGTCAAGCTCGAGTTTGAGCTGAGCCTAATCGAGTCAAACATTGCCAAATCATTGTTGGGTCATCAAGATTTGAAGATGACCTCATGATCTCCTTTTATACTTTGAAAAACATTTTATACTTAGAGAAATTTTGGACGCATGGTTCTTTGTAATGACTTGTACAAGATAGCAAATGTTTGGTGAAGTCAACGATCAACCAAAGTCAAGATTAAAGATTCTCTCATTGTGGAAGTGAAAGATCTTTTCTCAACACATACAAGTCATTGTCCACCGATGGTGTTCTCACACATCGGTGGACATATCTCCACCGAAATCTCTCTTTGTTTCGGCCAAAGAATCCCACCAATGGAAGTCCAATTTCGGTGGGATCTCAAAGAAGTCTCAAAGATGCTTTCTCCAAAGATGATGTCACATATTCCAAAGATGATGTCACATATCTCAAAGATGTGTCACATATCTCAAAGCTATCATCGGTGGGATCTCAAAGAAGTCTCAAAGATGCTTTCTCCAAAGATGATGTCACATATCCCAAAGATGATGTCACATATCTCAAAGATGTGTCACATATCTCAAAGCTATCATCGGTGGGATCTCAAAGAAGTCTCAAAGATGCTTTCTCCAAAGATGATGTCACATATCCCAAAGATGATGTCACATATCTCAAAGATGTGTCATATATCTCAAAGCTATCATCGGTGGGATCTCAAAGAAGTCTCAAAGATGCTTTCTCCAAAGATGATGTCACATATCCCAAAGATGATGTCACATATCTCAAAGATGTGTCACATATCTCAAAGCTATCATCGGTGGGATCTCAAAGAAGTTTCAAAGATGCTTTCTCCAAAGATGATGTCACATATCCCAAAGATGATGTCACATATCTCAAAGATAATGTCACATATCTCAGGTTGCCTTCGGTGGTGTAATCTTTAGAAGACAAATTGAGAAGATATTTTCTACATGGATAAAGTGACATTTTGTCTTATTATCCATTACCATATAAAGTTATTTTCTCATGCATGGGTCCTATTTCCAGTACCTAGTAAAAGGTAACAAGGACATCTCAACTTTTCAGAAGTCAACATCCTCAACAAGTATGAAGATGACAAGTGTCCCAAGCATTCAATGCTTGCACACTCCTTGTCTCTATAAAAGGAAGGACCTCTCCATGCAGAAATAACTAACATCTTGAGAGACTTGAAGATTACTGTGTGCTCCTAGATATTCTACGCAAACTGGAAGATTTCTCTCAGTGCAAGAATTTCCAGTTTGCTTGAAAAACTTTATAGCTTTGTTCTAAGTGTTCTTAGTTATTTTGTTAGTATACTTTGTGTAAGATTGTTAGAATAGTTTATCTGTTCTTTTCCGCAACAGTCTTAAGTTTTCTATGTGTAATTCTTTTTGAAAGATTTTCAATAATAGAATTAAAATTGTGAAAATTTTGAGTATTGTATTCAACCCCCCCCCCCCCTTCTACAATACTTGTTATAGCCATCTGGGACTAACAATCATGTCTTTCCAAAAGTAGTAACATTTCAAGTTATGTATTCAACAAGGGTATACACAGTGGAACCGACTATCATCACCTTACAAAGCCAGGCACGGCATTCATTAACACCTTACAAAGCCATGCACGACAATTTATTAACACCTTACAAAACCAGGCACGACAACTTATTAACATCAATAGAGGTTTCGCACTGTGCAACCCGACTCCACACATAGTAATAACCATAAAAACATGCATTTAAACGTACTTGAGGGTACTCCTCCTTCAATAGCCAAAATAATACTTATCATGTCAAAATAACAAATAATCATGTTGATTTCGGAAACCAAGTTCAGACGTGTCAAACCTTCACAAATCATTTAAGATACGAATAATGTATGGGGGAAACTCACCTGGTAATCAGCTAGGCGACACTCTAACAAAATCTCACTTTATCACCAACCGAACACCTGAATTGGGGTTAATAAAGGTGGTATTAGATTCCCTAATTAAGCCCCAAAACATCCCCTATAAACTCCTAAGACCAGCCCCTAAACAACGCCTCGATTTCCAGGCTCGAACGACAAACGAAGCAGAACGGAGATGCACTCAACAGGGAGATGCGCGGCTTTTCCCGCGGCTTGCAAACCGCGTAAGCCCTTGTTCGAGCCCCCCTCCCCTTTGCACAACCAGATCAGTCCGAAAAATCACCCAAACTTCCAAAAATGCTCTCCAATGTTTGGTACTTTCCAAAAACGAAAGATTAACACCATATAAGCTCTAAAGGGATCAATACACATGCCAAAACATTCAATTCCCCAACCGAAAATCCCATGGATCATCTCTTATCAATACCAAAATCCTCAAAGTTGAACAAAACTTAGAAACCTCCATTGGAAGGGTGCAATCTCATCAAGATTTCACAAGTTCCCAAAGAGATTCCTTAACCTCACCCTCCCAAGTGGTTTCTTCCCATATACTTAGAAGAAGAAGAATGTATTCAAAGAAAATGCCTCTAGACTTCCAATCAATAAGAAAAGAAGGAGATAAGATGAGTATTATACCTCAAAGATGATTTCCTTCAATACTTGCAGAATCTTTCTTCTTCAAGCCCTCAATTGATGATTTCCTTGAGATACCTTCCTCTACACACTTTCTCAGCCGACAATATGCAAGAAATGAGGGTTTTGAGGGTTTTTCATCTCCACAACTTCTTCTATTCACCTCTTAGCCACTTAAGTTTTCAAGTTTCAAACATTAGCCCCCAAATTCTTAATTATTCACAAGAACCATCCACCACATTTAAAGCACCAATCAATGTAAAATCGTCCATCTACCATTTTATTACCCTAAATCTTGATTTCTTGGATTTGAGTTTCGTTTGGATTTTGATTTTGATTGTGATTTTGCTTTTGGTTATTGATTTTCATTTCGTTTTGGTTTTGGATTTGAGGTTTATATTTAGATTTTGGGTTTGGAGACTATTATCGGAAGTTTGGTCGGAGAAGATGATCGGAGCTTCACCGGCCGACGAGAAACTTTTTACGGGAATTGGTGGATCTAGGTGATTATTAAGAAGTAATGAGTGGGCACGTTGACACATATTTCAATGGACCTTATAAAAAGACTTTTTGTTTTTAAAGGAAAATGAGATAAAAATCTAGAAAGTCTAAGATACCCGATTTTTTAAACGGCCACTAGAGAAAGAGACTAAAACCGATAGTTTTTGCATACCACAATGGCAGATTTGTAATTTCGAAACCGTAGAAACCATGAGCATTATAAACACTAAAACACATTTTTTTAATTTCATATTCTAATTTTTTAGTAATTAAATTTACAGTTTATTAATTCATTTCATCAAAACAAAAACAAGATAGGCATTAAGTCCTACTAATGTGACATCATATTAGTTCATAAACCTTATTATAAGCAATCGGTGACTTTCATTTGGTTCAAAACGACACGCTATAAAATAAAATGGAGGGAAACAATTTCATCAAAACAAAAACAATATAGGCATTAAGTCCTACTAATGTGACATCATATTAGTTCATAAACCTTATTATAAGCAATCGATGACTTTCATTTGGTTCAAAACGACACACTATGAAATAAAATGGAGGGAAACACGTGAGGGTTTTAATTCTCAAGTTTAAAATCAAGATTAACCAACATTGCATTAAGCAAATACACTTGTAATTTTATATAACAACAGTTTTTTTAGTGACTTAGAGTCGAAAACAGTTATTTTAGTAACTTAAAGAGTCTAAACTTCTCACGTATGCATATATTTAATAGGAAACTTTTTTGGTGAATATATGTCTAAAAACCAGCTAAACACATACAAAAAACACCACAGAATTTGTAAAAATACCGCTAATTTAGTCTGAGACAAAGTACATTCGAGATTTAGACGCTAATGCTCAAGGTGGAATACATATTCGGTCAAACGCTGCAGTTTGGATAGATCTATTTGTTATACCCTAAGGTAGTGGGTCAAATGGTCAATACGGTAGGTTGTGGTACAAGTGCTTGATGCACTAGTAGCCAGAGACGGACCCAAATTTTTTTTTCTTACGGTGGCACCTTTGACGAACCTAAAAATTTTCCACATCTTCCGATGTTGTTTTAGCCTAATTCTACTGCTTTGAGAATTTTTTTTATTTTTTTTCTCGATTTCGAGGAACTTTAAAAAAAATCAATTCCGAGAGAACTTTTCCGGTTTTTTTGGTTGATTTTAAGAGTTTTTTGGTTGATTTTAGAGTTTTTTTGATACGGTTGCACCATTTAAAATGATACGGTTGCACTCTTCACACGACTACATTTTTTACCCTTTGCCGGACGAACGATACGGGACACGTGCCATCGTATCCCACACTCTAGGTCCGCCATTGATTATTAGTAACTTATAAGAAAAAGTTACATCTGGTTACATTGGGTGGTTGTACAATTAAAATTATAAAAATATTTACCATATGTTTAAAATCTTTTAATGAGTTTTACAACGTATTATTGTATATGTAGAACTTTTTAAAAATCCATATTTACACTCAACAAAATAATAAACACGTTCAAATATAGGATAACTGTTATCCCATCAAGAGGGACGGAGAATTGAATAAAACAACAATTGAGGTACAAAAGTTTTTTTTTCTTTTCAATGACAGGTTGTTTTAATTTTTTATTCTTCACTTGTAAAAAATTATAATCCCAAAAGGCCTATATGGAACCCACCCCTAGAAACACATGTGAGGAGATATTTCAGAACTAACTTAGCAATTGAAGCTAGAGGAGAGATTCAAGTCGTCTCTTGGAGGATTCAAACTTGAACCAGTTGTGTATTTTAGTGAAGTCGGTCAACCCCTTTGCCAACTGAGTTGCACGCTCGAGGGATTTTCATATTTTTGATTCATGAAAAAAATTTGTCACCTTGCTCACCCGGTGCATTGCACGGGCACACTACTAGTATATATATATACTAGTGGTGTACCCGCGCGATGCATCGCGGGTAAATCGCAATTCCAAAACATTAGTTTAGCTCTGAATCATGTTTCTTTATCAAACCAAACCAAAGTAAACTAAACTTCTGCTCTATCATTCTGAACGTAAGATCCTTAAACAGGTCAGCGATAAAATTCATAGCGTATGGCAACCGGGCAGACGTTTAAAAAGCATAAGTATATTACCAAACCACCAACAATTGCAAACAGAGTCCCAACCTGTAACACCCTAAAATTCAGGGCTAATTTAAACCTCAAAATACACGCGTTATGATCATCAAAATATCAGACTTTTATAAACCAAAGGATCATAAGTAAGTTTCTATATATACACCAGGTAGATTAACTTAAATAATCTGATCAATCTAATTATACATCACAATAAGATCAACTAGATTATCTAAGGATTGTCCCAAAAGTCATCAAAAGAATATCCTGATCCTTCGTTATCGCCAAGTCTGATTTCCTTCAACTGAAATCTCACTTCCCAAACTATTTCCCCAGAGCCAATACCTGGTAAGACAGTTTAATTTGAAACATTAGGCTTTCGCCTAGTGAGATTATCCAAATCAAATTAAAATTTAACAACTAAAATATTAACAGATATATCAAACCTGTTTCCAGCCATCTCACCATACCAAGCTCTTATCAACCATTGGAAACCACCTATTCCTTTACTTATGACTAATTCATCTAGTCATCATACTACCAACAAGAATTATTATAAATCCCACCGGACTTATAAATAACTCTAACTCACAGAAATTACAGTTTCCAAACCTGCTTCTTTCTGAATTAAGATTACAATTTCTCAACAATGAAGATATCTCATCTTTCGATTGAAATGGGAATTACAACTCTAAGTCTGCCATTCCTCATTTCATTTCCTCCCCACCTTGAATCACTGGTCTCTCAAATGAGATTTTATTTTATCGCGATCAACAACCACCAGAGACCCTCACGGATGATTCAAGATTAACCATAGCTCTGGACTCATAAATAAGTCTTTAACATATCATGGTTTTTACATCAACAACAGAGTTATAAACATATAACAAATAGCATATACATATCAGATTGCATTCCACATAAAAGCCTCAAACTACTACTGAAAGACCACAAAATTCGCAAGTCACTGTAGCGAAAAGCTACACTTTTCGCAAGCCAAAGCTGCGAAAACCTCCACTTTTCGCAACCCACTGTTACGAAAACCTCTACTTTTCTCAACCCTCTTTTGCGAAAAGTCTAGAACTCGCAACCCTTGGTTGCGAAAACCTCACTTTTCGCAAACCACTGTTGCGAAAACTTTACTGTTCATCGTCACTTTCACCTGTTAAGCCAGTCTCGATTTTTCTTAACCATTAAGCATTCTAAGTGATTTAAATACAAATACACACATCTATTAACATTCTCATTGCTTAATTTTAAAGAAAGTTGAATAACTCACCTTAATGGAACTGAGCTCTTGATCGAAATCTTCACAGCCTCAATTCAATCCTCCCAAAACAGTTCTAAACAAATAATTATGAAATTAATTAACCTTCTTACAAGAATCAGTAGGAAGATTCAAGTTTCTTACCACAAATTCAAACCAAAAGCTTACCTGCTTCTTCTCCTTCTCGATATCTATCTCTCTGACTCGTTCTCTCTCTTTCTCGCTATATCTCTGTTTTCTTTTCTTTTTAGAATACAAAACAAAAATCAGTATTATCAAATACTGATTAATTCCTAAGGTGACACCTCATGTTATAACATGAGTCATTAACCCATTTTCCACATAAACCCCAAACTTTCAAATAAGGACAATTCAACCCTCCAAGTTAATTTTCTCCAAAAATAAATTGTACCAAAATACAATTTATCTACTATTAACATAATGAAATTTTCGGAGTGTTACAATACTCCCCAACTTGAAAATGATTTCGTCCCCGAAATCAAACTAAGCAAACAATTAAGGGTATCGTTTCTTCATTTCTTCCTCCGACTCTAAAGCCACATTAACAACTCAAAGATATACTACCATTATACCTATAATCACTCTCTTAGATTGTAATTTATCAAATATTTCTCTAAGATCGATTCTCGCTCCTTCACATAACATTTTTTTCTCATCAATTATGCTTCAATAACTATGACAATCCATCATTGCATCCATGACTTACACGTTTCTTTGATACAAAATGTTATCACCTTCTCACATTACTATCGCACCACACAAACACGCTGCAACCAAGCACTAAGGGGTTGTATATCAAAGGTGATAACTCCATTGAACTTGTAGTATGTCTACATTCTTAAGTCCAATCTTTCTATCCTTGCTTCCCCACGTTAGTATGGAATACTATTTTCACATATTACTTGTCTCTTTCTCCCAACTTTCCACATACCGATAACATTTTCTCATTACTATACATAACCAAACAATTTCACCAAAATTCTAACTTAAAGTATTCAACCAAGTTATCTTGAAACGACATCACCGTTCGAAGTTACTACCCATTCTTTGATCTTCGACTTATACTTTTTCGGACAATTCTTTCGCACATAAGAAGCAGCTCACATTCCTTAAAGATTTTGCATTTACTTCACCCCATTTTGACTAACACATCCATCATCTTTGTTAATTTTCCAAAGATTCGAAAACATAAACTTGTTTAGCGACTCACACAACCAAAATTACTTTGGATAAACATTTACTGCTGTCCCGACATTCTATTTCGATATTAGCCATACCACTACACCATCTTACAAATCACATATTCCAACAACTTTATTGACAAATAGTACTCTTCATCTGGAATCCCCGAAAAGACTTACATCGGATGTTTCCTCTTTCGAACTTCACATTACGTACTAGTTGACACATTTATCTCGGCAATTGATGCCACTACTCATTCGCACCTTTTCCACTCATTACATCTCACAGCAGACCAGATCTCTCATGGTCATTCGTACACAATTCAAACATACTTTCATGTTCTCCCGCATGATTAATTGAGTCTATTTCACTATTATATTCCTCCCCAACTTTAGTTGAACTATAACTCACAAGCTTCTTAATTAACTTAAATTTACTCATTTCTTGCTAGCTCTTTTGTGATTCCAAACTATTACATAGACAGGACACAATCCCCCATGGATTGATATAGTCTGAACACCCACTTTGTTCGTGTCTAATACTTTATCTTTTTATAAACCATCCACCTCGTAAGTAAAACGCTTATCTAATACAACAGTCTTTCTCTATTCTAACACCCCTTAAAGGTATCCCTTCAAATTTTAAAACTTCTGATTCAAGACTTAACATTCATACATGACCTCAAATGAATAACCAATGCACTCACATCATGTAAACTTCAATTATAATTCTATTCCTGTAATTCCAACCCCAAGCCTACGTTGAGCTTATTAAACTGAGCAAAAGCCCTCAAGACTCAACCAAGTCCAAAGCCGAACCATCTGCTCAAAGGATCTAATGATCATTTATCAATATCAACTAATGCAATTAAAATGCATCTAACCCTCATCACACAACACATGCTCCGAGGTGTGATAATCTCACGACCCCTTCATTGCTACCTTCCCAATGAAGCCAATTCATATTTGTATCTATATGTATACGTATACGCAACTCTTCTATACTCAACAATGTATATAATTCACCAAGGTTGCTTAGTCCCAAAGGTACTAAAATACAGGATCATCACACGGTCTTCACACATAAGGCCAATACTTAAACCGGTACTTAAGCACATAACACATCATAATTGTTGCACAACCACAATAAACTCTAAAAAGCGTATTTTGACCACATAGCTTCCACTTATGCAATAATTAACCAAAACTTCTTTTACTCGTGATTTATTTATCAAACACTCAAAATCCCCCAAATATGGGTGTTTCCTAAGATATATATATATATATAGCTGCTTTGCGCGTACCCTCTGCATAACAACATACCGGTACCGCTCACGGTTTTATTCCCGCCCGCATAGGCATACGCGGGATGCACCCAGACCGCACCCAATGACAAGAAAAAGGGCCTCATACATTTAAGCAACTGTCGACTTCAACGTCAATAGTCGTCTGTCGATACTTTCTTAACCTATTCTTTAACAAGGGTCCTTAACTGAACCTAATCCTTACAACACATCCTAATCCATTTCACATCCCATCGTCTTCCTCTCAATTTATTCGTGCAACATTAATATCGCAAGACTACTCATAGCGAATTGCTAATTCTGTCACTTTGATGACTACTAATCCTTCCTCCGGACACGACCGTCCCATTGGCAACTGTATTTTTTTAAGTACCAAACAAGAATACCGACCTTCTTACAACCGATACTAAAGTCTCCTTTCGACTCTCCCACTGTTCACCTCTTCTTTTGAACACAAATACCAAAACTACAAACATTCTCCCATTGTTTATCCAACATCTCTCCACTCTTGGAGTTCTTTCTTAGCTTATAGTGTAATACTCTACGACCTAGCGAGTTCATAGCCTTCATGCATGACAATATAATAAATAACTCAATCCACCCTTTTCTCATTTAAATAAACAACATTCGGAACAACGTGGGCACACACGACCCCAATCATTTTCATAACTCCCATGTATTACACAACGATCTCAAAAATCGTTTGTATATAAATTTTCGTAAAACTCAATCCTTCTCAACCAAAAGATGTTGTTACAACAGTAATATCTTAAATGAAGATCTTTTCATACAACAAAAGTTTAAAATTTAATGCCACAAAGTAAACTAGTCGTTTCTCACACTCATTTATATGATATCATCAAATCAATACCTTTGTTGGTTATAAAAAGTTTACTGATCAACACTTTCTTGACCTATTTGCTATCATACAACTTTTTATGTAAAGTATGAAGTATTTTGCAAGTTGCTAAGCTCCAAAATTTCGTTAGGCAGCGTAATTGAAATTGCCCTTTTTATTTAAATACATACTTGCACATACTAATTCGTCCTTGAATAAAAATTGTTATTTATGCATTTGGTTTGAAATCAAGAAAACTCATGTAACATACACTAAAACACCATGCATAAAACTTACTTGCAATGAAGGCTACTTACTCAAACAAGGTCAATCGTTTTAATTACGTAACTTATCATTGACACTCTACTTTCGACCAGAGGTCGCCCTCTCGGCCTTATAATAATTGCTATACATGCATTCCATGGCCCCCATACTCAACCATGTCATACTAATTCTGTCTTAATCAATCATCTCATACTCTATCTCTGCACATATCAAATCACCTATTAAAGGTTGCCTTGGCGGACTTTCATGAGTCCCACTAATTCCAGGTTGTCCTTCCAACCCCCAATCATTTACTGCTCTGTCCTCTAAAGGACCTTGGTGGCGTATTCACCATCACTCTACTATAACTTACAGGGATAACCACGAGAAATGGTTATGCACTTACATACATACAAAACGTACTTTACCGATCGTTAGTCACTGTAACAATTCAGAAATAGACATGCTCGTGTAACAATATATTCATAATAACAGTAGCTAATTGAAATTGTGAACATATCATACAGGAGAATCCCCGTTATCATTGTCACAACACTAATTTCACGTATTTTCGTTAACTCTAAGACTATCCCGTCTTAACACTTCTACCCATATCTCACATATCATAACCTACTACATCTCAGCTTAAGTCTAAGTATCTCATCAGCATACTTAGTTCGCTTAAACTAGTGCTCTGATGCCATACTGTAACACCCTAAAATTCAGGGCTAATTTAAACCTCAAAATACACGCGTTATGATCATCAAAATATCAGACTTTTATAAACCAAAGGATCATAAGTAAGTTTCTATATATACACCAGGTAGATTAACTTAAATAATCTGATCAATCTAATTATACATCACATAAGATCAACTAGATTATCTAAGGATTGTCCCAAAAGTCATCAAAAGAATATCCTGATCCTTCGTTATCGCCAAGTCTGATTTCCTTCAACTGAAATCTCACTTCCCAAACTATTTCCCCAGAGCCAATACCTGGTAAGACAGTTTAATTTGAAACATTAGGCTTTCGCCTAGTGAGATTATCCAAATCAAATTAAAATTTAACAACTAAAATATTAACAGATATATCAAACCTGTTTCCAGCCATCTCACCATACCAAGCTCTTATCAACCATTGGAAACCACCTATTCCTTTACTTATGACTAATTCATCTAGTCATCATACTACCAACAAGAATTATTATAAATCCCACCGGACTTATAAATAACTCTAACTCACAGAAATTACAGTTTCCAAACCTGCTTCTTTCTGAATTAAGATTACAATTTCTCAACAATGAAGATATCTCATCTTTCGATTGAAATGGGAATTACAACTCTAAGTCTGCCATTCCTCATTTCATTTCCTCCCCACCTTGAATCACTGGTCTCTCAAATGAGATTTTATTTTATCGCGATCAACAACCACCAGAGACCCTCACGGATGATTCAAGATTAACCATAGCTCTGGACTCATAAATAAGTCTTTAACATATCATGGTTTTTACATCAACAACAGAGTTATAAACATATAACAAATAGCATATACATATCAGATTGCATTCCACATAAAAGCCTCAAACTACTACTGAAAGACCACAAAATTCGCAAGTCACTGTAGCGAAAAGCTACACTTTTCGCAAGCCAAAGCTGCGAAAACCTCCACTTTTCGCAACCCACTGTTACGAAAACCTCTACTTTTCGCAACCCTCTTTTGCGAAAAGTCTAGAACTCGCAACCCTTGGTTGCGAAAACCTCACTTTTCGCAAACCACTGTTGCGAAAACTTTACTGTTCATCGTCACTTTCACCTGTTAAGCCAGTCTCGATTTTTCTTAACCATTAAGCATTCTAAGTGATTTAAATACAAATACACACATCTATTAACATTCTCATTGCTTAATTTTAAAGAAAGTTGAATAACTCACCTTAATGGAACTGAGCTCTTGATCGAAATCTTCACAGCCTCAATTCAATCCTCCCAAAACAGTTCTAAACAAATAATTATGAAATTAATTAACCTTCTTACAAGAATCAGTAGGAAGATTCAAGTTTCTTACCACAAATTCAAACCAAAAGCTTACCTGCTTCTTCTCCTTCTCGATATCTATCTCTCTGACTCGTTCTCTCTCTTTCTCGCTATATCTCTGTTTTCTTTTCTTTTTAGAATACAAAATAAAAATCAGTATTATCAAATACTGATTAATTCCTAAGGTGACACCTCATGTTATAACATGAGTCATTAACCCATTTTCCACATAAACCCCAAACTTTCAAATAAGGACAATTCAACCCTCCAAGTTAATTTTCTCCAAAAATAAATTGTACCAAAATACAATTTATCTACTATTAACATAATGAAATTTTCGGAGTGTTACACAATCTCTCATACACCTTACCCAAAACAAGAACCATCAACAGCAATTAGGCCAAAATCTGCAGAAATTTAGAAATGAAAAATTACATGGAAGAGCAAAGGTTTGCCAGAAGTAAATAGCAGCAAATCAACTTAACAGCCCCTCAGACAGTAACTTAATGCGATAAGTTGCTGCTGAATAAGCTGTCAAACACCACACTTGATTATTCCAGCCTGCAGATTTGATCGACCATTTACATCGACGCCATGCCAATTGCCATAAGGTAATGTGCGCATCACCTAATTCAATTGCATCAATTAAAAAATCAATCATAGTAACAGATTATGTATAGTTCAGAGGACACATGCTTTTAGACAATCTATCAATTAATCAACTCCAACAAATGTGCATTTAACCATTGTTGATTCATTTGATAGCCAAATGAGTACAACTCGTGGTTGTTGAAATAGTTGCCAAATATTGTTGCTCTTTTTTGGTAATGAACTTGATTGGATAACATATGGGTACTTGCTTTTATCGACTTAAATAGGTCAAACCGGAAGGAACTAAAACTTATAAGTAGTTGTACGTAATCTTTATAAGGTTTCAAAGAGAAAGCATTGTATTAAGTTTAGCCATTTACCTTTTTCTTTCTCGTATATATATAGTCCAGAATCTAGCAAATTAAGGTTAGTAAACAAAAAAATAGTCACGAAAGTTAAGGTCTTATTACTCTTGTTTTGCCTTCCCCATAATAGTGTGTTTCTTTCCTTCTATGCATTACGTGCCATCCACTGTTTTTTAGAATATAGTCAGGTACGTTGGTGTTAATTTTGCATCAGGAGGCATGTCGATTAGTATTTCCCAAAAAGTTAACAAAACAAAAATGATCATACATGATCTATATAATTCCTGATGATCATAATATTCATTATAAAGAAGAAATTTACACATGATTTAAAGCTTAATTTTTTAAATGTAGTCATTAATTCATTATTTCTGGATCAACAAAGATAGTAGTCCCTTTCTTTCCTTTGCTTGTTCTTTTCCTCCTGCACGTGCTACAACCACCGCCAGCCATGATCATGCTGCAGATTCCCATCGTTAAAATTGAGTGACACGTCGCTGGGATCGTCGCTTGATGGCAATATAAATACAAGAACATCTTTGCGAGGGATGCGAAAAACGCATTAGCAACACCGTTCGAGCCACATGGCCACCTCATCTAGCTTTGAACACCCATGGTTCGATGAAGTGCTTAACCAAAAATTCAGAAACCCAAACCAAGCAAATTAACAACAAAGAAATCAAAAACAAAATACATGAATGAAGATTCAAATTTCAAACCAAATGATCAAAGTCAACAGATATATATATATACGGCAATCAACTGTGATATTTCATTAATCCAACACATTAGTTTCTTAACAATTGCATCACATACCAGAATCTAGTTGCACAAAAACCAAAATTCAGAATGAAACGACAATCCAGAGGTTCTTCTATACTTTAGGCTTTTTCTTCGCCGGTGCTTTCTTTGCCGAAGCTTTCTCCGCCACTGGCTTCAAATATTCATGGAAACTAAACCCTTGAGGCATTGGCATATGACACCATTTTAACCAAACCAGTTCTTTAAAAACTCTCATGCATATGGCACCAATATCACTAAATCTCATGCACATGGCACCAATATCACTACCACTCTGCTAGGCCTAAACCAATTTGCAAGTAATTTGGGTATTTTGTTTGAGTCTAATAGAGTAGGAGTGCCATGGGATTGTCATGTGTTTATTCATATGAAGGTATACTTGTTTTTGAACCTAGAGTTAACAAAACATTATGTAAAGCCCGTGTCCCGGTACGTTTTTGTTTATTTTATTTAATTAATTAATTAAAATGCGTACCGTTAATTGTTTTGGAGTCGGGGTTTGATGTCGTTAAGGACCTAAATGTTAAATCCTTGGTTAGGTTGGGATAAAGTTGGAAATACCGTAAAGCCTAGGGACTAAATGGGGTGTTTTGGGCTAATGGTTTGCATGGGGTCGGCCCATGAAAGGGAACCGACCCCTCCCTTCTCGTTTCTATTCCTTGGCAAACACAAGAAGTAACCAAAAAGGAAAAACCCTATATTTTTCTTCTTTTCTTGCGGCATACACAAGCATCACCGAACCCTCCCTCTCGTTGCTATCTCTCGGCAAGCACACACACAATACAAAGAACCCTAAACAACTCTACTCCCTTCCCTTTTCTTCCCTTTTCTTGCGTCGCCACCAAACCAGCGACACGCCGGCGCCGCCTTGGTCCTGTCGACGAGTTTGGAGTGTTGAGAGAGAGGCGTCGACTGGTTAGAGGAAGGAGCGGGACTGCGTGAAGGTTATTGCGGTGATTCTCGTGAGGTACAGTCCCTTTCTTTTCGTTTCTTGTTATGTCCGTTTGGTCGTTTTCTCGTCGCCGGCGATCTCGCACCCCGCCACCACCGCCGCTTGCGGCCAGGGCTGCTGCCGGCGGTGGCAGCCACGGACCACCCCGGTGGTTGCGATGTAGGGCAGTAGAGGGGTGAGTGTGTGCGTGTGTGAGTGTGAAGATGCTTTCGGAGTGTTCGCGATTACGGTTGTCGCCGGAGTATCGCCGCCGCCGCTGTGCCCCACCGATGGGGGGTGGCAGTGGGTGGTGGCCACGGCAAAACCCTAAAACCACCCCTGGCGAAACCCTAAACCTCAGTCGTTAGAACCTTAAACCGTAAACCGATCGCGAAGCGTAACCGTTTTATAAGTTATCAATTTATGTAAATTATAAGTGTGCTGTCCAGTTTTCGTTTGACCATAACTTCTCCGTCGTAACTCCGATTGAGCCGAAACTGGCGCCCACGCTTTGAGCTCGGGACCGAGTACGTTTTCTGTGTTTTGGCGGAAAACTGGTTCGGCCTCGAGTTGGGAGAAAAAGTGGTCGCAAGTTGTGCGGTTCGTCATTTTATGTGAAATTTCCTGGAATCTGCCACAGTCTTGCGAAGGCCATAACTTTTTACTCGTAACTCGTTTTGAGGTGATTTTGGTGGCCATAGTTCCCTATTCGAGTCGGGAAGGTTTTTCGTGTTTTGCCGAAAGTCTGATTTAAACCGTAGCTAGGCTGTTTTGGACTGTTTATGCAGCTGGACCGAAACTGGCAGTTTCGGATAACCGTTCGTATTTAATTCATAGTAAATTATAGAAAAATCGTTAGGAGGCGTGTAATATATCCTCGGAAAGGTATTTCAGAGCACTTTTCAACCGTGTAATAAATCTGAGTTTTTCTGGAGTTTTAGTGGTCAAATCAGGTCCCGAACAGACCTGTTCGGTGTGATTGAAAGTTAGTTTTAGTGACAGTTTTGGGGTGTGTCGCGTCGTGGGGTCCGGGTCTCGTATTGACGTATTTTATCGTACGTTTAGGTGCCGGAAAGTGATCGTCGTTGTGTGGAGCTACTTACTATTTTTAGCTAGGCGCGCACCCGATGTGAGTTCTCTCACTACAATTAATTAATAGTTGTTTATTATTACTGTAGCACGTGTGTGAAAATTGTATGCGGGATTGTTGGGGGCTAGATAGTGGGACGTCTAGTTAACATTATGTGCTACATTATTTCGGCGGGGCCGAGTCCCGACGGGGACGGAGGTGTTTTACGCAGTAGGCGTAAAAGGGGCGTTTACGCAGTAGGCGTAAAAAGGATGTCATACGCAGTAGGCGTAAAACGGGTGTTTCCCGCAGTAGGCGGAAACGTGCGGCGGGGCCGTAGACCCGACATCCGCCCGGGGATTTTTTTATATGGTGGTTATTATACTTGTTTATGATTTGTTCGTGGACTTGTATGTGGTGGTGTGATCCTCTTTGCTTTAGGGGTAATATGAGATAACCATTGTTAATTGTTGTGTTTGAATTCACTAAGCTTCGTGCTTACCCCTCCCAATTTACAGTGGCTGCAGGTATAAGTGGTACGAAGGCATGACTGGCACACACTGACGCGCAAGATGGATGGGTCGAAGGATTTGCTTATTAAACATTTTCCCGTTATTGAATAAACAATTTAATTTCCGCTGTTGACTTATGTTTTAATAACGCTCGTGGTTAGAATTATTATTTTGGGTTTAATAAATGGAGACTTATTATTAAATATGCGCGTTTAAAAATTTTTAAATTTTCTTGAAATTTTGGGGCGTTACAACTTGGTATCAGAGCACAGCTTGAGTGAATCAAACGCACCTCGGTGTGTTGGGTCTCAAGTTGCGGCTGGGAAATTTTCAAATACTTTATTAAATCTTTTTAGAAATAAAAGGAAAAGTAAAAAACCCGTTCGAGGAACGGTGATCGAGGGCGCAGTGTGTACAGTCAGCCGGAGCCAAGGGAAAGGTACAATGCTTAGTGTTTTCTCATTTTATCGCTTTCTAGATCATAGGGCATGTATGCTAGATTGCCTGAGGTAGACACTATGCGATACGTTGGATTACTTGCTATTATGATTTTCTTGCTAATTATAGTAGGTTTCTAAGTAGGTGCCCTTTAAATCGTATGCGGTAAGAGGCTAATAGCCTTAGAATATTCGATTTAGTTCTATTGCGCAGCTCTTGTTTGAGTCCAACCGTTCTAGGATAGAATCTAGTATTCGAAAGTCTATTTGTCTTGCACTGCATATGATTGGGTATTTGCGCGGCCACTCATTATGATTAACAGGGTTTTTTTATAGTAGCGAGGGTAGTGGGTGGAATATAATTCCTAGGGAGCTAGGAAGGGTGAGTGCATATGCCGGTGCGGGCATATGTGTTGAGTTGCGGCGAGACTACTTGGACCCTCGGGATGGGACACGAAACGGGTAATGATAGGTGTGGAAGGTAGTAGTAGAGCTCCTACTACCGGAAGCACAGGATCAGTACTCGGGTCGGGAAAGTCACGAGGAATTCAAGGAGTTGAGCGTATGTGTTGATAGTGTGAGTTATTAGCTGATAATAACTCTTTGAATTTCTCCTTCTTATAGAATGGTCAACACTAGGATGCGCGGTGAGGCTGAGCCGAGGGCTGAAGCCGGGATCACTGAGGAACGGATCCGAGAGATGATTGCAATTGAGGTTGCACGAGCTGTTGGTGATGCAATTCCCGAGATTATCACCGCGATTCAGGATCAACTGGTGACTCTAGTGGAGGAGCGGTTTGCAGCGATGCCGCCGCCTGTTGGGGGACAGCCCCGTGCCCGAGACTTCCAGTATCGGGATCTTTCTGCCTGCTCTCCACCAGAATTCAAGGGTGATTCTAACCCTATCGTTAGCATGCGCTGGATATCCGACATGGAGTGCGCTTTTCTGACAAGCGGCTGTCCGGATAACTTGAAGGTTCGATTTGCAGTGAATCTACTTCGCGAGGGAGCGAAAGACTGGTGCGCCACAGCATTGACTCTGGCCGAGCGTACCACTCTTACTTGGGACGAGTTCGTTGCTCGTTTCCGTGCTGAGTACGTGCCGCCGATAGAGATGGAAAGAATAGCGAAGGAGTTCTTGGAGCTGAACCAGACCACGGAGACCATAAAGGAGATGAACAAGAAGTTTACCGAAATGGCGCTATTCTGTCCCCAATATGCGGCCTCAGAAGAAATGAAGATGGCGAGGTACAAGGACATGCTTCGGACCGAGATCCGAGAAATTGTGAGCGCAGTGCAACATCCTTCGCTGTCGGCTATGATGGATGCAGCGCGGAGAAGAGAGTTAGAGTTGGAGACCCAAGCGAAGAAGAGGAAGGCGGCACAGGCAGTGACGCCTATCTCTGCAGTGCCGAAGAAATCGAAGTTTGTTGATTCTCGTGGGCACACGAAGAGTAGCGGTTCTAAGGCCCGGGATGTGAGTGGTAGAAGATCTGATGCATGTTACAAGTGTGGGCGGCCTGGCCATCTCAGTAGAGATTGCAGGTCGCCACTGATGTTATGTTTCGGCTGTAAACAGGCTGGCCATGTGAAGGCCAACTGCCCGAATGCTAGGGCAACTGATGGGGGTGGTGCACAGAGGGCTCCTGCGAATGCCCCGCTGCGCATCACCGACGGCCGTACGGGTCAGCCCGGGACGGAGGCGGCCCGAGGGAGAGTCCACCAGCTGAAGGTGGAGGAGGCGCAGGCGACGCCTAAGGTGGTGACAGGTATGTTTCATCACTCTTTTCTTTTGTCTTTCCTTTTCATGCCCTGTGTTTATGTATTGTTATTCTTTATATATTAGGTACGTTTCTAGTCAATTCTGTACCTGCGGTTGTAATGTTTGATAGCGGGGCTACTCATTCATTCGTGTCTCGCACTTTTAGCGAGAGGTTGGGTCGAGCGGTGGGACGTCTAGGATGTCCTTTATTGGTCGAGGTCGCCGATGATAGGACCTTGATGGTTACGGACGTGTATCGGGGATGCACGTTGGAAATCTCGGGTGTGAGGTTTCCTATCGATTTGATCCCTATAGCGATGCGAGAGCTTTGCGTGATAGTGGGCATGGATTGGATGGACGCGTTCGATGCAGAGATTGTTTGCCGTCGCAAACAAGTACGGGTTCGAACCCCAAGCGGGGGAGAACTGTTGATTCAGGGAGACTCGCCTAGTCGGGTTACGGCTATTTGTTCTGCGGCGAGGGCTCGGAGATACCTTCAGCATAGTGGGCAGGGGTTCTTGGCGTATGTGGTGGATACGCGTGTCGATGAGACGAAGATTAGTGCCGAGGATGTGCCAGTCGTGAGGGAATTCGCCGATGTATTCCCCGATGAGTTGCCAGGGATACCTCCCGCGCGACAGGTGGAGTTTCGAATCGACCTGATTCCAGGTGCTGCTCCGGTGGCCAAGGCACCTTATCGCTTGGCTCCACCGGAAATGAAGGAGCTTTATGAGCAGCTGCAGGAGCTTCTGGAGAAGGAGTTCATCAAACCGAGTTGTTCACCGTGGGGAGCTCCGATCTTGTTCGTGAAAAAGAAAGATGGATCTCAGCGGATGTGCATTGACTACCGGGAGCTGGATAAGCTTACGGTGAAGAATCGTTATCCTTTGCCAAGGATTGATGATTTGTTTGATCAGTTGCAGGGAGCCTCGTGGTTCTCTAAGATTGACTTGAGATCCGGGTACCATCAGATGCGGGTGCGTAGCGAAGATACGGAGAAGACGGCCTTTCGCACGCGTTACGGCCATTACGAGTTCGTGGTGATGCCTTTCGGGCTCACCAATGCACCCGCAGCGTTCATGGACCTCATGAACAGGGTGTGTAGCCCGATGTTGGATCGTTCGGTGATCGTGTTCATCGACGACATTCTTGTATTTTCCAAGACGAAGGAAGAGCACGAGGTGCATTTGCGGGAAGTGCTAGAAGTTTTGAGACGGGAGAAGCTTTATGCTAAGTTCTCCAAGTGTGAATTCTGGTTACGGGAGGTCCAATTCCTAGGACATGTCGTGAATCAGAACGGTATCATGGTCGATCCGGCCAAGATCTCAGCGGTAATGCGGTGGGAGGTGCCGAAAACTCCTACCGAGGTGCGGAGTTTTCTCGGGTTAGCAGGGTACTATCGGAGATTTATCCAAGATTTCTCCAAGATTGCCTTGCCTATGACTCGACTGACGAAGAAAACTGCAGCTTTCAGTTGGGGTGAAGAGCAACAGAAGGCGTTTGAGGAGCTACGCAGGCGTTTATGTGAGGCTCCTGTGTTAACCTTGCCTGAGGGCATGGAAGATTTGGTGGTTTACTGTGATGCTTCGTACCAAGGGTTGGGTGCCGTGCTTATGCAACGCGGCAAGGTCATCGCTTACGCGTCGAGGCAGTTGAAGCCTCATGAGGCGAACTACCCGACTCATGATTTGGAGCTGGGAGCGGTGGTGTTTGCTTTAAAAATATGGAGACACTATCTTTATGGTGTCAAGTGCACGATCTATACCGATCACAAGAGCCTTAAATACCTGATGGACCAGCAAAATCTTAATATGCGTCAGCGGAGGTGGCTTGATGTGGTCAAGGATTACGACTGCGAGATACTTTACCACCCCGGTAAGGCGAATGTAGTCGCGGATGCACTTAGCCGACATCCGGTCGGGGGATCTTTGAAGGGTTTTTGTCAGCGATTAACGGTAGTTGCACCACTCTTGGAGTCGATCGGTATCGCTCAAGAGGTGGCCGTGTTGGAGGAAAATGCTAAACGAGAGAGAGTTTCGGGAGAAATTCCGAAGTTAGTACGGGATAGTCGGGGACTGTTAACCCGTTATGGTAGAGTTTGGGTTCCATACACTGGTGGGAATCGCCAGACACTATTGGACGAGGCGCATAAGTCCAAGTTTTCGATTCATCCCGGAGCTACCAAGATGTACAGAGACCTGCGTGAAGACTATTGGTGGCCCGGCATGAAGCGGGATGTAGCCAAATGTGTGGAAGTATGTTTGACCTGTCGGAAGGTCAAAGCGGAACACCAACGACCGCATGGGAAATTGCAGCCGTTGGAGATTCCGGTGTGGAAGTGGGAGCAAATCACGATGGATTTCATCACTAAGCTCCCCAAGACTCCGCGAGGGAATGATACTATCTGGGTGATCGTGGATCGTCTGACGAAGAGCGCTCACTTCTTGGCGATTAAAGAGAGCTTTTCGGCGGATAAGCTTGCGGAGGTTTTCATTCGGGAAATTGTAACTCGGCACGGGGTGCCAGTCTCAATTGTCTCGGATCGGGATACTCGTTTCACCTCCCGGTTTTGGGAGAAGTTTCAGAATGAAATGGGTACGCGGTTGCATTTCAGTACAGCATTTCATCCTCAGACGGACGGACAGAGTGAGCGTACTATTCAGACACTTGAGGACATGCTGCGAGCATGTGTGATTGACTTTGGTGGTAGTTGGGATCAAAATCTTCCACTAGCTGAGTTCTCCTACAATAACAGCTATCACGCTAGCATCGGTAGAGCGCCGTACGAAGTGTTGTATGGCAGGAAGTGCCGGACGCCCATTTGCTGGGGCGAGGTTGGTCACAGAGTACTGGGGAGCACCGATGTGGTGCTAAGGACGACGGAAATGATCCAGATGGTGCGGGATCGGTTAATCACTGCTCAGAGTCGCCAAAAGAGTTACGCCGATAAAAGGCGATCGGACTTGGAGTTCCAAGTCGGGGATTACGTTCTTTTGAAAGTGTCACCCTGGAAAGGGGTAATCCGTTTCCGCAAACGGGGAAAGTTGGGTCCCCGATATATCGGACCATACAAGGTCATTGCGCGTGTGGGGAAAGTAGCTTACCGGTTAGAGCTACCTGAGGAGTTGAGCCTGATCCACAACACGTTCCATGTCTCCCAGTTGCGGAAGTGTGTGTTGGATGAGTCTGCAGTAGTTCCCCCTGAGGATATTCAGATTGATGAGCGACTCAACTATGTGGAGAAGCCGGTAGCCATCGTCGAGAGGAAGACGAAGACTCTGCGGAACAAAGTCATTGGATTGGTGAAGGTCCAGTGGCAGCACCGAAAAGGTTCGGAATGGACGTGGGAACCAGAAGCCGAGATGCGGGAGAATTACCCGGAGCTGTTTGCGGGCGTGGACTTCGGGGACGAAGTCTAAGCCAAGCGGGGAGAGTTGTAAAGCCCGTGTCCCGGTACGTTTTTGTTTATTTTATTTAATTAATTAATTAAAATGCGTACCGTTAATTGTTTTGGAGTCGGGGTTTGATGTCGTTAAGGACCTAAATGTTAAATCCTTGGTTAGGTTGGGATAAAGTTGGAAATACCGTAAAGCCTAGGGACTAAATGGGGTGTTTTGGGCTAATGGTTTGCATGGGGTCGGCCCATGAAAGGGAACCGACCCCTCCCTTCTCGTTTCTATTCCTTGGCAAACACAAGAAGTAACCAAAAAGGAAAAACCCTATATTTTTCTTCTTTTCTTGCGGCATACACAAGCATCACCGAACCCTCCCTCTCGTTGCTATCTCTCGGCAAGCACACACACAATACAAAGAACCCTAAACAACTCTACTCCCTTCCCTTTTCTTCCCTTTTCTTGCGTCGCCACCAAACCAGCGACACGCCGGCGCCGCCTTGGTCCTGTCGACGAGTTTGGAGTGTTGAGAGAGAGGCGTCGACTGGTTAGAGGAAGGAGCGGGACTGCGTGAAGGTTATTGCGGTGATTCTCGTGAGGTACAGTCCCTTTCTTTTCGTTTCTTGTTATGTCCGTTTGGTCGTTTTCTCGTCGCCGGCGATCTCGCACCCCGCCACCACCGCCGCTTGCGGCCAGGGCTGCTGCCGGCGGTGGCAGCCACGGACCACCCCGGTGGTTGCGATGTAGGGCAGTAGAGGGGTGAGTGTGTGCGTGTGTGAGTGTGAAGATGCTTTCGGAGTGTTCGCGATTACGGTTGTCGCCGGAGTATCGCCGCCGCCGCTGTGCCCCACCGATGGGGGGTGGCAGTGGGTGGTGGCCACGGCAAAACCCTAAAACCACCCCTGGCGAAACCCTAAACCTCAGTCGTTAGAACCTTAAACCGTAAACCGATCGCGAAGCGTAACCGTTTTATAAGTTATCAATTTATGTAAATTATAAGTGTGCTGTCCAGTTTTCGTTTGACCATAACTTCTCCGTCGTAACTCCGATTGAGCCGAAACTGGCGCCCACGCTTTGAGCTCGGGACCGAGTACGTTTTCTGTGTTTTGGCGGAAAACTGGTTCGGCCTCGAGTTGGGAGAAAAAGTGGTCGCAAGTTGTGCGGTTCGTCATTTTATGTGAAATTTCCTGGAATCTGCCACAGTCTTGCGAAGGCCGTAACTTTTTACTCGTAACTCGTTTTGAGGTGATTTTGGTGGCCATAGTTCCCTATTCGAGTCGGGAAGGTTTTTCGTGTTTTGCCGAAAGTCTGATTTAAACCGTAGCTAGGCTGTTTTGGACTGTTTATGCAGCTGGACCGAAACTGGCAGTTTCGGATAACCGTTCGTATTTAATTCATAGTAAATTATAGAAAAATCGTTAGGAGGCGTGTAATATATCCTCGGAAAGGTATTTCAGAGCACTTTTCAACCGTGTAATAAATCTGAGTTTTTCTGGAGTTTTAGTGGTCAAATCAGGTCCCGAACAGACCTGTTCGGTGTGATTGAAAGTTAGTTTTAGTGACAGTTTTGGGGTGTGTCGCGTCGTGGGGTCCGGGTCTCGTATTGACGTATTTTATCGTACGTTTAGGTGCCGGAAAGTGATCGTCGTTGTGTGGAGCTACTTACTATTTTTAGCTAGGCGCGCACCCGAGGTGAGTTCTCTCACTACAATTAATTAATAGTTGTTTATTATTACTGTAGCACGTGTGTGAAAATTGTATGCGGGATTGTTGGGGGCTAGATAGTGGGACGTCTAGTTAACATTATGTGCTACATTATTTCGGCGGGGCCGAGTCCCGACGGGGACGGAGGTGTTTTACGCAGTAGGCGTAAAAGGGGCGTTTACGCAGTAGGCGTAAAAAGGATGTCATACGCAGTAGGCGTAAAACGGGTGTTTCCCGCAGTAGGCGGAAACGTGCGGCGGGGCCGTAGACCCGACATCCGCCCGGGGATTTTTTTATGTGGTGGTTATTATACTTGTTTATGATTTGTTCGTGGACTTGTATGTGGTGGTGTGATCCTCTTTGCTTTAGGGGTAATATGAGATAACCATTGTTAATTGTTGTGTTTGAATTCACTAAGCTTCGTGCTTACCCCTCCCAATTTACAGTGGCTGCAGGTATAAGTGGTACGAAGGCATGACTGGCACACACTGACGCGCAAGATGGATGGGTCGAAGGATTTGCTTATTAAACATTTTCCCGTTATTGAATAAACAATTTAATTTCCGCTGTTGACTTATGTTTTAATAACGCTCGTGGTTAGAATTATTATTTTGGGTTTAATAAATGGAGACTTATTATTAAATATGCGCGTTTAAAAATTTTTAAATTTTCTTGAAATTTTGGGGCGTTACACATTATGAAGTCACACCAACTTTTTGTAGTTCTTTCTTTTTAGACCATCTCCAATGGGGTCACTAAATCTTACACTAAACACTATATTTGGTGTAAATGACACTATTTACATCTCCAGTAGGGTCTCTATTTTCCAGACCATATTTAGTGTAATGAATAGTAGTATTACACTATATTTGGTGTAACACTGTTCATTTACACTATTTTTTACCCTATTTTTCACATCACTTTTAAAAATAGTGTTACCCATCAGGAGAAGATTTACCATTAACACTATTTTTTAAACTACTTTTAAAATTTGGTGTAAAATAAAGTGTGATCCATTGGAGATGCCCTTAGCTATTAGTCATCATTTATATAAGTCATTTCCTACTTCAAGGTTTTGTCCTCATATTCTTTATGTCAAGATCCTTAGTGCTACAAATGTGTATTGCCAAATGCGTTAATCCCCAAAGTGATTGTGGGCACTGGTGTTTGGAAGGATGCATGTGCTTTTACAGGTAAACATTGTTGTGGTCTGTCTGAAAGATCCAGCTAGAAAAATATCAAGAGAAAACATTGACTAATGGGGCTGAAGAAAAGAACATCATCCAAAGCAGCAAGCCAAACCAAACCAGGAAGGAAACACAATGTTAGAAATGAATGAAAACACAAAAACACAAAATGGAAATCGAAATGGAAATCATATAACATTTAGGAAAACATCCAGTGGAAATATGGACTCAATTTACAAATCTGGATTCAGATGTTAACAAATATGGAAATCATCAACATACCTCGTAGAAATCAACGGAGAAATGAAAATAATGGAAAAGCGATGGAGAAATCAAAACACATAATGATACTTAGCTGCAAAATCGAAATGGAAATTTAAATGGAGATGGAAATGGAAATCTAAATCTAAACCGAAATTAAAATCGAGAGCATACCTCAGAGAAATCTCTAGGGTTTTGAAGAACCTGTGGGGAAATCAAAGCTCAAAGCGTGATTTATATGCAACGATGAGGTCGTCGTCTTGGGAGCCACATGATACAGCTGTCAAGTTGATACATGAAATCTTCCATTTATGCGCAGGTAGCAGAAAGAAAGCAAGTCTGAAACTATACAAACAGGTTTGGCTCAGAGTATAGACGTGAAATAAGGAAAAAAAGGGGTTTGAGGAAAGAAAGCAAGCTCTGAAGCAACTATTCTCGGTCATGGCCTGGGTTTAAAAGCTTGCATAGAACATTTGTACATTATGCTATACAAGTTGTATTTAAGATATTTTTTAAAAATCTTGCATAAAATAGTGGTACCTCAAGCTTAAAGACTTGTAATTAAGACAATTGGTTAAAACCAATATTAAAGTAGTAATATATATATATATATATATATATATATATTGATTCTCGTCTCTCCTCTCCTCTGAATACCCTTCTATTCTCACAAAATTTCTTTTATTCTCTTATCTCGTCTTTTATTCTATTATATTCTCTTATTCGTTCTCATTCTCCCCTATTACCACCTATACTACCCTCTCCCCTCCTTTCTCTTATATTCTCTCTCATTGTGTGCTATTTTCTTTTGTTCTCTCCCATTCTTTCTTATTATCTCGTATTCTCTCCTCTCCTCTCCTCGTTTATTCTATTATATTTTCTCCTATGTTACTCCACTTCTCTCCCCTCAACTCTTATTATCTCCCATTATCTTCCACCCTCTTATATTCTCTCTCATCCTCTCATGTTCTTTCCTCTTATCTCTTATATATGTCATGTTTCATAAACGTTTAATTCTAGCACCTTATGTTAGTAGATTGTAAAAGAAGGAAAGTGAAATTCAAAAATATTTTCATCAAATGTTAGATATCTTTCATAGGGATTCCTATACACCACAAAATTTTGTTGGTGTTAAAGCAACCATTTATGAAGCTTGCAAATTATAGTCGCATTCATTATTTATTTTGAGCCCATCTCAATTGAATCTTTTTTTTGCACATTCTTACTAATCCTCATTTGCTTACTTGTCTAGAAAATCTTAATAATCTTCTCTATCATTGACTCTCTCGATTACTCCATCTACATGAGTTTTTTATTTTTTTAATCAAAATAACACAATTGTTGTCATAAACAAAGAACTTTTTTACCTTTTAAAAAACTTAGTCAACTATACTAGATAATCAAACTCATATCTATATGGTAGGACTTCAAAATATAATGGTTTTTAACTACACTATACTCTTGGTTGCTATTACTTAGTAAGAAGTACCTAAATCTTAATTAGGCACTCTTTCATATATAAAAGAAAAATATAACTTTTTCATTCATAAATTATTAAGATTGTTCATGTTAATAAAAAACAATTACTGATTAAGATACATCAAGACCCTGTAAATATAGGAACGAGTATGATTGTGTGGAAATTTTGAAGCATTCTCGTTCACATAGGCCATAACACCATTCCAAAGGGGTGTTTGGGGTTGCTTATTTAAATGATTTATCTGCTTATTTCATTTCGCACCACAGATAAGTTATTTATAGTGTTTAGATTGGAATAAATAAAATCTGCTTAAGACTTTCTATCACCGCAAAAAAGTTGTTTTTTTAATAAGTTAATCCATATTGAATTATCAACTATTATCAACTATTTATAATTTTTTTTTTGTTATTTTACATGTATAAGTAATCCCAAACAAACCATAAATAACAATTTATTAGCCTATTAGAGCATCTCCAACAGTTTTCCCATTTTGGAGAAAATGAAGAATAAGGGAGTTTGGGTTGTTTTTCTTGTTCCATAAGCTTCCCCAAAATTATTTCCAAAATGGAGTAAGTAGGAGAGAGAATGAGTTTTTCTTCAAATATGGGGATAGCCCTAAAAATGATTACTATATGAAATCACCAATAGAATTCTTTCAAAAAAATATTTGGAGAGAGGAATAGTATTTTAATAGATAAATAAAATATTTTAATATTATAATCAAAGTTTTTATTTTCTAAAATAAGGCACAAGTAATGTTTTTAGAGATTTTAACTTTTGTTTCTCTATTTTATAGAAATTTTAGAAAACCTTATTTAAGTTTTTGGTATCATAATAAGTAATCATTTTTATAGAACTCATATGTTGGCTTTGGCCTTCACTGTTCGCATCAAATGTTCTTCCGGTTCGCTCCTCTCAGCCTTAGGCCATCCGTACCCCATAACAGCATCTTTCAAAGATTCCATGTCCACATCAGCGCCACATCAGATTTTCTTCCATCCCTCACTCGATCCCTAACGATCCCTAAACACCCGTACCCCATTCCCTCAAACCCTTTTGCCACCTCATTTATTTTAATTCTTTTATTTATACATTTAATTATTTAACAAAATAAAAATATTTATATATTTTTTAATAAATAAAAATAAGATAAATAATAAAAATTAAAATTCATATCATTTATTAAAAATAAAAATTACAAAATACAAAACACTACCAATTATGAAATTTTTGGATTTGCTCTTTTCTCGCTAAAATAGCCCTCAAAGCGTTTCCCGTAAGGTGATCATGCGGGGTTATGAAATACTCGAAGTCTTTCTCAAATCGTTTATCTCGTTCGATTTCTCGTTCGTGTTCTAACCTTTGAAGTTCGAGATCGATTTTTTTCATTTTGTATTTCATTGTATCATCAATCTTGTCGTTGAACGTCATCAACAACTGAGTAACACTTTCGTCCGTATTCGCCCCGGACGTATTACTCGTTGATGATTTTTTTGCCTTGTTTCTCCCGATGGGTCGTTGAATTTGCTCGTCATCGTCATCATCGGAAGGTTGGGTACGTTTTGAACCCCGCGATGAAGTTGTCGTCATCGTTGGAACGGCTCCCCATTTTGGACATTTTTTAGGACGTCCCAAGCTTGTTCGTGAGTGAAAGCAACTTTATGGCGTGCTAGATACCGTTCGTGTGCCGTTCGGGATATATCGGCCTCACTCATCCCGCTTGATCTATTATTGAGCAAGTTGTTGTAGATGCCGCCAAACGAATTAACTCTTTTATTGAGGTCGTTGAACTTGCTATTGAGTTGATGGATTGATCTATAACCTGGTTCACGACCCATGCGAGTAAAGAACACATGCCCGATTCGGCCCCAAAAACTTCCTACATTTATGTAAAATTAAGTATAATAATAATAATAATAATAATAATATCAATAAAAATAATTACCACCGCTTTGTGCGTTACCGACCACGGGGTCCTCCGAAACGTCAACCCACGCCGACACTAACGCGAGTTCCTCGGCTTTACTCCACGTTTGTTTGGCGGCTTTTGTTGGTCTCGGATTTGATGGTTCCGGGTTAGATTGTTGTGCCGGGATAGATTGTGGTGTGTTCGGGGTAGAAGGTTGGGTTTCCGGAACAATGTCGTCGTCGAGATTGAAGTTGGCCGGAGTAAAACCTTGTTCAATCAACCCGGGACGTGTAAATTGGTAAGGAATTTGTTGGTGAAATTGTTGGGGAAATTGTTGGGGAAATTGTTGCGGATATTGTGGCGGATTTTGTTGCGACCATTGTGGCGGAATTTGTTGCGAAAATTGCGGATGATAACCTTGTTGTGTAAACGCTTGGAAACCAAGCTCTTGATCTTCTTGCGATTGTGGTGTATTCGGTCGGTTACGACGGGATGTAGGTGTTCTGTTTGAATTCATGATGATAGAGGTGTGAAAAATAAGAGGTTGAGAGAATTTGAGAGAGTTTGAGAGGTGTGAGATTGAGAGAATTTGATAGTGTGAAAAATAAGAGGTTGAGAGAATTTGAGAGGTGTGAGAAATAAGAGGTTGAGAGGTGTGAGAAATAAGAGGTTGAGGGTTAAATATATAGTGGGATTAAATTGAGAAAAATAATTTTTTTTAGTAAAAGAGCCGTTGAACGGCATTATTTTTAA
Source organism: Saussurea involucrata (assembly GCA_033807775.1). Taxonomy (NCBI): domain Eukaryota; kingdom Viridiplantae; phylum Streptophyta; class Magnoliopsida; order Asterales; family Asteraceae; genus Saussurea; species Saussurea involucrata. The sequence continues at coordinate 114,879,841 of CM066324.1, forward strand.
AAATTTAATTTTTTTTTTTAAAAACCCTTCGGGATGGATCGGGATCCCATCCCCGGATTCCATCCCTTCCCGCTCATCCCGCTCGCCCCGTAGCCCACCCCGCATGACCCCGCTGGCCATCCCGAGCCCATCCCGCACCGGGTACGGATGGCCTTAGGAAGGTTTGATGTATAAGGGCATCTTCAATTTATTTCTCTATTTTACTCTCTATTATAAAGAGTAAAATAGAGAATGTATTATATCTTTTCCAATGTATTATCTTATTTTCCACTCTAAAAGAGAATATTTTAAGTATATTCTTTTTTATTTTGATTACATATATTTTCAATAATACCCTTATATTTATTAAGTTTATAAATTGCATCTTTATATTTTTATTTTCACAATACCCTTATATTTATTAACTTTATCATATTATTTTAACGACGTTATAATTCATATTTAATTCCGCATTAAATTATCAAAAACCAAATTTTATTAAATAAAAATGTTACATTTTCAACACACAACTAAAATTAAAATACATAAGCATTTAATCCGAATTAGAAAATATTTCCCATAATTATCAAAAACCAAATTTCATCAAATAAAAATGTTACATCTTGCTGGATCCGTTTTAGCCGACTATTTAAATTAGTATCAATGTTATTCAAAAATCGTTTTCCGTTTACATATGCTTTTATTACGGTCGTCGTTATGTACTTTTTATCTTTATCATTTGTAATGCTTTTATGTTAAAGTATGTGTTAATGACGTTTTTTAATTAATATGTTATGTTGTAAATTGTTAAAATTTATTAGTTTTTAAAATTAGTCGGATAAATTTAAAACTTAAATATAAATCTAGTTTATTAAAATTGGTATTTACCGACAAATACAATAAAAATACAATAATCTAAACAATTGAAACACTATTTTATAATTATCAAAAAAAGTTAGAAATAAAGCTGTGATAGTAAAGCCATCAGGCCTTCAGTACCCCATCCCTTCTATCTTTCACATATTCCACTCCACATCAGCGCCACATCAGCTTTTCTTCCATCCCTCACTCCATCCCTCACGATCCCTAAACACCCGTACCCCATTCCCTCAAACCCTTTTGCCACCTCATTTATTTTAATTCTTTTATTTATACATTTAATTATTTAACAAAATAAAAATATTTATATATTTTTTAATAACTCGTCGGTGTCTACGGATTCAACAACTCGTCGGTGTCTGCGATTGTGCAGTATGTCGAAAAATTTCCCTTTGTAGATTCAACAACTCGTCGGTGTCTACGGATGATGATGATGCGGTTGGTGAACCGGGTTGTGGCGAATCCATATTGTTTAATATATAGAGGTTGAGAGAATTTGAGAGAGTTTGAGAGGTGTGAGAAATAAGAGGTTGAGAGAATAAGAGGTTGAGAGGTGTGAGAAATAAGAGGTTGAGAGGTGTGAGAAATAAGAGGTTGAGGGTTAAATATATAGTGGGATTAAATTGAGAATTTTTTTTTTAAGAAAGAGCCGTTCAACGGTTATTTTTTAAAAAATTTAATTAAATTTTTTTTTAAAAAAAAAAACCCTCGGGATGGATCGGGATCCCATCCCCGAAAACCATCCCGCCCCGCATGCCCATCCCGAGCCGTAGCCCAACCCCGCTGCCACCTCACCCATCCCGAAGCCCGCTACTGATGGCCTCAGTAGCGGGCTTCGGGATGGGCTCGGGATGGGTGAGGTGGCAGCGGGGGTGGCAGCGGGGTTGGGCTACGGTTCGGGATGGGCATGCGGGGCGGGATGGTTTTCGGGGATGGGATCCCGATCCATCCCGAGGGTTTTTAAATTTTTTTTTTTTAATTAAATTTTTTAAAAAATAACCGTTGAACGGCTCTTTCTTAAAAAAAAAAAATTCTCAATTTAATCCCACTATATATTTAACCCTCAACCTCTTATTTCTCACACCTCTCAACCTCTTATTTTTCACACTATCAAATTCTCTCAATCTCACACCTCTCAAACTCTCTCAAATTCTCTCAACCTCTTATTTTTTCACACCTCTCTCATCATGAATCCAAACAGAACACCTACATCCCGTCGTAACCGACCGAATACACCACAATCGCAAGAAGATCAAGAGCTTGGTTTCCAAGCGTTTACACAACAAGGTTATCATCCGCAATTCTCGCAACAATTTCCGCCACAATTCTCGCAACAATTTCCGCAACAATTTCCGCAACAATTTCCCCAACAATATCACCAACAATTTTCGCAACAATTTCCTTACCAATTTACACGTCCCGGTTTGATTGAACAAGGTTTTACTCCGGCCAACTACAATCTTTCTTCACCCGCAATCAATCTCGACGACGACATTGTTCCGGAAACCCAACCTTCTACCCCGAACTCACCACAGTTTATCCCGACGCAACAATCTAACCCGGAACCATCAAATCCGAGACGAACGAAAGCCGCCAAACAAACGTGGAGTAAAGCCGAGGAACTCACGTTAGTGTCGGCGTGGGTTGACGTTTCGGAGGACCCCGTGGTCGGTAACGCACAAAGCGGTGGTAATTATTTTTACTGTTATTATTCTTATTCTTATTATTATTATTATTATTATTCTTATTATTATTATTATTATTATTCTTATTATTATTATTCTTATTATTATTATTCTTATTCTTATACTTTATTTTACATAAATGTAGGAAGTTTTTGGGCCCGAATCGGGCAACTGTTCTTTACTCGCATGAGTCGTGAACCAGGTTATAGATCAACCCATCAACTCAATAGCAAGTTCAACGACGTCAATAAAAGAGTTAATTTGTTTGGCGGCATCTACAACAACTTGCTCAGTAATAGATCAAGCGGGATGAGTGAGGCCGATATATCCCGAACGGCACACGAACGGTATGTAGCACGCCATAACGTTGCTTTCACTCACGAACAAGCTTGGGACATCCTAAAAAAATGTCCAAAATGGGGAGCCGTTCCAACGATGACGACAACTTCATCGCGGGGTTCAAAACGTACCCAAACTTCCGATGATGACGATGACGAGACAATTCAACGACCCATCGGGAGAAACAAGGCAAAAAAAACATCAACGAGTAATACGTCCGGGACGAATACGGACGAAAGTGTTACTCAGTTGTTGACGACGTTCAACGACAAGTTTGATGGTGCAATTGAATACAAAATGAAAAAACTCGATGTCGAACTTCAAAGGTTGGAACACGAACGAGAACTCGAACGAGCAAAACGATTTGATGCAGACTTCCAGTTTTACATAACCCCGCATGATCACCTTTCGGGCCCCGCTTTGATGGCTACGCTAAAGAGAAAAGAGCAAATTAAAAAATATCATGATTGGAATGACGACGAGTAGATTTTTAAATTTATTTTGTAATTTTTAATTTTTTAATGAATGATATGAATTTTTATTTTTATTATTTATCTTATTTTTATTTATTAAAAAAATATATAAATATTTTTATTTTGTTAAATAATTAAATGTATAAATAAAAGAATTAAAATAAATGAGGTGGCAAAGGGGTTTGAGGGAATGGGGTACGGATGTTTAGGGATCGTTAGGGATGGAGTGAGGGATGGAAGAAAAGCTGATGTGGCGCTGATGTGGAGTGGAATCTTTGAAAGATAGAAGGGATGGGGTACTGATGGCCTAACTCTCACGCTGTGTTCTCGAAACTCCTTTTAGGAGGGAAAGGAAAGGAAAGGGAGGGAAATAGGTGGAAAGTAAAAAAAATTCGTGTTTTCGAAACTTTTTTAGAAGAGAAAGCAAATGAAACGGAAGGAAAATAATAATAAGTTTCCTTCCAAAACTTTCCCCCCAAATGTGGGAGGAAGGGGAATGAAAGGAAAAGAAAGGAAAGAAATTAAAAGAATTTTAAAAAATTACTGAAATTATTAAAATTACAAAACTACCCGATATTTTCTTATAAAAGATATATTTTAAGGGTATATTAGTAAAAATTATAACTTTCCTGTTAAGAACACTAAAAAATATTTCATTTCCTTTCCTTTCGAACACAAATGAAAAAATGATTTTTCTTTCCTTTCTTTTCTCTCCCTTTCTTTTCTCTCCATTTCCTTTCTTTTCTCTCCCTTTCTTTTCTATCCATTTCCTTTCTTTTCATTTGTTTCCGGATTAGAGAACACAGCGTCAGAGAGTAAAATAGTGACCGGAAAAACGGTGGCGAACGATGTCCTTCTGCGCCAATGATGCCATAAACGGAACTGGGATCACGACACTGCAGCCGTTGAATTTCAACCATAAATGGATAGGCAATCACGATGGCCTCATGATTTTCTGCTTTCCTTCCGACTTGATTTCTAAGAAACTGAGGATTTTAGGGTTTAGTTTCACAGAGATCAAGTCGCAGGGTGCAAGCCGAATTTCATTTCCAGCGGCCGCAATTACTAGTCTGATGCTGCATCTCCATGGTCCAAATACCGTTTATTCCATCATTGCTAGCTTGGGAAATATTGTTTCCAAACAATGTCGGTGGTCTTCAATTAGATTCGGTATGAATATGATTAGACGGTAATGTTTGCTGCAAGAATCTTTTCTGTTCCTACTTTTCATGTTTCATCTTTCACTATTCTAAAAAGCTCACCCCATGGCTAAAGGTTGTATGTATCTCATGCCACTTTAATAACTAATGCACCGTTATATTTGATTATGTCTCTTTGTTAGTATTTAATATAACGTAACTTAAATTGTTTATTATCACTGGCTCATTGATTAATAGTAGAAAACATATGCTTGTGTGTATATATATATATATATATATAGATGGATAATAAATTGTAAACCATCATTTTCGTGTAAACCCTTGATTTCATAGGTTTTTTTGATAATTTTTTTATAGAATTGTTTATTTTGATGAAATTGTTTCATATAATTCATTTCTTGATGAATTTGTTTTATGAAATTTGTAGTTTCATAGGTGAAAACGAAAGTATATGAAACAGTTTCATAAGAATGAAAAAAACCTATGAAACTACAAATTTCATAAAAAAAAACATCAAGAAATGAATGATATGAAACAATTTCATCAAAATAAACAATTCCATAAAAAAATTATCAAAAAACCCTATGAAATCGACGGTTTATACGGTTTACACGAAAATGATGGTTTACAATTTATTAGGACTATATATATATATATATGATATAGAGATTTGCCGCCATAAATCACGCCTACGTAGTGGCTCCTAACGTTTGAGGACTGGCCTCGCTGCTAGGCACGTCATTTAGAACCTTGGTAATATAGATAAGATGTAGATCACAAATGAGTAGCTCATATCACCCATGGTTCATGAAATTGATCCATGATTTAATCTTTACTGATGAAGCGATTACCTAATTATTTCATGTTGTTTAGAACTTGATAAGTTATAATATAGTTATGATTATGATTATGCTTTTCTTCGAGTTGTTTCTTGCATCAAAAGACCGGATGCACTTTCCAAGCCTCTCTCTATCTGGTGTATATAATTGTAATGTTCTTTTTGGTTTTTGGGCCTTATATTCTATAGTTTGCCTTCAAATGTTGATAATGTCTTCCATTCAGTTCACCTCTGGTTTATTTTTTAAACAAGATCATAAGCTCATAACTTCTACTATTGGATATCTATAGAAACTCACTAGTGTAAAAGGAGTAAAAAACAACAACAAAATTGTCAACCATTTATCCCCTAACCCCTTTAAGTACTCACAAATAGTTTGTCAACATTGTTGGAGTGTTTTTGAAGAGCTTCCATGTGTGAGTGGCATTGAGCTCAGCAATTTCACTAGGATAGCTTGCAGCTGGCTAAAAGAATGAGGTTTGGGATATACACCTGAGAAACGGAGCAAAAAGAATAAAACCCAGTACTGCTTGATGCAGAAAAAGCTGGTCCAAGGGTAAGTCAAAGAAACAAATTTGTGTTATATGACAACAATTGTTGCAACCTATGTCTTTCCGGTATTTGAAGATTGCAGAATCAGATCCAGCTAAAGCTTTGATATAAAGGATAATCTCTTTCGTGCGATCACCTTCAAATGCCGCAGAATTCTGTTCAATGTCGCCAAGTGATCTTCAGTTGGGCAGAATTCACATGACTTCTTGTGGGTATCCATCGGTAGATCTAATATTTATTTCTTTTGAGAGATAATGACATATTATTCAACCGAGCCACCTCCATTCCATGGAAATATTCCAGACTCAAGGTCTTTTCCTTCAACTTGTTATTGATACTTCTGTAGATCTTGTCGCATCCTCATCATTTATTTTGTGAAGATGGTCTCATCTATATTATATATTATTGGCATCACAATTTCCCTAGGATAGTCAAGCAAACAATATGTGATATACTGTTCTACCTAACATTGTACATAATCAAGTATCACAATAGACTCTGAAAATTCTGTTAGGCCATGCTCTAGGAGATTACTTTAGTCCATAGAGTGATTTAAAGAGTTTTCAGGCTAGGTTGTTTACTAGAGTACCTTCAAATCCACAAATCCACGTGGAATTTCCATATATATATATATATATGTATATGTATATGTATATATATATATATATATTTCTTCTAAGTCTCCATTTAGGAATGCATTTATTATACCCAGTTGAAGATGAAAATCTTGATTCACAACCAAATGAACCAATGATACAAGTATCCTGACTGTGTTGAGTTTGCAACTGGTGTGAAAGTTTCTTGATTGTCAATTTCATATGATTGAGTGAACCCTCGGGAAATTAATTGAGCCTTCACCTTTTGCTTTGCTTTATACTTGACTGTAAATATTCACTTCCAGCCTTCAAAGTTGAAGATTCATAAGTTTCTATGTTCCATTTCTTCTAGCGCTTCCATCTCATTGTGAACTACCTATTCCATCTAGATGTTGCAAGGCTTCATGAGTGGTTTTTCGAAATTGTGTACAGTCAAGAGTAAAAACAAAAGCTCTGAAATTTGGTGGCAAACCATCATACGTGATATAGCACATTGTACATGGTCTCACTTCTTTCTTCTGAGCAAGGGCACACTGGAATCATCCCATAGAGGGAGAGAATACAGTCTACTTCTGGTTTAGTTTATTATCCAAAGTTAGAATTTTTATGTTTTTGGAATGTAGGTAGTATATGTTTTCTTCAAGCATATTTTATTTAGGCTTATAGCATTCTCTTATAAAATTGGAGCATATTGTAACTCAAGTAAATATGGGATCGGCTTATTAAAGGCTTACATCATTTAGTGGTTAGAAATCTTATTTTCAGGGATTAGAATCCTGCATTTAATTGGATGGCAAATTTGTTGAGAAGTAGAGTTTTGATCATCTAAAGGAAAAATCGGTGTGGATGGGGTGTAGTATTTATTACGTGGGTAACAAAGTAATACAGATTCTTTCTTTCTTCATACAATACAGTGTGGTGAAGCATTACCAAAGATGTATGTATCTACACATTTGGGTCATGTTATAAAGTATTACAGGTTCAGTAGTGCCTATAAAATTGTGTCAATTACCGATTATCTTGTTCCCTTTTTGTTTTGTTAGAAAAATAATTTCACGAGCAAACCGCTTTTACTTTACTCATTTATTTTTGTAAATAATAGATGAAATCAATATTTAAAAGCCTTCAAGTCCACATACATTGTGTCAATCACACCTTGTTGGAGGTCAAGGGTTCAAGCCTCACCAAAGGAGCGTGTATGCATTTTTCCGTTTATATATATTATATACTTCAAAAGTTATGAAGTTCTCCATCTAAATTTGTGCTCCCCTTTCAATTGATAATATTTCCATTTGGAGTCCATCTTTCTCTTTCATCTAGATGCTTCTTTTCCTTATGTGTACGATCGGGGCATTCGCTTCTTTGATAAGATCGACTACAATGTATGCTTTCTCCCATATTATTCAGAAACCCTAACCTTGCTTTTCATTTATGGCCAATTTTCTTCTCCGATTTTAGATCAATTCTACACAGGTATTGTTTTCAAACAGTTATCGCCTTATGCATATGGTTGGGGCCGTAAACATTCACTAATCAGCAAGGAAGGGGCTTTTGGTCGTATTCGATGGATAGGATTAGCAATTTACCCGATGAGCTTCTTGGACACATAATCTCTTCCCTCACAACTAAAGAGGCTGTTTCTACTTGTGTTTTATCCAAGAGATGGAAAGAGGTCTGGGCTAATCTTCACAATCTTGATTTTTATATTCCATTCAGGTCCCCTAATGATCATCCTTTTGGGATTTTAGAGTTAGATTCAGATTTTATTTATGCAACACTTCGTCGCTTGAAGTCACCAGAAATCAGAAGATTTCGCGTGTTTTGTAGATGTATAATTAGTTCTTGGCTGATTTCTAGATGGATCAGTGAGGCTGTTAGGCTTAAATCATATGAAATAGATATCAGTGTCTGCTGCATGGAATTGCCTTTAAGTTTCTTTACCTGTGATAGTCTCACAGTTTTAAAACTGTCTTCAAATGTGTGTGGTGAAGTGACAATCCCTGAGGGATGTTATTTCCCAAATCTCAAGTCCATTGAATTTAAGGTCAGTAATTCTCCCATGGAATTAACAAAAGATCTCTTCCGTAACTGCCCAAAACTTGAGGATTTAACCATAAGAGGAAGGATTTTTAACGGAGGAGAGGATTATTATGATATCTCTTCTCTCTCGTTGAGAGTATTAGACGTTAGACTTTATTCGTGCAGCAATTATGGACCAACTCCCAAAGTTATTCTCAATATCCCTAAAATCGAACACCTCCATATAGAGAATAAGTGTTTTGTGGAGTATGAGGTGCAGGGTCCGTTAGAACCCATCAATGCAAGTATTATTGTACGACATTGCTGTCTGAATTTAGATACCGAGCAGGATGGTAATTCCGCATATACTCTTTTGAACGGTATCAGTGGAGCAAGGTCCCTTGTATTAGATGTAGCCACAACTTATGTAAGTTTATTTTAACTATGATATGTTTTTTAAGCATTTGAACTTGTAGTAATGTTAATGGTTTGATTTTGACCCTTAATTTGTTGATCTCCTTGAAGGTACTTAGCAAATACTACATTAACAATCTGCCCACATTGCAACATCTCACCTGCCTGGAGGTGGGGATTCCCAGATTGTGTGGTTGGACTATCTTGTTTTCTATACTTGAAAACTCCCCTAATCTAGAAGTTCTTACCATTCGGAAGGTGATCATGTTTTGAAAAAACAGTCTATGGGAATTTAATAATTTATCTTCACAATCTTATCTTCTCATCATATATGATTGACATTTTGTTAATGTGTTTCTTGGTAGGTGTGTAGTCACTATGAATATGTTTCACCCATTAGAAGCTATCGTATAACAGATCTCCCCAAAGACTATGATTGGACAGAACCACATACTCCGCCTAACTGTCTCCGGTCACAGCTTGAAAATATCAACTTCACTGGGTTTTTCTGGATGAAATGTGATATGAAGGCGATGAAGTATTTACTGGGTAATGCTAGAGTTCTGAAGGAGGTAACTTTTAATTCTTATACAACTGGACAGGAAGGGGAAGCGGACTTTTGGGCGGAGTTATTGGACTATGCAGAGGCTTCATCTTCTTCTAACTGTGCGGTTCTGTTTGAAGACGTTGAAAAAGCTGAGTGGTTGGTTCCTGAAGAAGTGAATATATTTAAGTTATGATGGCGACTTGGTGAGGAGTAATGGAGTTTTAGAGGTGAAGGATAATCAATTTAATTCAAACTTCTCGTGCTTGGTCTTGTGTTGCTACCCATAAGGTGGGATGAAATAAAATTTAGTGCAGTTGTACTCTGGTTAAATAGACATCAAGGGATCATGACCTTATATCCGTGTCCTGCATTACTATGTTTTTTTCCCCCACATGTCTCCTGGTTTTTTTGCTTTTGGTTAGCAAGCTGGGGTCTTCATGGAGACAGCCTGTCTACCCTTTGGGGTAGAGGTGAGGTCTACTTGCATCCTACCCAGACCCTACCTCCGTGTGGGATATACTGTGTTTGTTTGGTTTGGTTTGATCAACTATCCGTAATCATGTTGCAGTTTCAATCTCTTGCTAATAGCCGTTGTGTAGTGTTACTTGAAAGTTTAGGCAAGGTTGAATGTGGTCCACTCTGTTGGCCATCTGAGCCAGAACAGAAGGGTGCTATGGAAGTGGTATTGATGCGATATCATGGTTAGTATTACCCCCTGGTGCTGTAGATTTACATGGGCATTGTTAATTACTTGCATACATGACTTATGTCTTCCTTGTTTAAAAGAATGTGCATTCAATTGAATCCGGTTTATGGCCACTTCCCTTAAATAGAATTTGTATAAATTATGCTAGCGGTAGTAAAAGCGAGCACATGATATTATTGGATAATGCAATGTGTGATGACTCTTTTGGAAAGAGTTCATATATTAATCAGTTAATTGGTTCAACTGATTCATATATGAACCTACAGTTAATTAGTTTCATATATGAAACACAAAGGTTCATATATGAATCACAAAGCTTCATATATGAATTAGTTAAAAAGAGTTCATATGTGAATTACATGGGTTCACATATGAACAGATAGTTCATATGTGAATCACACACGTCCCGTGTATTTGTAAAAGTTACGAAACTGCCCTTCTATTTTTGGGACATCTGCAACTTTTGACCGGTCAAAGCCGCAACTTTTGACCAATTAAAGCTGATCTTGACCGAATAAATGGCTAAGATTACTTCTCTATTTCTCATATATTTACCATTTCTCAAATGAACCTAAGGCTATGTATATATATATATCTTCTAAGTCTCCATTTAGGAACACATTTATTATACCCGATTGTTGAAGACGTCAATCTTGATTCACAACCAATGATACAAGTTTCTTGACTGTGTTGAGTTTTGCAACCAGTGCGAAATTTTCTTGATTGTCAATTCCATATTATTGAGTAAACCCTTGGGAAATTGATGCAAACCCAAATAATATTAATTCAGATGGATTGGCCCAAGATGTAGTAAGCCCAAAGGTTTGGAAAGTTTATTCTAGAAAACATAAAAGGGTAGAAAGGGAAAAGGAGGGAAATTAGTTATAACAGATTGCCTTAAAAGGGGGGAGAGGAGGCAGCGTGGGAGGTATGTGAGAATTTACTTTCTGTTTGATTTTGGCTCTTAGCTTGTGCTTTGAGAGAGGGAGGGTTTTCCCTGGAATTGTTTTTCCTCTTACTTGTTTTCCCTGTTAATCATTTCTAATCCATATTTCATCCTCAATTCTTCTGTATTAATTTGTGATTCTCCATCAGAAATTAATCGAGCCTTCACCTTTTGACACTGCCATTGCTTTATACTTGATTGTATATATCCACTTGCAACCTTCAAAGTTGAAGATTCATAAGTTTCTATGTTCCATTTCTTCTAGCGCTTCCATCTCTAGATGTTGCAAGGCTTCATGAGTGGTTTTCGGCAAATGTGTAAAGTCGAGAGAAAAAACAAAAGCTCTTAAATTAGGTGGCAAACCATCATACGTGATATAGTTACTAATAGGGTAACTTGTACATGGTCTCACTCCTTTCCTCTGGGCAAGGGCACATTGGAATCATCTCATAGTGGGAAAGAATACAATCTACTTCTGGTTTATCTATAGTTATGACTTTCTTAGGAAATATTGAATTCGGGTGAATGAGTTGAACTGGTGGTGAACTTGCTCCAAGCTCTAATATGTTATTATAATTTCTCAAGGCCACATAGATTGAGAGGGCTCGACAATCCATGGATTTAGGGACTCTGGCTCAGGAATTGATAGATGTGGGGACTATGGACGAGGGACTTGAACTCTGACTCATGAGGAAGAATTTGATTGAGGAGAAGACTCGAATGCCGGTTGATAAATCATGTAATGTTTCCCAAAGGCTCCAAGGCTAATGTTTATGTTCACCCCCCTAAATAGAAGGCATACTCTCAAAGAAAGTAACCTTCATGGAACATTAATATGTATGAACTCTTTAGTCCTATCAAACACAAAACAATTAATTTAGCCTAAAATGTTATCTATTTAAGATAGTCTTCCCTCTTGATGTTTTTTTATTATGCGATGTTAGAATTTTTATGTTTTTGGAATGTAGGTAGTAGTATGTTTTCTTCAAGCATATTTTATTCAGGCTTATTAGCATTCTCTTATAAAAAAAGAAGCATATTGTAACTCAAGTAAATATGGAATCGACTTATTAAAGGCTTACATCATTTAGTGGTTAGAAATCTTATTTTCAGGCTGCATTTAATTGGATGACAAATTTGTTGAGAAGTAGAGTTTTGATCATCTGAAGGAAAAATCGGTGTGGATGGGGTGTAGGATTTATTACATGGGTAACAAAGTAATATGGATTCTTTCTTTCTTTCTTCATACAATAAAGTGTGGTGATGTATGTATCTATGCATTATGGATCATGTTATAAATTAGTAAAAGTTCAGTAGTGCCTATAAAATTGTATTAGTTACCGATTATCTTGTTCCTTTTTTGTTTTGTTAGAAAAAATAAATTCACGAGCAAACCACTTTTACTTTACTAATTTATTTTTGTAAATTATAGATGAAATCAATATTTAAGCGCCTTCAAGTCCACATACATTGTGTCAATCGCATCTTGTTGGAGGTCAGGAGTTCAAGCTTCAGCAATGGAGCGTGTATGCGTTTTGCATATTATATACTTCAAAATTGCTGAAGTTCTCCATCTAAATTTGTGCTCTCCTTTCAATTGATAATATTTCCATTTGGAGTCCATCTTTCTTTTTCAGATCTAGATGCTTCTTTTCCTTATGCGACGATCGGGGCATCCTCTTCTTTGGTAAGATCGATTACAATGTATGCTTTCTCTCAGATTATTCAGAAACCCTAACCTTGGTTTTAGACCAATTCTACACACCGGTATTGTTTTCAAATAGTTGTTGCCTTATGCATATGGTTGGGGCTATAAACATTCACTAATCAGCGAGGAAGGGGCTTTTGGTCGTATTCGATGGATAGGATTAGCAATTTACCCGATGAGCTTCTTGGACACATAATTTCCTCCCTCGCAACTAAAGAGGCTGTTTCTACTTGTGTTTTATCGAAGAGATGGAAAGAGGTCTGGGTTAATCTTCACAATCTTGATTTTTATATTCCATCCGGGTCCCCTAATGATCGTCCTTTTGGGGTTTTAGATTTTGATTCAGATTTTATAGATGAAACACTTCGTCGCTTGAAGTCACCAGAAATCAGAAGATTTCGCTTGTTTTGTAGACGTATAGTTCTTGGGTGGTTTCTAGATGGATCAGTGATGCTGTTAGGCTTAAAGCATATGAAATAGATATCAGTGTCTGCTGCATGGATATGCCTTTAAGTTTCTTTACCTGTGACAGTCTCACAGTTTTAAAACTGTCTTCAAATGTATGTGCTGAAGTGACTATCCCTGAGGTATGTTGCTTTCCAAATCTCAAGTCCATTGACTTTAGGGTCAGTAATCCTCACATGGAATTAACAAAAAATCTCTTCCGTAACTGCCCAAAACTTGAGGATTTAACCATAAGAGGAAGGATTTTTAATGGAGGAGAGGAATATTATGATATCTCTTCTCTCTCGCTGATGGTATTAGACATTAGACTTTATTCGTGCTACAATGATGGACCGACTCCCAAAGTTGTGCTTAATATCCCTAAAATCGAATACCTCCATATAGAGAATAGGTGTTTTGTGGAGTATGAGGTGTAGGGTCAGTTAGCACCCATCGATGCAAGTATTACTGTACGATATTGCTGTCTAAATTTAGATACCCAGCAGGATGGTAATTCCGCATATATTCTTTTGAACGGGATCAGTGGAGCAAGTTCCCTTGTATTAAATGTAGCTACAACTTATGTAAGTTTATATTAACTTTGATATGTTTTTTTAAGATTTGGATTCGTAGTAATGTTAATGGTTCGATTTTGACCCTTAATTAGTTGATCTCCTTGAAGGTACTTAGCAAATACTACATTAACAATCTGCCCACATTGCAACACCTGACTTGCCTGGAGATGGGGATTCCCAGATTGTGTGGTTGGACTATCTTGTTTTCTATACTTGAAAACTCCCCTAATCTAGAAGTTCTTACCATTCGGAAGGTGATCATGTTTTGAAAAACAATTTATAGGAATTTAATAATTTATTTTCACAATCTTATCTTCTCATCATATATGATTGACATTTTGTTAATGTGTTTCTTGATAGGTGTGTAGTCACTATGAATATGTTTCACCCATTAAAAGCTATCGCATAAGAGATCTCCCCGAAGACTTTGATTGGACAGAACCACATACTCCTCCTAATTGTCTCCAGTCACACCTTGAAGATATCGAGTTCACTGGGTTTTTCTGGATGAAATGTGATATGAAGGTGATGAAGTATTTACTGGGTAATGCTAGAGTTCTGAAGGAGGTAACTTTTAATTCTTATACAACTGGAGAGGAAGGGGAAGCAGACTTTTGGGCGGAGTTATTGGACTATGCAGAGGCTTCATCTTCCTCTAACTGTGCGGTTTGGTTTGAAGATGTTGAAAAAGGTGAGTGGTTGGTTCCTGCAAAAGTGAATATATTTAAGTTATGATGGCGAGGAGTAATGGAGCTCTATGAGGTGAAGGATAATCAATTTAATGCAAACTTCTTGTGCTTGGTCTTGTATTGCTACCCACACGGTGGGATAAAATAATATTTGGTCTACTTACATCCTACCCCCAGACCCTACCTCCGTGTGGGATATTCTGTGTTGGTTTGGTTTGACTGAATATCCGTAATCTAATACATGTTGCAGTTTCAATCTCTTGCTAATAGTCCCTTGTGTAGTGTTACTTGAATGTTTAGGTTACAAGGTTGAATGTGATCCACTCTCTTGGCCATCTGAGCCAGAACAGAAGGGTGCTATAATGCAAGTGGTATTTATGCGGCATCGTGGTTAGTATTTCTCCCTGGTGCGGTAGATTTACATGGGCATTGTTAATACTTGCATGCATGACTTATCTCTTCCTAGTTTAAATAGAATGTGCATTCAATGACCATTTCTCATTAAAATAATTTGTATAAGTTATGCTAGCGGTAGTAAAAGCCAAACAAATGAAATTTTTGGATAATGCAATGCGTGATGACTCTTTCGAAAAGATGTTGCATATAGTATGTTCATGGGAATCATGTTAGTATTAACTTTCTAATTAGTGGTTTATATATAGACTAGTTGATATATGTTATTATATACAAATGCATTATGGGTCGTAGAAAATGGCAAAATTGTCATACCCTGGGTCAAGAGGTCTATACGGCGGTCAATAAGTCAATAGTAGGTTTAGTATAAATAGGGGAGGGGATTAGAGGGAAGGGGATTCGATTCTGTTCTGTGAGTTCATTAGAGTGGGAAACCGTTTTGGGAGAGTCCAGGCCTCTCGAAAGCCTGTGGAGAATTGTAATCTTTCGTTTCATTCAAGTAATTCAACTGATTTTGGCGTCAGTGTATAACAAAAATATGATCTTATCCATAGCTTATGTCGAAATTTCAGTAGAAATGCTATCTTGAAGTCAAGTGTTTTCAATTTTGTCAGAGAGCAGTGGTTTAAGTGACTTGGGTGTTAATTTAGAATGTCTAAGCTTGAATCAATAGATGTATAAGTCAAGAGCCAACTAAGATGCTAATTGTGCTCATGTATTGGTGGGAGTACCATGGATAAAGGTATGTGTATTATTCCTAACTTATTAACTCAGAGATATCCAAAAGAACAACATGTTGATTTTATGGGTGACAAGTTTTTTATGATTTATTTGGAGACGCTTCTCTTTATTTATCTGAGAGTTTTTATGATTTATTTGGAGACGTTTCTTGTTTATTTATCTGAGACAAAGATGTATGTTAAGACTCGGACCGTTGGTTTAAGTGTTTTGGGTTTAAGTACCTAAACTAAATCACGATACAAGATTACAAGAAGATTCGCAAGATGGCTCGAGATAAAATAAAGATGCATTATGACATTTGATAATAATGCCTGGTATGATTGAGGAGGAAAGTACATTAGCTTAAGTGTTATAAAACAATTCTGTAACACTTGGAACTTGGAAGTGATAAGTGTAAGTTGACAAAATCAAGATTAAGTTTCAAAGCAAAATAAGCCAAATAAGGATGATATTCATTTACACCCACAAGGTATGGACGGTAGATGGCTTGAAATATTATGTATGATATGAATGAAAGAGTTCAAGACAAGAAAAGAATAGTAATGAGGAAGACAATGGTGAACAACATGGAGATATGATAATTATATATATAGTGTGTAGACAAAAGACACAAAATGAAAGAGTTAAAGATATTGTGATTATTGTAACAACTAGTATAAGTCGTATTGTACCTTTGATAAATATTCAATCACGAATAATCAAGGTGAAGTCCTTGTAAAAACCTATTTACGGGCCCTAGTTAATGGTATATGATAAAAAACCTGTAACCGCTTTAGTGAATAGAAAGCTTAAACAGTAGAGTTCGGGGCTTATGGAATTAAAAGTTGATAAATTATATAGCCTGAATAAGTAAAGTTAAAAATCTAATCTAAGTAAAGTTCTAATCCAAGGGGCTGTATGTTTACCTCTTAATAGTTCCATTAAGAGGCAACCTCTGAATCGCTAAGAGGTAAATCATGTTTGGCAAAAAAAATGTCTGCCTCTTAATGGTTCTGAAACCCTCTGAATGATATAGCATCCTGAGCCTCCGTTAATCATTCAACACCCTGATTTCATTCTAAACAATTACCAAGCAACCATATTTTATTTTGCACTGTATAATAAAATCCTCTTAATCATTCTGCACCAAACCATTCAGCAACTGCCAAACAGCCCCTAACACTTGGATTTATGCTTGTGAGAAATAGAAAGAGCAATGGGTTCTTTATCCTTGGATAGTTTTAGACTATTATGGATGCACAAGGAAAAGCAGGATAAAGCTTTACAGCTTAACAAATATATGCTTATTTTATACATTTAAATTTATATATATGTTTTTGTATTCTAGACTTGTATAAGAGAAACATACACATAGAAATGCATCCTGATATCCTTGAATTTTCCGATGTGCATTCTTGAAAAGTGGAGTGTAACTTTTGCTGGAAAATGTGTTGGATGTTCAAATTTTGAGAAATTTCCTGACCCAATCTTTTGACACAACATGGGTTCCATAGGGTAGGTTTCAAATGTTAATTGAATTATTTAAACTTGAAAGTTGAAGTTTTGCAGTGTGCTTTACTTTCTAGGATTATTTTGCATACAAAGGTCCAAATTCAACATGTTTGTTTCTTACAATGTTGTTTGGGGAGTGAATGATGATTATTTTATTTGCAAGGATGTTGATGCTTCATCTATCTCGATAGAGAAGGATGTAAAGTTCTTGTAAATACAACATCATGTCTAAATATTTATGGTTCAACATTGAAACGAATGATCCTTTATGCACGACTCTGGTTAAAAATAATGCATTAACTATAGTCTAGACAAACTCGGATGGGGCTATCAATCGTCGTCGTATTAAGTTAATCGATACACAATATTTGTTCTTTGAGGAAAGATAAAGCTTTATTCGATCATCCAATTCTCAATGACATTATTTGAGCTTTAAGCCCTAATTCATAAAGGTTGTTTGGGTTTGAAGTTTGAACTACTAATATCAGAAAGAAAGCTCAAGTATTTGTGTTACTCGATTGAACTCCACATAGGCTCTATAGTAGTTCGATAGGTGTAATGCTTAAAGTTTAAGGTGTAATGCATGAGTTTGATTTTTTCTCTTGCAAGGTTCAATAGATATTACGTTAGGCCTTTTATTGATTAAATGTAATGTATGGATGTGAATTGTTAATTTAGCATTGTGTTACTCGGTGGAGCCATATGTAGGCTTAATAGTAGTTCGATAGTTGTATTGTAGGAATCAAATTTGTTCTGTTGTAGCATTGTGTAATGCTTAAAGTTTAAGGTGTAATGCATGAGTTTGATTTTTTCTCTTGCAAGGTTCAATAGATATTACGTTAGGCCTTTTATTGATTAAATGTAATGTATGGATGTGAATTGTTAATTTAGCATTGTGTTACTCGGTGGAGCCATATGTAGGCTTAATAGTAGTTCGATAGTTGTATTGTAGGAATCAAATTTGTTCTGTTGTAGCATTGTGTTACTCGATAGAGCTTAATATTGGCTCAATAATAGATTGATAACTGTAACGTATGATTTGAGTTGTTTTGTAACAATGTGTTCCTTGAGAAAGCTATATAAAGGCTCCATAGAGGTGCCAAACCTTCCCGTCGATGTGAGCTCTTGGGGAAGATCAGCCTGTGAAGCGATTCACTTTCATGAATCCATTTTTGTTCTTTCATTCCAGGTAAAACCCGTTGTAACATACAAATCGAGTTGATACTTTTGTAGCATTGTGTTACCAATAGTCCAATAGAGCTTGGTGTAGGTTCGATAATAGTTCAATATTCGTAATGCATGAACTTGAATTGTTCTCTCATATTGAATTCCCACAACTAACATCAATGTATCAACCATGAAAAATGCTAGGTAGCCTCATGCGTTAATCACAAAAACTACTCTCTTGTGGTTGGGAGGAAGCTTGTACACATGAACTTGTACCATGCAAAAGCTTATGGCTTAACATTGTAAGCATCAATGGATTGTACGTTTACTTTGAGAGAATGCCTTCAAACTGTTCACGAATTAGCTATAGTAGCCATCATTACGTTCATTTATGTGGGTCTCTATTAGGTCATGCTATTCAAGCAAACCATAAATAAAGTTGACAATTTCGTAGGGCGTTATAAAGGTGTGTCGTTCGAATGGTGATATCCATGGCTACCGATTAGGTTAACGAAGGTTTTAACTACACATAATCATGATTCATCCTAATGCTATAACGTGTTACTTTATGAAGGACATTGTGTACATTACATTTAAGACCAAAACCATGTTCCGTCAACACTTATTGCAGATACGATACTACTTACTCCTAGATGCCTCCAATGTGCAAATCGATACTCTAGCAAGGGTTTTAGATCATTGTGAATTAACTAAGAACGGGTACAATAGGTGCTTTATAAGAGAATGATGGTTTTCCAAGAAAAAACCAATAGTTTGAAAGTGATGACTTTACATTTTTGTACAAGGGGTTACATTTGAAAGCCTTAGCAAAGATCTCATCAAGGTGAGCTTTGTATTCAATATGATACAAGTACAACTAATATTTATACTTGTATTATGTGTTATGCATGTTTTCATAAGTACCCCTCTTACTCTTACTACATGGCGCTTATCTAGCCAACGTTTAGATCCTAACCTACCCCAAACTTGTCTGACGGTTGCTTGTTTTATATGCTAGTTTAAATGAAATCGGGATGTTGAAATGAAAACATGCATAAATATACAAGGTCGCTTATCAAGGTCGTCTATGTAACTTGAAATGAAATCGGGATGTTGATTAGGTAAATATACACCTTCCTAGAGTTTATGATTATTGTTAGATTTAAAATCAACCATCTGATAGTTTATCTTTACTATATCATAAATCATTTACCCGTGTTTTTAAAATATCTTAAAATTCAAGTTTATAGCTAATTACTCTATGGGTACACTTTCTTCAATCTCCATGTTTGAATTCCATAAAACTGTCTATTAATTGATAAAAAAAATTCAAATACAAGATAAAAGTTGACCCTTACTGACAGTGATACACCAAAATATTCCATAAAACTGATAACTAACGAGTTAAGGAGGCAAATATGTATATAATATATATGTATATGTGTGTGTTTATTTATTGTCTTGAACAATAATGATTAAGTTATTAACAATTTAAAATTCATATCAAACGACAAAACAAAAGAAATTCGAAATTCTAACCGATATTAACGGGCAAATTCGAATCAAGTATCAAAATACATATATTCGAAAAATCGAAAGTACACAAATTGTAACGTTATAACGCGTCATGGAGGGTCATGGCGTGCCATGACGCGCCATAACGAGCTCGACGCCTTATCTCGACACCAAGGGATAAAACGTGGCAGCAAGACCACGTCTCAACGTCAAGGTGAATTTTTTTAAAACATTGGGCGCCACATTAACCCCCATGATGGTTATCTAAGGAGTCGCACATGGACACTTAACAAATATATTTTAACAAAGTTCTAAAAAAATTATTTTAACAAAGTTAGCATAATGTATTGAGGGGTCATTTACCAAATGCTTACCGAATCATTTATCTTATCGGCGGAAATAACAAAGACCGAGAATATTGTAAACGCTTACCAAATGATCTACTAATTGAAAATATTACTCGATAAAATAAGTGAATGCAGTTACTCTTGCCCGTACCGTTTGGTAAATGGTCCAACAATCCATAACGACTTTCAAATTATGATGACTGACAACAGTGGCCAGACTTCAGGACGGTCCATTTGAGCCGGGTCCTGGGCCAGCCATAGGCTGGTTGGGCCAGCCGGGCCGAGTCGACGGGGATTAGTCGGGTGGCACCCTTAAGTGGGAGCCCGGATACCCCGAGAACGTGTGTGTGTTCTACTGCCGTTCAAAAAAAAAATTAATTTATGAAGAGGAGTTATTGACTTTCTCTAGTTGTTAACAAAAATTAAAAACAAAATTGCTAAGAGTGGGATTCAAACCCCAGCCCTCTTGAATTGCAAGCAATTACAAAGTCTAAACAAACCATCTTGCTGGATACTGATTTTAGTTACAAATTCTATTTAAAAATACTTAAGGGCTTTCTCAAAATTAAGCGGGTGCACCTTCAAACGGGCTATATGTAATAACCAAGACTAGTTTAGAAGCTTTTAATGTCTTGTGGGAGAAATGGTCAAAGCTGAAAGTTGAAGGGGTAAGTGTAAATATGGAATAAGATATAAAACACCATGATTGGGCTCAAAACCCTAGATGTCATTATGTGGTGGCGGCTAAGAAGTTAGAGAGACAGAGAAGGAAATTTTGCGTTCTAGTGAGATTGAAGGAAGAAATCATCATCCCGTGAAATTGGAAGGAGTAGGTTGGAATTCGTTTCTACATCAATTTCCATCAGGTATTTCTTAATCTAATGCTGTATCTGATTTCATGATTAATCGTTGGGTATTAGAGGATTTTCTTGAAGAGATTAAGAATATCTAGAGAGAATTAAATACTTTAATCTTGTTTAAATAGCAAATGAATGTTAAGAAATGGAGTTAAAACAATTATTAAATCATTTTTAAGTAATCGCGCTGAATTGAAATCGTGAGATAAAGTTCCTTTTGACCAGCCGCAGTATCGGTATGTTGCATAAGAAATGTCCCGGTACTTGGGGATTCAAGTCTCGGTACTGTGGTATGCGAACTCCCGATATCGCGTTTAATTTCTTGATTCCCGGTAAGTGATGTCGAGACGTCCCGATATGTTGCATAGTCTCGGTAGTTTCAAGTACCGGTTGTTAGAATAAGTGAGTAGGTTGATAGATTGAGAGAGACACACTTGAGATGGTGGCAGAATCAGCCGTTTTCATATATTGAGAGAGTAATACAAATGAAGTGTCTAACCTAATAAGGAAACCCTAAGAGACTATTTATACAAAGAGAAGTAAGACATAATTACAGAAAGGACCCTGAACTATACATATTGACATTTAATACTCTAACATCCCCCCTCAAACTCAAGTAGGGGAAGAATGAGACAAATTGAGTTTGGAAACAAGAGCCCGAAAACGCCCTGGAAGATGAGCTTTGGTGAAGATATCTGCAGTCTGATCAACAGTGGAGATTGAAAAAAGTTTAACCGTCTTGCGTAGAACATGTTGACGAGTGAAATGACAGTCAATCTCGATGTGCTTTGTACGCTCATGAAAGACATCATTGTGAGCAATCTGAATAGCACTAGTGTTGTCACACCATAATGGTGTTGGGGAAAATTGATGAGCACCCATATCAGATAGTAGCCAGCGTAGCCAAACAAGTTCCTGAGTAGTGTCAGCTAAGGCTCTATATTCCGCTTCGGTGCTGGACCGAGCTGTCAGCGACTGTTTCTTGCTGCGCCAGGAGATGAGAGAGTCACCAAGGAAGAAACAATAGCCTGTGGTGGAACGACGGTCGGTAATGTCACCATCCCAGTCTGCATCTGAGAAGGCACGAAGCTGTAAGGATGACGTGGATGAGAAATGAAGCCCATGAAACATCGTCCCTTTGAGATACCGAAGTATACGAAGAACAGCAACATAGTGATCTGAGCACGGGGCAGCCATGAATTGGCTAACGATATGAACTGCATAGGCAAGATCTGGTCGAGTAACAGTCAGGTAGACCAGAGATCCAACAAGTTGACGGTACCGTGTTGGATCTTTCAGCGGGGTTCCAGCATTCGGAGCAAGGTGCAGATTTTGCTCAATTGGTGTAGATGCAACTTTGTTGTCCGTGATCCCAGCTTTGGACAATAGATCTGAGTTGTACTTGGCTTGACAGAGATAGATGCCAGAAGAGTCTGACAGAACTTCAAGGCCAAGAAAGTAGTGTAGTTTGCCAAGATCTTTCATCTCAAAACAAGAGCTGAGAGACTTTTTGAGGTGAATGATACCTGTAGAATCACTGCCTGTAATGATCATATCATCTACGTACAACAGAAGTAGGATAGTACCTGCAGCAGTAGTCCGAGTAAACATGCCAGAATCATAGTTACTTGGAGAAAATCCCAAGGAGATGACGGTGTTGCTAAACTTTTCAAACCAAGCACGAGGAGCTTGTTTGAGGCCATAGAGGGCTTTTCGAAGTCGACATACATGTCCCTGACGGGAGGTCACACCTGGAGGGAGTCTCATGTAGACTTCCTCTTCGAGATCGCCATTCAGAAAGGCATTTTTGACATCCATCTGATAAAGTGGCCATTTCTTGGTGGCAGCTATGGCGAGAAGACTACGAACTGATGTGACACGAGCCACAGGAGCAAACGTTTCCTCGTAGTCAATGCCATATTCTTGATTGAAGCCTTTTGCCACAAGGCGTGCTTTGTATCGATCAATGGATCCATCAGACTTGGTTTTGATTTTGAAGACCCATTTGCAACCAATGGGTGACTTTCCTGGTGGGAGAGGAACAAACTCCCATGTATTGGCTTTGTCAAGTGCCTGAAGTTCCTATGTCATAGCTTGCTTCCAAACAGGGTTAGAATCGGCTTCCTTGAAGGAAGTTGGTTCATGGGTGGACAGTAAAGTGGCATAACAATGATAACCACAAAGGTGAGAAGGAACTTGTCTTACCCGAGCGGAGCGTCGTGCTTCATCTTGTGGTTGAGAGGAGCTAGGATCCATAGACTCAGCAGATGGCTCAGAAGTAGTACTTGGAATTGGTGCAGATGATTGATCGTGATCAGATGGCACAAATGGGGCCGGTGAAGGTTCTGATGGAACAGATGAAGGTTCCGGTTGAGAAGAGGCGGAAGGAGGTGGAACAGATGGCACAGAATAAGGCTCAGATGGAGGTGAGTTAGAAGGAGGTGGGACAGATGGTGAGGTCAGTATGGAATCAAATTGTAGTGAGTCCAAAGAGATAGAGTTATCAGTGAAGAAGGAAGTGGAAGGATTGGGTATGTCTTGAAATTTGGACACTGTTGAGAAGGGAAGATGTCCCAGAATGTGACATGACGGGATATACGTAGTCTTTTAGAAACTGGATCCCAACAACGATAACCTTTGTGTTCAATACCGTAGCCAATAAAGCAGCATAATCGAGAACGAGGTTCAAGTTTGGTGTGTTCATGAGGTTGCAACTGAACAAAGCAGGCACAACCCCATACTTTTAGGAGTTCATATGCAGGGGAGACCCCATGGAGCATTTCATAGGGAGACTTTTGATTGAGGATGGGAGACGGGTGACGGTTGATGGTGTAGACAGCCGTGAAGGCAGCTTCGCCCCAAAAACGTTCTGGACACTTGGCTGAGATTAATAGAGTACGAACAGTATCGAGGATGTGGCGATGTTTACGTTCTGCACGTCCATTTTGCGGAGAGGTGCCTGGACAGGAGTACTGAGAAAGAGTACCCTGAGATCGAAGAAAAGAGAGGAGAGAAGATTCTTTGTATTCCATAGCATTATCTGCTCGAAGAATCTTTATAGGTTTGGAAAACTGGGTTTGGATCATACGAGCGAAGGTGATGTAGATTTGAGGTAGTTCGGAGCGATGTTTCATGAGATATATCCATGTAAAGCGTGTGTGATCATCGATAAAGATAACGAAGTATCTATAACCCCCCATGGATGGATGTGGGGCTGGCCCCCAAACATCAGAGTGAATGAGGTCAAAAGGGGAAGCATAATTAAGTTCATTTAGTTGAAAAGGTAAGGCATGGTGTTTGCCAAGTTGACAGGATAAGCAAGAAATGTTTTCAGAAGAGGTGTTGCCTAACAGTCCTGAACTAGCTAACAGTTTTATCCTAGCTAGAGATAAATGTCCTAGTCGTTTATGCCACAATTCAAAGGAAGGGGTACTGGAAACAGAGGCAACATGATTTGAGGATTGTAAGGGGAGACGAAGGTAGGCCACTTCAACCATCCGACCAACTTTACGGCCTACTCCAAGGATCTGCTTGGTCTTTGGATCCTGCACAACACAACCAGTAGGATGAAACAAAACAATTAGGCCGGATTCCATAAGTTGAGTGATAGAAATCAGACTCAGAGATAAGTTTGGAATATGTAGCACATCAGGTAATTGAAGGTTGGTGGTAGATACAGTTCCACTGAAAGATACGGGTAACCGAGTGTCATCCGCAGTGCGGACTGATGAGTACATGCTGGAGGTTTGCTTAGAGATAAACCCGTCAGCCTTAGGTGTCATGTGGTTACAGCAACCAGAGTCGAATAGCCAAGGATTGCCTGGTGTTGAGATATTGCACTGAGAATTCATTCCCATAGAACCTGTCAGGAGTCGCGATATTAGGTCTTGGTTTTGTCGCAGGAGTGCCATAGGATCAGGTGATGAGTTGGTGTTATGCATAGGTGATGAGTTGGTGTTATGCATACCCATAGAACCTGTCATGAGTCGCTTTATTTGGTCTTGGTTTTGTCGCAGGAGTGCCACAGAGTCAGGTGAAGAGTTGTTGTTATGCAGTACCTGAATTGGCGGTGTAGAGGAGTCTGGAGTGATTGATGCAACAAAGGACTGAGTACGCAGTTGCCTTAGATTACCGGAGTGTCGTTGATTACCTGAGTTCCTTGGATATTTTAGACAGTCAGACCCATAGTGTCGTGGTTGTGTGATCCCACACCAACGACATTTTCGAATTGGGCAGTTGAGAAGAAGATGAGAAGTAGAGTGACAATATGAGCAGTCACTGTATTGAGACTCGGTACTGAGAGCCATCTGAGTTGAGATATGGGGTTGTGAACAGTGTCAAGTCGCAATGGTCAGTTGAGATATGGGGTTGTGAACAGTACCAAGTCGCAATGGTCTGTTGAGATATGGGGTTGTGAACAGTACCAAGTCGCAATGGTCTGTTGAGATATGGGGTTGTGAACAGTGTCAAGTCGCAATGGTCATGAACAGTACCAAGTCGCAATGGTTATGAACAGTACCAAGTCGCAATGGTCTGTTGAGATATGGGGTTGTGAACAGTGTCAAGTCACAATGGTCATGAACAGTACCAAGTCGCAATGGTCAGTTGCGACTTGGATGAGTGTGTGCGTTGCGACTTGGATGAACGTATGGTGTTCTTGAGTCGGGTTTTGCAAAACAGATCGGTTTTGGCTGAAAATTGGTACGTAGGTTCGTGATGATATTCTGAGCAACTTTAAAACTTGGAATTTTGTCAAAAAACCAACAGAGAATGGATTTTCTGAGCAAAATCGACAGCAACAAAATAAGGGAAATAAACTTGAGAATGCAGATCTGAAAGATGGTTGAGGATGCTTACCTAGAGCTCTGATACCATGTTAGAATAAGTGAGTAGGTTGATAGATTGAGAGAGACACACTTGAGATGGTGGCAGAATCAGCCGTTTTCATATATTGAGAGAGTAATACAAATGAAGTGTCTAACCTAATAAGGAAACCCTAAGAGACTATTTATACAAAGAGAAGTAAGACATAATTACAGAAAGGACCCTGAACTATACATATTGACATTTAATACTCTAACACCGGTAAGTAAGATTCGCGAGTTCCGGTACTTGTGGATTTAAGTCCCGGTGCTTATTTGATTTGAGAAGTACCGATAATTGATTTGAGAAGTCCCGGTAGGTGAAAGGGAGTGAATTCCCGGTGCGATGGAAATTATTTAAGCAAAGTTGGTTGGATTTCTTTTGTTGGACCTTTTTCCTCAAAGAACCAAGTGTGAACCCAAACCAACTTATGGACCGAATTAAATAGAGATATGGGCCGAGAATTTGGATTAATGGTGGTCCAATAATTAAAATTTGTAGTGGATTTGATGGACCAAGATCCATTTAATTAAATGGATTGTTGCTAATCTATTAATTTATGGAAATGGTGTTTACTTATTGATTTGAGTTAAGAATTAGCTATTTGAGCAATTAGGATCCGATATTTTATTAGTCGGACGTATTCGATTGTAACCTAGCCAGTAAGGTAATTTAGAGTCTGTCGAAAATAAGCTGGAATTTAAATTGTTAGATTTTGACTTATGCTTCCTAATTAATAGGCATTCTACCTAGTGATCAGGAGTGTAAGCGAGAAGTTTCGAAGCAAGCGCCAGGTGAGTTTTCTAACTAAAATACGTGTTATTTTAATATGTTTTCTAAAGCGAGTACATGATGAGAAATGCCATGTTTTATTCTTATGTTTTTTACTACATGAAAGTTGTTTACAGTTTTAAATGAGATTTGTAAATGATTTATGGGGCGGACCTATTCCGTGTATGAATTATGGGGCGAACCTATTCCGTGTATGACTTATGGGGCGGGCCTATCCCGTGTATGACTTATGGGGCGGGCCTATCCCGTGTATGACTTATGGGGCGGGCCTATCCCGTGTATGATTTATGGGGCGGGCCTATTCCGTGTATGATTTATGGGGCGGACCTATTCCGTGAATGATTTTATGTGAAAGATTTTAAATGTACAACTATGTTAAAGTTTACTATTTAAAGTCTTACATATGAAAGTTATGAAAAGTTATGTGAGAGTTTCTTGCAAAGATAATTGAAAGTTATAAACTGTTTTTAAATGTTTTTGAGAACTGTCAGGAGGGACTCACTAGACCTCATGGTCTAACCCTCGCATTTTCCCAAACTAAACCTTTTCAGGTAAGCTGATAGTAGAGGCTCAAGTAAGTCAGCAAGCGCGGGATAAAGTAAGATGCAGATTCAGTCAGTGCCACTCATACTTCTAGTGATAGTCACTCTCAGTTGTGTATAGGTTGTTTCCGCCAACCTAAGTTTTTTTAGACAGACGTAATCAAATTTTATGGACCCAGTTTTGTAACTGTTTAATAAACCGCCTAAACAGCGGTCCGGTTTGACCGATCTGGCCACTTGATGTCAAATCGCTCGGTTAGAGAATTTACCAAACCGCCACTTGTGGTTTGGTTTGTGGTTTGAGGGGTTAAACCGTCCAAACTGGACCGTGAACATCCCTACCCTCGGGGTGAAGGTAGGTTTGCCCTTGACTGACAGTCTGACATTATAACAAATAAACGGTAAAGACCCATTTGTAGTTTTCACTAAAAAAAGAATACAAATATGCAGTTTAGTCTAATTATGATGATGTTTAATGCGGATATTTTGGAGCATTCCCAGTTTCCCACCACTAAAAAAAGAGTAGATTGCATCGTAGGTCATGTGGGCTATTCACAATTTGAATACAGTTTCTCATTTAAAATAAGTACATTGAGCATTCTAAGAGCATCTGCAAACGGTCGGTTCATGATGCCAACTCACATACCATGGATCGGTCCATTTATTTTAACTATCATTGAGAATGTGAAGGTTCTTGGCCACATAGATGAATCGGTCCTTGCAGAGGAACCGATTCATTCTAAAAAAAGTGGGACCCAACTACTAAATAATAATAAAAACTAGTTTTTTATTATTTAACAAACAAACACACAACACACAGCTACTATTTAGGGTTTTTCTTTTAATTTCTTTTATTATCAAACCAAATTTATACTTATCAAATTTAATAAAAAACTGTTTTTATTATTTAACTTGTGGTAACTTTCAATTATTGTAAATTTTAATCATTCAAAAAATGGTTTAAGAACTTAATCATTTAAAAAGGGATAGTTCATTGATTTTTTTTGAACTTTTCCTTTTAATTATTGTGATTTTTATTAATTATTATTGTTTTTTAATTATAATATATTTTTAATTATTCTCTTTTATCATTATAATTTTATATTATTAATGTTTTTATTAAATTAATCATGGACCGGTTCATGATTGGGTGTGAAAGGTTTATGAAATGTGTAGAGAAGAGAAAACTGATGTGGCCGAAAGAGAAAGCTGATGTAGCACAGTCATGAACCTCTTAAGAGGTCCATAATTGTGGATGCTCTAATGTTTACATTTTGTTTCGTTCTAGTCCCTGACACTAACACCTTTAAAAAACATCGGTTAATTGAGAGACAATAAAGTCATTTAACCTATTAATTAAAAAATCATTTTAAAACACCAATAATTGAGGCCACATGTTCCATCCCTCTCTTTCTTCGACCATTTTTCACTTTCGACCACACTCATCCTTCCCGCATCTCACGACATACTTCCACTATATATAAAGACCTAATCAAATGAAAGCATGACAGTTTATGATAATTCTGAGATCTAGTATGAACAAATTATGTTATTATATTAATGGTATTTATTTAATTAACATTTAAGGGTATATTATTAATTTGCTTAATTTAATTAAATAAAAAAAATTCTTGACAATTTTCAGTCAAGGAATATGTTTCCTTTATTCTCTCAACAAACTGATTTTCAAAGTTATCGACTTATGTATTCATTTAGATGAAGATATCATATTTAATTGTTAGTATAATCAACAAGATAGTTGCTGGAAGAGGAATAAGCCTTGTTTTCTGTATTTGTGATACGTACGTGACGAACATAGGCAAGAACCCGACTTACGTAACTATGTCTATCAATTTTGATGAAGGCTTAGAATTTATATGGATATTCAGATATGGGAGAATCCAGATGATTTTGATACCAAACTTTCACCATAAATTTGTTGGTCTCAACCACATATTTGTGTATAATACTCATAGAATCTGACCAAACACTTGGAACTATTTTTGTTAACTCATCGGATATTACCTCTTTTGATATCATGTGATCCATTGTCTTAGGTTTCAGATATATCATCTATCATATATTACTTCACATAAGTTCCACTATTTTTCATTCGGTACTTTAATATTCGATTTATATTCATTCATACCAATATCATTACCTTCACAAAACTCATTCAGTTCAACCTATCAATCTTATCAACACAACTTCAAACTTCAAGCCTGCCAAATTCAATTGATACAAAATCAAGCTCCCAAACTTGATTTTACTAACAAATCAGTACCCAAATAATGAGCAGATAAATTATGATTACTAACTCAGAGAAATCGATTGAATTTCCTTACCAAATCAGTTCTGAAATTTGGCTTTCTCTTCTCTGCTCACAAACCGACTAAACCAAGAAATTGAGATATTTCTCAATCTTTCAGCCGACCTATTCTTTAAATACAAATCATCTACCAACAATTGACATAACCAACCCCTCAAAGTTTATGATTTCACAATTAACTTGAACTTTGAGTTAATTACACTTTCAACCCTGAAGTTTTACATTCACAATTAGTCCAAAACTTTGACTAATTACTCTTTCGACCCCTTCATATTAAATATAACATAACTTTGATCATGGAAATTCGGGGTGTTACAAATCTCCCCAACTTGAAAATGATTTCGTCCTCGAAATCGAAGTTAGGTAGATAAGGGAGGATATCTATTCTTCATATCCTCTTCAGCTTCCAGATCTTACAATATCTTTCCACGAGAATACCTTTAACATTACTCGCTCCCCAACTTGGAAACAACATAAAATTCTATTGGTCTTCTTTGGTTATTAGTCGAAGCTTTACTTATCCAGCCTCTATTCCTTGATCGGAACCCAAAATCGAAATTTTCTAGTAAACTTATTTCTAAGACGTGGTTACCAGGAGACAAACTAGTCCAGAATCGGGTTGAGTCACAACCACCATTGAAAGCTAGCCTTTTGATTTAGACCAATAGTAGGATTTGGTTGTCCACATTATCTGCCACTTGTTACCGGCTCATCGTCAAACATACACACATCGCACCAGAGATTCTCATCTGGAGGGCTCGACGAGTTAACTGCGTGGCACGAATTAGTCGTACTATACTTAAAACTCTTTCAGGTGCAAAAACATCATCAATAACTAAATCACCTCCAATTGCCATAACAATTAGAAACAAGTATGTTTACATAACAATATATTCATAATAACAGTAGCTAATTGAAATTATGAACATACTATACATAAGAATCCTCGTTACCATCATCACAATTCTTAATTCCTGTATTTCCGTCGACTCTTAAGACCATCTCGTCTTAGTATTTTTACCCAATATCACAAATCATATCTTAATCATCTCAGCTTAAGTCTAGGTATATTCACGATCATACCTAGTTCACTTAAACTACAGCTCTGATACCAAACTGAAACACCCTGAAATTCTCAATAAATTTAAGCCTTAAATTTATCAGAATTTACCATCATAAATACAAAAGCACAACTCTGGTATTCCTCGACACTCATCCTTTTGTAATCCATCTCGAGCTAGCACCTGGTAAGAAAATTGAACTTAAAACGATTAGGCTTACACCTAGTAAGAACATCCAAATTTCAAATCAAACTCTTTAAAAGCTTTGAACCCAACATTGTAACAAATAGAGTACATTAACCTGGTCCCAACTTTCTTACCGTATACATAATATCCTTCGATAACAGGAATCGTATCGGATTCCATGAAT
This sequence comes from Saussurea involucrata, assembly GCA_033807775.1. Classification (NCBI taxonomy): domain Eukaryota; kingdom Viridiplantae; phylum Streptophyta; class Magnoliopsida; order Asterales; family Asteraceae; genus Saussurea; species Saussurea involucrata. Next base: position 114,910,879 of record CM066324.1, read on the forward strand.
ATGACAACACTCAATATGTCATAGTATCATCTTCTAGAGCGCCACTACGAATCACCACAGATTCTAGTTTACAGCTCATGTCCAAGAACTTACAATTAAGCGTCATGCCTTTTCTTGGAATGGAAGTAGAAATAGCAACTATATCTTGCCTATTTATAATCTACCAATAGAAAATGGGAACAACAACTGTACTTTGTCTATTTCACGTTTCCACGTCTCCATTACGAATAGCAATTATACCTTGCATATTCCTCCTTTTTAAGGATACACGGGAATAGCAATCATACTTTGCCTATTCTTCCTTTTCAAGGATACACGGGAATAACAATTATACTTTGCCTATTCCTCCTTTTCAAGGATACACGGGAATAGCAATTATACCTTGCTTATTCCTCCTTTTCAAGGATATACGGAAATAGCAATTATACCTTGCATATTCCTCCTTGGAGTGGAAGTAGGAATTACCATTAAGCGCCCGACCTATCCCTTATCTTCCCATAGAAACCGGAAATTACGATTAACGCCACGCCTATTCCACGATTTCACATCACAATACGAAATGAGAATTACCATTAAGCGCCCGGCCTATTCCTCATTTCAAATCAACGGGAATTACCATTAAGAGCCCGACCTATTCCACGTTCATCACATAATAACACTAAATGGGAATTACCATTAAGAGCCCGGCCTATTCCACGTTAATCACATAATAACACTAAATGGGAATTACCATTAAGAGCCCGACCTATTCCACATTCATCACATAATAACACTAAATGGGAATTACCATTAAGAGCCCGACCTATTCCACATTTATCACATAATAACACTAAATGGGAATTACCATTAAGAGCCCAACCTATTCCACATTTATCAAATTCACGGGAATTACGATTAGTGCCACACCTATTCCACGTGATCACATAATACTAGTGCCTATGGATCCATTACACTTACTAGCATACGTGCATATCAACTCAATCACATACCGTCTCATCTCATACTCTAAACTGAGTTATAACGATATTGGTACTGTTAAATGATTAAGATACTTTTCCTATCATACTGGGAAAACACTTAATCATAAAACTTCATTTAATAAGTTATCCGAAACACCTATCTGGTAAACTAATCCGGAACTCAAAGAATCCGGTAACTTCCGGAAATAATTATCTGGACTCTCAAGTCCGGAACCATCCGGGATCAAATCCGATATCCGGTATCACAATCCGGAAAACCCCAAGTTCGGAACCCCACTTCCGGATCTAATTGGAATCCGATAAAACATCCGGATCCTCATCCGGAATCCGAGGAAAACCCAATCCGGAAATCTCCATTCCGGAACCTATCCGGAATCCGGTACCCATCCGATACCATTATGGAACTCACTCGAAATCCGGTACCAATCCGGTACAATTCCAGAATCCGGTATCGATTCCGGTATCAATCCGTAATCCGGTATCATCCGGATTACTCATCTTCCGGATTTCACCAATTATACCCAGTTCCACTATTTTTCATTCAATACTCTAATATTCGATTTATATTCATTCATACCAATATCATTACCTTCACAAAACTCATTCAGTTCAACCTATCAATCTTATCAAGACAAACTTTAAAGGATGAACTCACATGGACAACTTCGAACTTCAAGCCTGCCAAATTCAATTGATACAAAATCAAGCTCCCAAACCTGATTTTACTAACAAATCAGTACCCAAATAATGAGCAGATAAATTATAATTACTAACTCAGAGAAATCGATTGAATTTCCTTACCAAATCAGTTCTGAAATTTGGCTTTCTCTTCTCTGCTCACAAACCGACTAAACCAAGAAATTGAGATATTTCTCAATCTTTCAGCCGACCTATTCTTTAAATACAAATCATCTACCAACAATTGACATAACCAACCCCTCAAATCTTATGATTTCACAATTAACTTGAACTTTAAGTTAATTACACTTTCAACCCTGAAGTTTTACATTCACAATTAGTCAAAAACTTTGACTAATTACTCTTTCGACCCCTTCATATTAAATATAACATAACTTTGATCATGGAAATTCGGGGTGTTACAAATCTCCCCAACTTGAAAATGATTTCGTCCTCGAAATCAAAGTTAGGTAGATAAGGGAAGATATTTATTCTTCATATCCTCTTCAGCTTCCAGATCTTACAATATCTTTCCACGGGAATACCTTTAACATTACTCGCTCCCCAACTTGGAAACAACATAAAATTCTATTGGTCTCCTTTGGTTATTAGTCGAAGCTTTACTTATCCAGCCTCTATTCCTTGATCGGAACCCAAAATCGAAATTTCCTAGTAAACTTATTTCTAAGACGTGGTTACCAGGAGACAAACTAGTCCAGAATCGGGTTGGGTCACAACCACCATTGAAAACTAGCCTTTTGATTTAGACCAATAGTAGGATTTGGCTGTCCACATTATCTGCCACTTGTTACCGACTCATCGTCAAACATACACACATCGCACCAGAGATTCTCATCTGGAGGGCTCGACGAGTTAACTGCGTGGCACGAATTAGTCCTACTATACTTAAAAATATTTCATGTGCAAAAGCATCGTCAAGAACTAAATCACCTCCAATTGCCATAACAATTAGAAACAAGTACGCTTACATAACAATATACTCATAATAACAGTAGCTAATTGAAATTATGAACATACTATACATAAGAATCCTTGTTACCATCATCACGGTTCTTAATTCCCATATTTCCGTCTACTCTTAAGACCATCTCGTCTTAGTATTTCTACCCAATCTCACAAATCATATCTTAGTCATCTCAGCTTAAGTCTAGGTATTTTCACGATCATACCTAGTTCACTTAAACTACAACTCTGATACCAAACTGAAACACCTTGAAATTCTCAATAAATTTAAGCCTTAAATTTATCAGAATTTACCATCATAAATCCAAAAGCATAACTCTGGTATTCCTCGACACTCATCCTTTTGAATCCCATCTCGAGCTAGCACCTGGTAAGAAAATTGAACTTAAAACGATTAGGCTTACGCATAGTGAGAACATCCAAATTTCAAATCAAACTCTTTAAAAGCTTTGAACCCAACATTGTAACAAAGAGATTACATTAACCTGGTCCAAACTTTCTTACCGTATACATAACTGGTACGTGCGAAATATGTGTTTAATCGCAGTGGGTTGCAAACTGTCCACAGTGGGAAGTGCAAGTGTACACTGTCCACTATGATCGTCACATCAAGTAATAGTTGGTAAAATACCAGAATCGTATCCACAGAGACTGGACAATCAAGACAATACGGTTTTCATGAGCTCCTTTTATAGGTTTCAATTAGAGAGAAAAATAATACTTTTGGTTTGGTTTGGTGAAACGCTATTTTAACGATTTTTCTTAAGAATTAAAAGAAGGAATGTAGGTTAGATTTTCCCTAGATTTTATAATAAATACTTGATCCTAAAAATGATCCTTGTACTTGAGGTGGGCATTTTCGCTAGAAAAGCCCCGTTAGAAACTACTCACACCTTTAGGTAAAAATCCCATACTTTTAGCATCTATTGTTTTGTCAATGGTAATCTCAAAATGGACCTTTTCAGGTCTCGATGGAATGTGTAGAGACAAATACTCTAAGTGTTTTTAATACACCAACTAGCTTGCCTACTACTCTAGTGGGTTGAGATTAGCTCACTGTGCCGACCTCACTTTCGTAAGTGTCATAAGAATTCTTTCGAATCCCCTAGCATCATCCAAGCTCGTGTCACTACGTTCTACTCATTTCTGAGTTAAGAACTAGACTCTAGATCATTACAAGTGATCGGCTTGTTCGCATCATTGGGCAATAATCGAGAGTGAATGACCAAAACAACAAATGTTCCAAATATAAATATTACTCAAGCATTTTCTCTAAAATCCGGGTACTTCTCTTTCCTACATCCCAAGGGATGTTTAGCCTAACATTTTTGAAGTAAAGAAAGCAAAAGATGAAGATTTGCACATAAGTAAACTGAAAGTGACTTGTATTAAAACCGCAGTGGGTAACGAAGGTACATCACTGCCACTGATAACTTGAAACTAGCGATTACACTAAGGAAATTAAATGCAAGAAATTAAGAATTACAGCAGTAAACTAGAGAGCTAACACTAACACTACAATGTGGTAGTTTGAGATATTCAAGGATGAATTTAATGGAACCCAACACCCCTTTTTATACTAATGAGGAGAAGGTTGGGTTTTACACACAAATGGGTTATCTTTGAGAAATAAGGACTGAAGTAGGAAACACAAAACTCAGCTTGTTTATGCAACACTTCTATCCATCATCTTGAAGCTTTTACCCATAGGACCCTTCACCTTTCTCAAAAGTTGACTTTAAAGTACCATGGGTGTGATTAATTTATTCAACTTGCCATGCTTTTAGGAGCATGCTTGTCTTTCCTCAATCCCATGCTTTCTGCCATCTGAACCTTCCATTCCCCAAACTTTACTTCCCAACTAAGAGTTGATTATCTTTTGTCTTCTTCTCTGCTCGATAGTGGGATCGGGAGTGGGATGCGCAAGTCACTGCGAGAATTTCGTGAAAAAGCAACAAAACTCCACCAAATAATTTATTAAGACCATGGTTCACTCTTTTTGCTCATTTTCATAAATGTTACCAATAATGGAGGTTTTGAGAAGTGAAATGGCTAAAATTTGACAAAATAAAATAAAAATAAAAGGAAATAATAACTCTAAAAATAGAGTTATCACAACCTCAAACTTAAACCATTACTTGTCCCCAAGTAATAAGAAGAAAGAAAAATAAAAAAAAATAAAATTAAAATTATGCACTTGAGCTTTCATGGACTTACCGACTTCTTACTCTGAATGAATGTTGATCTCCCTCCATAGATACTTTTCGTTTCCAAAATAAAAGCTTCACTTTTGTATTTGACAAAATCTTTCCCTTGTTCACATTTGATCAATAGGACTTTCTTGGGTTCAAAAGGTTTGTGGCTTTGAATATGTTCCCCAAGGTTTTTGTGGTAACTACTTCCAAACATGGACCAAGAATCTCGTTTTGAGTTTTTTATTTCCCGAATTGTGTGTTTTGTATTTTGCAAGGGAAAGTACGTACACTTTCAGGCTTTATTTGGGTATGACTATTTTTTGTGAAAATGGGTATTCTGATGGTCCAGAATAGGCACACCATCTTTTTCTGGGAGTGAGCACTTTGATGGTCCAGAAAAGGCACACCATCAATCTTTTGTAGTGACACTCCAATTTTCTTCTGTTTTTGTGTTTTTTTTGGGAGGGGTATATTCTACCCACCTCAAACTTAGGACCTCACAGTGTCCGTACTGTGGAAAGACTGGAAGTCCTCACTTGAAGTCCCCACCTCAAACTTAAGATTGCACAGTGTCCTCACTGTGACTTGGAAAGTGGGTTTCAGGAGGTATTTTGGGGGTGCAAAAAGGTCGAGTTTGGATGCGAAAAAAATGGCCTATATCATTTCATGGTGATAAGTTGAGATTCGTACTTACAAAAGGGACCTTTTAAGTCGGAAGCCGAAAGTTGTACCTTGAAATGGAAACGAGATTAAACAAACATTCAAACAAGAAGTGAGTTAGTTCCCAAAATCACCTGCTGAAACAACAGGATTTCATGCATCAGTTAACAAAAATAAACATAGTAGCAATATTGTCAAGCGCCTAGCCATAGGCGAAATATCAAACTAAACAGAAAAATAAAATTGTTTTTTAGAGCATCAAAGTGGGAACCATAATCCCAACAAAGCATTCATGGGGCAGGTGTCGCTGGCGGTGAGCTTTCGACGGAGTCTTCATTGAAAGCATCCTCACTATCATTGGACGGGCAGATCCCTTCAGGAAATTCAGGGAGTTGTGCGTACAACTCGGGATCGCCACCTTGTAACATTTGGTTCACCACCGCATCCCTATCCCTCGTATACATCCAGAATGATTCGGTGGCTCGGTTGATATGCTTCTGCTGGGCTTCCATGAGATCGAAACGATAGGTGAGAGTTGTCAAAGCGGTTAGAATGGCAGTCATGGGATTGCTTGTGCTTCCTGGAGTGGGCTGTCGGAGTGGGGTACCAGCGGATCTCACTGTGTGGTGTTCGACATCAGCAGGTTCATTGGGGGGGGAGTAACAATTGCTCTCCCCATCTTCTTGATGGTCACGGTGCTAATGTTATTCATGGACTCAAGCCACTTGTCATCTACAGCAGATGGTACTCCAGCCTTGATTAGTAACGAAGTAATAAGGCAAGGAAGAGGGAGGATTTCCTTCTTTCGGGTTCGGGCTTGATGGATGGCACCGTGCATTACGATTCCCAGGTTGATAGGTTTACCCACAAGGATGCAGTACAACAGAGCGCACTTGTGCATTGATAGGTTCGTATCATGAGTAGTTGGGGATAAGGAGGCACATAGAAACTGGAACCACGCAACAGCCTCTGTAGTGAGAGAGCTAGCGTGCAGGCATTTTCTAGTGCCATCCCTATCCCAGGGCTTTCCTTCGGCTGCCAATACCCTCAAAATAACATCTTCATCTGTCGGGCTCATCTTTTTTAGAAAATTAGCAAATTGGCATGTAGTTGGGGTCCTTATTCCAAGGACCTCATTAATAGCACTGCCAGTATAATGCACGGTTTTACCCCGGACTTTCACAAATGGGTCCTTTGTCTGAGATGCCTCGGCATAGAACTCCCTAACCAAAGAAGCATTGGCTCGACGATTGGCAGATGCCAATGTCGCCCAATCATGCTGTATAATCCTATATTTAATGAATGGGGGTGGCTGCTATAAAGTCGGGGTCAAAACCCCTCTCTAAGTTCAACTTGTGCTTGGAAATGCAGTCATAGTGGGCAGCGGCCTCTGGGGTCGTGAACTGCCTGGGCACCCTACTGGGGGCATGCTCAGTGCCCACTGTGGACTGATGTGGGTTTTCAGATTGCACTTGCTCATTCCCAGCATCAGTCTCAACAGATGATGAACTTAAAGAAGGTTCAAGGCCCTTACCTTTCCAGACGGTTGCTTTCTTGGTTTCTTGGCCGGCGTTTTCTGCGAAATGGTCACCCCAAATCTGGTGACCATTCCTTTCTTTCGTAATGCTCTTCTCATAGGGTCTTCCTCACTGTGGGCAGTCTTCATAAGTGCCTCCAAGTCAACAGTGTTTGTGACTAGGGGGTTTTCATCAGTCTGAATCTGCTCCTTGTGCACGAGTGCCGCATCCTCTATCTCTTTTCTTCGATTTTCCTCCTCTTGTCTTTTTCTGTCTTGTTCTTCCTTTCTCGTCTTTTCTTCTTCAGCCTTTTTCTTCTCTTCCTCTGCCCGTTTCCTTTCTTTTTCAAGAAGTTTCTCATGTTCAATCTTTTTCCTCTCCTCTTCCTCTCTCGCCAACCGTTCAGCTTTTTCTCGCTGTTTCCTTTCCTCCTCCTCTTTCCTTAACCTTTCAGCCTCCCTTTTTGCCAACCTTTCTTCCTCTTCTTTCTTTTTCCTCTCGACCTCTTCCTTCTTTTTCCGAAGTGCAAGAAGTCTTTCTTCCAACTTCTGAATGTCTTCTTCAGTTTGTGATTCCTCCTCCTCAAAATGCTTCAGACTGGAATCCGAAACTTTTGAAGAAGAGGCTGCTTTTGAACCTTCTTGCTTGGACGACCCTTCATCTGCTACGTCGGTCGTCGTCGAATGTTCGCCGGACAATGGCGGCGGTTCGTTTAGGTCGCCGGTGACATTTTTCGACGGGGTGTCTTTGATGGTTCGACGGCGGACTACAGCACGACCGACTTCATTAGGGTTAGGGTTTAATCTTTTGCTTCTAGCCATTGGAAGGGTCTCTTGTTTCTGGTTCGTGATAGAGAAATGGAGAAGAAAAGTGTGTAAGTGTTTTTGAATATTTGGAGAGAGGGTGGTTTTTGACTTTAGATGGAAAGGCTTTATTTTTTGGGTAATAAAATGGAGGGAACCGGTATTTTGGAGATAGAGAGAGGTTATGATGAGATATCTTGGAAAATGGAGAGATGGGTGTAGGATGGCAGCAAAAGTAGACTTGAGTGCAAGAAAAAGGTGATGTGTGTCAGCTCTTGGGCCCCCAAAACCGTCCCATCTCAGCATCAGTTCGGCAGTGGGAAGCGCAGTGACTTGTGGGAAGTCACTGCGAAGCACATGTGTGACCTTTCCTTTAAAAGCTGGCAATCTCTCCTACACACATTAAAACAAACTACCATGCAGAATTAAAAAGACCAAAAATAATAATAAAAAAACACAGCAAATAACTGAAATAAAATATTTACAGATGGTTTCGACTTTTCTTAACCATAGTGGGGTGGAGAGTGGGATGGAATGTGAGCACTCTCGTTCAGAAAATGCTTCACTCTTTGCCCATTAACTTTAAACGTTTGACCAGACTGTGGGGATTTTAACTCCACTGTTCCAAAGGGACTTACTTTGACAATGGTGTATGGTCCCGTCCATCGTGATTTTAGTTTACCTGGAAAGAGTTTTAGACGGGAATTGAACAATAGTACCTGTTGGCCTTCAAAGAACTCCCTATGGTTGATTCTTCGATCATGCCACATCTTGGTCTTTTCTTTGTACAACTTTGCATTTTCATAAGAGTGATATCGCAACTCCTCTAGTTCATGCATTTGCAAACATCTCTTAATTCCCGCAGCATCCTCACTCATGTTAAGCTCTTTGAGGGCCCAAAATGCCTTGTGCTCTAATTCAATCGGTAAATGGCAAGCTTTGCCAAAAACTAATTTAAATGGAGACATTCCCAATGGAGTTTTATAGGCTGTTCGATAGGCCCAAAGAGCATCATCAAGTTTGGTTGACCAATCTTTACGATGTGGTTTAACGACTTTTTCCAAAATACCTTTGATCTCACGGTTTGAAAGTTCGGCTAAACCGTTGGTTTGCGGGTGGTATGCGATGGCTACTCTATGATTTATATCATACTTAGCAAGGACCGAGCTCATGACTTTGTTCACAAAATGGGTGCCTTCGTCACTAATCAATGCCCGTGGTGTTCCAAATCGAGTGAAAATGTTTTTATGCAAGAATTTCACCACTATGCTGGCATCATTAGAGTGACAAGCAACGACTTCCACCCATTTCAAAACATAGTCCACCACAACCAAGATATAAAAATTGTTGTTTGAATTTGGAAAGGGTCCCATGAAATCAATCCCCCAAACATCAAAAAGTTCTACCTCTAGAATGTTGTTAAGAGGCATCTCGTTTCTTTGCGAAATATTCCCGGTGCGTTGACATTGCTCACAATTTTTCACAAATTCGTAAGAGTCCTTAAACACAGTGGGCCAAAAGAACCCACTCTGTAAGATTTTTGCAGCAGTGCGGTTTCCACAAAAGTGGCCACCGTAGTGGGATGTGTGACAACCATGGAGTACTTGGTGTTGCTCACTCCCGTGGACACAACGCCTCAATATTTGGCCCGTCCCTATCTTATATAAGAAAGGGTCGTCCCAAACATATTGTCGTGTATCATGTAAAAACTTTTTAAATGGTTGTCCACTCATCCCGTGGGGCTTTAGTCCACTTGCTAAATAGTTCGCAATGTCAGCATACCAAGGAATATTTTTGTCTTGATGTTAGACTGTTAACAATTGTTCATCGGGAAAATTTTCCTGGACCGGAGTGGGATCTACAGTGGTCACTATCTTCTCGATCCTGGACAGATGGTCTGCTACCTGATTGCTTGTTCCTTTTCTGTCAACGATCTCGAGGTCGAATTCTTGCAACAATAAAACCCATCGAATCAAACGTGGCTTGGAATCAGCCTTGTTGATCAAGTATTTTATCGCTGCATGATCAGTGTGCACGATGACCTTCGTCCCTATCAAATACGACCTGAAACGATCAAAAGCAAACACCACCGCAAGTAATTCTTTTTCAGTTACAATATAGTTAATCTGAGCTTCAATCAGTATTTTACTTGCATAATAAATGGGGTGAAAGATTTTGTTCTTCCTTTGCCCGAGAACAGCCCCCACAGCCCACTCGCTGGCGTCACACATTGTTAGGTCCATGATCTTCATACAATCCAAGTATTGTGTAACAAGATGATGAAGAACATTATTGAAAAGGAAATCTAACCTAGAGAGAACACAAAGTGATTAGAGATCTACATCTTGTATTAATGAATTCACTTCTTACAAACTACAAGTAAAGACCTATTTATAGTCTTCATCACTTGCTACAACAATTAAGCATAAGCCCTTTAACACAGCTATTGCTTTACAAAACTTTCTATTATAAAGGACAACTTCAGTGTCCTAACATTCTCCCCCTAAAGTTTTGGAAAGCAAATCATCTTCAAATCATTAGCTCCTCTCCCCCTTGATTTCCTTGTAAAAACTTTAGCGGTGCATTCTTCAAATGTAGGCTTGGCTCCCCCTTGAATGTTGCTCTTATTCATCATATTTTCAACCTTGAGTAAACTTAGATCCAATGTACTCCACTAAGTGCACGAACAACATCTCCAAAATGTAGAAACTCGAGCTCGTTCCGATAAGCCAAATGCATTCTTAGTGTAAAACAAGGAATCCGTCGTTTTATCACGAGTTGAGTAGGAATTCGGCTTAAGAATTTGGTACGAATTTGCTCGAAGAAGGAACGGTAATAACACGCACTACTCGGTAGGGATGAGACGACCCAAGCAAATAACATTGTTCAGCAACTGTAGAGAAATGCTCGTCTTCAAAATACTTCAAGCCACTGAATGAAGAGAATCCAGAACTTCAATCTTCAAGAAATAGCTGGATGATTATAAGCACTCAAAAGTCTGAATCACAACCAAAGCACCATGTTAGACAACCTAGGGGGGGGGTAAGGTTGTATTTAAAATCTTTTACTTTCAAAAATTCTTTTATAAATAAATACAGTACGTAAACAGTAAAAATAAATCAGAGTATACAAATAATAAAGAAGAGTGTAAATATAAACAAATACACAGAGATTATATAAATAAATATAAATGCAAAGCAGTTTATATAAACAAATATAATAAAGCACAGCGGAATAAATAAAGAGATAAAGGTAAGAGATACTTGACACGGAGATTTACTGATTTACCACCAACTGTGATAAACCAGCAGCCGAGACACTTCCCGACACGATCCAATAAATGTATTCTTTACGGTAGAATACAAACCAAATACAGAGCAAAGTAAACGGTTCTCTAAGCCTCAGCTTATTGAGATGTACAGGATCACACACCCGTTATTCAAATACTTACAAGAGGAGTATAACTCACAATGGGTAATCACTCTTGTATAATATCTCACACTTGGATATTTTATAAAAAAGGTTTTATAAAATATATATATTATAAATGAGAGAGATCAGATGAGCAGTGATGGTGTTGGTTGTATCTGTATTGTCTTTTTTTTCTTCTCCACCATCGCATGCATTTATATAGCAGCTCTTCCAACGGATACATGCATTCGCGGTATACCGCCAAATGCACGCGGTATACCGTGCAGTAAAAAGTACACTGTCAGAAGAGAAAGTCAACCCTGCAAAACAAACGTAAACTTGTACCTGCGGTATACCGGCTAAACATCGCGGTATACCGCCCAACTGTACCCGCGGTATACCTGCTAAACACCGCGGTATACCTGCGTCAGAAAAAAGTACGACCAATCAATCAGAGGTAACATCAAGCCGCCGCGGTATACCTGCTGAACCTCGCGGTATACCTGCGTCAGAAAAAGCAAAATCTTGCTAGATCTTCTAAAAAAAACTTTATTTATTTAAAATCAATTATGGTTTTTAGAAATATCCAAGTGGTATATTATTTTAGGGTGTTTATCATTATAAATTATAAACACTAATGACAACGTAAATCTTCCGTCTTGAACTCTTCAGATAAGATCTTCGTGTTCTTCAAGAACTGTACACTTGGATAGGATTGTTAGATAAACAATAATACGGTGTGTTTGTAATCATCAAAATAAATATATATAAATATATAGAGATGTGGTACACTTGCACCAACAATCTCCCCCTTTTTGATGATGACAAACACAACCGCTAAGCAAGAGCATATGCGGTTTCTCTCCCCCGTTTGTCGAAGCAAAAAGGGTTAAGAAAGACGGTATGCTCCCCCTCGAGAGATGCTCCCCCTCAAAATATGCATATAATTGAGAGAGCATAAACTCATGGGTAAAAGAGCTAAAACGCTCCCCCTCAAATTAATAACGATATCAATTTGATTTTATAAAATTTGAGGGATAAAATAAAATGCAAAAAGCAATAGAGACAAAGATATACAAACCAATACGAAACACTTGCACCAAAACGGATCTTAAGGCTTCAATTTTCGGTTAATTTTATGTGATAAAAAAAACACCACGTATTATGACCTCGTCAGGTAACCACGTATTATAACCTCGGCAGGTAACCACGTATTATAACCTCGGCAGGTAACCACGTATTATAACCTCGGCAGGTAACACGTATTATATCCTCGTCAGGAAACCACGTATTATAACCTCGGCAGGTAACCACGTATTATAACCTCGGCAGGTAACCACGTATTATAACCTCGGCAGGTAACCACGTATTATAACCTCGGCAGGTAACCACGTATTATAACCTCGGCAGGTAACCACGTATTATAACCTCGGCAGGTAACCACGTATTATAACCTCGGCAGGTAACCACGTATTATAACCTCGGCAGGTAACCACGTATTATAACCTCGGCCGGTAACCACGTATTATAACCTCGGCAGGTAACCACGTATTATAACCTCGGCAGGTAACACGTATTATATCCTCGCCAGGAAACACCTACAAAAGGCAAAGAAAATATTTCGTGGTACCCTTTTCTTATGGGTCCTTTTAACAGTTAGTATAAAACATAAACTGCAAAAAAAAATATGTTGTCGACATAAAACAAACACGACAAACATACAAAGCCATATAAATGGTTTAAAACCACAAACGCATCCCACCGGGATTATCAACATTAAACATTCCTTTCGGAATCCATTTTCTAACCATTTTAATTTTACGATCGTATTCATCATAGACGTAAAAAGAAGTATGCGGATTAACATTTTTCTTAGGATTCGCAAACTTATTATTATACATAAACGCATGTGATTTTCTCGACATATAATTCACATAATTCATTTTAGGAACATACGGAGGTTTTTGCGTTTTATTTTTAACAACAAATTTAGGTTTTTCAAAAACCTTTTTAATTGGCATACAATCACATTTTTCAATACACGTATTTGAACCAATGCCTTTTCGGCAATTTATACGATTTGATATATTAAGCATTTTAAGCACTTTATCATTGCTACTATTAAAAGCATTTGCTAATAAGTCATTTTTCTCATGCGATTTACATTTAGCATTTAAACATGCAATTTCATTTTCAAGAGACTCGCATTTTGTACATGTAATATCTTCATGTGTCTTTTTATTTAAGCATGCAATTTTATCATTTAAAATAACACAAGATTTACAAATATCTTTTTCACTTAATTTATTTTCTAATTTAGTGATAACATCTAAATCATAAGCAGATTTTTGTTTACCGTCATCTATTTCTTTTTTATATGCGGATACGGTTTCTTTTAAATTAGAGATTTCATCTTTATACCTATTTGCAAGAGCGGCCATATCATGAAATGATTTATATAATTCGTCAAGATTATTTTCATCGTCACTATAATAATTATCACAATTATTTTTAGAAGAATATGATGAAGATACCTCATTATCATGGTCGGCCATGAAACAAAAATTTTTGGCCTCATTTATGCTTGCGTTCAACGCGCCTCCAACTAAAGCTTTTGGTGTGTTGATTTGTTTTGCTCGTTTTGGACACACACTTGCATAGTGATCCTTATCACCACACACATAGCAAAAGCCTTTCTTTTTATTGGCTTTTTCATCGTCGCTAGATTCGTCATATTTGTCTTCACTTTTATGGACGTTGCGACTTTGGTTTTTACCACCACGACGGTAGTCTCCATTTTCTTGAAACCTATCATTATTAGCAAACTTTTTGTTAGATAAAAGTTTAGAAAGTTTTCTTACCAACTTGACTAAATCGTCAAGATTTTCGGGTTCGTCATCGGATGAGCTAGCTTCTTCCTCCTCTTCCTTTTCCTCTTCTTTTGAGGCAATGACTTTTAAAGCTATGGATTTCTTTTTGACTTGCTCCCGGACTTGATTTCTTCTTAGTGCAATTTCGTGCACTTTAAGATTGCCGATGAGATCATCGAGCTTCATAGTTGCGAGATCTCGGGAGTCTTCCAAGGATGTGATTTTTGCCATCCACTCCGAAGGAAGTGCTCGAAGAATTTTCCTTACATAATCCTCATTAGGATAAGTACGACCTAATCCCTTCAAAGTAGTCATAATGAGGTTAAAACGTTTAAACATTGAGTCGATTGACTCATCTTTTGACATTTCAAATAATTCATAATCATGAACAAGAATATTTATTTTAGAGCTTTTAACTTGAGTATTTCCACGATGAGTGTCGCTCAAGCTTTGCCAGATTAGATTAGCAGTTTTATAAGTATAAACTCTTTCTATTTCATCAGAGGTTAAAGCAGCATATAATATATTTTTAGCTTCAAAATTTAAACAATAATGAGATTCTTCAGCGGGAGTCCAATCTTTTATGGGTTTATCAACAATAAGATCATTTTCAACTTTGGTTGGTCTAAAATTCCCATTTTCTATAATATCCCAAATTTTTTGACTTTTGCCACGAACGTGACATTCAAATAGCTCGGCCCAAATGCCAAACTTTTCAGTATCTATCAAAGGAGGTTTTGAAAACACAAAATTAGTTTGTTGAGCCATTTAAAAGAATTAAAGAAATAACTTTAAAAATTTAAACAGATAATTTTTGAAAGCCCTGCTCTGATACCAAATGTTAGACAACCTAGGGGGGGTAAGGTTGTATTTAAAATCTTTTACTTTCAAAAATTCTTTTATAAATAAATACAGTACGGAAACAGTAAAAATAAATCAGAGTATACAAATAATAAAGAAGAGTGTAAATATAAACAAATACACAGAGATTATATAAATAAATATAAATGCAAAGCAGTTTATATAAACAAATATAATAAAGCACAGCGGAATAAATAAAGAGATAAAGGTAAGAGATACTTGACACGGAGATTTACTGATTTACCACCAACTGTGATAAACCAGCAGCCGAGACACTTCCCGACACGATCCAATAAATGTATTCTTTACGGTAGAATACAAACCAAATACAGAGCAAAGTAAACGGTTCTCTAAGCCTCAGCTTATTGAGATGTACAGGATCACACACCCGTTATTCAAATACTTACAAGAGGAGTATAACTCACAATGGGTAATCACTCTTGTATAATATCTCACACTTGGATATTTTATAAAAAAGGTTTTATAAAATATATATATTATAAATGAGAGAGATCAGATGAGCAGTGATGGTGTTGGTTGTATCTGTATTGTCTTTTTTTTCTTCTCCACCATCGCATGCATTTATATAGCAGCTCTTCCAACGGATACATGCATTCGCGGTATACCGCCAAATGCACGCGGTATACCGTGCAGTAAAAAGTACACTGTCAGAAGAGAAAGTCAACCCTGCAAAACAAACGTAAACTTGTACCCGCGGTATACCGGCTAAACATCGCGGTATACCGCCCAACTGTACCCGCGGTATACCTGCTAAACACCGCGGTATACCTGCGTCAGAAAAAAGTACGACCAATCAATCAGAGGTAACATCAAGCCGCCGCGGTATACCTGCTGAACCTCGCGGTATACCTGCGTCAGAAAAAGCAAAATCTTGCTAGATCTTCTAAAAAAAACTTTATTTATTTAAAATCAATTATGGTTTTTAGAAATATCCAAGTGGTATATTATTTTAGGGTGTTTATCATTATAAATTATAAACACTAATGACAACGTAAATCTTCCGTCTTGAACTCTTCAGATAAGATCTTCGTGTTCTTCAAGAACTGTACACTTGGATAGGATTGTTAGATAAACAATAATACGGTGTGTTTGTAATCATCAAAATAAATATATATAAATATATAGAGATGTGGTACACTTGCACCAACACACCAGAACAATGATTGCAAGCACTCACAATTCTGATTGATCAGGTCAAAAGAATGATTAAGAGCATTCAACGGTCTAGCATCGTCAACAAAACTTCAGAATAATGATTGCAAATACTCAAGCGTCTCTTCCAATCCAACCAAAGACTGAACTCCAACAATCAACTTCTGAAAATCTTGAAAGACTTGAGCTCTTTTAAACTTTGACAGTTGCTAAATGTATGTGGCACACTGAATATAAGAATGATGTCACACACGCCTTATGCTAAAATCCATGAACAATGTCCCCCTCTTGAGACTTAGCACGGGGGTTCCGAAACCATCAGAATTCGGATGTAGGCAGATTCGAAACCATGGATTCGGATTAAGTAGGGTGCGGAATCAGCTCAATTCGGATCATGTTAGGTGCGAAATCAGGGAATTCGAATCATGTAGGGTGCGAAATCAATGAATTCGGATCGTGAAGGGTTCGAAATCATGGAATTCGAATCATGAAGGGTTCGAAATCATGGAATTCGAATCATGAAGGGTTCGAAATCACTCAATTCGAATCATGAAGGGTTCGAAATCAGGACAATTCGGATCATGAAGGGTTCGAAATCACTCAATTCGAATCATGAAGGGTTCGAAATCAGGACAATTCGGATCATGAAGGGTTCGAAATCACTCAATTCGAATCATGAAGGGTTCGAAATCAAGACAATTCGAATCATGAAGGGTCCGAAATCAATGAATCCGGATCATGTAGGGTTCGAAATCAAGCCATTTCGTATCATGTTGGATGCGAAACCATGCCTATCTTGAATAAATGGAATTCGAAACCATTAGAATGAGGATTAGAAAGATGCGAAGCCATCCATACCTTTAAACCTTTAGGTGTAAGCACATTCCGAAATTCAGAACTAAGATGACCAAATTCAGCAATATTTCGGACTTCACAAGATCCGAAACCAACAACTCTGAACAGTTCGAAACCATCTAAGCCATCCAAACAATAGTAGCATCCAAAACCATGAACAGTAAAACATGAAGGATCTGAAATCATCAATGAACAGTAAACGATGAAGGATCCGAATTCATCAAGAATAATACGAATTCATCAAGAATAACCCGAATTCAAGTAACAGCATCCGAAAATCACTAAAATCATCATAACTTCTTCAATTCTTGACCAATTTCAGTGATTCTTTCGCAGACTTATTCGAAAAATGAAGATGAACAGATTTCTAGTTGATCAAAACATGTAATTCGATCGATTTGATGAAGTTTTGATCCAAAAAGTGAGTTCGACTTTTTTCTTGAACAAACACCATAAATCTCCGAAATCTGAGCAAAATAGGGCTAAAAACGCTTGAATTATGAAGATCCGATGATCGTATCGATGAAAAATTCTTCGATTTGGCTCTGATACCACTTGTTAGGTCCATGATCTTCATACAATCCAAGTATTGTGTAACAAGATGATGAAGAACATTATTGAAAAGGAAATCTAACCTAGAGAGAACACAAAGTGATTAGAGATCTACATCTTGTATTAATGAATTCACTTCTTACAAACTACAAGTAAAGACCTATTTATAGTCTTCATCACTTGCTACAACAATTAAGCATAAGCCCTTTAACACAGCTATTGCTTTACAAAACTTTCTATTATAAAGGACAACTTCAGTGTCTTAACACACATCACTTCGAATGGGAGTGACCAGTCAGGAGTGGTCACTATGGGTGCAGTAACTAAGGCTTTTTTGATTGTTTCAAAAGCATCTCGATATTCTTGGGTGAAATTAAATTCTTTTTCATGTTGCAGCAAGAGACATAGGGGTTTTGTTATTTTTGAAAAATCTTTGATGAACCTCCTATAGAATCCTGCGTGACCCAAAAAACTTCGAATACCTTTTACCGTTGTAGGTTCGGGAAGTTGTGCCACTACTTCAACCTTGGCCTTATCAACTTCCAATCCTCTTTTTGAGACAAGATGGCCTAGGACAATACCCTCTTCTACCATAAAATGACATTTTTCTCAATTCAAAATAAGGTCGTGGGTCTCACATCTCACCAGGCTTTTCTCTAAATTTCCCAGGCAGTTGTCAAACGATGTCCCTATCACAGAAAAGTCATCCATAAAAACTTCTATGGTGTCCTCTATCATGTCGGTGAAAATAGCCATCATACAACGTTGGAAAGTGGCTGGGGCATTACACAATCCAAATGGCATCCTCCGGAATGCAAAAGTGCCGTAGGGAAAAGTAAAGGTGGTCTTCTCTTGGTCCTCGAGGGCGATATGGATTTGGTTGTATCCGGAGTATCCATCTAGAAAACAATAGAATTCTTTTCCCGCTAACCTATCAATCATTTGGTCAATGAAAGGTAGAGGAAAATGGTCTTTCTTAGTGGCTAGATTGAGTTGTCTATAATCCATGCATATCCTCCACCCCGTGACAGATCTAGTGGGAATGAGCTCATTTTTTTCGTTCTTCACTACGGTCGGCCCTCCCTTTTTGGGGACACATTGGACTGGGCTCACCCAACTACTACTAGCTATGGGATAGATAATACCGGCGTCTAACCACTTCAAAACTTCTTTCTTAACTACCTCCTTCATGATGGGGTTCAACCTTCTTTTAGGTTGGACTTTTCCAGGGTGGTCACTCTCCAAGTTAATCTTATGTTGACATAGGGATGGGCTAATACCTCTAATGTCTGATATGGTCCAACCAATTGCCTTCTTATGCTTTATTAACAAATCAATCAGAAGTTGTTCTTGTTTCTCACTAAGTTTGGAAGAGATAATAACGGGGAGTTTATTATCCTTAGCGAGATAAGCATATTTCAAGTGGGAAGGCAATGGTTTGAGCTCTAACTCGGGAGGTTGTTCTATTGAAGGGGGTTGAACATCTCTGTCCTTAAAGTCCAGGGGTTCAAAGGCTGCTACTATTGCGTTACATTCATCCTCAAAAGTGCCATCACTCTCAGATTTAGAGTGCTCACTCTCACTCCCTATTGTGCTCACTGCCTCAAAACTTTGTGTACCACAAATCGAACTCAAAGCAAAGCAATCTTCCGTTTCTATGAACTTAAGGGACTTGAAGACATTGAATGTTACTTCTTGGTCATTGACTCTCATAGTGAGTTCCCCTTTGTGCACATCGATCAAAGTACGTCCGGTTGCAAGAAACGGACGCCCTAAGATGATTGGGATATCTTTATCGGCCTCATAATCCAGGACTAGAAAATCGGCGGGGAAGATAAATTTATCCACTTGGACCAAAACGTCTTCTATTTTTCCCTTTGGGTAGGCAATGGACCGATCGGCTAGTTGTAATGTCACGGTTGTGGGTCTAGCCTCTCCAATACCTAACTTGTTAAAAATGGACAACGACATCAAGTTTATACTAGCTCCCAAATCACAAAGTGCTTGACCTACCTCTTGTCCTCCTATTGTGCATGGAATGGTGAAACAACCCGGGTCTTTCAACTTAGGTGGAATCTTGCTAGTAAGGAGGGCACTACATTCCTTGGTCAAAGCCACAGTCTCAAACTCACCCAACTTTCTCTTTTTGTTCAAAATATCCTTTAAAAATTTAACATAGCTTGGCATTTGCTCGAGAGCCTCTACCAAGGGTATGTTAATGTGAAGTTGTTTAAAAATGTCTAAGAATTTTTGAATTGAACATCGACATTTTTAGTCTTCATCTTTGCAGGAAAAGGTACATTTTGTGGGTCAATTTGAGTTTGCTGTGGTGTTGGCTTTGGAATAGTAGGTTTTGGTATGGGTCCAAAAGTGGGAAGCTCAGGGATGTCGGTCCCCACTGTGGGTTTGACAGTGGCTTGAGGATTGCCCACTGTGGGATTAGGGACAGTGGGTATTTGAGGCGAATCATCAGAATCAAAATTGATATCTTTCAGATCCTTTCCACTCCTCAGTGTTATGGACTTGACATGTTCCTTTCCTATTACCTTAGCATGTTCGGTGTCACTAGGTAACGTCTCTGGCGGTCTATTCTTAACTTCAACGGCTAGTTATCCTACTTGAGTCTCTATGTTCCTAATTGCTGCTTGAGTTTGATTCATGAAACCTTTAAGAATTGATTCTATTGATGGTGGAACCTCAGTGGGTTGAGTTCCTCTCGTTTGGAATTGTTGTGAGGATTGCCCTTGGTGAAAATTCTGTGGGTGCTGCCCACTGTGATGTTGGTGAAATCCAGGGGGTTTTGTGGTCTTTGCTGGACATGACTCGCCCCGTGGGGTTGGATTCCTGATTTCCAGACCAAGAGAAATTCGGGTGATTCCTCCAACCTGGATTATAGGTTTGTGAATATGGGTTGTTCCTTGGGTTGGTCCCTATAACATTAACAGACTCGGGATTTGCTGGACAAAAGTCAAAAACATGTTCTTTTCCACAGAGGGAACAATTTTCAGGGAGATGTGTTGAGGAATTGACTTGGCCTCTATTTTGATTCAAAACTAATTTGGTTAAGGCCACTAATTGCGCATTCATGGTTTTAAGTGCCTCGGAGTCAATGGTGTTGGTCTTTGGCATGGGTGCTCTCGGATTGGACCACTCGGTATTGTTGTTGGACACTTTTCTAAGATTTGATATCCTTCATTGTAGGTTTTACTCGTGAATGTTCCACCTGCCGTTGCATCTAATATGATTTTGGCTGCATTGGAAAGACCATTGTAAAAGGTCTCCAATTGGATGCAATGTGGGCACTTCCGAAGTAAATCTTTAAATCGTTCCCATGCATCCGAAACAGCCTCATCTTCTTCTTGTCTAAACAAAATAATATCATTTCGAAACCTTACATTCCTCGTCAGGGGCGGAGCCAGGAATTTTGTCAAGGGTGGTCCTCTTTAATAAAACAAAAAATAGATGTACGATGATATTATATTCATATTATATTCATGGCAAATTTGTTCAAAAAGTGAACATACATTTTTCAAAAGCCATAACACTAAGTCACTAACCTTTACAGATTCAACAATAAATTCGACGCGTTTTCATTTTCTGAAACATATCAATGATATCTTCATTCTCAACGTCTGCAAACACCTCCTTTTCAATATAAGCTACCAAGTTGTCGTTCATCCATTGATCTCCCATTCTATTACGCAACCTGTTTTTTACAATATGCATAGCAGAAAATGCCCTCTCAACTGTTGCCGTTGCAACCGGTAACGTCAATGCTAGTTTTATAAGAAAGTAAACCATCGGGAACACATTATCCCTTTTTGTTTCAACCATTCTTCGTGCAAGATCACCAACCCCGTTTAGATTTGAAAAATCTGATGAAGTTTGCATATAAAGAATATAGGTTTCAAGTTGATCATCAAGTATCATAATCTCCATCTCAGAATAATCATTTGGATAAAATCGAGCAAGACGAATCAGTTTGCTTTTATCAAAAGCCAAAAAAGAGTTGCTCGGATTGAGGCATGCCATGCAAAGAAGCAACTCCTTGCTAGTCTCATTAAAACGGTTATCCAATTCCATGTGTTGCAGATCAATAACTGCATAAAACAACTCAACACGGTAATAATGCTAAGTTGACTTCCACACGAGTTTGTTTAGAATTATCAACATGACTTGGCTCCGTATCAACGGTTGCTTTTCTTTTTGTTAAAAACTTATCCATAGTAGTTATATATCCTAAACAATTTGCAAGTACAACAAGAATCAATAGAAATATAGAATTACAACTCCATAATTACATAAACAATAAAACAAATGCAAAACAGAATGTCTATATCAATACCCAATTTCTATATCAAAACCAAATTTCTATAATCAAACACCAAATTTCTATATCAATACCAAATTTCTATAATCGAAATATCAAATACCAAGTTTCTATATCAATACAAATAAGAATCAGAGTGAGAGTGTCAAATTTGCAAAATGCAATTCAAAATTTCACAGTGAAGATTGAAGAAACATATTGTATTTCTAAATTTATGATTTCTCATACAATAATAAAATACATTACAACTGAACTACTGAAGTCTGAATAATTACATGTTTACATAAACAAAATCAATAGAAAAAATATTGTATTTCTCATACAATTATACAAAAACTGAAAAATATTGAAACCCTAAATTAGAAACTCACAGCAACCATATGATTCAGATTGATTTCGAGAACAAAAACAAGTGAAAATCGAAGACTGAGATGGAGAACAGAAGCGATCGTCACGTCATATTTGTCGATTTGTCGAAGTCGAACAGAAGCATTGAAGTCGAAGTGTGAGTCGTGTCGAACAGAAGCCAGAAGCGAAGAAGCTGTGATTTTTTTCCTATCTGATTCGTATTTGGAGTTTGGACTGAGTCTAAGGGTGGGCCACTAATTAAGAAGAAGCATATGGGCCGGTGAATTTTGGGCTTTAATAAAAAAATAACAAAATCTTTTAAGAATTGAGGGTGGGCCTGTGCTAATTCTGGGCCAGGCCCAGCTCCGCCCCTGTTCCTCGTGGGAGGAAAATATTTTTGCAAAACTTTATCCGCAAGTTCTTGCCAAGTGGTTATCGAGTGAGGTGCATGTGAGTTCAGCCAGGACTTTGCCTTATCCCTTAGTGAAAAAGGGAAAAGCCTTAGTCTTAATGCTTCATCACTCACACCTTGCAACTGAAAGGAATCGGTCATTTCTAAAAATGATTTTAAGTGCGAGTGTGGATCCTCAGATGGTGATCCTCCAAACTGACCCATGGCTTGGATCATTTGAAACATCACCGGTTTGAGTTCAAAATGATTTGCAACAATGTTGGGTCTTAAAATTCCGGAGCTTAGATCACCAACTCCGGAAGTAGCATAGTCCCGTATTTTTCGATCTTTGCTATCGGCAATCGTCACTGTGGTCTCCACTACAGGTGGTGGTATTTCTGCCATGTTCACAGTGGGGATTACAGGGGGTTGTCGATTTGTATTTTTGTTTCTGCGTCTTCTTCGAAAAGTTTTCTCTATTTCAAGATCGATTGGTAACAAAGGTCCGTGTTGTTGCCTTGGCATGCAACACGAACGGCTTAGAAAAACGAGTTACTCGGGCTCGAAGAAAAACTAAAGTCTTGAGATTTAAAATCACGCCAGTCCCCGGCAGCGGCGCCAAAAACTTGGTACGTGCGAAATATGTGTTTAATCGCAGTGGGTTGCAAACTGTCCACAGTGGGAAGTGTCCACTATGATCGTCACATCAAGTAATAGTTGGTAAAATACCAGAATCGTATCCACAGAGACTGGACAATCAAGACAATACGGTTTTCATGAGCTCCTTTTACAGGTTTCAATTAGAGAGGAAAATAATACTTTTGGTTTGGTTTGGTGAAACGCTATTTTAACGATTTTTCTTAAGAATTAAAAGAAGGAATGTAGGTTAGATTTTTCCCAAGATTTTATAATAAATACTTGATCCTAAAAATGATCCTTGTACTTGAGGTGGACATTTTCGCTAGAAAAGCCCGGTTACAAAATACTCACACCTTTAGGTAAAAATCTCATACTTTTAGCATCTATTGTTTTGTCAATGGTAATCTCAAAATGGACGGGACCTTAATTTTTTTAGCCTTTTTACCAAACCCAACTACCAAAATAACCAACTTTTAATTTTTTTTCAAAACTAGCCACCCACTTCTCCTCAAGCATTGCTTGGGGAGAAGTAGCCAACGACAAGACATTTTTTATAATTAATTAATAACAAATAAATTAAAATTAAACTGATTTGACACAAGATTCTTTGACTTGACTGATTTGATAACACATTTATCATAAAAAACAAAAAAATGCCTCGAGAACCACCCGGGTTTGCGCCGGCCGGCGCTAGCCTCTTCCGGCGGCGCGAACCGGCGTTTGACCGGCGACAATTATTTTTTTTGCTTTTAATTTTAAAACTCATTTAAAAATACATTAATTTTTGAAAAAATAAAAAATACATTTTTAAAAATATGATTTAAATTAATACGTTTTATTATTAAATTTTTAAAAAACGTTTTTTTAATTAAAATTTAAAATTTTAAAAATACTATTGCATTTTGCTTGTTACTATTGTTTTTTTGCTTTTTTTTCCTTGGAACTCAAAGAAATAAAGGTACTTTAATAAGTTTTTAATTATTTTTTTATTAAAAAAATAATAAATACAATTTTAAATTAAAATATTTCAGTAATACAAATATTTAAGATAATTTTAATTTTAATACGTTTTTGAATGGAAAAATTAATTTGAAAAATTAATTTGAAAGAATATATTTCTTAATTTGAAAAATTAACTTGGTAAGTGTGTTGTCAAAAAATTGGTAAGTGTTGTAAAAAAAATGGTAAGTGAGTTGTCAAATTGATAAGTGTGTTGTTAATTTTTAAAAAATTAATTTATTTTTAAAAAGCAAAAAAAATACGTTTTTTAATTAAGATAAAAATTTTAAGTAATTTAATTAAAAGTTTTCTTTAATTTATTTTTTAAAGAAAAAATAATTTTAAAAAAGGTATTTTTAAATTTTAATTAAAAAAACGAATTTTTAAATTTTAATTAAAAAAACGTATTTTTAAAATTTTAATTATAAAACGTATTAATTTAAATCATATTTAAAATTACTTAAAAACTTTAAAATGTATTTTTAAATTTTTTAAAAAATTAATGTATTTTTAAAATAAGTTTTAAAAAAAATTGTCGCCGGTCAACGCCGGTTCGCGCCGCCGGAGGAGGCTAGCGCCGGTGTAAAGCCCGTGTCCCGTTATGGAATTTTTCTTTGGTTTATTTATTGTTCAATAATTTTTTCTCTTAACGAATGTTTTAACGGGAGTTAACGAGAATGACCTTAAATGTAATTTATCGCAAAACCGTATTTTGTTTGCAAGGGCTTAGTAGTGCAAGGGCTAAAGTTGTTAATTGGGTAAAGTAGTGTATAGGGGTCGGCCCATGCAAATTCATGACCGAGCCCCATTTCGTTTTTTTTGGGGTTTCATGGTAAGCAACGAGAAAGATGAAAGAGTTAGCAAACAACCAAAAACCCTACTCTTTTTCTTTGGCTCACGGCTGCAAACTCCTCCCTCACGTACCTCTCGATCAAAACCCTTTTCCCCTCCCCTTGGTGGTGTTCGGCCGGACGTGAAAGAAGAGAGAGAGCCGAGAGTGAGAGAGAGAACCGAGAGTGTGAGAGGCGCGAAGAGAGAGGGAGTTCGCCGGAGAAGAGGGAGTTCGCCGGAGAAGAGAGAGTAACGCCGGAGAGAGAGTGCGACGCCGCTGGTTTGCTGCCGGAAAAGAGGAGGAAGAAGGGTTCGTCGAAGTAGGTTCGTTTCTCTTTTCGTTGTGTTATCGTTTGCAAATTTTCTGCCGTGAACCGCCACCACCACCGCTGCAGCCACGGCTGCCGGCGGTGGGGCCGCCGCTGCAGGCCGCCGTGGTGGAGGCAGAGGGATGGGTGCAGGTGCATGCAAGAGGTGTGTGTGTGTGCGGGGGTGTGGTTGCGGGTGAGTCGGGATGGACGATGTTGGGAGGTTCCGTCAGAAGGTGTTACCGTAACCACCGTCGACGCCGCCAACCACCACCACCGCCGGAGGCGGCAGTGGGCAGTGCACGGCTGTCGACCAGCCTTGTATGACCTTTCCAGTAAGTTTTTAGGCTTTCCGGGTCTGTTGGGATTAAGCCATGTCTTATTGGATTAGTAATCAATATTTGTCATTTCATGTGAAATTCACAGTTTCTGCCACTGTTTTGTGAAAGCCATAACTTTTTCTAGGAACATCGTTTTAGGGTGAAATCAGTGCCAAAATCTCCCATTCTGAGTCTAGTAAGTTTCATATGTTTTACGGAAAAACCAGTTCGGACCATAGCTAGTGTCAAATTGCTGTTTTGTACTGAAAGGTCCTGTTTTTCACCGTGCTGCAAGTCGGTTTTGTAAAATCCATAGTAAATTGTAGAAAAATCGTTAGAGCGCGTGCGATATGTCCCTGGAACCCTAAGACATGGGACTTTGTGATTATGGGAAAAATTTCTGGATTTACCAGTTTATAAGGGGTTAAACAGGTCCCGAACAGACCTGTGTGTTGAGGGTAAGAACTGGAAAATGTATTTTATAATTTAGTAGTCGTGGCTTTGGGTTGGGGCGTCACTTTGACATTTGTTAACACTTATTTAGGTGGAAAAAGGTGAGCTGGTGTTGGCCGGTTCGTGTTGCTGTTGAGGACATAAGCTTTGCTTTTGAGGTGAGTTCTCTCACTATATAGGATGGTAATTATATTTGTGTTACTATAGCTCGAGTGTGATAATTATGATTGTTTGTTGATATTATTGTGTTATGGGGTATATATAATTGTGTATATATATTGAAATGTGATTGATGTACTTCTTGATGGTTGTTCCAAGAAGTATATGTGTTTGTATAATGAGTTGCGATTATATCTTCTTGATGGTCGTTCCAAGAAGTATAAGGCTTATTATTAAGTGTGATATATTTTTTGATGGTTGTTCCAAGAAGTATATGTGTTTGTATAATGAGTTGCGATTATATCTTCTTGATGGTCGTTCCAAGAAGTATAAGGCTTATTATTAACCGTGATATATTTTCTTGATGGATGTTCCAAGAAATATATGTGCTGGTATGTTTAAGGGTGATGCTGATATAATTGCGATCCTATTTATGGTTTGAATTAACTAAGCTTCGTGCTTACCCCTTCCCAATATCTTATGATTTCATGTGCGAGTAGCAGTCGGGCATGACGGTACACACGGGCGCAAGGCGAAGACTGTTTAAGTTAAATTTTTATTAAATGGGGATTTAATTATATAACTTTTCCGCTGCTTAAACTTCGTTTGACGGTTTAAACCAACGACGTTTATTTTTATTGTAATGAGATTTGTTAACTTGTGGTTTGATTATAGTGAAATGCATTATTTTTGAAAATTTAAAATTCCTTGTAATTTTTGGGACGTTACAACTTGGTATCAGAGCCGGGAACCGGACTGGTGTGCCAGCGAGGACGCTGGGCTCCCAAGGGGGGTGGATTGTAAGTCCCACATTGGTTGGGGAGGGGAACAAAGGTTGTCTTATAAGAGGAACTTGATACCTCCCCTATCAGACGCGTTTTAAAACTGTGAGTCCAGGTGTGCGGACAAAGTGGACAATATCTGGTACGGTTGGCCTCGGATGTTACAAATGGTATCAGAGCCGGGAACCGGACTGGTGTGCCAGCGATGACGCTGGGCTCCCAAGGGGGGTGGATTGTAAGATCCCACATTGGTTGGGGAGGGGAACAAAGGTTGCCTCATAAGAGGAACTTGATACCTCCCCTATCAGACGCGTTTTAAAACCGTGAGTCCAGGTGTGCGGACAAAGCGGACAATATCTGGTACGGTTGGCCTGGGATGTTACAGCCGGGCGGCGCGAACTCGGGTGGTTCTCGAGGCATTTTTTTGTTTTTTATGATAAATGTGTTATCAAATCAGTCAAGTCAAAGAATCTTGTGTGAAATCAGTTTAATTTTAATTTATTTGTTATTAATTAATTATAAAAAATGTCTTGTCGTGGGCCACTTCTCCCCAAGCAATGCTTGAGGAGAAGTGGGTGGCTAGTTTTGAATTTTTTTTTAAAAGTTGGTTATTTTGGTAGTTGGGTTTGGTAAAAAGGCTAAAAAAATTAAGGACCCCCTTTTCAGGTTTCGATGGAATGTGTAGAGACAAATACTCTAAGTGTTTTTAATACACCAACTAGCTTGCCTATGACTCCAGTGGGTTGAGATTAGCTCACTGTGCCGACCTCGCTTTCGTAAGTGTCATAAGAATTATTTCGAATCCCCTAGCATTATCCAAGCTCGTGTCACTACGTTCTACTCATTTTTGAGTTAAGAACTAGACTCTAGATCCTTACAAGTGATCGGCTTGTTCGCATCATTGGGCAATAATCGAGAGTGAATGACCAAAACAACAAATGTTCCAAATATAAAGATTACTCAAGCATTTTCTCTAAAATCCGGGTACTTCTCTTTCCTACATCCCAAGGGATGTTTAGCCTAACATTTTTGAAGTAAAGAAAGCAAAAGATGAAGATTTGCACATAAGTAAACTGAAAGTGACTTGTATTAAAACCGCAGTGGGGAACGAAGGTACGTCACTGCCACCGATAACTTGAAACTAGCGATTACACTAAGGAAATTAAATGCAAGAAGTTAAGAATTACAGCAGTAAACTAGAGAGCTAACACTAACACTACAATGTGGTAGTTTGAGATATTCAAGGATGAATTTAATGGAACCCATCACCCTTTTTTATACTAATGAGGAGAAGGTTGGGTTTTACACACAAATGGGTTATCTTAGAGAAATAAGGACTGAAGTAGGAAACACAAAACTCAGCTTGTTTATGCAACACTTCTATCCTCATATTGAAGCTTTTACCCATAGGACCCTTCACCTTTCTCAAAAGTTGACTATAAAGTACCATGGGTGTGATTAATTTATTCAACTTGCCATGCTTTTAGGAGCATGCTTGTCTTTCCTCAATCCCATGCTTTCTGCCATCTGAACCTTCCATTCCCCAAACTTTACTTCCCAACTAAGAGTTGATTATCTTTTGTCTTCTTCTCTGCTCGATAGTGGGATCGGGAGTGGGATGCGCAAGTCACTGCGAGAATTTCGTGAAAAAGCAACAAAACTCCACCAAATAATTTATTAAGACCATGGTTCACTCTTTTTGCTCATTTTCATAAATGTTACCAAGAATGGAGGTTTTGAGAAGTGAAATGGCTAAAATTTGACAAAATAAAATAAAAAGAAAAAGAAATAATAACTCTAAAAATAGAGTTATCAGTAACATCCTTCGATAACAGGAATCGTATCGGATTCCATGAATATGACAACACTCAGTATGTCATAGTATCATCTTCGAGAGCGCCACTACGAATCACCACAGATTCTAGTTTACAGCTCATGTCCAAGAACTTACAATTAAGCGCCATGTATTTTCTTGGAATGGAAGTAGAAATATCAACTATATCTTGCCTATTTATAATCTACCAATAGAAAATGGGAACAACAACTGTACTCTGTCTATTTCACTTTTCCACGTCTCCATTACGAATAGCAATTATACCTTGCATATTCCTCCTTTTTAAGGATACACGGGAATAGCAATCATACTTTGCCTATTCTTCCTTTTCAAGGATACACGGGAATAGCAATTATACCTTGCCTATTCCTCCTTGAAGTGGAAGTAGGAATTACCATTAAGCGCCCGACCTATCCCTTATCTTCCAATAGAAACCGAAAATTACGATTAACGCCACGCCTATTCCACGATTTCACATTACAATACGAAATGAGAATTACCATTAAGCGTCCGACCTATTCCTCATTTCAAATCAACGGGAATTACCATTAAGAGCCCGACCTATTCCACGTTCATCACATAATAACACTAAATGAGAATTACCATTAAGAGCCCGGTCTATTCCACATTTATCACATAATAACACTAAATGGGAATTACCATTAAGAGCCCGACCTATTCCACATTTATCACATAATAACACTAAAATGGGAATTACCATTAAGAGCCCGGCCTATTCCACATTTATCAAATTCACGGGAATTACGATTAGCGCCACGCCTATTCCACGTGATCACATAATACTAGTGCCTATGGATCCATTACACTTACTAGCATACGTGCATATCAACTCAATCACATACCGTCTCATCTCATACTCTAAACTGAGTTATAACGATATTCGTACTGTTAAATGATTAAGATACTTTTCCTATCATACTGGGAAAACACTTAATCATAAAACTTCGATTAATAAGTTATCCAGAACACCTATCCGGTAAACTAATCCGGAACTCAAAGAATCTGGTAACTTCTGGAAATAATTATCCGGACTCTCAAGTCCGGAACCATCCGGGATCAAATCCAGTATCCGGTATCACAATCCGGAAAACCCCAAGTTCGGAACCCCACTTTCGGATCTAATTGGAATCCGGTAAAACATCCGGATCCTCATCCGGAATCCGAGGAAAACCCAATCCGGAAATCTCCATTCCGGAACCTATCCGGAATCCGGTACCCATTCGATACCATTCCGGACCTCACCCGGAATCCGGTACCAATCCGGTACAATTCCGGAATCCGGTATCAATCCGTAATCCGGTATCATCCAGATTACTCATCTTCTGGATTTCACCAATTATACACAGTTCCACTATTTTTCATTCAGTACTCTAATATTCGATTTATATTCATTCATACCAATATCATTACCTTCACAAAACTCATTCAGTTCAACCTATCAATATTATCAAGACAAACTTTAAAGGATGAACTCACCTGGACAACTTCGAACTTCAAGCCTGCCAAATTCAATTGATACAAAATCAAGCTCCCAAACCTGATTTTACTAACAAATCAGTACCCAAATAATGAGCAGATAAATTATGATTACTAACTCAGAGAAATCGATTGAATTTCCTTACCAAATCAGTTCTGAAATTTGGCTTTCTCTTCTCTGCTCACAAACCGACTAAACCAAGACATTGAGATATTTCTCAATCTTTCAGCCGGCCTATTCTTTAAATACAAATCATCTACCAACAATTGACATAACCAACCCCTCAAAGCTTATGATTTCACAATTAACTTGAACTTTGAGTTAATTACACTTTCAACCCTGAAGTTTTACATTCACAATTAGTCCAAAACTTTGACTAATTACTCTTTCGACCCCTTCATATTAAATATAACATAACTTTGATCATGGAAATTCGGGGTGTTACAGCGTGTATGCGTTTTTCCATTTACAAATAGGGAAAAATTCAAAAAAAACGAACGAATTTTTCCATTTTAAATGGTTAAGTCCGTGAACTATTTTAAAATTTCTCAATTTGAACAATCAAGTCCCTGGTTTTTTCGAATAAATAATCATTGAACTTTTAAAATTTCTCAATTTGAACAATCAGTTTTACCATTCCCAAACACTACACCATTCAAACCCCACGAACACAGCACTGCTCCCCCTCACCACTCTTTTTAAGTTGTTCTATTTTTCAAATATCGATCTTTTATAACAATTTATTGGAGCACATATAGGTACTTAGACACAGAAAAGATGGATAAGCGAAAACAAAAACAACCAAAAAGATGAAGATCGATGGCAGTATGCCATGATGAGACGACCGAGGTTGGCGAGGGGTTTGAACATGTAGAGTTTAAGAAAGGTAAAATGATTAAAGTTATTTTTACTTAAAAACCTTTCTAAAGATTTTAAGTAGTTTATTTATTTATTAAAAGAATGTAAGCAATCATTTTTAACCACTTGAGGTGTGATGCACCAGTAATGCCTTTGAAGGATGTAGTATAAAATCTAATCTACTAAGAGTTGGCTCTCTAAAATCCCTTGTGCCATTGGCTCGCCTATGATGATTCTAGTGGTGGCCAAATTGACCCGAACCGACCCGACCCGAAACCGGCCAAGAACCGGTTCTGGCCCGGCCCGGTCAAGAACCGGTTTCAAGCCCGAGAGCCGGGACCGGTTCGTGTATTTAGGAATTTTCTCGACCCGACCCGTCCCGACCCGATTTTTTTCAAAAAATTATAACCGTTAAAGAGCCGTTTCTAGCCGTTGGAAACCCCTTTGTGACCGTTTTTTGGCTAAAAAATATCCCCTCCAACCCCATATAAATACTAGGGGTGTTATGGAGTGATCACCACCTTACAATTGCTTACAAAACGCAAAAAACGCTTACAATTCTCATTTCTCGGCTCTCGTTATATTTGTTTCTCGCAAAAAACGCATACAATTCTCATTTCTCGGCTCTCGCTATATAAATAAAACATATTTTAAAGTGTATTTTAGTGATCCAATCCAATTTTTTACTTTCTAAAGTTTAGTAATTAATTATTATACAAAGAAATTATTTTTTTTAAAAACAAGAAAAATACCCCGGCCCGATCCCGAACCGGTTCTTGGCCCGGCCCGGTTTTATAAAAACCGGTTTTTTTTAACCCTATACGGGCCATGGGTTTTAGGGTTTGACCCGGCCCGGTTTTTGGTTGACCCGGTTTTCCCCTTTACTGTTTGAACCCGGTTCTTGTTCCGACCCGGCCCGACCCGACCCGAACCCGATGTTTGGCCACCTCTAGATGACTCCACTCCACTCCAGGCCATTAGGGTGCGTTTGGTTCGTCGGATTTCGACCGGTGGAATTGGAATGGTGAATTCCATTGACCAAATTCCATTCCAACGTTTGGTTAACCATGGAATGGAATTGAAAACTTAGGGGGTGTTTGGGATTGCTTATTTTTTTGACTTATTTGCTTATTGCTTTTTCTCGCCACAAATAAGCTATTTTGAGTGTTTGGATTGAAAAAATAAAAGTGGTTATGACTTTCCCCACCATAAATAAGTTGTTTTTGATAAGTTAATTCATTTTAACTTATTTGAAAGTGCTTATAATTTATTTGTTCAAATTACATTTTTACCCCCAACTCCTTTTTGTCATAAGTTGATAAACACTTAAAAAAAAGCCTAACTTGTTTTAAATAAGCAATCCCAAACAACCCCTGTTCTGTCCCGTCATATAATGTCTTACCAAACGCTGAATATCTGTTCTGTTCTGTTCTATTCCCAAACGCACCTTTAGGGTTACAAAAAGTAACAAATTTCTTTGGTAAGATTGATTACAACGTATGCTTTCTCTCATAAACCCTAACCTCTCTTCTTCGATTTTAGATCAATTCTACACACATGTATTGTTTTCAAACAATTATCGTCTTATGCATGTGATTGGGGCTGTAAACATTCACTAATCAACGAGGAAAGGGGCTTTTGGTCGTATTCCATGGATAGGATTAGCAATTTACCCGATGAGCTTCTTGGACACATAGGTGCTGTTTGTTTTTTAAGAGATCTGAAGTCTGAAATCTTATTTCACTTCTGTTTTATAAGAAGTGGTGCTGAAGTCTGAAATCTGAATCATAAGACTGTTTGTTTTTTAAATTGAAACGTCTGAATCTGAATCTGAATCTGAATCATAAGACTGTTTGTTTTTTGTAAATTGAAACGTCTGAATCTGAATCAGAATCAGAATCATAAGATTGTTTGTTTTTGTAAATTGAAACGTCTGAATCTGAATCATAATCATAACAATGTTTGTTTTGTAGCTGATAAATATTTAAATATGTATAATTATCTATTTTATGCCTCAAAATGCTATACCGTTGAATTTATAAAAACATCAATTCATTATAATTAAACTATACTACCATATATTTCTTGCACATTCAAAAATTCAACTGAAATACGTCCATTCATTCAAACACAATAGAAAACATGAACAAGTCTCATAACAAGTAAAATTAATGTTAATTTTGCACCAACTGTGTCGCAATTTCTTCTCTTAAACTAGCCATATATGCTTGGTCAACAGTACTCCCATGCGGTTGAACCTCTTCAACTTCATCGAGTGTTCGTATACGCAGCATCACATAGATAATATTTATCTGAAAACAATAAATAAAATAGTTATTAATATTAATATAATATATATTATATTAATATTTCATTTTGCAATATATCATAAGCGCCTCTTAATCATTTTGAGCACTTAATCATTCTGCACCAAACCAAGCACTTGTTTCATTTTCTTACCCCTGGTCCTGTGGTTCATCTTATAGGTCTGAGGGTCTGTTTGTTAACAACTTAATGAGCTTAATGGGACTTACAGCTTATTTGGTCAGTTATATTTGAATGAGGCTTAATGATATACAAAGTGGCTTATTCAGTAAGCTTCTTAGGGGGGGGGCTTTATGTAGAAAGCCAAGTTTTTTCCCAACCTGCCTCTCCCAATTAAAAAACATGCACTTTCATCTATGAGAAAACCATCCCAAACAAAAACCCTTTCAATCTAATATACACATGTTAATCCACATTGTCAGCTTTATCCATACAGTACTTAATGGAAAGCCAACCAAACAGCCCCTTAGTTACTGATTTTCGTGGGTTTTGAAGAACTTCTGATTTTTAAACTCAATTGACGACTCTTGCATTCCTTTCATCCTTTGTATATGCAGGTTACACCTCACATTGGTGATCACTGCAACAGTCTGCTGTTGGATGATGTAAGTTTGACACCTTCATCCTTAGTTAAAGTTTGTTTATATATTATACCAATTGGAAGCATGCATAATTAATGTGAAAAATGGATAATTGGAGAATGGAGGCAGCAGCATGGTTGAAAAATGGTTGAAAAAACCCACAATTTATTCTTGAAAAAACCCACAATTTTTTTATATAAAATTTAGTCAAAATGGTTAAAAACCCCACAATTTATTCTTGAAAAAAACCCACATTCTTTCCTGCAAATCACTTTTAATGGAACCTAAAAACATCAAAATTAAACATTCTTAACAAAACCAACCAAATTAAACATTCTTAACAAAACCAACCAAATCAAACATTCTTAACTATGAATATGAAAGAACTATATCTTCACTGTGAGATTGGAAATTGTAATGGAGGTGGCAAAAAGCAAAAAGCAAAATATCATTTTAACTATATATTCACTGTGAATGTGTGCTAATGGTTATGCTAAAAGAAATAGATGTATAAATCAAAAAACAATCACAGACACAGGTGATAAATCGAAAGCATAATCAGATGGAGACATCAAAATATATGGAGAAATCGATGTTATAAACAGATGGTAAATCGATGTTATAAACAGATGGAGACATCGATGTTATAAACAGATGAAGACATCGAAATCAGATGGAGAAATCGCTAAAAAGATGGAGAAGAGAGGCATGTTTACCTGCGATGGAGAAGCTATGGAGAAAGTTCGAACAACAGAGAGATGGAATGGAGAAGACAACGAGAGGGAGAGCAGATACGTTCTATTGATGTGTGTCGAACTGAGAGGAGCCACATCTACTTCGATTGCAGATCTGAGAGGAGGCGATGGGAGGAGGCTGAGAGAGAGGCGATGGGAGGAGGCTGAGAGAGAGGCGATGGGAGGAGGCTGAGGGAGGAGGCGATGGAGGTTTTAGGGCACAATCAGAGTTTTTAAGAGAGATAATCGTGTCTTGTGAAATAAGAGGCAAAATGAGGTTTAAGATCTGTTTTGATATAAAAAAAACAGATATAAGACCTTTTTTTTATAAAACAAACACCCCCATAATCTCTTCCCTCACAACTAAAGACGCTGTTTCTACTTGTGTTTTATCCAAGAGATGGGAACAGGTCTGGCTTAATCTTCACAATCTTGATTTTCATATTCAATCTCCTTTTGTGGTTTTAAATTTAGATTCAGATTCACATTTTATAGATCAAATACTTCGTCGCTTGAAATCACCAGAAATCGGAACATTTCGCTTGTTTAGTAGATATAAAATTCATCCTGGAGTGGTTGCTAGATGGATCAGTGATGCTGTTAGGCTTAAAGCATATGGAATAGATTTCAGTGTCTGCGGCATGGAATTGCCTTCAAGTTTCTTTAGCTGTAACAGTCTCACAGTTTTAAAACTGTCTTCAGATGTATGTGATTCAGTGACAATCCCTGAGGGATATTGCTTCCCAAATCTCAAGTCCATTGAATTTAGGGTTAGTAATCCTCCCAAGGAATTAACAAAAAGTCTGTTCCGTAGCTGTCCAAAACTCGAGGATTTAGCCATAGAAGGAAGTATTTGCAACGGAGGAGAGGAATATTATGATGTCTCTTCTCTCTCGCTGAGAGTATTAGACATTAGACTTTATTCGCACAGGAATTATCGACCAACACCCAAAGTTTTTATTAATGTCCCTAAAATCGAACACCTCCATATAGAGAGCAAGTGTTATGTGGAGTATGAGGTGCAGGGTCCATTAGCACCCATCAATGCAAGTATTGCTGTACTATATTGCTGTCATAGTTTCCATAAACAGGATGGTGATTACGAATATATTCTTTTGAACGGGATCAGTGGAGCAAGGTCCCTTGTATTAAACGTAGCTACAACTTCTGTAAGTTTATTTAAACCTTGATATGCTTTTTAAGCATTTGGATATGTAGTAATATTAATGACTTGACCCTTAATTCATTGATCTCCTTGAAGGTTCTAAGCGAATACTACATTAACAATTTGCCCACACTGCAACACCTGACCTGCCTGGAGGTGGGGATTCCCAGATTGTGTGATTGGACTATCTTGTTTTCTATACTTGAAAACTCCCCTAATCTAGAAGTTCTTACCATTCGGAAGGTGATCTTGTTTTGAAAGAATAATCTATGGGAATTTATTATCATCTATGATTGACATTTTGTTAATGTGTTTCTTGATAGGTGTGTAGGCACTATGAATATGTTCCATCCATTAGAAGCTATTGGAGAAGAGATCTCCCCAAAGACTTTGATTGGATAGAACCACATACTCCGCCTAATTGTCTCCAGTCACACGTTGAAAATATCAACTTCACTGGGTTTTTCTGGATGAAATGTGATATGAAGGTGATGAAGTATTTACTGGGTAATGCTAGAGTTCTGAAGGAGGTAACTTTTAATTCTTATACAACTGGACTGGAAGGAGAAGCGGACTTTTGGGCAGAGATATTGGACTATGCAGAGGCTTCATCTTCCTCTAACTGTGTGGTTCGGTTTGAAAACGTTGAAGAACCTGGGTGGCTCATGAAAAAGTGAACATATTTAAGTAATGATGGCGAGGAGTAATGGAGCTCTATGACGTGAAGGATAATCAATTTAATGCAAACTTCTTGTGTACTTGGTCTTGTGTATTTTGTTGTGAATCTTGTTAGTATTAATTAACTTTTTAATTAGTGTTATATATGTAGAGTAGTTGATATATGTTATTATATACAACTGCATTATGGGTTGTAGAAAATGGCAAAATATGATTTTATCAATAGGTCAACGTCGAAATTTCAGTAGAAATGTTATGTTGAGAGTCGAAGTGTTTCAATTGTCAGAGAGGCAGTGGTTTAAGTGACTTGGATGTTAATTTAGAATGTCTAAGCTTGAATCAGTAGCTGTATAAGTTATGAGCCAACTAAGATGCTAATTGTTCTCATGTATTGGTGGGAATACCATGGATAAAGGTACGAGTATTATTCCTAACTTATTAACTCAGAGATATCCAAAAAGGCATGTTGATTTTATGGTGACAATTTTTTTATGATTTATTTGGGGACACTTCTCTTTATTTATCTGAGACTGTAACTTTTTTCTAGAAAATGTGTTGGATGTTAAAATTCTAAGCAATTTGCTGACCCAATCTGTTGGACACAACACAAGTTCTGTGTGAACATGAAGAGGGTAGAGTAGTTTTGTTTGAAAATGGAGATATTTTGTGTGTATTTACTTTGCAGTGCAGGAAGACGACTTATAAATCACATATTATACGAGGCTGAGGAGATGACAAGCAGAAAATTCAGTTCAACATCATAAAGGTATTATAATTGCTCTTGAAGTTTCAACTGTTCATTGAGTTATTTAACTTGAAACTTCAAGTTTTGCAGTGTGCTTTAGTTTGTATGATTATCATTGCTTCTCCAGTTTTTGGTTCAGGTTGTTCAATCCCATTCCACGTGGTTTTTGTTTACTTTTGTAGTCCAATTCTTCCCAAATATATAAACATTCACTTATCAGCGAGGGAGGGGCTTTTGGTCGTATTCGATGGATAGGATTAGCAATTTACCCGATGAGCTTCTTGGACACATAATCTCTTCCCTCAGAACTAAAGAGGCTGTTTCTACTTGTGTTTCATCGAAGAGATGGAAAGAGGTCTGGATTAATCTTCACAATCTTGATTTTTATATTCCATCCCCCCCCCCCCCTAATGATCGTCCTTTTGGGGTTTTAGATTTTGATTCAGATTTTATAGATGAAACACTTCGTCGCTTGAAGTCACCAGAAATCAGAAGATTTCGCTTGTTATGTAGACGTATAATTAGTTCTTGGGTGGTTTCTAGATGGATCAGTGATGCTGTTAGGCTTAAAGCATATGAAATAGATACCAGTGTCTGCTGCATGGAATTGCCTTTAAGTTTCTTTACCTGTGACAGTCTCACAGTTTTAAAAATGTCTTCAAATGTACGTGCTGAAGTGATAATCCCTGAGGGATGTTGCTTTCCAAATCTCAAGTCCATTGAATTTAAGGTCAGTAATCCTCCCATGGAATTACCAAAAGATCTATTCCGTAACTGCCCAAAACTTGAGGATTTAACCATAAGAGGAAGGTTTTTTAGCGGAGGAGAGGATTATTTTGATATCTCTTCTCTCTCGTTGAGAGTATTAGACATTAGACTTTATTCGTGCAGCAATTATGAACCAACTCCCAAAGTTATTCTTAATGTCCCTAAAATCGAACACCTCCATGTAGAGAATAAGTGTTTTGTGGAGTTTGAGGTGCAGGGTCCGTTAGCACCCATCAATGCAAGTATTACTGTACGATATTGCTGTCTAAATTTAGATACCGAGCAGGATGGTAATTTGGTGTACCCTGTGTTTAGAAGTCAACAAGTCAGAAGTGGTAGGCTAGAGTTAGTATAAATAAGGTAGGTGGCCATTAGTTTAGGGATTCTGATTGTGAGTTTGTTACAGGAGCGTATGCTCAGGGAGAGACCATGGCCTCTCGAAAGCCATAGGAATTTGGTATACACTGGGAAATTAGGTAATCGAATGATTGTATTGTATACAATCGAATGATTGTATACACTTTTTCTAATTCCATTCAATACAATCATTCGATTACCTAATTTCCCAGTGTATACCAAATTCCTATGGCTTTCGAGAGGCCATGGTCTCTCCCTGAGCATACGCTCCTGTAACAAACTCACAATCAGAATCCCTAAACTAATGGCCACCTACCTTATTTATACTAACTCTAGCCTACCACTTCTGACTTGTTGACTTCTAAACACAGGGTACACCATAATTCCGCATATATTCTTTTGAACGGGATCAGTGAAGCAAGTTCCCTTGTATTAAATGTAGCTACAACTTATGTAAGTTTATATTAACTTTGATATGTTCTTTAAGATTTGGATTTGTAGTAATGTTAATGGTTCGATTTTGACCCTTAATTCGTTGATCTCCTTGAAGGTACTTAGCAAATACTACATTAACAATTTGCCCATATTGCAACCCCTGACCTGCCTGGACTATCTTGTTTTCTATACTTGAAAACTCTCCTAATCTAGAAGTTCTTACCATTCAGAAGGTGATGATGTTTTTAAAAAACAATCTATGGGAATTTAATAATTTATTTTCACAATCTTATCTGATTGACATTTTGTTAATGTGTTTCTTGATAGGTCTGTGTAGTCACTATCGCATAAGAGATCTCCCCGAAGACTTTGATTGAAGATATCGAGTTCACTGGGTTTTTCTGGATGAAATGTGATATGAAGTATTTACTGGGTAATGCTAGAGTTCTGAAGGAGGTAACTTTTAATTCTTATATATAAAACTGGACTGGAAGGAGAAGCGGGCTTTTTGGGCGGAGTATGCTTTCATTGTTCTTGAAATGGTTACCAGACATCCTTGTTGACAGAGGGTCTTGAAGATCAATTAAGCATTGATTGAAGGTAGGGATGGTTTAGGGATTAGGGTCTTGAAGATCAATTAAGCATTGATGAAATGATTATCATTTATTTTTCAAATTATATACTAAATTAAAATAATCCTACACCTTATGAAATAGTGTGTCGTAACGTGGAGTGGAGCCATAAGGGTTAACGTGCGGCAAACCCAAACCTTAATGCCATAATGCACTATAACAAGAGTATAACGAGCTATTTAGAACCATAACAACTTCTGGTAATAAGCCAAAATTTTTCGTCATATGAACTTGCTTATTAATTTTATTATAGGTGAAACTTCTGGTATTAAAAAGAATAGTTTTGAAAACAAACCTAGCTCTATAAACCCTTAAATAAAATTTTAGACTATTAAACTTGTGTTTTAAATGTATGTATGTATGTATGCTCTTCATTTAAGAATCAAACAAATCATTCATTTAAAAACCATGTCAGGAAAATTGTTTCTGCAGATGGAGTAAATATCATATTATATTATATTAAGGGACCGTTACTCAAACACTTAACTATGTGTTTGTCGGTAAGAATAAACACTCTAATTTACTTTAGTGGATAATATTGTAGTCCATCGAATGGTATCATATGTAAAAAATTATCCGATAAGCGTTTATCATGTAAGTCATCACCCATAATTACTAGGTAAGATTTTCAGCCCTTGCCATATTCATTTAATAAGGTAAATGACCCGGTAAATGCTTACCGGGTAATTGTCTAGTGAATGGCCCATAAATAGTGTAAACTAATTTATTAGAGTAAACTACAAATTTGGTCCTTGTGGTTTTCTAGGTAACGCTTTTCATTCCTACGGTTTCAAAAATACAATATGG
Organism: Saussurea involucrata; assembly: GCA_033807775.1. Taxonomy (NCBI): domain Eukaryota; kingdom Viridiplantae; phylum Streptophyta; class Magnoliopsida; order Asterales; family Asteraceae; genus Saussurea; species Saussurea involucrata. The sequence goes on from CM066324.1 coordinate 114,951,395, forward strand.
CCATCATGGTTTGCAAAAGCGTTTGTATTTGGAGTTCGACACTACAAAAATCGATCCTATCAGTGACGGAAAATGTCGTCACTGAAAGTGATTTCTGTTGCTAATCCGTTGCTAAAATGGTGGTGGGTGATACTATGAGCGACGGTCACATACACACACACACACAACACAACAAATAAAAAAATTTAATCGCGGTTAGCAACCAACAAAGACCGAGGAATACATAACACAAACACATGTACAAATATAACACAGACACATAAGCATGTAACACATGCAAATGAGCAAAGAAGAAAAAGGGGATATGAGAGCCAACAAAGGAGGGGTGGCGGCAAAATTCATCGAAAAAGGGCACGGAGAAAGGGATTTTTTTTGGAGGAAGATGATTGATGGAACACATGTCATTGTTTCAGTGGATGGATGTAGAAGTCTTTTAAGTTTTCTAATACAATATATAATGAAATCTAAAAGACGAAAATGGTCCTCAGAACGGTCAAATCTAGACGTTTTTACAAATCACGATATAGTCATCTTGTATTTTAGAATTATAGAGATAAAAGTATAATAACCGATAAAGTGCAACTCTGCAAGGACCAAACTTGTAGCTTGCTCTTGTTAAATTATAGGCGGTTCAAATTGGTCAAAACTTGTCTATAACAAATTTGGAATATTTATGACTTCTTAAACTGTTTCATTTAAAATTTAGATTATTATAATAATAATATTATTTTTCATAAAAATATTTAATATGTTAATTTTTATAAATTAATATATAAAAGTTTAGGAAACCCAACCAAGTATCTATTCTATCTTATTAAAAGAATAAGGAGCGGTTATTTTCAAAACATCACTTTCTAAAAAACAGTTTTTCTAAGATATCAGTTATCCTCCGGTCTCTTCTCCATGACCTTTCCCCCGTCAGCCAGAACTGTTTTTTTTTTTTGCCACGTTCCTCTCCTCTCCACCTCCTGAATTCTTCTTCTTCACCAATCCAAACCCTTAAAGGATCTTCCCATCAAGATTGGTTTGGAGGAGAAGACCGATGAGGAGATCCAGATTGAGAATGAAATCAGTCGGTTGTACTCCTGATTGGAATCGCTCAGACTCAATTTTCAAAAACAGGGAAGAACACTGGATGCAAACATCATCAACAACGACAAACAAACACTCTTGCCTCTCGATTTCTTTCTAAATCCACCGTATTGTCGTTGTGAAGACAGTCTCTGGGGGATTTCCAGGGTTCGAAGATGGGGGGTTACACCCGAGAGGAGTTACCGCTCTTTCTCCTTCTGGTATCCACTTCTTCTTGCTTTACGGACACCATCTTTACTATTCAGGTAATATTCACCCTTCAAACCTTGCTAAAGACCCCCCAAACCCTGCCTACAGGTAATAGTTGATGGATTTACCGCTCTTTCCCCTCATTTTTTTCCAATTGATTCAGTATTTTATGAAATTGATCATTCAATAGGGTTCATTTGCATTTTAGAAAGATTTGTGAGCATCGTTAACACTGTTGTTTAAGATTTTAAGTATTTTGGTGCAGGGTTTAGCTGCAGGTCTTATGCTAAGCATATATTTGTTTGATTTGGCCCATAACGCTATAAATTCCATTGGTTTTCTAAAAGGAAATCTTTGGGTGAGTCGATACTTTCTGAATGCATTCAAAATATTGTTTGCATATTCCATCTTAATGGATGATTCTTTTATCTTATTTTTTGCAGGCATTAGCTTACACAATTTTCCCGAAGAAATGGTTGTTTTTCTTGGATCACTCAAGGTAAATACCTAAGTTGATTTGGATTTCGGAAATCCTTTTAGCATGAGCAAGGGATAAATAAAAATGTAATGAAATCCGCAAATTCATGCTCACTTTTATTGAAGAATTTTGTGTTTGTTGTTTCGAAATTTAAAAATCTCTAATTTAGGGTTCCCTTTTGCAGAAAAAGAAGCAACATATGTTCTGGAACGAGAAATATATAGAAGAGCCCTAGCATAAGAGGTTGAGAAGAAAGTTGCAGGTGATCCATATTAGCAGATGTATGCTCTTTGTTCCATTTTAATTCGATGCATATAAACCCTCCCTTTAATTGTTTTTCTTCTTCTTTACTTATCTCCATTTCAATTATACTCTTGGTATATACCAAAGTTTAAATTTATGTCTTTAATTTGACCTGATCATTTATATGGTTTTTCAGGTCTTTTAGAATATGTTCTCGTAAGATTTTTTATTATAATAAACTTGGCTTATTTCTTGTTGGTTACTTTCGAATTTGAGAGCAAGGTACATGTTATTCCTATTTAGATCCGATAAACTCTTCTGCATTCACCCTTCTGTTGCTTTGGCTAAGTAGCATTTGCTGGAGATTGTTATATTTCTGATATAGATCATTTTGTTAGACCTATAAAATAGGCCAAAACTCGAGCCAAGCTAAACTTTATTGTGTTTTTTAGTATAAAGTGTTTAACTGTTTATGCTCCCTAATCTTGACTTTCCAAGGTCAATCATAGGTCGTTTAGGTTCAAAATTGATAAATTTCAAGAAAAAATATTAGTAGCTAGATATAACATTATGAAGGCTCGCTCACAGATAATGATTTAGGTTAATTTTGGTGGATCATTTAGGTCAATTTTGAATTTGAAGTGTAAGGTTTGACCTTAAAAGTCTAAAGTCTAAACATATCCATTATTTTGTAACCAAAATGGTATTGGTATACGATATGGTAAACCTTTTTAATGATAGTTGGAAAGTAATTTCACATGGATACGCCTTTCATCATCTATTCATGGACAAGTTTATGCAGTATATGCTTATCAGATGTGGGGTAAACCCCTTACTTGGACTCAAGCAGCTAAAGTTTGCTAGATTCCTACTTTGATATGTAATTTAAGTTAACTACCCTAAATGTCTTGATATGTATATTTCTCTTGAAACTTGTAATTGTAATTAGAATTCTTGCTTACTGGTGTATATTTCTCCAGAAAAGTTGTGACGATGATCAAAACTTTTTATGTATTCTCTATCTTTCTGCTTTACTTGTACGGAAATGGATTATGAGATGAATTTGAACAGGAATTGGCATGGTGTTAGGAAAAGGAAAGAAGAATCGTTGGAGTTTAAGCAAGTAATCGCAAAAGCAAAGCCAAACCGTGAGTTCTACTGCAAATTTGTTTCTTCTTTTATATAATATTTTTAATTTAGAAATCTCTGTTTAGTGATCTTGATGTTTTTTATTGGTTTTAGAAATTCTGAACGTAGACATTGGTTATATTTTATGTCCGACAAGTTTTCTGTGGAGACATTTCCAGTGAAATTCTTTATGGAAGATATGTATGGGGGGAGTTCATTACGGACTACAACATCTCTTGGTGTTTAGAGATATGTGTTATTTGTTTGATAATACAAGGTAATCAACTATTCTTGTGGCAGGCAGTTCAAAATCACTTCAGCAACAGAGCTGTCTGACCTTGGATGTTATCTTATTATGGCTTGTGGTTTGTTCTATATATTTCTCCCGTTCCCAACCATATCCTTGTTATCTCTGCTTAATGTTATCATTATTCACTTCAAAGCTCCACCGGCGGCAAACAACTCTGTGTTGGGACACTTCCATCTCCATTGGCTTATGTAAACTTATCAGCATCAAGGTAAAACTTCTGGGCTTTAGTTTTCTTGAAAAACCGATAGAAGGCATGTTACTGTTTTCTTATTTCTCAAAACCCTAACCCTTACTCTGTCACTCACATTTTCAATTCTGCTCTTTCTTTTCTTCGTTTCGGTCCGATCAGGAGACACAGGGGAAAATGCATCATCGTGCTTGATCGATTAGGGGAACTGATCAGGAATTTTCTGAAGAATAGTGCAAGTCAGCTGACTATATATGGGTAGGTTTGTTTTTTGATGCGTGCATACTTTTATGTTTTTGTTATAAACAAGATCGATTTCTCTTGCTTATTAGAGATGTCCTTTCTTTTTGTGTTTCAATGCTTGCAGCTTATTTTCCTTGCAAGAAGGTCTTAAAGAACGTGAACTATGTGTGTTTTTCCGGAATAACCACTTCAACACAATGTTCAAGGTTGGTTGAGGTGCACTGTGTAGCTTAGCAATAACTTAATATCTGTATTCTTGACTACCTTAAAAGTGCTATTTTTGGATATTATCTAATGAACTTATTTGCAGTTTGAGGGTGAACTTTACCTTATAGCTACAGATCAAGGCTATATTAATCAACCTGATTTGGTATGAGAAAAGCTTAATGAGGTATAGTTTCTCCATGTTTGCTGCTGTGAGCTTTTAAGAATATCTAGCTAAATAAAATCATCTATTTGTTTTGATTGCTGAGAATATGGAATTGAGACTGCTCGTATTGATTCCATCAAGCATGCAACCTGTTACTGCAAATGGAAATGTCAATTTGTGTTATTTAGATGTGCTTGATATGTGGTGTAAATATGATTTTGAGTGTTAGCCACTTAACATCATGCATAAGTGTTCATTGTTGAATAGCAATGGACTATGAGATATCGTATCTAGACTATCTACGCATATAGTTATTGTAGAAGAATTTTGTTTATAATCGGTATTTTTCCATAAGAAAACCGAATTATTCTATTTCCAAATACACTGTATATACCTAAGAAGATTAGGAAACTATTTAATCTGTATAGCTAGGAGATTGCTTGTATTATGTACAACTAATAGTATATTGAAATTTTGAAGCTCTAACTTGCGTATTTATAGGATTTTTCTCATCAAATCTAAATGAGATAGGCTTTTTCTCATCAAATCTAAATGAGATCATATTATTCTTTATCAATCCTTAAATCCTTATAATATATGGTAATATATGTGTTTTCAGGTCAATGGAGATACAGTGTTTATGACCAGTAATTTTAAGGAATTCAATGCAGAAAATCCCGACACACGCTCATGGGATGAGCAGAATGCATTGGCTAATACTGCTGTATGTAGCTTCTCTTATCTCTTCTTGATTCTTTTATTAAATTGTATGGATTCTTGCCTTTTGCTATGTTGCTTTTTCTAATTTTGCAGGTTATACGACTTGTAAGTTGTTGGCTTAAATATTCTTTTTAAAAATCATCTCTTTTCTATCTAAGCTTTACTCTGAGGCTGCTCTTTTCCATTTTCTACTCTTCTAGCAAGGTATCTATATTGTTGTTTGTATAAATGTGCTACATTTGTTTATATTGATGCAATCCAAGGGAAAAGGACTAATTTGTCCATCTTAATGGTATCAAGTTACGTGTTTCTGAACCCACTTTTTAATGTTTCTTCTGTGTTGGTTCTTGTAGACACCTAAATGGAAGTATTAAAATGAGTTATTCTTGTTTCAACATAAATAATGACTGAACCGAGTCTTTGGTTCAAGGAAATCACATTGTTTACAAAATTAAGCTACATGTGTAGAACCAATTATGCATGTTGAAAACATGGATAAAAAAGAAGAATAAAAAACTAATATTCCATAAAGGGAGTGACATCTCTTAAAATAAAAGATGACTCAACTGAGTCTTTGGTTCACGAAAATGACACTGTTTACGTAATTAAGCTACCTGTGCATAACCAAATTTTTATGTCTGAACTGAAATGAAAATGACACTGTTCACATTAATGGAATTTACAACTTTTGCATCAGTAATTTCTCCTCTCGCTCTAAGCTACCGGCTCCTGGATAATCGTTGCGTTTGAGTTTTCAGGTAAGATCTTATACCAAATTTTTAATAAAACAAAGATATAAGTGAATTTATAAACGCTTTTTAAGTCTAAAATTATTTGTTGAATTGGGAAAATGGAGACATTGTGAAAACGTGAGTCTGTCCCTCCAGCAATTGAATGGGTTCTGGAATTTTTTAGTGTTGATGTCTTGTATGTTGCTGTTGTTATTGCTTGCTTTTCTATATATAGGTGTATAATGCCACAATCACATCTTCATTTCCCCTTACATGAAAAATTGAATTGAAATGCACTCGATGCATAAAACCGTAACGTTTATTTTCCATATGATGTAGGGACCAGAGGTGTACAAGTATCACCTCCAGTTAAATTTGAGTTGCCGAGACCAGTGCCTGCAATGTCATTGGATGACCGATACCGTACCGATATCCGATATTAGCAGCATAGGGATGAACTGAAACAAAAACAGACAACGTTGGATCAAAAGTGTTGATTGCGAAGGTTCATAAGGAAGAGATTATTTTTCAAAGTGAAACAAAGGTAAAACACTGGCTGCCGGATACTGTTGGGCCAGAAGAGTGAAATAGAAGGTTGTAACAGAGGCTTCAAATTCAGTATTTTCAAATTTTAGGAAAAAGCAAACAAAATGAGAGAAAAATTCACACTTAGCAAGTGAGTGATCTTGGGCGAACCGTACCCTAGATGTGATTTAGTTGTGCATTTACATTTACGCAATTTGTCTGCATTTGCTCATTAGTGGTAGCTATCTGTATTGATAACAAAGATTTTGCTTATATATGATCTAGGTTGGAGTTGGACTAGATTTCTATGCTAATACCCAGGGGATTAATACTCTAATTTATATATATTTCATGGAGGTAGCTATTGACTTATTAATGTCATGAAAATAGAGGTTGTTGGTTTAGTTTGTTGAAAGTGAATGATGACCTCAATGTTCCTCCTTTGAAGCCTTAATAAAACGAAGATCGGATGATGGCCAATCAACTCTCACTAAAGCGAGCAAGGGGACAAAGGTCCTGCACATGGATGGACAATTCACGAGGCCACTATAATTCATTGGATCTTTTGCCGGAAGAAAAGAGTCGGCCATGGTAAAAGAAACTTTGGTTGGTTTATAGTTATGATGCTTTGTAATACTTGAACACATGTAGAATCAAGACTTGTACTTTTAAACCAATGAATTTTATTAAATGGATTTGTTCTATTCTTTTGGTCTTACCGATTTTGTTAAGTTTAACGTTCCTTGACTTTGATAATTTATTTGGGATATACCGATCAACATAGTGTCGGCCCTAAGGAGCGGTTCCACTGAAATTTTTATTTCCCGCCGCATTGCGCGGGTATGTTACTAGTACTATTTTAATTGATTAAGGCCCTATTTTTTTAAATTTAAAAATAACTGAATTTTTTCATTTTAAATAATTAAATCACAGGAAAAAAATCGAAGTAAATAAACAACAAATTTTTAGAAACTGCTTACCTACATCATTTTAGCCCAAAAATACTTGTAACCAGCTAGGATTGTTTTAAAAGTAGAAAAAAAACCTAGATAAGTTATAGTGTTTCCAAACACTACGTCATTCAAACCCTCACCGTCGTCTGTTCCTTGTCATCACCCATCATCGCCGTTGGCCCATGCCATCGACTTTTTTTTTTCAACAGCAAAAACGTTGAATATATTCATCAACGTGTTTTATTAGTTTGTTGTAAAAGAATAAAACCAAAAAAGAAAAAAGAAAAAAAAAGAGATCAATGACAGAAGCCAATAACGACAATAAACACACAAGCAAATGGCCACAAGGGTTATAGGGGCCATGTCCGTTGTGTTTATTTTTGTCCAAAGTAGGCTTCTTAAGTGTTAAATCTTTTATTTTTTTTACTTGGCTCCTATGCCACTCAACCAACTCCACTTAATTGACCAATTATTCAATTCTTTTTTCAGTAATCATGAGTTTTTGGGCCAATCTATATACACTGATCAATTCATGGGCGATTATGAATGGCTAGGAGTTATCATAGGTGAATCTCCATGGCCACAAGGGCTTGACATTGTCTGGATTGAACCATAGATAAATGAGATTTTCCACCATATCCCCTAAAGGTTTTTCTAGTGTGCCACAATTCAAGTGGTTTTATCCAATCCTTCTTACAAATCCAACTCCAAGTACTTTCAATTGCTCAGGCCAAATCGCTTCACTCCATTTTGCCCTTACCAAAATTTTCATGAAGTCCCGTCTGGATAAATTTGTCTGTCTGGATAAATTGTTATTCTTGTTTACTTTTTTATCTGAATCATCAGTCTGAATAAAAGAAATGACCAATTTACCCCTGAGTATGAATTATAAGATGTTTTATATATTCTGTTTAGAGTGAATTACACTAGTGGTCCTTGTGGTTTACCCAAAACTTGGATTTGGTCCCTAAAGTACACTATCTACGGTGGTGGTCCCTAATTTTTTGATTTACTTTCACTCATGGTCAACATAGAAGGACCATGAGTGAAAGTAGATTAAACATAGGAGGACCATGAATGAAAGTAAATAAAACATAGGAGAACCATGAGCAAAGTAGATTAAAAACTTAGGGACCACCACCGTAGATAGTGTACTTTAGGGATCAAATCCAAAATTTGGGTAAACCACAGGGACCACCGGTGTAATTCACTCACTCTTCTGTTTATTTTTAGGCCAAATTATACTTCTGAAACACAAAATTATTTAAACATCAAAATATAAATTCATAAATTCATTGATATAATCCAAAAATCAAAACATAAATTTCTAAAGTACTTAAAAATCCAAGTTCAAACACAAAGTAGCCAAGATCAAACACAATACTTCAAACTTAAACATTGTTAACCAAAGTATTTGCAATTTCATCACGCAAAGTAGCCATATATTGAGTGCTATTAGCACCCCATTGAGATATATCCAGTTCTTCCTCTCCACTCCTTTCGACTTCTTCTTCGTTGTTAAATACGTTGTCCTCGTTGCACTCCATAAACAATTGGTCTTGAATTTGAGAAAAAAACACATAAATCACACCACAAGAATGATTTTTGAGGAACAAATAGCTACATACATGTATGATCTGGAAAATACATAATGATTTTGCAAGAACAAATTAGCAACAATCAGCAACAACAATCAACAACAACAATCAACAACAACAATCAAAGGCAACAATCAACATACAAAAAACGAGTGGAACAATAGCATACAAAATCAACAGCAACAATTAAGCAACAATCAACATACTTTTTTCAAATGGAACAATACTAAATCAGCAGCAACAATCAATAGCAACAATCTGTTACTTTTTTCAAATGGAACAACAACATACAAAATCAGCAACAAAAGTGGTGAAAACAAAGCATGGAGAAAACGAGTGGAGCATGGATGGACAAAATCTACCGGAGAAAACGAAGCATGGACAAAATCATCCGGAAAAAAAACCTAGTGGAGAAAAGGGAAAAAACGAAGCAAAAAGGGAGAAAAAGGTACCTGTCGTCGATGGAGATAGCTCGCCGGAGAAAGAGAGCAGCAAGGTCGCCGGAGAAAGAGAGCAACAAGGTCGCCGGACCTGTTGTCGATGGAGAGAGGCGCTGGAGTGGGAGGCGATAGAGAAGGGTGTAGGGTTTACCAAAATTTCTTTTGTCCGTTCTTTTTTTGCAGGGGTAAAAAAATCAGAATTTCATCTTAATGGGGACAACACCCTAAACTCACTGTGCGATTAAGTCGTAAGTAAACACCTAAAAATGTTTGTGCGAATAAGTTGATTTACTCATTAAGCCCAATAAGTCACAAGTAAACACACCCTTAATTTGACAAATGGCTAAGTAATTACAAAAAAATTCGATGATACAAAAAAATCTTTAAATGACAAAATAGATTAGTATACAAAACTTAAAGTTTATAGGTACAAAAAGTTGAGGTCCTATGCAATTATAATAAAAGTATTACAATAAGTTTATAAGGTGTTTTTGGGGAGTCTTGACATGTTTTTTAGGACGTTTTCAAAATAAAGTATCATATTAGTTTTTTATTCACACTACACCAAATCTCACTTAGGCAACAAATGAAAAATGTTGCCTAAGAGGGGTTTATATGTTGCCTAAGGCTTAGGCAACATGCCTATGTTGCCTAAGAAGTGTTGCCTTCTCAATGTTGCATAAGAACCTAGGCAACATAAGCAAACAGCATATGTTGCCTAAGCGGACTCCTTAAGCAACGCACAATTGGTTATGTTGCCTATGATAAAAACATATGTTGCCTAAGATATCAACTTAAACAACATATACTATTTGCATATGTTGCCTAAGATATCAACTTAGACAACATATACTATTTGCATATGTTGCCTAAGATATCAACTTAGACAACATATACTATTTGCATATGTTGACTAAGATATCAACTTAGACAACATATACTATTTGCATATGTTGCCTAAGATATCAACTTATACAACATATACTATTTGCATATGTTGCCTAAGATGTTTTATATAAAAAAAAATATTATTGCACATTTTGTGCACCATGATGATTTTCTACTCGCATGTTTTCTACAAACACCCATAAACAAACAAACTCGTGTGAATCGACAAACAACTCCAATAACCAAATAAAACTAATAAATTCTATAATTGAACGATAATGTTTTTCCTAAACAAGTCCAAAAGTCGGCAACAAGTACGAAAACATAAAAATAAATATTAACCTAAAGCCTTGCTTGTCGAGGTTGTTGAGTTAGAGTTTGCATCGCCAGCAACACCGCAAATTTGCATCAAAGATAATATCATTTTTTTTTGTTCGGCGGCTTCCTTTTTTGCTTCCTCTTGTGCCTTTTTTGCTTCCTTTTGTGCCTCTTTTAGTAAGATCACATCTTTTATAGAACATTTGTTTGTATAAGACATTTTCCAAATGGTGTCATATAAACAAATTAATAGGAAATTTTATTACAAAAATGTCATAAAAACTTGTTAAAACGTGAAAAAGTGTTATATGAACTTATTGTAACACTTTTACATAAGACAAACAATTATCCAATGTCATATAAAAAAACATGATTTTGTTGTAGTGAATCTAATTCGTGAATTGTTCGGTTCTTGAGCTCCAACGATTCAAGCCTAAGAAATATCGACGCAATATGATTCGTTGATTTGAGCCTCCACGAGATCACCATTTCAAAATCCAACTTTGAAACTCAAAAGACATCGTATCATCGTGGTTGAAATTGTTTGTTTTACTTATTAGTGAAATCAGATAAAGTTTTTGGTATATGTGACTAGTGTTTTCTTGATTAGCTGACTTGTTAATGGAATATGTGAATATCAATGAATTATAATACATGCTTGGTACTCCTAGAGTAAAGATTTATACATTTAGCCATCTAGAGACGTTTTATTTATTTATTGAATTTCAATATTGTATTCAATTGCATATGGCGTGTAGCTCAGTTGGCAATGAGATGAAGAGATTTGTCCAATAACTAACAGGTCCAGGGTTCGAGCCCACGTCCCCCGCTAGCCACAACCGCTGAGTGAGCCTCAAAATGCCCCCTCATACGAATGCCCGAGTAGGCAGGGTCAGGTCAAGGTTGCCGGTATCAACCTTTTGCCCAATATCGTATTCAATTTGGGAATATTTTATTTTGATTTCAGTTTCAATGCTATATTCATTTAGGGATTTTTATCGACTGCCAAAGCTATTTTTTACTGATTTTGTTTGTTAACTTTGACTGAAACGAAAAACAAGATAAAAAATCAATCTAATATTCTTGGATCTTTTAAAAGAAAATTTTGTAGTTGTTTTCAAGATTCAAGACCTTGAAGAAATAACAAATTTAAATAAAACTCCTACATTTTAGTGTCTTGATTTCGAGTTGTAATATGCTATAACTTAATTTGGATAGTGTGTTTTTTATACGAAGTAGAGTTTGAAAACGGTAAACCTAATTTAGATTTGTTTACTTTAAAACCTTATTAACTGGTTATACATAGTTTTTTTTCTTTTTTGAGTTAAAATGATATACATATAGTCATACACTAACCAGTTTTAAAAATTCAATGATTATATTATTATTCAGGGGTACCTTCTTTTGAGAACGCATAAAATAGTGATAACCTTGAGAACTAGTGTATCATGTGTTATTTCATATGATATTTTTGCATCTAATACTAGGATTTAGAATATTAATTTTGTTTCACAATGTGTTCGCTCTCGGTTCACAATGTCACATTTTTTACGTGTACACGCAAAAAAGTTTCACATTGTGAAACAAATACATATGAAATAATCACATTGGGAAACAAATATATGTTAATCAATACATTACTTACATGAGAAAAAATCACGTGAAACAAAACCGTAAGATAAAGGTTCTTACGAATCACACAAATTTTAAAGTTCTAAGATGATTAAGCCTCATATTATTCAAAATAAATTGTTAGAAACTTAAATCATTTGATATAAAAAGTTCAATAATTTATTCATTAAAAAGTTTAGAAACTTAATCATTTAAAACGAAAAATTCAATAAGTTTTTATAGATTTTTTTAACTTAAAAATGTATCAGACAAACCCGGCCCGATTTAACTAGTACTAAAAACCTGTTTTTACCCGGTAATCTATTCTAACCTCCCATTTTGCCACCTTTGCCGTTGCAGTCGTTAGCAGTTTTAAATTGTTTAGGGAGCATTTTGATCCTCTTGATATCAAACAGTATTCTATTTTGGTGGTCTAAAAAAGAAGCAAAACAAAATTAATCTATCAGACGAAGAATAAGAAACGTTGTTAATAGAAAATTGACACCAACAAAGCTTAACAAACCTGTTAAAAAGCCCTAAATCAGCAACAATAATAGAATCAAGAGACAAGGACAAATTGCAACTGATTTGAAGTTTGAACGGTTAGTGTAAGGAATCATAACTTAATTTAACAGTTTATGAACCGATATGGAACATCAGATCCAAAATTACGACAACTATCCTCCAATCTATTCTAACCGATATGCCATCTTATTGTAATTGGAGACTTTAAATACAAGTGTTAAAAAAAAATTTAACTAAACATAATAACTAAGTAATGGATACTTTAAAAACAAAAAAAAATAAATTTTTTTTTAATTTCTTCCGCAAACGAATTTGCTTTTTAAAGCATTGCTTGATAACGTGTAGCAAACGCAGAAGAAAGTAGAAACATTCAACGATTTCATCATCAATTCATGAAAACTCCAGTTGAACAAAACCTAAAATCAAAAATAATTTACAAACAGTAATATCTATGTGCAGAAAACACAGAAGAAATTAGAAACGTTCAACGATTTCATCATCAATTCACGAAAACTCCACGTTGAACAAAACCTAAACTAATTTACAAACAGTAATATCTATGCGATCTGAATCAAACTAATTCTAGTAATAATTACTTATCTTGTAGATCTCAACGACAGATCTGAACTTCTTCCTCCTCCTTCTGCTTCCGGCCACACACGACGGAGTTACGAATCGCTTCACCGAGTTCAAATCGGAGAAACTACTACTACTTCCTTCGCTTTCACCATCATCACCGACCTCTTTTCTCCGCTTCCTACTCGCCGTCGTTAACAAGTCGCAAGCTGAATCACTGAGTTCGTGAGAGTGGAGATCGACATCGGAGTCGCCGCTGAGTTGAATCAACTGCAACGCCGCCTCCATCTCCGGCGCCGAGAACGCCGATTGTTGTTCGTTATTTGTACGTTTAGATTTGTTCATGATTTGAAATAGAGGGGTAACGGGAGAGAATCCGCCAACGGTTTTATATATAAAGAAAGAACACGTCAGCGGCACGTTTGAACATTTGGGTCCCACTTTGCCAACGTGTATTGACTTGATTGGCTATGAATAAATTGGTAAGTCGGTTACGCAAAAGCGTTTCCCAACATATCTGGTGCATGGTCCACTTTATGTGTATATAAAGTCCAAAATAGAAATGGATTCGATTGGGTTAATTCGAATTTTTTCAAATATATATATATATATATATATATATATATATATATATATATATATATATATATATATATATATATATATATATATATATATATATATATATATATATATATATGACGATAATCAAATGAGAACCACAAAAAGATTAAAAACCGTAAGAACCAATCTAAGCCGTAAGTTGGTTTTAATCCTATGATTTTAATTAAAAATTGTTTCACCAAATGAAAAGGACATAATGGTCATTTTAATAACAAATATTCACCATATGAAATACATATTCACCAATTAAATCATATTAAAATATTATTTTCTATAAAGTTAAAAATAACAGTATTTCATCTATGTGTTATTTCACCATATGAAACAGAGATTCACCGGATGAACCAAATGGAACATATAAATTCATTAGATGAAACACTGATTCACCAGATTAAACCTACAAATTCACCACATGAAGCACAAGATTCACCAGATGAACCAAATGAAACATATAAATTCATTAGATGAAACACTGATTCACCGGATTAAACCTACAAATTCACCACATGAAGCACAAGATTCACTAGATGAAACATAAAAATTCACCATATGAACGCACAGATTCACCAGCTGAAACATAATGATTCACCAGCTGAAACATAATGATTCACCAGATTAAATATACATATTCATCAAATTTTGGAAATCAAAAACAAAAAACCCCAAATCTAAGAACATACTTCCAATCTTGAAAATACCCTAAAAAACAAGAATCGTAATATTAATCAACTAAGCAAAATCATCAACATCTTCTTAAACTCGTCATTTTTGGCTTCGATTCCAGCAATGGGAGTTTATGTGGATGAATTTTGTGAAATTCTTGATTTGAGTTGAATAATCATGGTGGCCGGAAAGTCAAATAATCATGGCGGCCAGAAAGTCAAAGCCAGGAAAAATAACAGCCATGAGGTCAGAGTTGTAGCTGCCATGGTGTTTTTCGCTATTATTTTCTTCTACGCTTGCCAATTTCGGAAGAATAAAGGGATCAAAACCCGACAGCTAAACCGAAATAAACCAGAGCTCTCAAAATCGAGGAATCTATAGGCCTGTTTACAACTTGCTCTTGCTTGAACGGCGATACCGGAGAACATCTGAAACTGAATCTGAATTCGACAGTAATCATGACAACAGTAATCCTATGGCCGGAGGGAATGACGAAGATAAAAAGAACTGTTTGGTTATGGTGGATGGGAAGACGAAGCTGGAAATGGAGACGTTATTGAAGGTGTGGACGTATATACTAGGTTTAAGCAGGGAAAACATAGAGTATAAGGCGGTGGTGGGAGATGGTGGTGGTGACGGCGGAGGGGTGGCGTTTGTAGTTTGGGGGATCGGAGAAAGTAAAGTGGAGAAGATGAGGGAGTTTAAGAAGATAGTGATTGTTAGGGTAAGTTCCGACACCCGAATTTTGGTGAGAGTTCGTGGATTTATTGGGGTGAAGAAGAGAAGCTTGTGATTTATAATTATGTCTCCAATGGCAGTTGCTGCTTATACATAACGCAACCTTGAATTCATCAAATTAATGCCTGTTTTATCCTTGAATGTATTTTCAGATTCTCAAAACTACCCTTGTTATTTTTTCTTTAACTATAAAAGGCTTTTTTTTAATAAACCTTGATTTATTCTAATCAATGGACTAGATTAGTCCTTAAGTTCTTAACCTTTTTTTGGTCCTCACTAGATTTAACCCCTATATATATATATATATATATATATATATATAGGGTCCCCTTCTTTTGCTAACCAAGTCATTGGTACTAATCATGCTAACCAATCTGAACCATTGATGTTTTTAATATAAGGCTTAGATTAATTTGAGGATTTATTATAAATTAAACGCATAATTTGTTTGTGCACATATGCACAGGGGTATTTTTGTCATATTGTCAAACAACTTAAACATGGAAAATATCTAATCCCAAAATAAACGGAGCATTTATTGGGTTAGTGAGTACGATTTTGTATATTAATTTAATAGGTGCACATGTACAATGACTTTTTTTATTTATAATAAGTGCATATATGCAATGACTTTCAAGTACATTGTGACGTCCATATATGCAATGACTTTCAAGTACATTGTGACGTGCATATATGCAATGACTTTTTTTATTTATAATAAGTGCATGGACGCCCAAATACACGTACATGTGCACATATGCACATATATTTAAAAAAATACGTGGTAATAACATATGACGATAGCAACAGATGCACATAAAACATATGCACATATGCACATGTTATGCAATTGTATAATTAATTAAAATAGAAAAGTATGCCCATATGCACATGTGCACAAATTATCTTATAGTCCCAATATGTAAATCCCTCTCGTGTCTCTCTCTCCTATTCTCTCCCTCCGTCGTGAATCCACGGTGGTCCAACCCACGATTTTGATTCGGATTCGGATTCTCCCCTTGGAAGCTGTAAAGGAACCAACGGGTAAAGGAACCAACGGCGGTGGTGGTAAAGGGTGGTGATTCAGCGGCAATGGTGGTGGTAAAGGAACCAACGGCGGCCTGAAATAGGAACTGATTGAATGTTGGCCAAACAAGAAGAAGAAGTCGCCGGAGATACGATTGAATTATGTGTCAAAATATCTACATATTTCTTTTGTTGTTCCTCTAATATTATCTTCTCAAGCTGCGCCACCCCTATTCCTCTCTGTGGCACTTTTTTTTGCTTCGTCGACCGGGTGGTGGTGGTAGTTGTTGGTGGTTGATTACGTCGTCGACCAGTTGGTGGTGGTGGTGGTTGATTACGTCGTCGACCGCCGAGAGGAGGTTGATTCACGGCTAGGGTTTCGTATGGTTGATTTTCTCTGGATAATTATCATTCTTAAAGATGAAATCAAATTCAAATTCAAAATTTTGAAGATAATTACAACTTCTAATAATCTATATCTATATAAAAGTAGGAAGTTGGATGTCCCACGTGACACCTCTAAACTTCCAGTATTCTACCATTCCTGTTTTCTCATTTTTCTAAGTTTTTGATTTTTTTTAATATATAAAATAAAATATTGAATGTCCTTACACCTATCAACTTCCTCACCATCGTCTTCTCAAATTTGAAATCGCTGGAATTCACTTCAATTTTCTCTCAACAGTTTGAAATCGCTGGACAGATTGACTTCAATTTTCTCTCAACAGCGTCTCCTCATTTCAATTTCAATCGGTGCTGGTTAGGCCTCTCACATCGATTTCAAGTTTTCCTCTCAGGTACCGATTTTCACTAGGTGCAGGTTATACGGATTTCCAGCGTCTCCTCATAATCGTCCCGATTAATCTAGATTTGAGAGGAACCTTTTTTCTCTTCCGGACCGTCTTAGGTTTCCCCAATTCGGGTTTCGTGTCTGTTTTTCTTACTTTGAATTAGGGCTCGATTTTCTTTTATTATTGGAATTGTAACGTTGTAATGGATCCTCGCCTTCGATTTCGTGGTTTGGTGGCAAGAATCTGTATGATTTGTGTTTACATTTGGTGCATGTGGTCGAGATCTTTGATATAAAACTCATATACAGATGTATACATGGTCATGGCTTCTGATATTTTGTTGTTAACCTTGAATTGTTCATAAAAGAAGATGGATCATTTGTTTATAAAATGTTTATAAAAGTCTTGGGATCCCCGAATTTTTATAGATGATCTTTTGTGTCTAAAAATCAATTTTGTTGGGTGCAAATCTTTTGTCTTTATGTTTTCGTTGTAGTGGAATTTGTTGTTGAAGTATTGTTTTGAAGTTGTGTATTGAACGATGATATGTTATACATGTTTTGTATGGTTGCAGTTGCACACACCCCCTCCTGGATACTTTCGACGTTTGGGGAAACCAAGAGCTAAAGACGATCTAATTTTAAGGAAGAGAGATAGGATGCGGAGGTGGTTGTGTTGGTAAAAAACCACAGTTACCACTCTGATGGTATGTTCTACAAAAATTTCAACTATATGGGCGATCATCAACATCCCTTATGAACAAAGGTATTTTCTATTCTTGATATAAATTTTGGATTTTCTAAATTAGGTTTTGTTTTGTTTGATGGAT